>CM062645.1:11254138-12454138 GCA_025617555.3 Puccinia polysora
AGCTTTGGGAAATGGAAGAGATGGAAGGCTACCAGAACCTGGATTGGCCAAAACTGAAGGAGGACATGTTGGCAAGATGGGGGAAGCACAATCCTTGTTTTTGGGAAGGAAATTTTAAACAATCCATGGAAGAGGCAGGCACGCGCGGCCGGTTCCAGTTGCAAGCAGAATGGGATTAAAAGGCAGGCGCGTGCGGCAGTGTCCTGTTGCAAGCTGGATTAGATTACAAGGCAGGGTGTGCTCCGGCCCTACCGCCAGCAACCGTCCCTTGGGTTAGTGAACTGGCAGAGTTGACAAGGGACCTCAAGACCTATTCAAAGGGTCTTCAGCTCCCTAGTGCGCCTGCGCCCCAATGTGGTGAACCATTTGGGACACCTTGGGAAAAGAATTCAAAAAAAAAATTCCGCTTTCATTTGTGTTATCCAATTGTAAATAGTTACCGGGCTCTCTAGCCTATAAAAGGAGGGGCTCTCCCCTGCTTTTTCCATCATAAATTCTTCCCACTAATAAGAATTATGAGCTTCTGATCCAAGAGCTCCTTCCTTTGTGAAATTGATCACTTATCCGGATATATCTTTTGATTATCCCTTGATCCTTATCCCCTACCCTTGACTTTTTTTTAAAGTCCAAAAATCTGATCTGCCCTTCTGTGGCCCTGTTCCTTATCACCAACCATAGCCTTGCTGGTTGAAGGAGAATTCATTGAATTGAATTCTTGAGTGTGTTATACCACTCTTGATCCCTTTTTCTGACCATTATTTGGTCTTGATCATTCATTTGATTGTCTTTCTGGACCAGTCACGTTTGACTAAGAGGTTTTATTAAGTTTAAACCTGGAGTGTTAAACCTCCTTTAATTATTCAAGTTGCATTCTGCCACACTATTCTTGAATCCTTGAGAAGTGTTGGGTTACTCTTAGTCCAAAATTGTTACTGTTTGTTTCAGTGATCCATAAACATATTGCATTGTCTTGTGCAGCCACCCACCTTTATCTGGTACCCCTCAAGCACTTGATTGCGGAGAGTTGGGCAGGTTCATTGAGAACCTGGAGGTTGATTGGGTTTGAGTTGATCTCTCCCAAGCACCTGCTGACTACCAGAGTTATTAGCGTGTGGGCGCCATTAATTACAACTGCTTTGTTCTATTGGGCTCTGAGCAAACTTTAACTTATTTTGTTCAAATTCTTTCTCCTCATCATCTTGGTTCAGGTAGTGCTGCTTCCCCCTCAGCTATTGTTGCTATTGACTTATCCCTATCCCATTTGATTCCTCATTAACAAAGGTTACTGGACCTTGATCCTGGTTTCATTAAAATATTTTTGTAACACTCAGGAGGGAAGCCTAAAAAAGAACCTATCCCCTCCACAGAACTGCCAACACCCTGCGCTGTTTGGAGTCTTACACCTGTTGTGCATTTATTGTGACTATAGTGGCTAGTGGCAGTTGGGAAACAGGCACAAGAAAATGGATTCAAACATGGGATTGGTTTCCCCAGTGGAGACAGGATACGTGTTGGGGAAGCGGGTCTTGTTGGAGTTGGATCAGCCCATTTCTATGAAGCAAGCAAGGACAAGGGAACGGGAAGTGGATATTGCGCTTGGCTTGTGAATCAATGGGCGGCAGGCAAGTTTTGCAGAGAAGGGGATGGGAGTGGATATTGCGCACGGCTTGGGAACCAATGAAGGGCAGAAGGGTCTTGCAGAGAGGATAGGAGCGGTGGAAGAAGGAATGGGCCAGGTTTTGGAGGATTGCAACCAGAGTCAGACTCCTTTGAGGGCCGTGAGGATGCGTGCAGAATGGAAGGGTGTGGAGCGCAGGGAGTGCGGAATGGATGGGCCAACAGCAAACCTGTTGCCATCACTGCTAGCGGAGATTTTGACATTGGTGCAACTGAAATGCGCGGCGGGGCTTCAAGTGCAGAATGAGAAGGGATTGGGCATCAACGGTATAACTGGTGAGAAGGAATTGAGGTTTGCAAGGGCTTTGGCGAAAGAAGGCGCGCCTGGACAGAAGTTTGGGGAAAATGGCCTGTGGGCAAAACCCGTGTGGGATTGGACGAGGCTGTGCGGGTGTCTCTCTCCCGGCGGAGTGGAAGGTTGCAAGCCACTGGGACAGAGGCTAGGTGTGGGGGGGGGACAAACGGAGGGTTGCAGGAACGTGGGAGCCACACAATGCCGGGTCCATATACACAAGAAAAGCCCCGCAAAAAATGGCGGAATACAAGGCGGAAAAAGGAGTGGAGCACTGCAAAAAAAAAGAAACTTTTTTTCTCTCATTCCTTCTCTGGTCTGGATATGCTTCTCTTTATTATCTTTTTTCTTCTCTGCAGACAGGTGTACTGGCGGGTTTAATGGGAACAGACGGGTATGGTTGAGGTAATGGTGGGAAGATCTCTGGGGATGGAACTCAAGTTTTGGGGGGATGTGGTGTCATTTTATAGCCTTGGATTGGGAACAGTGCCCCAGGTGGCTAGTTTGGGAGGATAGAGCGGGGCAATTGGGGCTATAGGAGCGGGCCAACATGCAGGGCGCGAAATCATGTGGCGCGCGGGGAGGATACGGATAACGTGGGGGCTGCAAGTAGGGGGCAGCGGAGGACCACTTAATGAGAAGGACAAACCGGGTGTGTGTAATGGTAGGCAGGCTTGTAGGTGGTTGTGGTATGGGAAAGGCTATAGGAGGGGGCCGGGCGCGTGCAAGCGCAAGCCAGGTGGATACAGACAACGCAGGGGGCTCCAAGTAGGGCGTGGCGGAGGGCCGCGTCATTAGAAGGACAAACCGGGCGTGTGTAATGGTAGGCAGGCTTGAGGGTGGTTGCAGTAGGGGAAAGGGTTAGGGTTAGGCTAGGGTTCTGGTTTGTAGGGTCTCTTTTCTATTTGTTGCTGCGCTTTTACATAGGATAGGGTTGAGAGGGTGGGTATCAAGTCCACGCTCTCAACCCCAACTTGTATGGAGACATATATATACATGGAGTGGATGGGATCAGATTGGATTCGATGGATGGATAAAGGATGGAAAGGAAAGGAAATTCATCTCTATATCTCTCTCTATCTCCCTATCTTTGCTGGAGCATCCTGATCCTTATAGAAGCTAGAACCATCAATACCAGAACTCAAGGACAACTGGGGGAGTAGCTCTTCCTGAGTTTCCACACTGTTGAACTTGGGGCATCACAGGGAGTGAAATTTCCCACTTTTCAAGGACCAAAGTTTCCAGTTTCTTATAGCCTAATCCTGTTAGCACACTGTTTCCCCAGCTGGAAAAGTTCTTTACACCAGTGGGTTTTTCCCCATGTAGGCTCCTCCTGTTGTGGTTTTCCCCCCTTTTGAAGTTGGTTGGGTAATGAGTGAGTAGGTTTTGCATGGTGAATTCTGACAATGATTATGAGGATGAGTTGGAGTATAAAATATATTTTCTTGCAGTGACAGTTGTGGATTTTAGAATGGATTATGGAAGACCATCTTCAGAGTTGTATTAGTCTGCCACAATTTTGGGTATTCAGGTCCTTGAATTCACTGTAGAATTCCTGTCCTATTGTAATCAAAGCTGGTAGGTGTCATGCTTCAAGCTCAAGGGTTATTTTCTTCTCCACTTCAACATATCCTTCTCCTCAGTACCATCTACCTCAGTCCATGAGTGTGAAACAAAAAAAGCACAAAATAAATAGTGCCTCCCACTTACCTCCTCTGGCTTGCATAACAACATTCCAATCTTGGCAACTTACTCAGTATATACTTGCAAATATTGCAGTTAACTCTCCTTCAGTTGACCATCCATTTGAGCTTTGCCCTTCTACCCTGGGTATCATCAACCCTTGGGCTTCCATTCTTGGTCACGCACTCACACTAGCTTGCACCCATGTCTAGAAAGCCACATAAACTGTATAGCTCACAAACGGACTAGTCACTTACCCTGCATAAGCTGTATCTTCAAATTCACACTGTCTCACATGTCATTCCTTCCTGTCTCATCTTTTACATCTTTTTACACTCATATTTTATTTTCTTGCACCTACGCTATGACCTCGGAAACAACTGTACTGTTATTTCATTTCCCATTCCGTTCCTTTCATTCATTGCCTCACTGCTCTCTAGCTGTGGTTGACCATCCATTGGGTTGTATCAAGTCACCTTCAAAATACCTCATAAAGGCTGTGTTTCCTGCCTGAAGATTGTCTCCTCAGTTACTTAATTTCATATGTTCTCAAATCTTGCTAAATCCAGTCATCACATTGGGCTTGGCTTTTGCTTCTTTCATTGGAACACTTCTTCCCTCTCTCTGTTTTTTGAGTCACCCAATCATAAGTTTGCAAATTGCAGTTAGCCTCACTAACTTGCATTTTCCCCTTGCACTCAGTCTCTTTCTTTACACTCACAGTCATCTAAGATTGCCCTATAGTATGTGGGGTGGTTGTGTGATGGTAGGTTGGAACTGGGATCATAACCTATTGAACCACCCCAGAAAAGAGTGGGATGTGAGTAGAAAGGTCTTGGGAACAGGAGGAAAGCATGAGCAAAGTGAAATGAAATACCTATTGAATTATTGTAGCACAGAGTGAGATGACAGTGGACAGGTCTTGGGAGCAGGAGGCAACCACAAGTGAAGAGAAAAAAACTACCTGATGAGCAGGCAGCAGTGGTTGAAGACAAAGAGAATGAGTTTAAGATTGCAACAAAAGGATTTCAAATAATAGGGGTGAAAGATTGCAGAGAGAGAGAGAGGAGACAGAAACAAAAGAAAGAAGCAGTTTGGTAGCAAACCTATTAAATAACACCGGCATGGAGTGAGATGTGAGTGGGCAGGTTGTGGGACAAGAAGGCAGGATGAGCAAAGAGAAATGAAATCCCCAATGAGCAGGTAGGAGCATTTGAAGACAAACAGGATAAGTCAGGAAAGCATGAAAGGAGCTAGGTACGACAATATAATGGTGTAGGTACAAGGCTTCCTTAAACCTAATCTGTTGAGAGGTGCAAGTCCAAGTGTCAGATTAGGTTGGCAGTTTGGTCTTCATTTGGTCTCCATTGGGTCACTTTCATTGGTTGGACGTCTCAGCTCAACAGGAAGGTGGCAAAGGTGTTAGATTAAACATAAATACAACTAGCTCTGGGCTTATCTCGAGTTCCTTGTTTCTTTTCCTTTGACAAATAAAATTTGTGAAATTTCCCGCACACAACACAGATATTTTTGGGAAGAGTTGAAAAATTATGGGAAAATGGGACAAGAGAATTAGGACAAGGGAACGAAGATTGCGGCAAGAGGGGAAAAAAATTGCGAGGGAAAGGTTTTTTCAGTTGGAAGGGGGGGTGATCAATTTGGGGCGGCAAACAATTTTGCCGAAAAAAAGTTGACAAAGCTTCCGGGAAAAGCAATACATATAACACTTGTTTTTATCCATCCTTCGGTTAAATATTAATTGTACCCAAACAAAAGATTAGATCCTCAGGAATGTGGGTTAACCTTCATTGATCGCGTTCGAGGCGTGCTGAGCATTAAGACACTGGAACGGGACATCGTGCTCGTTCTGCCTGTTGCAAAAGCTTCCATACCCTCTATGCCCGCAGGGAGCGAAGGTGACAAGCTCGGACACCAGGCCGCCTTCACAATGCTTGCGATGCTGTCCACAAGAGCCTTGGCGCTCAAAATCACACCCAAAGATTGGAGGTTGAGGGTTCACCATCCGACTGGAGATTACGCTTTTCTCGTTGCAAACGGGGCACCGCAATGGACCTCCAGAAGAATAGACACCGCATGCCAGAAAAGCGATGATGATCAAACTTTGAAGATGCATGACTGGATCTAAGAAGCCCTGATAAAGTAGAGTAAAGCTTTGGGGACGTTGACGTCAACGTAGACGGGGTTAGTCAGTTGAGCGCCCAAGCTAGAAGCTTGATAATTGACGCAACGGTCTTCGCGCTGTGATGAAGGGGCACTGGTGCAGGGGCTTACATGAATGTGGTCAACGGCTGGCTCACCCGATGTGTCTTGGACGGGTGCTTGGTGGCTAGACTGAAGGCTGAAGAGATTCTAGTTGGCAAAAGAGCCTGTTGTGGCATGGCGACGCTCACCTGTTCGCACCCATCCATCCATATATAGTAAACCGGTTTAGGCGCTCAAGGTGACGTTACAGTGATTAATACTGACGGAACGCGCTAAACCCCTAGAGGAGTTCATACATGAATGCTTGTCCCACTCCAGTACCACTTATTCAGCAAAGGCGTACGCACGAATGATAAAAACTGAGCCCGATCGCAATGAACCGTCGCATCAAAGCTTCGTGCCATCTAGGGCGATGACCCAGTGCCTAGAGGTCGGATGCGACGAGGGCCGGTGGCTAACGTTGACGTTTCGACTACTGTGGGGTGATGGTGAGTTGAAGAGCGTGGTAAGCTCAAAACAAATTTATTCAGACCCGTCGGACAAATTCATTCCGACAGGTTCTAGGCCAGGGGAGGTAACGATTTCTTCGATTTGTTGATATTTGATAATGGTGTCAGACGCTGGATATGGAGCCAACATCGACCGTCTCGTTACTGCAGCCGCGATCAAGTGTCATGAACGGATATCCTGTATTATTGTTCATAGTACTGAGAAATTGTTTGCATGAGGAACAAGCCGGAGACAGTCATGGTGTAATCTTGTGTCGAAACGAGTTCTTTATTACAACAATGAAAAACCGGAACTTGCAAAAGAAACAGCATGAAAGGAGATAATGGGATCTCCCGGGTCGATTAAGGATGAAGAAAAATCCGGACGCTGAGACGAATTTAGTGGAAACAAAGTTACCAGGAATGACCTCAAGCTTGTGAGGGTCGGTTCAATACACTCAGGTCAGGAAGCTGTGGTGGTAGATTAAAGACGAGTCTGCAAACAGGTCGATTGAGAGTAAAAGAACAACGTGGTAGGCTCGAGTAGTGTGGATGGAGTGGAGAATGAAAAAGCTGTCAGATGCAAACAAGAAAACGAGATGGATGGGAAAGAACGAGAGAAGATTGAGTTTCATAACTAGTTTGCCCTCGGACTGGTTGAGCTTTCTCCTGATCACTAAGGTCGAAGACGACTTTGATGGTGAGGCTGGGAGTAGGGTTGGCGACGAGACCATTTTGGCGCACCAAAATTGGCACGCCATTAGGCGTTACCCTTATCAATCCAGCTTCCTGCAGGAAAGCAATCTATTTTTAAGCCAAAATGACCACAAAATGCTACTCTTATTATTAAAATCCTCTATAAATATTGAAAGATTGAAAATGTTCACACACCTCACCCGGCGTTGAGGTCCTTGGGTTTGTGTTCATTTATCAACATTAGGGCGTATCAGAGTTAAGCAAAGCTGCCATTTTTTAATGGCGGGTTTCAAACCCGCCATTAAAAAAAACCACTTATTTCACATCAGATGTGTCAGAGTTACCTGGAAATAAGTGGTTTTTTTTGAATAAAGTATTTAAAGGCTTCCACCACCTGTCCACGTCATCCACCCCTGGCTTCCCACCTCCTTCTAACTCCAACCTCATCAGAAAAAAAATTTGATTCATCACTCTTGATCTCTTCATCACCATCCTCATCACTTCATCACTCTCATCACTTTATCACTTTCATCACATCCAGCTAACTCTCATTGGATCACTATCCTGATCAGTTCATCACTCTCATCTGTTTATTGCTTTCATCACATCCAGCTAACTCTCATTGGATCACTACCCTGATCAGTTCATCACTCTCATCTGTTTATTGCTTTCATCACATCCAGCTAACTCTCATTGGATCACTATCCTGATCAGTTCATCAGGCTCATCTGTTTATTGCTTTCATCACATCCAGCTTACTCTCATTGGATCACTTTCCTAATCACTTCATCACTCTCATCACTTTATTGCTTTCATCACATCCTAACTCTTATTGCTTTATCCCTCTTTTCACTTCATCACTCTCATCTCTTCCTATTCTCTTTGGTTCATCACTCTCATCCTCTCATCACATCATCACTCTCACCACCTGAACACTCTCATAGCCCTTCATCCCTTCATCCCTCTTACTATTTTTAAATGGCCCCTCAGCAATCCTCCCCCCTCAAGTCCACTAAAAAATCCAATGGACTAAAGAAAACATCCCCCAGGAACTCAACATCCAAAAATCCTCCCCAATCAACTTCCAAAGGCTCAAGTCAGCTCAAGAGAGCTGATCACATCATCCTGGTAAACTGGCTCGAAATTCCGTCCAACTATTATGCTTGCTTTGGATCGGACAATGAAACATGCATTGGCCAACCTCCATGCTCTAAGGTCAATGGTTATCTCCTGATGGCCAATGAACTCAAGAAAAAAACAGAAGGTAGGCTGGATCTGTCATCCAAACAGATGAGGGAGAAATACAAGAATTATTGAGCCAAGTACAAAAAGGCCCACTCCATGTCAATCTCCACCGGATTTGGTATCACTGACTCCAACAAATCCAAAGGAATCAACTCAGTGGTTGATAAGTTGGAATCCATTTGCCCTTTTTATATTCAAATGGATGAAATCTTTGGACAGAAGGCCAACATCACCCCCCTAGCCACTTTTGATGCCCAACAATCTAATTCAATTGACGCTGAGGACTTGGCTGGGGATGCTCAGCCTAGCAATGGTGATCCCAAAGAGACCCATGAGTGGCCCCCATCCAATGCCAAGGAGGATATTCAAACACAATCAGCTCCAATCACGTCTACCTCTGTGTTGATTGGGGAGTCAAAACCAACCTTGGACCCCTCCCCTCATTCTTTTGATTGCTCTCTTCCGGGGATGGAAGATGTTAAGATTTATCTTATCCTGTGTTCTGACTCTCACTCTGTCCCCGCCCCAGTAGCTCTGTGAATGAACTGAGATGAGTCCTTGTGAAATGTCTGTACCACCCGGGTCTTCTTACTTCATGAGACGACCCGGGTGAACTTCTTGCAGCCACTCTTTCTCTCTTTATTCTTTACTCTTTTTTATTCTCTTCTCTTTATCTGTCTCTTTGAATTTCTCCTTACTTTTCTTTCCTCTTGATCCCTTCTATAACCTTGCTCCCATCTTTCCGCTCAATGACTCTCCTCAACCCAAATTCTCCCCAAATCAACACTCCTACTCTGGTCTGACTTGTCTCTCCATCAATTAACCTATGCCCGGTAAGAATCTAATCCTCAAGATCACTTTTGCATGATTGCTCTGACAACCTAACTCAATCTTGTAGTCCTCCATCACCATTGTCTGAACTCTATCAACTTCCACACTATCAACATCTTATGCCATCTGACCTCCTTCTTACTTGCTAAATAACTCAAAGCTGTTGGTCTTCTCATTTTTCCTTCTCCTTAGTTTTTGTCTGATCTCTCATGATTCTGACTTTTGTCCATAGTCTGCTGGTTTTCAGTTCTGAGGAATTAAATCTAAATTCTATCACGGTTAAAAGCCAAAGGATGACTCTGCGTTATCAAAAATGAACAAACCAGCTGGAGCAAACAATTATTTCCATCAGGTTGCTCTCAAGGCTTCCATCAATTCTATTACCCCACTCAACAAGGATAACTATTCCATCTGGCGTGATAAGATGTTGATGCTATTCAATCTCAAGGATATTAAAGACATCATGATTAAAGATGTGGGATAACTGCCTGTAAGACAAAACCAAGAAATCCAAGCAATCATCCTATCAAAACTTGACAGCACCACCCATGACAATGTAGTTAACGCCTCAAACATCACATATTCCAAGCTAATCTGGACCAAGATCACCCACAGATTTGCCTCATCCAAAACAGCCAATAGAGAACGCATCTTCAACCAATTTCTTCACGCTCCATTTAACAAACATGCTATCAAAGGATTCATAACAGACATCCAAAAATCCCTTGCTTTTATGGCAGATGTAGGAATAGATCTACCAAATGACATACTGGCGTATCTAATACTATTCAAATTTCCACCAACTCTAGAGAATCTGAAACAGCAAATCATGCACGGCAAGAAGTTGATAACCGTAGAAGTTGTATTCAATCACCTAACCCAATACAACAACAAGCGTAAGGCACAACTCAAGACTGCTAAATCTAACACTGATTTCTCATTAGTAACCTTCAAGAGAAAACCCAATAAAGAAGATAGGAAGCCCGCATTAGATGCAAAGAAGTTTTTCACAATCCAAATGCCCCCCATCCCACATCCTCCTGCTTTCATCTTCATCCCCAAATTGCTCCCGGATGGTGGGTTGAACAGCAAAATGAGTGGAAGAATAGAACAAAGAAGACACCTACTATCAATTACCATGCCCTACTGACTCTCTGGATTAATGCAGACAGCACGCCCAACCTTCTTCTTGATTCCAGCGCAAAGATACACATATTTAATGATCAAAAATATTTCACTTCTATTGATCTGAAGGATGAATCAGAGGAAATCAAAACAGGCAAGTTAAAAGCAAATCTCAAGATACAAGGAACAGGTACCGTTTGACTCGAGTGGAAAGACTCTATTATTACGCTTGAAGAATGTATTTATGTTCCAGATATTGTTGTTAATTTGATCAGTCCTGGTCTCCTGGCAAAAAAGGGATGCAGTCTCTCTCAAAAACAAGATTGATTTCACATCACCCGAGGCAATGAGTAATTTGGGACAATCTATTTGTAATAAAGAAGCCCCAAAGTGCCAGAAATAACCTTTTGGTCAATCTTTCCAATCAATCATCTACTACTCCATTTAACCAAACTCAGTTGTTATCCAATCTTCACAAGACGTATGGACATGCTTGAATCTCTACGCTCAAATAAATTCTTAAAGAACAATACTCTAAAGACAAATTAGACAAATTTCAATGTGATGGCTGTGTAAGGAGTAAAATCACATGGGCTCCGTTCTTAGGCACCTTGTTGCCTTCATCTAAACCACTAAAACAAATTCACCTAGACCTGATTGGACAGATCACTCCCCAGTCAAAAGCTAGCCATCAATACATCCTGACTCTTGTGGACAACTTTATGGGTTATCTGGCGGCTTTTCCTCTCCAATCTAAAGAAGAAACTGCCAATGTCATCATCAACATTCCTGAGACAGAATAAAAACTGCTAAACTATTACCTCACCAAAATCTTTTCAGACAAAGGAACGGAATTCACTAAAATTACCTTGAAAGAATTCGCCAGATCCAAACATCTTAAACTCCTAACTTCAGAACCGTATCATTCACAACACAACAGTTGAGCTGAACAAGCCAACCGGACAATCATAGAATTGGCTTGTGCAACGTTGTGGAAACTTTAGAGGTTATCCCTCACAAAGTTGCCGCAGGTTCAGGAGTTCTTGGGTCGAAGTGTCTGTAAGGATTAGATACCAAGCGTAAAGAGAAGTTTTTGAGAGCCTGAAGAGGAGAAAAGGAGAGAAGAGGGGAGGGATTCTGTTTTCCTAAGTCCGCTCCCTTTTCCGCTCCCCCGCCTCCTGATGATACAATGGTAAGATGCCCCCCCTACAACCCAGAGTTGAGGGGAAAGGTATTTGAGCCCTCCCCCTCAACCCTAACCTAAGTACAAGCACATGAACAACCCAACAACAATGAAGAAGGAAACCCTAGGCCCAAAACCCTATCCCATATCCTAACCTGTACCCTGTCCGTATCCTATTCCGCTTGCTCACCTGCCATTACACGCATCCAGTTCGTCCCCCGCGGCGCGGCCCTCCGCCGCGCGCTTCTCAAAGTTCACCGCGATTGCCCGTATCCGCCCGACGCGCCGTCGTGAATTTCCTAGTCCCGTAGCCGGCCCGCGCTTGCGCGCGGCCGTCCACGGGTATAGCCCCGCGATCGCTCCGCCCTTTCCTTCCCTAACTAACCGCCCGAGAACCTGATTGGCGCGGCTCCATCACTGGGTTGGACACCCAAGTGGGTCGCGGCCCGCCTCCCCTAGTCAGACCCGGCCCGCAGCTGCGTGCTTCGCCCTGCTGCGCCTTCTGCTGAGCCCGCAGCGGCCACTGCTGAGAACGAGCGCACCCCAACTGCTGAGCCCGACCTACCAGATGCTGAGCGCGCAGGCCGCGACGCAGTTCCCAATCCAAGGCTATATATTGACACCACATCCCCCCCCAACTTGAGTTCTGTCCCCAGAGGTCCTCCCCATTATCACCTTGGCCGTCCTTCGCGCCCTACCCCCTCTACCGACTCTAAACTCCGCTCCGCATCCCTATCCCTCCACTCCATCGTCATCATGGTCTGCTGCAACTTCTGCGCCCGAAATGGGCTTGCATGCTCTATCGTGTCCGGCCGCCGCGCCTGCTCCGCATGCAGCCGCGGACACCGCCGCTGCTTGCTTAGCAAGGGTATGCCCCGTGCCCCCAACCAATCCGGCTCTTGTCCTCGGCCGGGCAAGAGGGCTCGTCTGGACCCGTTCGTGGTTTTGGATGACGACGCTATCTTGGAGGACTCGTGGACTCCACCTGGATCACCTCCCCGCCGTCCTCGTCCGAACTCGGACCGCGACTCCTCTTCTCCCCTTTGCCACGCGGGACCACCGCGTAAGGAAGACTATCTGGACTTTGCGGCTTATCGAAGGGCTTTGCGATTTTGGGCGGATCGCGTCCGGGTTACGCAAGGCGCGAGGGACCCGCAAATCGACGAAATCCCTAGGCGACGCGCTGCTCCGGCCCCAGCTCCTCCTCCGCCCCCTGCTCCGGCTCCTCCTGCCCCGACTCCCGTACCGGCTCCTCCTCCTCTGCCCGCTGCTCCAACTCCTCCAACTCCACAAGGCCCTACTCCTCCGCCTGCGTCGCCGGTGGTCATCTCGTCATCGCCTCCTATCGGACCGGACCCTCCCCTTGGATCCCCAGAGCGCCTGTCCGCACCAGCCCCTCCTCCCGCCGACTCTCCCAAGATCCCGGAGATTCCGGTCGTGATGGCTCTCCCGGCGGCCGGCTTCGAAGTTTTCGCGGAAAGGTCGACTACGATGCTCCGCCAATACCTTGCGACTCCCGGAGCCCAATCCTTGGAATCCCAGCGCGAACTCTTGGCGTCATTCCGGGCTCTACTGGCGTCATCAAGGGCGGAAATGGAGGAAATGATGAAGATGGCTTAAGCGCCTCGGCCTCGTCCCCTCTTCCTCTTTCCTTTTTCCCTTCCTTCTTTTATCCGCTTTTTGTTGTACCGCGTTTCCCTATTCATTGAGAGAAATACACGCCTCAAACGCGAATTTGTTTTACCAAGAAAAATCCGCGCCGCGCGCATTGTGAGGGCGAGAATGAGAGCCGGGTCCGCGCCTGAGTGAGAACTAAGACGCGAGGTTGAGAACCGCGTCCGCGCCCGAGAAATGATAAAAAAAAAAATGAGAAAATAAGAAAAAAAGTGACAAGTGAGAAATGATAGAAAAGGTGAAAGATTTCTTTTTTTTTTTTTTTTTTTTTTTTTTTTTTTTTTTATTTTTATATCCCATCGCCGCGCCCGCGCCCTATCCTCTAGTTCCCCCCCCAAACTTAGCTGCTGTCCCCAGCTGGTGACTTCAGCCAATGCCATGAGGGTCGCGTCCGTCGCCCGATCTCCCTGCATTCCTCCAAACCATGCCGTCAGTGCCTGATCCATCCAATTCTTGGTCCCGGAGCACTTCCCTTTCCCGTTTGGTGTCCGTCTCGTCCGCCGTCAAAAGGGTCTTGCCTCGGTTACGATTGCCCGACACATGACCTGCTCCCACCACTGCTTGTCCCCCACCTCCCATCAGATTTATCCGCCATTTGCCAAATCCCAAACCGCGCGGAGTATCCTCTTCTTGCTTCGTCCTTGCTTGCTTCCCGCCATCAGACTGAACCGGTCCCGCCAATACCCCCTTCCCCAACACGCACCCTGCCTCTGCCGGCCTCAGATCAATTGGGTTTGCCGTCCGACTCTTGTGTCTTGTCCGCCCACCATCACCGTTGCTTCCACGCGCGCGTGCCCGGGGCGCGGACATGCTAGGACGCTGGATACTCTTCAGATAGGCCTCAAGGCCCTCCGCCACCTCTGCGAGTTCGTCAGCCCAAGGGGTGGCTACCAGCGGCGAGGCCGGGACGCGCGCTGCCCTGTAATACAGCTCCGCGTAGCCCGGTTCCATTCGCCACCGGTCCCCATTGCGCGTGTCCGCTCCATAGCCTGGTTCCGCGGGTGGCCTGAAGTTGCTTCCCCGGAAATGAGAGTCACGCCCCCCCATCTAGCCAGCATGTTCCCCTTCAACGTTGTCCAATTCCGGTTCAGATAGCCGCTCATCTCCTCCATGTCCTGACGTTCTTCCGCACCTTCAATGAACAAGACAATATAGCGTGCCTTCTCGGAATACCATGCGCCTTCAGAGTCTGCAATCAGGTTGTAACGTGAAATAAACCGCTCCACACCCGCGACGTTGAAGCGGATGTGCGGATAGTCCCTTGGGTCGATGAGGAGCTGGCGAGAGGAGGAGGAGGAAAGAGGAGAGGCAAACAGCATCTGAGTACCTTCAAGAGACATTGACAAAAGAGTTTCCCGGCCAGACCCCCAGATGTGGAAAATTTAGAGGTTATCCCTCACGAAGTTGCCGCAGGTTCAGGAGTTCTTGGGTCGAAGCGTCTGTAAGGATTAGATACCGAGCGTAAAGAGAAGTTTTTGAGAGCCTGAAGAGGAGAAAAGGAGAGAAGAGGGGAGGGATTCTGTTTTCCTAAGTCCGCTCCCTTTTCCGCTCCCCCGCCTCCTGATGATACAATGGTAAGATGCCCCCCCTACAACCCAGAGTTGAGGGGAAAGGTATTTGAGCCCTCCCCCTCAACCCTAACCTAAGTACAAGCACATGAACAACCCAACAACAATGAAGAAGGAAACCCTAGGCCCAAAACCCTATCCCATATCCTAACCTGTACCCTGTCCGTATCCTATTCCGCTTGCTCGCCTGCCATTACACGCATCCGGTTCGTCCCCCGCGGCGCGGCCCTCCGCCACGCGCTTCTCAAAGTTCACCGCGATTTCCCGTATCCGCCTGACGCGCCGTCGTGAATTTCCTAGTCCTGTAGCCGGCCCGCGCTTGCGCGCGGCCGTCCATGGGTATAGCCCCGCGATTGCTCCGCCCTTTCCTTCCCTAACTAACCGCCCGAGAACCTGATTGGCCCGGCTCCATCACTGGGTTGGACACCCAAGCAGGTCGCGGCCCGCCTCCCCTAGTCAGACCCGGCCCGCAGCTGCATGCTTCGCCCTGCTGCGCCTTCTGCTGAGCCCGCAGCGGCCACTGCTGAGAACGAGCGCACCCCAACTGCTGAGCCCAACCTACCAGATGCTGAGCGCGCAGGCCGCGATGCAGTTCCCAATCCAAGGCTATATATTGACACCACAACGTTCTCCTCATCTAGAATGAATAAATGCTACTGGCATATTGTGGTTTGGAGCTGTTGCTTAATGCTTAATCAAGTTACTAGGGAAGGTAATGACCAATCCCCTTGGGAACTTATGTTTAGCAAGAAGCTCCCTACTAATTATCTAAAAACTGTAGGATCCTCTGTCATTTACCTGGCAAACAGACTACAAAAAGGAAGGAAATTTGATGAGAAAGTATTAGAAGGGATCTTAGTTGGGTTCAACCTCATTTTTCATTCTTACCTGATCCTCAGCTCATCTGGTGCTATCATTGAAAAAAAACATGTACAGTTCCTTAAAAACCTGCTTCATGACTTTCCCCTTCTTGAATCACCGGGGATCAATCTCTTTACTCAAATCGATTCCCAGTCAAAAGGACCCAATTTCTCATCATTTGAAAAAAAATACACCTTTTGAGAATCTCAAGACAATCTCTCCAAATCAGACTCAGATCAAGATGATTCTGCATCTGTAGTTTCTCCACCCTCCAATAATTCTCCTCTACCTTTGCCAGTCCCTGATGCTCCTATTCAAGCTACTTCTCAAAGACCCAGAAGGGAAGGAAGAAAACCCCAACGATACGGTTTTCACCACTACTACAAGCCTCCTTCCTACAAGGCAGCACGCAAATGTCCTGAATGGCCAAAGTGGAAGAGAGCCTCTGAAGATGAATTAAATTCAATAGAACTCCAAGATGTCTGGGAGGAGTACCATGACACCCCAGAAAACATCTTAAATAAAACGTGGGTTTTCAAGGTGAAGGAAAATTGTAATGGTGACCCTGTCAAATAAAAAGCTCAACTCTGTGTTCAAGAATTTGACCAAGTTCTAGGGATAGACTATAATGAGACTTGGGCACCAACCTGCAAACTTGGATCACTCTGAGTAGCTCTTATCTATGGCTTGAAGAATAAAATGAAACTGCCTCAATTTGACATAAAAGGTGCATTCCTTCATGCTCCTATTGATGAAACTGTCATTATAAGGACTCCAGAAGGATCAGCCAGGAAATCTCCTTACTTAAAGCTAAATAAATCCCTTTACCGTTTGAAACAATCCCCCAAGAATTGGTACAAAACTCTGACATCATGGATCAAGTCTCAAGGATATCACAAATTGACTAGTGATCCCGGTCTATATCTCAACACCAAAACCGGTGAAATCCTTTACTTCCATGTGGATGATCTCATCCATGTAGGCAAATTTAACCTCTTTGAAGTCAACTTTCTCAAATGATTCAAGAACTCCTTGTGCCATCCCCCCAACAACATACTTGGCATGTTCATGGAAATTGAAAACAATAGAATCCTCTTGAGCCAACCCAATCACATTGCAAAAGGTCTGGAAGAGCTTGGCTTGACCTCTTGTAAGGATACCCATATCCCATTGACTCAAAACTTAAATCTTGAAACTGTCTCCAACGTCAATCACACCGAATTTTGTCAACTTAATATCCACTATAGATCTGCAATTGGACTTCTAAATCACTTGGCTCATTACTTTCAACCTGACATCTCATTCTCTGTGTCTAGTCTGGCTAGGTTTAATGCCAAACCGGGAATGAATCACTGGAGAGAAGTCAAGAAAGTATGGAAGTATCTCAAAACAACTAAAAATCTTAAAATTGTAATTAAGTACAATTTGAAGCAAGAAATTCTCTCAGGTTTCAGCAATGCTACCTGGGGAGACAATCCAACCTTTTGCAAATCTCAAACTGGATACATGATCCTTCACTACGGCAGTCCAGTGATCTGGAACTCTACTTGACAGAGAAATATCACTTACTCTTTCACCAAATCTGAGCTAAGCGCATTACTTGACTGCTACCTTGAAATCAAATGGATCAAACACCTCATCAGCAAGATCCATCAAATTTCCAAACCCAAGCCTACTCTACAAATTGAAAATAAGGGTTTGGACAACAAGATCAAGAAGTTTGGATCACACTCCAAGTCCAGACACATAGAAATCAAAACCAAAGGATTGCGTGAAGATTATGTAAGCGACAAGTTTACACTCAGTCTGATTCAAAGTCACTCCATGATTGCAGATTCTCTCACAAAGGCTTTTTCAGCAACCTCCTTGCAACTTCTCCAGAATACAATCTTTGATGCAACCAACAAGTGATCTTTTGGATTACCCTCTAACCAGTCACGTGGGGTGTTAAGATTATTATTATCTTATCCTGTGTTCTGACTGTCACTCTGTCCCCGCCCCAGTAGCTCTGTGATGAAGTGAGATGAGTCCTTGTGACATGTATTTACCACCCGGTTCTTCTTACTTCATGAGATGACCAGGGTGAACTTCTTGCAGCCACTCTTTCTCTCTTTATTCTTTCCCCTTTTTGATTCTCTTCTCTTTATCTGTCTCTTTTAATGTCTCCTTACTTTTCTTTCCTCTTGATCCCTTCTATAACCTTGCTCCCATCTTTCCGCTTGATGACTCTCCTCAACCTGGATTCTCCCCAACTCAACACTCCTACTCTGGTCTGACTTGTCTCTCTGTCAATTAACCTATTCCTGGTAAGTATCTAATCCTCAAGATCACTTTTGCATGATTGCTCTGACAACCTACCTCAATCTTGTAGTCCTCCATCACCATTGTCTGAAATCTATCAACTTCCACACTATCAACATCTTATGCCATCTGAACTCCTTCTTACTTGCTAAATAACTTGAAGCTGTTGGTCTTCTCATTTTTTCTTCTTCTTAGTTTATGTCTGATCTCTCATGATTCTAAATTTTGTACATAGCCTGCTGGTTTTCAGTTATGAGGAATTACATCTAAATTCTATCAGAAGAACTGGAGAACTTGGCCAATGAGGAGGATGTCATTCCTGTATCAGCATTGCCATCAACATTGGCTCAAGTAAGGAACCAAGTTCTTTTTTCTTCTGTCCAGTTAATCCTGACTGATTTAGATTTGCAAGAAACAGGCTTATCTATTACTGAATGGCAGAAAACTCAAACCAATGGGGCCTCCAACATCCCCTTCAAATGAGAGCAATGATGTTCCAACCAAAACCCCCTCTGCAAAGGGAAAGCAAAAGGCCTCCAATTCAATCAACATCAACCCCAATAGCATTCAAAAGAGGAGAAACGCTTCAAATTTTTTGGGGCTTTGAGGAGATCATGGAGAATCAAGATAAAAGTAAGCCCATTGGATTCTCCTTGCTTTAAAAAATCTAGCTCATTCCTATTCCCCTCTGAAAAACAGTGAAATTTCAAATTGAATCTGAAAAACTTCATTTTGAAAAGGAGAAGTGGGATTGTCAACTGGCTATTGATTTCAAAAAGCAGAAAGCCAAGATTTTGGCTCATCAGCAAAAATGGGATGCTGATTGGAAGTTGAAACGGGCTGAGCTAGAATTTCAAACAGAGGAAAAGGAGGAGGATCAACAGCAAGCGCAACTGCAAATGGAGAGGGAAAAACTGGCAACAGAAAAAAAGGATAAGTTGTCAATGGCTGCAGCATACATTGGTAGCAGTAGAACAATATATGAATTAAAGCAGATTACTCAACTGCTGGGCTTTTAAATATATTTTCTTTGATGAAAAAATTAAAAAGAAAAAAAAATCATTTTTGATTACAACAATGCTTAAGACTATTTTTAACCCCACCAATAAAAAAATATTTTTTCTTTTTATTTATATTTTTTTTCCTGGAGTATATTTTCCCACTCCGAAAGTCACTGCAAGTGTTTCTAGTTGTTTTGTTGATTTTCATTGAAATTGAAATTCTTGTATGAGTGGCAGTCTCCACAGCAGGAAAAGTACAGTGCTTGTAATTATTGGCTGCCCAAATCATTTTGACCACACCTTTTTTCTTGAATTCAATTCCCAAGCCCAGGTAAGGAAAAACAAATTTGCCATCCAATACTTGATATTTTTCCATGTTTTCAATAAGTTTTCCATTTGATTTCCTGGTTGGAACTGCAAGTAAAAAGGAATAATCAGAGATGTCACCTTTGTCAATGTGAGGTGAGTTGTAAAAAGAGTTGGATGTGAAGGTGAAATGTGGAGAGGAATCAAAGGGAGTAGGCAGAGAACCAAATTCAAGTGATGAGAAGGAGGGGATACCATTTTCCTTTATTACTTCATGGTTTGATTCAAAGGGAAGTCTGGCCAAATGGCAAAACATCTGTCTTAAAATTTGAGAGACTTTTTCTGCCTTAAGATTGAGAAAAGCATACTCTTGAGGGGAAGATTGAATAGATTATTTCTTCACATAGTGTCCAAATAACTCAAAGAGGTCCATTGATTTTTGCCATCCAATTGCCCACATTTTTCCACCACAAGATCCTGAGGGACCAACCGTGTTGACAAATTTTTTTGACTGGTGAAGGAAAATAGTCACAAAGTTGATGTCCTTCTTGTCTTGATCAGAAATTTTATCCAATGGAAAAAATTCAGCTATTACAACAATACTGTTGTGATCAGACTTATTGAGAACAATTACCTTTCCATGGTGGAAGAAATGGAATTGCTTGATTGTCTGCTTTGCAAGTTCAAACTCAGCCAGTGAGGGTTTTTGATTGTTCTTTTTGTTTCCAGCATTAATCACAGGAGAGGGGATCATCGTCCGTACCACCACATCACCACCTGTCCCCCAAAACCCCCGGTCTCTTAATTCTCTATTCCTTCTTCACCAAAACCGATTGCTGATCCCCCTTCCCTCTCTCCCCCAGGTGGCCACATGCCCCTTATCCGCCCTCCCGACCCACCAAGAATGGTGGGAACCTCAAACGCTGATATGGAAATCAAAAACAACGCGTCAACGCATATGGCGCCCCCCAATTTCTAGTGGCGCCAGTGGCCTTGTCCTATTCATGACCCAATTGATTGAAGACCCAAACAACTACAACGCTAAAGGTGAAATAACCTTGAATAAAACCATGATAGAACTGATCCGGATCTTGATCCGCACCAAGAAAGTCCGAGATGACCAAATGAAGACAATGGCCAATCAAATCAAAGTACTAGTTGACCTTCAAAAATCAAGCCCCCCAACAATGGATAAAGTCCCACAAGGACCTCCACCTCAGACCTCAACTTATGCAAATTGTGCTGCAGCAAAAGCTCACCCCCCTGGTCAAAGACCAAAGACGCTACCACCCGCCAAGGCGGACCTACGAGATCTCAGGCCAGGCAGGGCAGTCATCCATTCCAATCCTCTAAATAACCAGATTGATAAGCTACCCAAAGTCCTTTTTGTACAGAGAGCAAACAAGGCCTTGGCAAAAATGAACGCAAGGGTCCAAGATGAATTAGTTACGGTCACGGGCGCTCATGTGATGAACTCCGGTGACGTAGTTTTCTATACCAAAAACAAAATACATCAAAAGTGGTTGATGGATAACAAGCATATCTGGTCGAAAAAGGTTCATTCCGACCTGGAAGCCACCCCTAGCATGTGGTCGGTACTAGTGCATGGTATCCCAAAGGAATTTGATCCGTCCTCGGAACTCAACAAAGCTAACTTGGCAATTGCAAACCGACTCAAGAAAGAAGAAGTCGTCCGAATGCAATGGTTGTCCGACAATATGAACACCGCAAAGAAAGCAGGATCCATTGTCCTATCCCTGTCAAATAAAGATTCAGCTGAGCGCCTGACCTACTTGGGCATTTTTCTGGATTACAATTACCATTGAGTAACAAAATTCAAGCCCTATCCAGCACAGTGCTTCAAATGCTTGCAAATGGGACACTTTGGGAAATGGTGCAGACGTTCACCCAGATGCGGAAGATGCAATGAAGACCATATGACAAAGGACTGCTCGGCTGGAGACAACAACATTACAGAATGTGTGAGATGCAAGGAAGTTTTGCGGAACAAAGAAGAAGGCATAAGCAATTATAACCACTCAGTTTTCAGTACCCTGTGCCCTTACAAGATGTCATGGTTGCAGGCTAAGAAGCCAAATTTCTCTCCTCATCAATGGTAGACACACCTCATCCAAACACTCATACTGATACACCAATGTTTGATCCCCCACACAGGCTTACTCTTGAACACGCTCGTTTGAATAACCCACCCGAATTACAATCCAAAAACACTGATGCTATTTCCTTCCTTCAACTCAATTGTCACGTCTCCAAAGAAATTACTCTGACCCTTCTACACCACTCCCACACGGCCTCCATATTAATTCTCCAAGAGCCCTGGGTAAACCCATTCACTCTCCTCCCTCCCTCTCATGCGGATTGGCATCTGTTTGCTGGATATGAACATTGCCCGTCTGACTGGAGAGACAGACACAAAAGCTGCATTTATGTGCGCAAGTCCATCCCCTTGGAGACATTAATCCAACTCCCAACCAACTCCAAACATCTCTTGAGCCTGCAGCTTCAAACCTCAACTAACTGTAGCCTGACATTGGTGAACGTGTATAACCCACCCAGAACGAATGAGGGTCTGAAGGATCTAAATTGCTGGTTAGGCCTACACAACAACAGACAGTCACCCATTTGCCTGTTCATGGATTCAAATCTCCACCACCAAATGTGGAACCCTGTAGGACACTGTTCATCCCATCGCGAGGCGGCGGAACTGGTAAGCCTATGCGGCGCTTCTGGTTTCTGCCTGGCCTCTCCAAGGCACATCCCTACATTTTATTCAACCAAAGGTAGGGGCACCACCATTGATTTAATATGGTCAAATTTTAAGGCTTCAAAGCTACTTGCGGATATCTGAATTTCAGAAGACAACTTTGGGTCGGACCACCAAGCATTGACAGGAATGCTAAGCCTGAAGGGCCAGATATACTCCCACCGCTGGGCCAAACCCAACTGGAACAAGCTTGACCAAAAAACAGTGTGCGACAATTTCAACCGTCTGCTCAATAACACTCCCCTGGATAATGATGTAAACACCAGTGCAATCCGACTCACCAACGCCCTCCAATCCACCCAATTAGGTTTGGGAAAGTATGTACGACATAGTGATACTCGCTCCAAAAGATGGTGGGATCCGGAAATTTTGAACCCCATCCTTCAGATTAGGAGCCGGGCAAGACAGTGGATGATACGCTCCAACAAGGAAGAAGAACGCCAATGTTATAAGGAGTGGAATGACTACTTCCGCCATGTGGTCCAAAAAATGAAACTCAACCATTGGAGAACTTTTCTGGAAACTTCCAATACTCCGCTTGCTTTTCAAGCGATGAAACGAGTCAAACCCTCCAGTGGAACGCAAATCTTACCCCTCAGAAAACCAGATGGATCCTTTGCGACAGGGAAAGAAGAGCAAGCCAATATATTATTTGAAGGCACCTCCAACATCTGCCCGGAGATTGACCTATCTGACGTGACCAGCACTGAACCGTGTTGGGCGGCGGTATTTAATGAAATCACTCTGACAGAGGTTGAATTTGCCGTGCGTAAGGCAGCCAACGGAAAGGCGCCAGGCCCTGATTGAATTCCCAACAAAATGCTTAAGCTTGCGGCTCCATCCTTATGCCCGCAGCTGGTAACTGTTTACAATCAGGCCTTACAGCTTGGGATATATCCTGCATGCTGGAAGACCGCTGTTACATCTATCATCAGGAAAGCTAATAAACCTGATTACACAAAGGCTGGAGCATACCGGCCAATTGCTTTACTGAACACCCTGGGCAAAACACTAGAATATATCCTGGCGCGGTGACTGGTGGAGTGGACATCAGTAAGTAAGGTTTTTTTGGCTAGGCACTATGGAGGCCGCAAGGGCGTAGGCACAGAAGACGCCATCCTAGACCTTGACACGTGGGTACGCGACAGGTGGTCAGAGAAAAAGGTGGTGATTGCTCTGTTTTTGGACGTACAATCCGCCTATCCCACAGTGCATCCGGATAGACTGATTCACACGCTAAGATCCAAAGGTTGCCCAGCCTATTTATGGGTCATTATCCGTGATTTCCTTACGGGACAGAGCACGTCCATGAAACTTGACGATTACATATCAAGCACCAAACCAGTCCCCAAAGGACTACCCCAAGGGTCCCCCCTTTTGGTCATCCTGTACATTTTATACAACTCGGACTTATTACACCTGCAGGGGCAAGAATCTCCCAATACCATATCAATTGGCTACATTGATGATGTAGTCCATTTAACCGCCGACCGGCGCTTAGAAAATGCAATTGAAATGATGAGTGACCTTGCCAGGCGCTCTCTGGATTGGGGTCGCCGTCATGCGGCTGTCTTTGACAAACATAAGTCACAAATCATGATCCTAACAAAGTCCAGATCAATTTCACCTCTCCCAAATGATTTCCCCTTAGGTAGCACTTTATTGCCCTTCACCACCACCTCCAAATGGCTGGGTTTAACCATTGACAACAAGCTTTCATATCACCAGCATATTGGGGACCTTTTACTCAAAGGGCAATCCACGCTGAGAGCGCTGGGCCGCTTGGGAAATTCCCGATGGGGTCTGATGGAGCGCGACCAAACCAAACTGCTGGATGCTGTCCTCATGCCAAGGATCACCTACGCGGCCCATGTATGGGCTTGCTCCAAAAATCTAACCAGGATACAAGCGATGTCTGATAAACTCGACAGAACGTGTGCCAAATTTGCCAAAGGCACATTCAGGAATACCAACACGGGGTGGCTGAAACAGAACTGTTCACACAGGCCCGTCCTGGAGGCCATTGTGAAGTCATCCTTTTTGTTCTTCACAAGAAAGCTCACACTCGCAGGAGGGTCAGCTGATATTTGAACAGACCTATTAGGTCGCTTAAACCAAGAACGCACGCCAGACAATTCTGCTATCAACAAAGGGATCTGTTGGACGCACCTACTGAAATTTGTATTGCTACAAACCGAAACTATTGAGGTTCAACTCGCGGCAGTGCCACTCCCACCGCCTAGCCACATTGAATATCGCAACCTAGAACTATCAAAACCTGAAGCTATCAAGGCTACCCTTTTATTCATCAGCCAGGCTGGTCACGAGGACGCCCTCATCTTCAACGATGGATCGTATGACAAGGAAAAAGGAGGCGGGGCTGCAGCTGTAATGCTAAACACTAACAAATCTCTTCTTATTGCCACAGGAAAAACAGTGCTCCACTCTAACCATGAATGTGAAATCTTAGGAATCATTGCAGCTTTCAAGCTGCTAACCACGGTCGAGCCCAACAAATTCCGTCGGTACAGTATACTCACGGACAACAAAGGGGAAATCCTCAGATTGAAAAACTTACACGCGGCAAGACCGGGACAATACTTGTACAAAGAACTGACAAAAATTTGGTCTCATCTAGGTTCCGGAGCACAACTCACTGTCCTATGGTGCCCGGGTCACTCCGGGATCCGAGGAAATGAAATCGCGGATGAAAAATCAAATGATGCGGTCTCAAAAGGCGAAGCTCCTCCCCTCCAACTCTACAGCAACTTGACAAAAGCCAGGCGGGTGATCATGAGAAGTCATTTAACCTCCAGCCAACAGCTGAGGAGCCGGACCCCCAACATAGGAATTCAGGCTTCTGCGATTTTGAGTCAGCTAGCTTCCGGTTGTTGCAGCCTGAATGGTTACTTATTCCAATTAAGGAAAGTGGCCGAACCCTCCTGTCCTCGCTGTACATATCACAAGGAGTCGGTGACTCACTTCTTTCATTTTTGCACGGCTTATACCTCGCACCGAAGAGAACTCAAAATGAGCTTAAGAAAACTGAAGATTTTCTACAACCCCAGTGATCTCAGTTCCGTCCTAAGGAACCTGAAAGCGTGGCCAATGTTGGAAACTTTTGTTCGGAAATCAAACCGGTTCGCTTGCTTACAGGACAAGATGGATGACAACCCTTGAAATAGGAGGACCTTACGCGACACACTCCACCTACAGAAACCCCACGCCCCCTCACCTTCTCCTGCATTGCACCAAATCTGGCGTTCCCACTCTCCTGGCGTTCCCACTCCCCAACCTTTTGCCTGTTCCTTTCATTTTTACCTCTGTCCCCTCCCTCCTTCTTTCTTTTTTTTTTCTTCTCTCAAGTGCTATGATTGATTGTGTAGACAGTAGAAAGGCAGATGTAATAGGCCCCCTCAAATAGTTGTATTTTCCCCACAACCCAACACTTTGCATATCCAAAGTGGCCCATGCGCAATGCAAATGCCCACTAAAAAAAAAAAAAAAAAAAAAAAAAAAAAAAAAAAAAAATTAATCACAGGATACAGATCAAAAGGTCATAGTTTTTGTTCAGACCATACAGTCTTTTCATTGATTCCCCCCTCTGCAAGTTCCAACAAGATTTCAGAGGCCCTTATTTGATCCCTCTTTTGATTCAAAGCCCTCTGCTTACCCCCTCATCTCCTTCCATCTTGTTCCCTCTCAGGCAAATGCTCTGCTTGGGGTGAGGATCAAAGATGGATTCAATTTGGAGTATAAAATTGTGAGTGCAGTGGGAGAAGGGATGGCATTGAAGGAAAACAGGTCCAAGAAGGGTTACAAAAAAAAAAGTCATGTAATCAACAAAAAACAACCGAAAACAAATAAAAAAAATTACTTGGGGTGGGTGTGAACTAATTGGGCCAGGATTATCAAAAAAAAAAATAAGTTACATCATCAAAAAAAAAAAATTATTGAGGGCAAACCAATTGAGTCGGGCCTTGGGTTGGCAAGGGGGGGGGCAGTTGCCCAGTGGAAAGGCAAGGGAGGGATCAAGGGGGGGTGGTGAGGACCAAGTCGGCAGCGGGGCCGGAAAGAAAGGGGGGATGGGAGCCAAGGAGGGCTTGTTGGCGGCGGGGCCGACAAGCAAGGGGGGAGGCAAGGAGGCCAGAAAGCAAGGGGGGGGGGGCAAGGAGGCTGGCAAGCAAGGGGGGGGGGCAAGGAGGCTGGCAAGCAAGGTGGGGGGCAAGGAAGCGATGGAGGGGGGTGGCTTGGGGGGGATCAAGGGGGGGTGGTGGATGAAGTCAGCAGCAGGGCTGGAAAGAAAGGGGGGATGGGGGCCAAGGAGGGCTCTTTGGCGGCAGGGCAAACAAGCAAGGGGGGGGGCAAGGAGGCCGGCAAGGGTGGGGGGGGGCCAAGGAGGCCGGATAGCAAGGGGGGAGGCAAGGAGGCTGGCAAGGGTGGGGGGAGGCAAGGAGGCCGGCAAGGGTGGGGGGGCCAAGGAGGTTGAGTTGGCAGCGGGGCCAACAAGCAAGGGGGGAGGCAAGGAGGCCGGCAAGCAAGGGGGGGGGGAAAGGAGGCTAGCAAGCAAGGGGGGGCAAGGAAGGGGGGAGAGGGGAGGTGTTGGTGAGTGAGTGGGAGGGAGTGAGAGGGGGTGAGAGGGAGGGAAAAGCAGAATGAGGAGGAGGGAGGGGGGAGCTTACCTGGGGAATAAACCAAGGGGGTGGGGGGCCTGAAAGGGGATGGAGGTAGATGAATCAACCTATGAGAATTGGATGATGGGGAGGATGAGGAGGAGGGTGGGGGAAGCTTACCAGGGGAGAAAACCAAAGGAGGAGGGGAGGCAGTGGGTGAGGTGGAGGTGGTTGGTGAGGAGGAGGAAGGAGTTGACTGACGGGTGGTTTGGTGGGGTGAGGTGGGTGGTTTGTCCGGTGGTTTGGTGGGGTGAGGTGGGTGGTTTGTATGGTGGTTTGGTGGGGTGAGGTGGGGGGTTTGGAAGTTTTGAGTCTGTTTTGTCTAATTCCACACCACCAAATCAGAAAAAGAAAAAATACCAACTCAGCCTAGGAATCTTTGGTGAACAACCAAAACCTTTTATCTAAGTCCACCCCACCAAATGAGAAAAAAAAACAAGTGAGTCAGCCAATGAATCTTGGGTGAACAACCAAAAGCATAAAAAATCCAGTGAAGGGATTTTTTACCTAATTCATAATCAAACATTACTCATCAAAGAGCACAAGGGTAAGAAGAAGAATCCAGTCTATCATAGAAGAAGATGAGGGACAAGATGAGAAGGGGATGACTTGAGGTTGATCTTGGATATCATCTTCAAATATTTTGTCCCATTCATCTTTGATGTTGGCCAAAAGATTGTGAAGGATGAAACAAGTGATAATCCAGTTGATGAGGAACTTCATTTCTTTGGGATTTTGATTCTGGTTTTGCATTTCCCTTATGCTGGCCCATCTTCCTTTCAGGACTCCTATGGCATGCTCAATCCAAACTTGTGATTGGGAAAGATGATAGTTGAAATTGGTTTTTCCTTCATTGCTCAACAAAAAATTCTGGTTAGCTGGAACCACATATTTCCCACCAGCATAAGATGAATTGTGCAGAAGGTATTGATTGTGGTCAAAGTAGTTCTCTGGTTGTTGGGAAATGAACATCCAATTGAACACATATTAATCATGACAAGAACCTGGAAGGAACTCATGGAGGGATATGAACTTCTTGTTGTTATTGCAAACAATTTGTAGTGCCACAGAGTATCTAACACCACAAAAAAAGTAGTGGCACATGGTAGCAAGTGCCATCAAGGAAGCTCTGGTTGAACCTCTGTCCAATCTATAGTTGAAGGTATTTCCATTCTCTAACATGTTTCATTCTCTAACATGTTTTTGGTTCACAGTGGCTGTGCACAATGCAGAGAGACAACTGTGCACAATGCAGAGTGACTGTGCACAATGCACAGTGACTGTGTGCAATGAACAGCAACTGTGCCAAATGCACAGAGACTGTGCCAAATGCACAGAGACTGTGCCAAATGCACAGAGACTGTGCCAAATGCACAGAGACTGTGCCAAATGCACAGAGACTGTGCCAAATGCACAGAGACTGTCCCAAATGCACAGCAACTGTGCCAAATACACAGCAACTGTGCCAAATACACAGTGACTGAGCAAAATGCACATCAACTGTGCAAAATGCACAGCAACTGTGCACAATGCACCGCAACTGTGTACAATGCACAGCAACTGTGCACCATGCACAGCAACTGTGCACAATGCACAGCAACTGTGCACCATGCACAGCAACTGTTCACCATGCACAACAACTGTTCACCATGCACAGAAACTGTGCACCATGCACAGAAACTGTGCACCATGCACAGAAACTGTGCACCATGCACAGAAACTGTGCACCATGCACAGAAACTGTGCACCATGCACAGCAACTGTGCACAATGCACAGCAACTGTGCACCATTCAAAGCAACTGTGCACAATGCAGAGCAACTGTGCATTGATGCTTGGATCAATATTGTGCACAGTCACTGTGCATTGTGCATTGAAGCTTGGATAAATATTGTGCACAGTTGCTGTGCATTTTGCACAGTTGCTGTGCATTATGCACAGTTTCTGCGCATTGTGCACAGTTGCTGTGTGTTGTGCACAGTTGCTGTGCGTTGTGCACAGTTGCTGTGCATTGTGCACAGTTGCTGTGCCTTGTGCACAGTTGCTGTGCCTTGTGCACAGTTGCTGTGTGTTGTGCACAGTTGCTGTGTGTTGTGCACAGTTGCTGTGCGTTGTGCACAGTTGCTGTGTGTTGTGCACAGTTGCTGTGTGTTGTGCACAGTTGCTGTGCGTTGTGCACAGTTGCTGTGCGTTGTGCACAGTTGCTGTGCTTTGTGTACAGTTGCTGTGCTTTGTGCACAGTTGCTGTGCTTTGTGCACAGTTGCTGTGCTTTGTGCACAGTTGCTGTGCATTGTGCACAGTTTCTGTGCATTGTGCACAGTCACTATGCATTGTTTATAGTCACTGTGCATTGTGCACAGTCACTGTGCATTGTGCACAGTCAGTGACTCTGCATTGGAGCTTTGATAAATTTTGACCTGAGCTTGGTAGGAGCTTGACCTGAGCTTGGCCATACATTGGGCAAGAGCTCCATGATGGCACTTGCTAGCAGGTGACATGCAGATTTCAATGGTGTAAAAAACAGAAAAAAAAAATATTTTGTCAGTGTGTGATCAAGGGCGTTATCAAAGCAATTGGAAAAAATATCAATCAATTGCCTTTTTTTCAATCCAAATAGTGGTTGCCATCTAGCTTGGGGTTTTGACTCAAGGGGATGGTGGTTCCATCGACAAAACCAATGCAAGCAGGAAATCCTTTTGTTTCCATTAATTGAGATATCTCCTTGCCTTCTTCTTTTGTTGACCAAGAAAGGGCTGAGCAATGGAAAAATAGGATAGAAACCATGAATCTTTGGGTGTATGATTCAATGGTTCCATATCCAACTGAGAATACATTTTATAATTGATGAATTGCTGCTCCATTTCCATTTGATCCCAATCTACAAAGAGCAACAGCAAGTTGGATAGCTGGATGGCGTTGAGGATTACAAGAATAATTATGCAATATGTGCTGGTCTTAAATCATCTCCAAAAGTTTTATTAATGAAGGGAATAGAGTTTGGAACAGTTGCTGGAAGCTTAAGTCAGGGCGGAGATGAAGCTTTTCCCTTTCATGCATAGGGTTGTGGTGAGTTTTTCTTCTTGGAACCATGTATTGCTTTTTTAATAGAGCATTCAAAGCCAAGCAGGATGATTCCAAATCAGAGTCTGAATTGGAGTCTGAATGGCAGTCAAATACTAACAAAAGTTCAGTCATCTTTTTTGCATTTTAAAATTGCTGCCAAGAAGTTTGATGGGACATGTTGAGAAAGATGGTGATTTGATGTGTGGTGATGAGATGATGATGGGATTTGTGTGAAGATGGAGATGTGAAGCAATAGATATGTGAATTGATGGAGATGTGAAGCAATGGAGATGAGATGTGTTTGATGTGATGGAGATGGGACCAGTATGGATTTGCTGATGTGGATGGGTGTTTTAGATGTGATGGATGGTGGATGGATGATTATGCATAAATGGTGGGTTCAATGGCGGGTTTGATGTTTGAAATCTGCCATTTTCATGAAAAAAACCATTTTGAAATACACCAGTTAGGGGGTATGTGTATTTGAGAAACCCGCCATTAAATATGGTGGGTTTGGTCAAAAAAAATGGCGGGTTTCTAATGGCGGGTTTTTAAGGTGAATTTTGGTGAATGAAAGAAATCAAGACTAAGAGGGACGTGACACAGTCTGAGAGACAAAAGGATTTAGTTGAGAGATGAGAAACAGCAGAATTAAAGAAAACAATAGATACAAAAGTGGACAGTAGAAATCATACCAGACAGTTGACAATGGGCGTTGAGAGTGAATCTGGATTGGCAATGAGATTTGAGTTGAAGAAGGACCGTTGAGAGTTGCGGTTTGGACGTTGATCTTGAGTTGGAGATAGTTTAGCAGTTGACAAGATGGATTGAGGAGTGAGAAGATTGAGAAAGATAAGAAGGAGGGAAGGGTGTGAAGGAGAAGGAAAGAAAGGGTGGACTGGGAAGATGAAAGAGGAGATGAACAGACAAAAATTGGGAATCGGAAAGAAGATCACACTATCATGAGAAAAGGAAAAAAAGGAAGGCCCCCTTTTGAGTCCCCGGGAGAGTTGTGAGTGAGGTCGGGGTTGCGAACTAGAGAGAGAGAGGGCGGTGACTATTCAGAGTGCGGGTAGGCAGTGATCAGGTCTTAGGATGCTTGGAATGAGGGTTAGGAGGAGGATTTAACACCCCCCATGGCTGGTAGGATTTCAGGGTGAGTGAACTGAGGGTTGATGACTTGAAGAAGTTTTGCAAGAGCAGCTTTAGGTAAAGCCTTTGTTAGGCCGTTGGCAAGCATATTGGTAGAGGGAATGAGGTTGATCTTGAGATTGTTGGCCTTGAGTTCTTTGCAGATGGCCTTGGTTTTGATGTCAATATGACAAGTCTTGGAGTTGCACCCAAACTTCTTCAATTTGTTGTCAAGCCCCTTGTTGTCAATGTGATGTTGACTGGGTTCAAGTGGTTTTTCCCACATTTCCAATATGAGTCCTCTCATCCATATAGCCTTGAGAAATGAATCCACCAGTGGATTTAGTTCTGCTTTGGTGGTGGAGTGAGTAATGTTCCGCTGTCAATAACTGCTCCAGGAGATGGGGGATCCGAATAGCAGGGTGAGGTGGCCAGATTGAGAATTTCTTGTTTCCAGATTGTTTTTCCAGGTGGCGTCACTAAAGCAATGTAGTTGAGTATTGGGCAGTTTCACTTCCAGTACAAGAGATAGATGTTTGGTTGCCTTCAGGTATTTCCAGCAGCGCTTGACTTCCCGCCAGTGGCTGATTCCGGGTCGTTTGCAGAATCGAGCCAGACTGGAGACGGCGTAGCTGATGTCTGGGCGAGTGAGGCAGGTAATGTAATTCATTAGAAAGACCGCGGACAGGTAGTTGAGGTTGAGGGTTTTGAACTCTTTGTGTTCTTCATCCGTAGCGGGTCAAAGATTTAGATGAGCTGTCAGCGGGATTGAGGAGGGATGACAATCACTGAGGTTGAGTTCTTCCAGTCCGTGGTTGATGTTTTTTGGTTGGGAAAGAAGGATTTTGTTGTTCTCCCAGGAATATTTCATGCCCAGGATGGTGTTTGGTTTGTGTGCGGTGGAGTTTGGGAATTGGTTGAGGAAGTTTTGTTTGAATTGATTTCCGAGACCAATGAGGATGAGGTTGCTGACATGGAAGAAGATGATCGACTTGTGCTGAGGATTCAGATAGAGGAAAGGATTGCTGGAGGATTCATGGAACCCCTGGCTTGACAGCCAGTGAGTGAGGGTGTTGAACCAGTTGAGAGGGGCTTGTTTGAGTCTGTAAAGAGATTTCTTTAGCTTGAGGTATTTGGAGGTTCTGGGGCATCCTTTTGGGGTCTTTATGATCACGTCTTCGTTGAGGGGTGCATGCAGAAATGCACTCTTGACGTCGAATTGAGAGATTGGGAGTTTGTGGTAGAGTCCGAACAGAAGCGCTATTCTGAGAGAGGCTTCCTTTCCCGTTGGAGAGAAAGTATCTAGATAATTGAGTCCGTAGATCTGGTTGAACCCTTGTACGCATAGTTGGCTCTTGTAGATGAGTGGGTCCCCGTGGCAATTATCCTTGATGCGGTAAACCCAGGTTGTATTTAGAGGATTAGAAGGTTCCGGTCCGTTGTAATCTTCCCATACTTCCATGCTTTCTATACCGTTAAGTTCTACATTCATAGATGATTCCCACTTTTCTAATTCTTGACATTTCTTTGCTTGTTTGTAGGACTTTGGGACAAAATAGTGGTGATAGCCATAACAATTGGGTGGTTTAAGCAAGGATCGGTTGCAAAGCAGCCTGGAGGGAGTGAGTTACTCAGCTACATCTATTGATGAGTGGGAGTCTTGATTGTTGATGGGTGAGGGAGATTCAGATTCTGAGGAAGTGGAATTGCCAGGTAGAGGAAGTGAGTTGGTTGTAGGAGAATTTCTGGAAGAGGAGAGAATGGTAGTAGTTGGAAAGTCAATGTTGAGTGGGCTGACAGTTGGGGAATTGTTGTTGGAGGGAGTGTTAGTATAGGATTTGATGATCTTCACATGCTTGGAGGAGATGACAGAGTTGTTGGATTTGGGAATGCGGTATGAGAGGAGATCAGGATTGAAACCTATGAGAGTTCTCTCAAGCCCCCAATCAGCGAATTTGTCCCCACGAGAAAGTTTCATGTTCAGGTACACTACTTTGGAACCCAGAGGGTGGAAGTAGTCCAACGGCAGAGACTTGTTGGTCAAAATTTTGTATGGGGATTTCTGATGAGCGAGTTTTGGGACTTGATTGAGCATGAGCATCAAGGCTTTAGCCACTTTGGCCCAGAAGTGCTGCAGAAGCTTGGATGATCGCAGATTTGTCCAGATTGATTCAGCTATGGTTCAATTAGTGCGCTCCACCCGTCCGTTGTGTTTGTGGTGGTAGGGTTCAGTCACGATATGTTGAATGGCATTGTCTTCAAAGAAAGATTGAAGTTTGCAAGACACAAATTTGCCTCCGCCGTTGGAGCAGATGGTGGAGAGAAAGTGTCCTTGTTTTTGCTTTTCAAATCTGAGGATGGACAAAAGATTAAGACATGCATCAGATTTGTTTCTCAGAGGAATAGCTGATAGATAACCAGAGCAGCTGTCAACAATTGTCATGATGTACCTCATCCCATTGCGGGATTCTGGGTTGATTGGTCCCATGAGGTCAATGTGGAGTTTTTCAAAGGGTTTTGAGGCAAGGGTTGCTTTCTTGCTGAAAGGGATTTTGGTGATCTTGGAGAAGGCACAGTCTGGACATTGGAAATTTTTGATTAGAGTGGTAGGAATGTTGGGCCGTACGTTCTTTAACCAAAGAGGGCTGGCGTGACCAAGAGATTGGTGGAGGTAAATCAGTTTGTCGTCTTCCAAGGTTTTTTGAGTCAGGTAGCTGATTCTGGAGTGATTACCAATTGAAAAAGGAGGATTGAGGGCAAAGAGGTTGTCGCGAATGAATCCTTTGAAAACAAGAAAATCAGAGCAAAAAACCTTGAAGGAGTTGCCGTGGGCAAAGATTGAGCATTCCTTTTTGGAGACCAGGATGCCGGGACTGATTAGGTTGATGACTAGATCTGGGACAAATAAGCAATTGGAGAGACAGATTTGAGCATGTTTCCAAGTAAGGACAACATCTCCTTTTCCTTTGATTGGGAGAGTTGCACCGTCTTTTCCAGGACTGATATGTCCTTCGTTGCTTTCTTGGAGGAACGTAAAGTATTCAGTTGAATTGAACATGTGGCATGAGGCCCCCAAGTCAAGAATGATCTGATGATCAGCATTGACCTTGTTAATCCACGTAGTGAGCAGAGAAAGGTAGTGAGCCACTTTGGGATTTTTGGATTGTTGTTGAGCTCTCTATTTTGCCTGCGATTCTTTCCACCAATCTGGTGTGAGATGTTTGTGCTTGTGCCAGCACCTTTCCTCAGGATGGTCTGTTACGCTTGGATAGTGGTAGCCTTGCTTGCAGCGAGGGCCTTTGGCTGTTGAGGTTTTTGGTTTGTTAGACACGAGTGCGGTTTCTCGAACTGGAGCTTTGGTGACTTTGGATTTAGAATCATTCTTGAGTTGAGTGAGATGGTTGAGGACAAGATCAACGGTAGCTTCCTTGTCAGAGTGCATAATTTTCTGTCGGAGAGAATGGAGGGAAGTTGGAAATTTGAAAAGCACAAGGTAGGCCAAGATTTCCATAGGGAGATCTATACCAACGTTGATCATCTTTTTGAGGGATATTTTGATTTTGGTGATGAAGGAGGAAATCGCGTCCAGTTTGAAAGACTGATATAGAAAGTCATTGAAAACTCTAGCTCGGTTTGCGGTTTGAGATGATGCAAAACTTTCCTTGATGGTCTTCCAGAGACTCTTGGCTGAGTTGATGTTGTCCTGATTCACTACGTTATTGTAAGTAGTGGAGTCAATTTTGGAAAGAATGATGACGCGGGCTTCAAGGTTGTCGGAAGAGCTAAGAGTTTTGGCATTGTCATCCAGGGCAGATTTGATTCCTTTGAGTTCAAAGAGGATAGATATTTTATCTTTCCAGATCAAATAGTTTTTGTCGGTGAGGTTGGGAACAGCTTTGACTGTGGCTTTAAGCATGATTTTCCAGAATCCATCTGAGGAGCCAGGTCCCTCCATGGTCTTGACAGGAGATTAGCGAGTCATGCAATTCGGCTTTTAACTGTGTAAGGTGAATTTCAGTGAATGAAAGAAATCAAGACTAAGAGGGACGTGACACAGTCCGAGAGACAAAAGTATTTAGTTGAGAGATGAGAAACAGCAGAATTGAAGAAAACAATAGATAGGAAAGTGGACAGTAGAAATTGTACCAGACAGTTGAAAATGGGCATTGAGAGTGAATCTGGATTGGCGATGAGATTTGAGTTGAATAAGGACCGTTGAGAGTTGCGGTTTGGAAGTTGATGTTGAGTCGGAGATAGTTGAGCAGTTGAAAAGATGGATTGGGGAGTGAGAAGATTGAGAAAGATAAGAAGGAGGGAAGGGTGTGAAGGAGAAGGAAAGAAAGGGTGGACTGGGAAGATGAAAGAGGAGATGAACGGACAAGAATTGGGAATCGGAAAGAAGATCACACTATCATGAGAAAAGGAAAAAAGGGAAGGCCCCCGGTTGAGTCCCCGGGAGAGTTGTGAGTGAGGTTGGGGTTGTGAACTAGAGAGAGAGAGGGCGGTGACTATTCAGAGTGCGGGTAGGCAGTGCTCAGGTCTTAGGATGCTTGGAATGAGGGTTAGGAGGAGGATTTAACAGGGTTTGCTAACCCTAAATTGTTTTGCATGCACCTCTTACATCCGGTTTAGTCCAATTATTTTTTGGTTGGCCTTTGTTTTTTTTCAGCTGCTTTTTTTTTAGTCAACTTTTTTTTCTCTGTATGCTTTTTTTGTCTGTCTGCTTTTTTTTTCTGCGTCTGATTTTTTTTCCAGTCCACTTTTTGCTTTAAAAGAGTCACAAAGAAACTGATGTGTGACATACATAGATTAGGGCATATCAGAGTTAAGCAAGCCCACCATTTTTTAATGGTGGGATTGAACCCAAATCTGCCATTAAAAATAAAAAAAATCACTTATTTCACATCAGACATGTCAGAGTTAACTGAAAATAAATGGGTTTTTTCAGATGAAGTATTTGAAGGCTTTCACCCCCTCAACCACACCTCATCCCACATCATCACCCCTGATTTTAACCTCCAACCTCATTGGAAAAATTCTACCTCCAACCTCATTGGAAAAATTCTACCTCCAAAGTCATGGGAAAAAATTGATTCATCACCCTCATCTCTTCATTTCAATCCTCATTGCTTCATCACTCTCATCAAATCCTAACTCTCATTGCTTTATTTCTCACACCACTCCATCACTCGGATCTCTTGATTGCAATTATCATTGCTTCTCTCTCATCCCCTTGTCACTTCATCACTCTCATCAATTTATTTCTCTTTGTGACACAACCACGCCACATACTGTAGGGAAATATTAAATGATTGTGAGCGCGAAGGAGACTGAGTGGGAGGGAAAGTGCAAGGCAGCAAAGCTAACTTCAAAGTGCAAAATTATGGTTGGGTAACTCAACACACAGTGAGATGGATGGATTTTTCCAATGGAAAGGAGACTAAAGCCAATCCCAATGTTTTTCATGTTGTTCCCTTTACTTATGCTGTTTTCCATCTCTTTTCATTATCATTTTCTTTCCTTATCCTTTTTTTTTATGCTTCTTATGCTGTTTCTTCCAATTTTGTGTTACGTTGTGTGTGTCCCTTGTCTATCAGGGTGTCTCTCATGTGTCACGTCTCTCCTTCAGTTTCTTTTCCCCTGTCATCTTCTCACCGTCAAGTGCTCACGGCTTGCAATCCCAGAGGTGTCAAGAATCTATTTAAAATAAACCTCAAAGACTCGAATAGCCCAAGTGGATGGATTGAATCCTATTGATCAGGGCTCCCTCCTGGTCCTCCACCTACTCAACATTCCATTCAAGGTGCCTTTTATTCCGCCAACTCAACGTCAACTGACTTTTTCCAATCACCAACCCTAGTTGTCAACTTACCTGGACTCAAAAAAATCAAACTTTTCACAACTCAAGAACCTGAAAGCTTGTTGAGCCACCATTTCCTATTCTCTTCTTCTTTATCCCTGTCTACGTTGTTTGGCTTGTATTCAGGTTCATAACTCTTCATTCTCATTTGTTTTGTTTCTTATTTTGATACATCTCTCTAATGAAAGCTTTTATTCAGCCCCTTAACTTAAAACATTTACAGTCCCAACAGCTAACTCAAGATCAAGCCAAAGAACACCTTTGTGATGTGTGATGATGCTGGAGATGATCTCAGCAAATGGCTAAACATGCCTTTGCTGAATGAATGCAACTGTGAATCCAGAGCTTTTTACAAAGGAAAGGACTCCTTGAGTATGTGGAAGACAGCCCTGAAGTTCCCCTTATAATTCCCTCTTCTGCTCCCCAAAGAAAGAAAGCCTACAAAGAAGCCAAAACTCTCATCCAAAATCTTGGAGACACTGCCTTCAACGCTGTTATCAACCCTTCCAACCACTCCAAACCCAAAAGAATTTGGAAGGCTATCCAGAATTGTTATGTTTCTCAGTCAACTAACAACCAGGGCAGGATTTGGCTTAACTTCATTCAATATTAATTCAACGGCAATCTCAACACTTACATCTGGGAATGTCAGGAACTCATGAATAAACTTTCAATAGTGCTCCTCCAGGTCCCAGAGAGCATCCCCCGCTACGCTATTCTGGAAAAACTCACCCACAACTTCTATCAAATTTTCAACTCTATTCTGCTCAACAATCAACCTCTCCAAAGTCTCACAAGAGTCCTGAACAAGCTGAGGGAAGTAACTCACCTGGAATCCTCACATACAATACCCCAAAATTCTTTTTTGGATGGTAGCTACACTTCCCTAATCAAGTCAAAGGTTACACCCAAGAAGGAACCTACCCTGCACCCATGTTTGAAAGTTTCCCACAATCCCCTGGCCAACCATACTGAAAGTTGCTTCTGGCATCTCCATCCACATCTAAAACCCACTTGCTCAAAAGGGAAATCATAACCCATAGAGAGAAATCCCAAAGAGAACTCAGACCATAAGGAAGCTGCTCCTCAAGCGTACTAAAATTCCCAGATCTACCTCAAGGCCACTCCATCCACTTTGTTGCTTCTTCCAGTTCTGGATTCAGGTGGGACTTATCACATTGTAAACTTTCCCTAATATCTCACCAACCTCAAACAAACATCTATCTCTGTTGGTACTGGAAACATTGACCATCAGATGTTGTCCAAAGGAATATGAGAAACTTACTTGACCAATCATGACGGCAAAACCATCAAGCTCAACAGTGTGCTTCTGATTCCTTCCCTCAATTTCTGTCTCATTTCACTCTCTCAGCTTAATTCTCAAGTTACCACCATCAGCAAAGTGGGGTTCTCAGGGTCAGAAATATTTATTGATAAGTTTTTTTTGATTGGCTCTAGGAAGAACAAACTTCTCAAACTGGTTGGTGTCAAGTTCAGCAACAGCAATCAAGGGTCCCTTCCCAGTGCTCACCTCACTGAAGCTCATTCCAAATTGTTGCATGACAGCCTTGTGTTGGGTAAATTGCTTTCTCACATCTATTCTTTTTCCTTTTCTGTCTCTCTTTGTTCTCTTCCCTGTCACGTCCGTGCTTCTCAAGTCATTGGCGCTTCTCAAGTCACATCTGTCACACCCGCGCATCCTCAAGCAATGTCACAAAACCTGCTCTATTTCACTCACTCAAGTCTATCCTCATTGTCTGCAATCTAAACACTCACAACTCAACCACTCACTACTCAGAACAACCTCAAACCTCAACACTCAAAACCCAACCACTCTCAATTACATCTTTTTCTTTCTTCTTTCATTCTTCCTTTTTCTCATATTCTTTATTTATTCTTTCCTTCTGTTTCTCAAATCATCAATACAACAACCAACTGGAGTAAATCAAATCAACACAAACTTGACTTCTCAAGTTCTCCTTTCAAGAAGAACTGACTAGTCAGATCAGAACTTGTTGCTATCTAAATCTCATTCTTCAAGTCTGATTTTTCATTTGATCCTCCTCCAAAAGTTATTCATTGCCACCTGCTTGTGACTCATCTTGACTCAAAACCTGAAAGCCCAGAATCTTGTTGAATGCCTCTTTTCATTCAGTTGATGGATGTTTGTTTCTTCCCTTCTCAATTTCTTTTGTTTCCTTTATCACACATTCTCTTTACTGATGTTTTTTTCCGGCTCAGCCCTCTATGTTCTTGGTTTCTTAAGTCTTCTACAGAAATTCAACATGGTTAAAAGACAAAACTCTACTGGATAAACCTAATCAAAGCTATGGAGGGATCCAGTAACAACGGTTTCCAACAGATAATTCTCAAGGCAGCTCTTGAAGCAGTACCCATTCTCTCAGATGAAAAATACTCAATTTGGAAAGACAAAATGTCTATGCTACTTGAGCTCAAGGGAATCAAGGAAGCCCTAGAGGATGACTCTAAAAATCTCAGCACTGCGGAAAACATGGAAACCCAAGTCATTCTGCTCTCAGGAATTGATTCAATCACTCACAACAACATGGTCAACCCCGCTAACATTTCTTCATCTTGACTTCTCTGGCAAACTATCGAGGAAAGATTTGCCTCTTCCCAAACCGCCAACAGAGACTGTGTCTTCAACACATTTCTCTATCAACAGTTCAAGCCCAATGCCATTAAATTCTTCATCACCAAAACCAAGATTTCCGTTAAAAGAATGGTAGAGGTTGGAATAGAGCTATCCAATGACATTCTTCTGTACCTCATTCTCTTCAAGTTTCCTCCATCACTCCACTCTCTTTGGAAACAGATTATGCATTTGGACAAGACTGTCACTGTGGACCTTGTTCTCAATCACCTTACTCAGCTCAAAAATGAAATCAAAGTCAAATACAAAGAAACAAAGCTCAGCAACACAGCTCTTGTATCTTCTTGGCCAACCAAGAAACCTGTCCCTGCCAAACTTTGATGTAAAAAGGAATATCACAATCATCAATTCCCTGATCATCCAGAAAACAAATGTTGGCATCTTCACAAGAATCTTGCTCCCTACTGGTGGAAGGATTCTCAAGCCCATTGGAGAGCGCAACTCAACTCCCAATCAAAGGCCAAAAAGGTTTCTCACTATGTGTCACTTATCACCACGTGGATCAAAGATATCAATTCACTAAATCAAATTATCCTTGACTCTGGCGCCTCCTGCCACATTTTAAACTCTCACAATTTCTTTACTCATCTCAATGAGCTCACTGGCAACAAATTCATCAACACTGGGAAGGAGGATGCTAAACTTTGCATCAAGGTTAATGGTCCGGTCAAATTAACCTGGAAAGGCTCTTCTGTTTCTCTAAGCAATTGTCATTCCGGATCTTGTGGTCAATTTGATTAGTCCTGGCAAACTTATCTCCACCAAGAAGTGTTCACTCTCCTCTTCCAAAAATCAATTCTCTCTCTTCTCCAAATCCCAACTGGCCTTCACTGGATTAATCCACAAGAAAATATTTTTCCTTAATTCCCCTTCTCAAATTGGCAACAACAATAAGTTCTGCCACTTGTCTCTCAACAATTCAAATCTCAATTCCATTAAATCTTTAAATCAATCTTTTGGAAAGGCCAGTCCGTAATGCCTCAAAAATCTATTTCCTTCTCTTTCCACTCAAGCTCTCTCTGATGTTCAACGCAAAGACTGTGTCTTCTCCAAAATTTCCAAATACCCATTCAAAATTATGTCTAGTCCATTGTCAAAGCCATTCAAACAACTCCACATTGACCTGATTGGACCTATCAATCCTTCTTCCCAAAACAACATGAACTATATTATGACTGTCATCAACAAATTTTTGGGTTACATCTCTGCAATACCTCTCATGCACAAGTCAGACGCCTGTCCTCAACTAAAGGTTATTCTAAACCACGAGAAAAAAAAATAAAACTTTTTCCCTGCTACCATCTGCACTGATGGTGGCGGAGAATGTTCCTCCTCGGAACTCAAAGACTTCTTCAAATCCAATTTGATTCAACACCTAATCTCTGAACCCTACCATCACAAACACAACAGTAAAGTAGAAAGAGCCAATCAAACTCCCACCAAAGCCATGAGAGAAATTCTTCAAAGCTCCAAACTACCACTTAATCTTTGGGCTGAAGTGGCCAAGGCTGCTTCTCTTACCCTGAATCAAATTCCTAAGGCTCCCAATTCTCCCTCTCCCTATCAACTTTTCACCGGAAAATCTCCTCCCAATTCATTCTTCCACCCTATTGGATCCAAGGTTGCTTCCCTTGACAACGAGATTAATTGCGGCAAAAAATTGAAAGATTGAGGGCTTCCTGGTACCCTTGTGGGTTATAACCCAAATTTCTTGTCATATCAAATTTTGAAACCTGAAAACTCTATTATTTCCTCTAAACATGTGAAATTCCTCAAAAAGAACAATCCATCCCAGGCTCCCTCAGTCTCTAGTCCTCCTGTGGATTGGCTTCATATTGATCTCAACGACAATTTCCTCATCTCCTCTCTGAACTCATATTCTCAAAATTCACCAAACAATGTTGCATCCACCAATTCCCCTACCAGAGAACAAGTCTCTACCTCAAGTTCTTCTCCCAAATCTTCAAATAGTTTGGAATCCAACTCTGAGTCCAATCCCTCTACAGAACTCACTGAAAATTTCATCCCTGGTTACTCACTTTGCAATTGATCACGCTTAAATCCCCCTCAGCGGTACGGGTATCATCACTACTACGTGCCTCAATCATACAAACAAGCTAAAAAATGCTCCAATCACTTGAAGTGGGAAACCTCAATGGACTCTGAACTCAATGGTATTGAAGCGCTTGAAGTTTGGGAGGATTGTGATGGTCCTGAACCCAACAATCCTCTCAATACTACCTGGGTGTATTGCCTCAAGGACAAATGCCATGGCAACCCGCTTGTTTACAAGAGTTGACTATGCATTCAAGGTTTTGATCAGATTTATTGCTTAGACTATCAAGACACCTTCTCCCCAACGGGAAAAGCTGCTTCTCTTTGAATTGCTCTCCTTTTTGGTTTGTTCCACTCCCTTCCCATCTCTCAGTTTGATGTGAAGAGTGCCTTTCTTCACGCGGCTTTGTCAGACAAGGTCATCATCAAAAGACCAAAAAGCTCAAATTGAAAATCCAAATTTCTAATTCTTCAAAAATCACTCTACGGTCTCAAGCAAGCCCCCGCAAACTGGTTTCAAACCCTCACTTCTTGGATCTGGGATTAGGCGTTCCATGAATCCATTTCTGATCCTTGTCTGTATATTCATTCCGCCTCCAACTCAGTCCTTTTCTTCCATGTTGACAATCTTATCTTAGTTGGTCTCGGGCACAAATTCCAGAAAAAATTTCTCAAGTTCTTTCCTAACTCCATTAGCCACAAACCCAACAAGATTCTAGGCATGAAATATGAGCGTACCAGAAAAAAAATCCTTTTATCTCAAACCAAACATATCAAACACGGATTAGATGAATTGAAAATGAATGACTGCAAACCATCAATGATTCCTCTTACTTCCAACATCAACCTATCCCCGGCCACCAACAAGGAACACAAAGAATTCAAGGCTTTGAACATAAATTACCGTTTGGCAGTCTTTCTCATAAACTACATAGCATGTCTAACTTGTCCAAATCTAAGCTTTTCTGTCTCCAGCCTTGCAAGATTCTGCAAAAATCCAGGAATTTGTCATTGGAGGGAAGTCAAACGATGTTGGAAGTACCTGAAAGCTACAAAAGATCTCAAACTGACCTTGCAAATCAATAATAACGACACTCAAATTATTTGCTTTAGAAATGCTACTTGGAGTGACAACTTGGATACAAGGCGCTCTCAATCTGGTCACGTTTCCCTTCTCTTCAATTCCCTCATCTCCTGGAGCAGCTATTGCCAGCGCAACATCACTCACTCTACGACCAAAGCTGAACTAAACCCTCTGGTTGACTCCTTTTTGGAAGCCATTTGTATGAGAGGTTTAGTGTCCAAACTCTGGAAGATCAACATTACTCCTAGTCGCCATTTTATCAACAAAAAGGGCTTGACAACAAGCTCAAAAAGTTCAGCTGCAACTCCAAAACCGGCCACATTTTCATAAAAACAAAAGGCCTCCAAGAATAACTCAAGCTTGGTAACCTGCTGATTGAGCTGATTCCAGCTAATGACATGAAGGCTGATTGGCTTACCAAGGCTCTTCCCTTCTGCTCTCTTTTCACTCTCCTTTGACTCATAGATCCATCTTCTTCAGCTCCGACTCCAGTATTACAAGTCACGGGGGGTGTTGGGTAAATTGCTGTCTCCCGTCTCTTCTTTTTCCTTTTCTGTCTCTCTTTGTTCTCTTCCCTGTCACGTCCGTGCTTCTCAAGTCATCTGCGCTTCTCAAGTCACATCTGTCACACCCGCGCATCCTCAAGCAATGTCACGAAACCTGCTCTATTTCACTCACTCAAGTCTATCCTAATTGTCCAAAATCTAAAAACTCACAACTCAACCACTCACTACTCAGAACAACCTCAAACCTCAACACTCAAAACCCAACCACTCTTGATTACATATTTTTCTTTCTTCTTTCATTCTTCCTTTTTCTCATCTTCTTTATTTATTCTTTCCTTCTGTTTCTCAAATCATCAATACAACAACCAACTGGAGTAAATCAAATCAACACAAACTTGACTTCTCAAGTTCTCCTTGCAACAAGAACTGACTAGTAAGATCAGAACTTGTTGCTATCTAAATCTCATTCTTCAATTCTGATTTTTCATTTAATCCTCCTCCAAAATTTATTCATTGCCGCCTGCTTGTGACTCATCTTGACTCAAAACCTGAAAGCCCATAATCTTGTGGAATGCCTCTTTTCATTCAGTTTCCGGATGTTGGTTTCTTCCTTTCTCAATTTCTTTTGTTTCCTTTATCACACATTCTCCTTACTGATGTTTTCTCCGGCTCAGCCCTCTATGTTCTTGATTTCTTAAGTATTCTACAGAAATTCAAACCCTTCAACATCCCAGTGACCAAGCTCTCTCCACACCTTTCCCTGACGCTACTTCAAAGATTGCATCAAAATTTCCCACCTGTCTCAATTGCAAGATGTCTGCCACAGCCTGCAACAGCCAATTCAAACCTGTCTCCTCTCCTTTGGAAGCTATTAACCTAGCCCTTGTTGGTCCCTTCGCCACTGAGTCTCACAGAGGCTGAAAGTACTTCCTCATAATCCTTGACCAGTTCACCAGATACAAGTCCATTTCCTTACTTAAGTCAAAGGATGAAGCGCTTCCAGCCTTGAAGGACTACATCAATTGGGCAGAACGGCATTTGAACAAAAAGTTATTCACTATAATCTCCAAAAACGGGGGTGAGTTCTCAGGACTTGATGAAACTTGCTTCTGCAAGGAAAAAGGTATTGATCAACATTTTTTGCCCCCTTAAACTCCCAAAAACAATAGCTTTTCTGAACAAACTAATTGGTCCATTCTTGAAAAAGCGCGCTGTCTCCTCTTTCAAAGTAGGCTTCCCCGCTCTTTTTGGGCAGAAGCTGTCACCATGGCTACCAAATTACTTAACTTACTACCTGTGTCGACTAACAATCACAAGATCCCCTACAAGCTGTGGTACGGCAGAAGTTTTAAATACTCAAGACTGAAGCCATTTGGGTGCTCCACTTACATTTTGATTCCCAATTTTCCCTTCTCCGGCGCCGACAGCCTCTGAACCACTGGAACATTTTCTGTCTGAATAACCAACTTATCCTACCCACAAAAAGCTACCAGGAGCTGTGGCTCCTACCAATCTTTCAGAGTCTCCTCCCTTACCTGCTTCTGAGGCCCCTGTGGCGCCTGAAAGCATCAACTGCAAACAGCCCAAACTGGACAGAATCAATGAAGACAACATCCTGGCACACAGTAGGCAAGATTCTCCCAAATTATTACTTGTGGACGCTTATTATTCCAATCCCAAGTCCTTGGCCCAAGCTCTTGCCAGAAAGTACAAACTTGAGTGGATTGCGGCTATGGACAAAGAAATAGAAAAATTACTTAGCTACCAAGTTTGGGAATAAACTCCCAATGATAACTCTCTGCCAAAACTCAAGTGCATTTGGGTATTTCAAACTAAACAAGACTCAAATCACCAAATTACAGATTTCAAGGCACACCTGTGTGTTCAAGGCTTAAATCAAGAGGAGGGTGTCAACTAAAACACCACGTTTACCCCTAGTGGACATAAGACTTCTCTTAGGTTGCTCATCTCATTTTCTGTGGAGAACGGGATGCTTTTTCATCAAATCAACATAAAATTGGCATTTTTTAATGCTTCACTTGAAGAGAAAGTTCACATCATACCTCAAAGCAATGTAAAGGTCTCTCCCGGCATGGTCCTGAAGCTTTCCAAAGCTCTATATGGGCTTAAAAAAGCACCGCAACCTTGGTACCAGAATCTCAGCTCATTGCTCAAAGGTGTAGGCTTCATGAGAAGCACAAGTGATAACTGTGTCTTCTGAAATTCCCACACTTGGCTCTAAATCCATGTGGATGATATAGCCATCTTGAGCAAAAATCCTCAAGAACTTGTGAAACTGATCCAATCGAGGTTTTTCATGAAATACTTGGGGCAACCTTCACTGCTATCTGGCCTCAACATTGATGTGACCAATAAACTGATCAAACTCTCACAAGGGATCTACATTGCCTCTCTGGCCGCACAATATGACCTACCAAAGTTCAAGCAACATTTGACGTCCCTCAAATATCACCAACTACTTCCCAGGAGGCTCTGGATGAACAATCTCAGTTCCTCAACTCCGGTCTGAACTATCAAAAGCTGATTGGAGAGGTCCTCTACATCAGCATGAACTCCAGGCCCAACATCACTTTTGCCACTAACCATCTATCCCAGTTTCTCAACTCACCAGTTATCAATCACTAAAAATCCTTGCTTAGAGCTTTGAATTACCTCAAACACACTTCTGAGCAAGGGATCAGTTACCAAGCGGGATGTTGGTCTGAAGATTTGGAAGCTTATATCCACTTGGACAGGGCTATATGCCCTTCTACCCGTAAGTCATTCTTGGGGATAGTTGTCACCTGGAGAGGAAATATGGTGTCCTGGAAGTCCCGCAAGCAACCCACTGTTTCACTGTCAACAACCAAGTCCAAATACAAGTCTATTGCTGATGGAATCAAATAAATCAAATGGCTCAAGATCACTTCATCAGAGAGGTGTTTTGCAATCCTCTCAAAAATCCCACTCTGGTCTACAAGGACAATGAGGGCTGCATTAAACTGGCATCTCAGTGTTCTAATAATTCTGGATTCTGGACCAAGCACATGCACCTGCGCTACCATTTCATTTGTGAGCAAATTGAATGTGGCAAAATTTTACTTGTCAAGGCCTCTTTGGCAGAAAACTCTGTGGACTTCTTAACCAAGCCGCTGGCGCAACTAAATCAGGAGAAGTGTCTTAAAATGATCAGATTTGGATGAAAGGAGATAGCAAACATGGGCGGCTGTTGATATTCCTTTTCCTTATGCTGTTTTCCATCTCTTTTCTTTATTCTTTTCTTTCCTTATCCTTTTTTTTCTTATGCTTTGTATGATTTTTCTTCCAATTTTGTGCTACGTTGTGTGTTCCCCTTGTCTATCAGGGTGTCTCTCATGTGTCACGTCTTTCCTTCAGTTTATTTTTCCCTGTAATCTTCTCACCGTCAAGTGCTCACGGCTTGCAATCCCAGGGGTGTCAAGAATCTATTTCAAATAAAACTCAAAGACTCAAATAGCCCAAGTGGATGGATTGAATCCTATTGATAAGGGCTCCCTTCTGGTTCTCCACCTACTTGACATTCCATTCAAGGTGTCTTTGATTCCATCAACTCAACGTCAACTCACTTTTTCCAATCAACAACCCTACTTGTCAACTTACCTGGACTCAAAAAATCAAAAAGTTTCACAACTCAAGATCTGAAAGCTGGTTGAACCACCAGTTCCTATTCTCTTCTTCTTTATCCCTGTCTACTTTGTTTGGCTTTTATTCAGGTTCATAACTCTTCATCCCTGTTTTTTTTGTTTCTTCTTTTGATCCTTGTCTCTAATGAAAGCTTTTATTCATCCCCTTAACTTAACAGATGTGATGACTGGATTTAGAAAAATGCAAGAACGTAATAAATTAACTAACTGAGGAGACAATCTTCAGCCAAGCAGAATAGCCTTTATAAGGTAATCCAAAGTGACCAGATACAACCTGATGGACGGCCAACTACAGTTAAGAGGCAATGAGGCAAATAATGACATGAACGGGTTGGGAAATGAAATAACAGTATAGACGTTTCTGATTTCATAACGTAGATGCAAGGCAATACAGTCTGAGAGTACAAGGGTGTAAAGGATGAGATAGGAAGGAGTGACATGAGATACAATGCAAATATCAGGATGTAGCTTATGCGGGGTAATGGACTATTCCAATTTCAAAATATACAGTGGGTGTGGCTAACTAGCATGGGCTCAAGCCAGTGAGAGTGCATGACTTGGAATGGGAAACAGAGGGCTATTGATACCCAAGGTGAAAGAGCGGAGCTTGAATGGATGGTTGACTGGAGTAGAGTTAACCGCAAGGTTTGCAAATAGGTGCTGAGTCAGTCCCCAAGAATGGAAGTTTGTTATGCAAGCCAGAGTTGATAAGTGGAAGGCACCATTGATGTTTTGATTCTATTTGTGTCACCCGTATGGAATGAGTTAGATGGTACTGAGGAAAGGATATGTTGAATTGAGGGAGACAATAATCCTTAAGCTTGAAGCTTGACAGTTTCCCAGGTACAAAGATGTGAGCTCCTGCAAGCATTCAGATGATTTTACCATCAATTCCAAAGTTTATTGTGAGTACTGTATACCCCTAGTTGTTATCCTACCTATTTTCCTTTCAAATAAATTTATAATTAAATATGTTGTTGTTGTCATCCCATTTTAGTGAAAAATGTATTTGTTGAAATGAACAATGTGTTCCTAGTACTGCGGCAAGAGGTCTCCAAGGCAAATGCAACCGATGTTGTGTGCGCAAGGTTGCTTGTACGTTCCCTATAAATGGGAAACCAACAGTGTATACCCCTGTAGCATCTTGGAGTGAGGTGCAAAGCCAAAGGTCTGAGATGCAAGTGAACTACCATATACAGCCAGTGCCAGAGATTGAATTCTTAGGCATCCAAAACCCTGGTAAGTTTAAGACTTAGGAACTAAAAATAAATAAAATAAAAGAAATGGAACTAGTATAATTTTTTTTCTTGATAGTACTGCCACAATTACAAAGGTACACTAATAATACGCCTCCGCTGCCACCACCATATATTGGAACGTTGTCCAAACCCAAGGGGAACCCAAGGAATCCTATTGTGCAAGGAATAGTGTGAGTTGAGGAATTGGCAGTAGTTGAAGGAGAAAGGAACAAAGGGATGATGACTGAAGGAGAGGGTGATAGGGAGAGGAGGGGAGGAAATGAAGGAGAAGGAGAAAAGAAAGAGGGAAGAGATGGAACATAATAGGGTGGAATGGAAGGCTGAGATGGAGGGAACCGGGTATGAGTCAAAGCGCCCATTAAAACTGATGCAAGGCAATTAACTGGAAACATTGGAGAAGTTTTGTCAAGAGGCTGAAGGAAGAGATTCTATGAGGAGTTCTTGGAGGAAGGAGAATGGAATTCCCGGCCAAAGAGGGCTTGGACTGGGAGGTGCAAAGAGATCTTTAAAAGGCACCTGGTGACGCAAGCAATGGCGTTGCAGAGGATATCCTCTTTGATAAACAACAAAGATTTGGATGAATTTAGGTTGATGGTAGAGGAATTAATCAAAAATTGGGAAGAAGCGGAAAGAGAAATAAAGGAAAATTTGTCAAAAATGTATTTTATTTTTAATATTATTCTATTATAGTATATATGTAATTTTATTATTATTATATATATTATATATATTATTTTAAATAAAAAAATGTGAAAGAATAAAAGATTGTGAAAAGGAAATGGATAATTTTTAGAAGTTGAAAAGGAGGTAAATTAAGGAAATGGGATAAGATTAATGGGATGCAATGAGATGGAAGTGAGGAATGGGATTGCAGTCATGATTGGAAAGGTTTGCAAGGGTAACTTGCATGAAAGTTGCAAACCAGATCAGGAGAGTTGCAAAGGTGATGGGCTGCTTCCCACAAGGTGCAATCTTTGTTGGACTGGAAGCCAGTCCATTCAAGGAGGTATTGAATTTTTCCTTTGCGTAACCTGGAATCCAGAAGAAAAATTACTTCCCACCCTAACTGATCTTGGAAGTTGACTGGTTCAGGAGAAGGATGAGTCTTGCCTGGGTATAAGAATTGAGCTGGCTCTAGGAGAGACACATGAAATAATGGGTGGGTACACTTCCAATTTGCAGGTTAGGTGAGTTTAAAAGCCTTCGGGGAAATGACTGATTTGACCTTGAAGGGGACAAGTGTTCTGTCAGAGAGTTTTTTGGGTTGGGAAAGTACTGAAAATATTGCAATCATTGAGCCATACCTGATCTCCTACTGCAGAGGTTGGGGCCAAAGTGCAAAGTCAATCTGCTTGTTCCTTGTAGCTCTGGTTTGCTTCTTCAAGGTTGGTTCAAAGTTTCTTTTGGAGAGAATGAATGTGATTAAGATAATTGGTAGCAGGTTGAGAAGGTGCTACATGAATAGAAGAGAAAGTTGGATTTCTACCATAAAGAGCCTGGAAGGGCAACTGTTTTGTGGAGGAATTAGTGTTGTTGTAGGCAAAATTGGCTAAAAGGGGCCATTGAAACCAGCCATCCTGTTGGTAGGCAACGTACATTCAAATGTCCTGCTTGAGAATCTGATTGACTTGCTTTGTTTGCCCATCTGTTTCTGGGTGGCAAGCCATTTCTAAATTTCAAGTGATCTTCAAATGTTGGCAAAGCCAGGTCCAGAAGCTAGAGAAAAACAAAGATCCACAATCACTAATTATTTTATCAGGGAGACCATGTTTTGAGAATACATATTCTAAGAATAAATTAGATAAGTCTTTTGAGGAGGCCATCACATTACTGCAAAGGAATAAAGGCATCATTGAGAAGCAATCTACTACTACTAAAATAGCATCATAACCACTAGAAAAAGGTAATTGCAAAATGAAATCCATAGACAGGAATTTCCAAGCAATGGGGGGAATTTTAAGTGGCTGGCGCAGCCCATACTTCTGGTGTTTCAAGGACTTGTTACAATTACAATCATAGCACACTTTAACATAGTCTTTTACTTCCTTGTTCATACTGGGCCAGTAGAAGTCTTGTGCAATCAATTGGTAGGTTTTATCCTGCCCATGACGACCAGCAAGTGGAGAAACATGCCTTGACTCCAAGATATCTAACTTAATGCAAGGATTATCTGGTACTGCTATAAAGTCCTTATAAAATAAATAACCATTTTTGTCAATATTGTAACCACTATCTAGTAGATTTGCACTCTTGAAACGTTTGGTACACTCGGGATCATTGAGTTGAGCTTTTCATAGTTCAGAAGCTGTGTCTTGAAGGTGAGTGATTATCAAACTGAGTTGGGCAGATTTTTTTGAGAAGAGTGTCCTAACGTTTTCAGGTTTGTTGTTGGCAAAGGTGCTCCCCCCTGGGTAAACGTTGTCCCAAAATGATAAAGCATCCGGGACTACCGCTTGTTTCCCAGGATAGAACATGATTGTAAAGTTGAACTTGGGGAGGTATTCAGACCATTGTGCCTGTCTGCGTGTAAGGACTTTTGAGCTTGTGAAATATTTCAAAGAATTGTGATCAGTTAGGACCTCAAAAGGTTCCATAAGACTCTAACGGTATGAACACCATTTTTTCAAGCAAAAAAAATTGCAAGAAGTTTCTTGTCATGGATCTTGTAATGAAGCTCAGCAGCAAGCAATTTGAAAGACTTGAAATCTATGGGATGAAAGAGGCAAGAAGAGGAAGAAAACTGCAAGATTACTCCTGCAACCACATATTCACTTGCATCTGTTTCTACAATAGTGCAAGCTAGCTTCTTGAAGTGAGCAAGTATTGGAGCAGTAGTGAATGTTTTCTTCAGAGCTCTGACCTCTAAAGCAGCTTGCTCTGTAAAAACAAAATGAGTTTCCTTTTGAAAAAGTTTAGTAAGGTTTGCAGTTTTCTTGGCATAATGCTCCATAAAACTCCTGTAGAAATTATTGAAACCAAGGAAAACTTGAAGGGATTTGAAAGAACAAGGTGGGGGCCAGTCCAATATGCAATGGCTCTTTGCTGGATCCATTGATAGTATTTGCTGCAATACTATGACACCTAGAAACTGAAGAGAATGAGTATGGAATTTGCACTTAGAGGCTTTTGAAAAAGGGTCATTCTTGGAAAGTATCTGTAGCACCTCTTGCATATGCGCAATGCAATCATCAAGAGTTTTTGAGTAGACTAGTATATTTTCAAGAAAAACCCCAATGTATTTCTCTAAAAGGTCAGAAAAAATGTTGTTGACAAAGTGTTGGAAAGTGGAAGGAGCCTTGCAGAGGCCAAGAGGCATGATGGTATACTCATAACTTCCAAACCGTGTTCTCATTGCAGTCAAATATCCATGAGCTTTTGCAATGCAAACTAGGTTATATGCGCCTCAAAGGTCTAAATTCAAGAAATAAGCAGCTCCATGGAAGAGAGTGAGGAGGTGCAACATAGGCAGTACTGGATAGGCATTCTTCTGGGTTACCTGGTTCAGTTTCCAGTAGTCAACTTACAGGAAGAGTCTGCCGTATTTCTTTGGAAAAAATGGGACAGGTGAACAGGTATTTGAATCACTTGGTTGAAGAAATCCTTTTGATAAATTTTCTGAAATGTATTCTTGAAGGATGGTTGATTATTGCTTTGAGAGAGAGTACACCGGTTAGGGTGCGGGAGGTGGGCCAGTAAGTTTGATCCTGTGATCATAAGAAAGGGATGGGGGAAGTTTTCTGCCTTTACAGCTGAAAAGACATCAGAAAAGTCATGATAAAAAAAAGGTAAAGACTCTTGAAAGATTTCTAGATCTTCAACCTTGTCATCTTTGAGCATGGGTTTTGAAGTGGTTGCATGATGCAAGAGGATTAAGGAGCTCAAAATAAACCGTCTTGTTGGTGCCTTTTTCTCTTTGAAAAAACAAGGAGAGGGTAAGTTGGAAAAATAAGCAATAACTCCTAAGTCTGAAGGGGGAACTTGGGAATGGGGGTCAGGATATTGCAAATCTCCTGGCGGAAAAGTGTCATCCAACTCAATTACAGTTTCAGGTAGGTTGTTTAATTCCTGTTTGAAGGAATGGTTAGCCTCCTGGGGTTTCAAGGTTCAAAGGATAATTACTCCTTCTTGCCAATTGTAAGCCTCCTGGATGCCAAGACCCTTGCTATCCTTGAGCTACCAGAGGTGATAGAGTAAATAATAAATATATTATTTAATAAATGCAGCAAAAATCCATAGAATACTTGGATTAAGCTTATTGCAAGGTTAAATGGTTTGGTTATTGTTGATTGTTTTGAATCAATATGAATAAATTGATTATTAAATATTTATAGAGGGGTCACAATTATATTGGGGATCTTTAACACCTCTCTTCAGGGATTTCAGCATGAAAACACGTAGTCCTGGTTACTTTGGGCTCTTTAGTTTAAAGAATATTTTACCCAAAGATAATATGTATATAAAATAAACAATGGAGTGGTAGGGCCTTATAGCCAAGCTACCACGACAGAGAAAGGATAATAAGACTCACTGGTATGTTATTAAATCCTTTGGGTATCTGTTTGAGACGTGTACTGACGGGTTAAACGTGTATACTGGGGTTATAAGGTTGTTCAGCAGTTTTAATTGATAAAAAGAGGTTTGAGGATGGATATTACTGATCAGACATTGCCATAAATCACTTAATTATCTCTGATAAGTATTTGATTACCTTGGAACGGCTTCTAGATACGAATATTACTGGGTCTCTGCCCATCAATATCTTCAAAAGGGCTCTTTATTTATAGCTTTTGGAGTCCCAATATGGTCCTTCTGAGGGTTGTAGGTACTCAAAGGGAAGGACACTAAGGCTAGTAGGGTAGCCAGAGGTAGCCTTTCATGTGTTCTTGCTTCTATAGCACGGGTAGCATCTAATTCCTCAGGGTATGGGAATTATTCTACCTTATAATGGACATTAGGACGTGTGAATAACACTAATCTGTCCTATTTATGTATTATTTAATGAATTATCCTTAGTAAATGTTCCCAGTAATTTGATAATTATATTAATAGACATTTCTACGGACATTTTGATGTCAGGTAAGTTCTCATTATGTATTATATAACTGGAGTAAAAGTCATAATATTGATTTTACTCTTTATTTTCGAGTTCCAGTTGATTTATTAAGATAATTACTTAAAAATATAGGTCATGAGAATTCATGTGATATTTTTATATCATTATTTTCCGTAGTATGTCACGAAGACATTGATGTATAGCAATTTTCATTAAAGTATATTAATATATTTTTAGAAGTTGTCATTGTCTTATTTTCGACATTCTTGGTACTTTGCATTATATTAAGTAAAAAATACGTGTAAGGATTATTTATGTATTTTTATATAATAATATGTATTTTTAGACAGTCTACTATCCACGGGAGCATTCATTACATATGTAGGAAGTTCCCATGTATGTTGTAGCATGTTTACGCGGTACCTGGCCTCTCAGGCCGCCTGTCACTCTGTCAACCCGTAGTCCCGCGGCTGCGTACTTGTCAGAGGACCAGGGCTGCGTACACGAACTTGACGGGGTGACAAGGCTGTATCTCAGCCACGCGCGGTTGCATTGGCTGCCGCGGCTGCGTGCGGGAATTGTGACAAAACACATTTCCGTCCGTAACTCCTAAAATATACACAACACCTCAATTCTGACTGAATTTTAGGTGTGAAACCTATAAGTGACAATGTGTGTGAAATATTTAAATGGCCAAAAAGCTCAATAATGGAGCCATAGTATTTTGGTTTTTCTTTCCTTAATTATTTAAAAATATAAGGAGTTGGATTTCAAGGGTGGGGTCAGTGAGTGACCCTACCTAATTTTGGGTGGAGAATTCATTTCTGTAATAATATTTGTGGTTTTCGTACTCCTTCTTAGTTTAATTGTATTATCATTATTTTTATATTATTTTTTTGTTACTTTTGCAGCTTGGTCTGCAATAGTAGCAAGCTGACACCAATTCACATCTAGATTCCAGTAAACTAGGAAGTTGTGGACTATAAAGATATTACCAGAATGGATGATACCATTCTAGGCCACAACTTCCTAGTTGGGAATATCTAAGACAAATAAGTCCCATTTTAAGCTGGGGAAATTGAAGAATGCAAGGGTCCATTTTGCCTTTTGGGAAACCCAATGAGATGGATCCGTCACACTAGTTACTAAATAGATGGGAAATGTATCTAACTTGGAACTTGTAAGATTTTTGGAAGTGGCAAAAGATTCACTTGTAAAAGAAACATTAGCCCCAGAATCAAGGCAAAATCAATAAGGGGAGTTGCTGGAATGGAAAAGGACAAATAATGAACTTGGAGAACCTAGTTAATTGCAATTCCAAAGATTGACTTGCTGTAATTCAGATAATGTGTGGTTTTCCTTGCAAGTATTAGAAAAACTAGAAGCTAATTTTTTGACTAGCTTGCCGCTTTTCACAAATATCAAAATCATTTTTTCATCCAAAATAAATACATAACCCATTATTTTCCCTCCTTAGACGTTCCCCTTTCCGGAGCATCCCAGTTTCATTGTCCAAGAACTTTGGAGTTTTGGCAATGGCCTTCACTATCAGATTGGAGTGCAAGGCTGGATTTGGTTTGGATTGTTTTGGATTCTTCAAAGATTGTTTTGAGGCGTTGTCTGCCTTTGGAGCCAAGGTTGATGGTCCATGGTTGTTTCTTCAAAAGCGGTTCTTGTCATGATAGCCATTATCAAGCTCAATCACCCAGTCAATTAACTGCTGAAGGGAGGTTGTCTTATGTCCCCCAACTGGGCGCTTCTCAAGTAGGCATGATGCTAAACCTTTTCAAAATGAAATAACAGTGCTGCCTTGTTCCATTGCATGCAAGACTGAAAAGTTTGGAAATTAGAGATACAAACGGAAACTCTACTATTCTCTTTCATGACTAAGTTATTAAGTTCTTATTCTGCATTTTGGACTTCATGAGGGTGGCCAAAAAGTGTGAAAAATTGCTGCTCAAACTTGTCCAAGTTGTTGAGGATACAAGTGGGGCTAATGTTATCTCATATCTTAAGTTAAGGTTTGAACAAATGCAAGGCTTGTCCACAAAGGAAGGAAGAAAAATACATAACTCTTTGTCTATCAGTAGGAAAATTATAAGGATTTTTTGACAAGATGAGTTTACAGGACTGTAAGTAGTCTCTAAGTTTATGGGGGTGTTCCCAAGTAAAATGATCAGGCTGCTTCATTCCCTGAGTAAAAAAACTAGGGCCACTTCAAAAAGATTGAAAGGCCGTTTGGTTTAGAGCCTGGATCAGGGTAGAGAGCAAGGTCAAAGCATTGGGTTTGGGAGCATAAGTGCAAGCCCTTGATCTACCACAAGTAAAGGTTTCATTGGAAAAGTGATTTGAGTCTTCAATTTCTTTGAGGGGATCCACCAATTACCAAGGAGGAGCAAGGGGATCATCAAGAGTTTTTACCGAAGGGGATTTAGAAGAAGGAACAGGGTCCAAATGTTGTCTGGCCCAAGAAAGCTGGATCTCCCTACCCAATGGATATCATCATTGTAAGGGGTGAGAGAAGTGTTCCCGGTTGAGAAAGGACGTGACTTTCAGCCTCCTGGATGCCAAGACCCTTGCTATCCTTTAGCTACCAGAGGTGATAGAATGAACCATAAATATATTATTTAAAAAATGCAGCAAAAATACGTAAAATATTTGGATAAAGCTTATTGCAAGGTTAATTGGTTTGGTTATGGTTTATTGTTATAAATCAATATAGATAAATTGATAATTAAATATTCTTATAGAGGGGCCAAAATTATATTGGGGATCTTTAACACCTATCTTCAGGGATTTAAGTATGAAATCACCTAGTCCTGGTTACTTTGGGCTCTTTATTTTAAAGGATATTTTCCCCCAGGATAATATGTATATAAAATTCATGGTGGAGTGGCAGGGCTTTGTAACCAAGCTGCCACGACAGAGAAAGGGTAACAAACCTCACTGGTATATTATTAAATCCTTAGGGTATCTTTTTGGGACGTGCACTGATGGGTTAAACATGTATACTGGGGTTATAAGGTTGTTCAGCAGTTTAAATTGATAAAAAGAGGTTGAGGATGGATATTATTGATCAGACTTAGCCATAAATCACTTACTTATCTCTTATAAGTATTTTGTTACCTTGGAACAGTGTCTGGATATAAATATAACTGGGTATCTTCTCATCAATATCCTCAAAAGAACTCTTTATTTATAGCTTTTGGAATCCCAATATTGTCCTTCTGAGGGGTACAGGGGCTCAAAGGGACGGACACTGAGGCTAGCAGGGTAAAAAATCGTAGCCTTTCACGTGTTCTTGGTGCTGTAGCACGGGTAGCATCTAATTCCACAGGGTATGGGAATCATTCTACTTTATGATTGATGTTTTTCTGTGTGAATAACAGTAATCTGTCCTTTTTATGCATTATTTAATTAATTATCCTTAGTAAATGTTCCCAGTAAGTTAATAATTATACTAATATAAATTCCTACGGACATTCTGATTTCAGGTGAGTTGTCATTATGTATTAAATAATTGGAGTAAAATCATGATATTGATTTTACTCCTAATTTTCAAATTTCAGTTGATTTACTAAAATAATTACTTAAAAATATAAGTCATGGGTATTCATGTAATATTTTTACATCATTAGTTTTGTTAGTATGTAACAAAAATATTGATTTCTAGAAATTCTCATAATAGTATATTAAAGTATTTTAATATATTTTTAGAAGTTTTCATTTTCTTATTTTCGACATTCTTGGTACTTTGAATTATATTCAATAAAAAAATATGTATAAAGGTTATTTAAGTATTTTTATATAATCTTATGTACTTTCAGACAATCTACTATCCAGGGGAACATTTATTACATATGTAGAATGTTCCTGTGTGGTTTTTAGCATGTTTACGCGGTACCTAAGTTTCTCAGGCCGCCTGTCACTTTGTCAACCCGTAGTCCTTCGGCTCCGTACTTGTCAGAGGCCTGGGCTGCATACACGACTTTGACAGAGTGACAGAGCTGTATCTCAGCCGCCCGCAGGTGCATTGGCTGCCACCGCTGCATGCGGGAATTGTGACAGAACACATTTTCATCTGTAACTCCTAAAATATACACAACACCTCAATTCTGACTGAATTTGAGGTGTGAAAACAATACCTGACAATGCATGTGAAATATTTCATTTTCCAAAAAGTTCAATTGTGGTGCCATGGTATTTTGGTCTTTCTTTCCTTAATTATTTAAAAATATAAGGAGTTGGATTTCAAGGGTGGGCTCAGTGAGTGACCCTAACTAATTTTGGGTGGAGAATCCATGTCATAAATAATATTAATGGTTTTCCTACTCCTTCTTAGATTAATTTGATTATTATTATTTTTATGTTATTTCTGTTACTTTTGCAGCTTGCTCTGCTATAGTAGCAAGCAGACAGCGACATTGTAAAAGAAATCTACTATAGGTTGGCAGACTACAATAGATGAGTTGAGTTAGTTAATTTACTGTCACAAGATCACCCCACGTACTATAGGGGAATCTTAGATGATTGTGAGTGCAAGGGCAAGTTCAAGGCAGAAAAGCTAACTGCAAAGTGAAAACTTATGGTTGGGTAACTTGACACACAGTGAGAGGGATGAATTTTTCAATTTGGAAAGGAAACTAAATCCAAGCCCAATGTGATGACTGGATTTAGCAAAATGCAAGAACATATGAAATTAACTAACTGAGGAGAGAATCTTCAGCCTAGTGGAATAGCCTTTATGAGGTAATCCAAAGTGACTAGATACAACCTGATGGATGGCCAACTACAGTTTAGAGGGAAGGAGGAAATGAATGAGATGAACGGATTGGGAAATGAAATAACAGTATAGACGTTTCTGAGGTCATAACGTAGATGCAAGGAAATACAGTCTGAGCTTACAAGGGCCTAAAAGATGAGATAGGAAGGATTGACATGAGAGAAAATGCAAATATGAGGATGTAGCTTATGGGGGGTAGGGGACAAGTCCAATTTCAAACTATACATTTGGTGTGGCTAACTAGCATAGGTGCAAGCTAGTGAGAGTGCATGACTGGGAATGGGAACCAGAGGGCTATTGATACCCAGGGTGAAAGAGCAGAGCTCAAATGGATGGTTGACTGGAGTAGAGTTAACTTCAAGGTTTGAAAGTAGGTGCTGAGTGAGTTGACAGGAATGGAAGGCTGTTATGCAAGCCAGAGTTGATAAGTGGAAGGAACCATTGATGTTGTCCTTCTATTTGTGTCACACGTATGGACTGAGGTAGGTGTTACTGAGGAAAGGATCTGTAAAAGTGAGAGAGACAATAATCCTTAAGCTTGAAACGTGACACTCTTGTAAATTCATCAATCTCATCAATTTATTGCTTTCATCACATCCTAACTCTCATTCATTCATTGCTTCATCCATCCATCCCTCTTACTATTTTAAAATTGCCCCTCAGAAAAAATCTCCCCACAAGTCCACTCAAAAATCTAATGCACCAATGCAAGCATCCCCAAGGAACTCTAAATCAAAAAATCCTCACCCTTCAGCTTCCAAAGTCTCAAGTCAACTCAAGAGAGCTGCTCACATAATCCTGGTAAACTTGCCCAAAATTCCCTCCAAATATGATGCTTGCTTTGAATCCAACAACAAAAGAAATTTGGCCAACCTCCATCCTCTCAGGATAATGTTTATCTCCTGATGGCCAATGAACTGAAGAATAAAACAAAAGGTAGGATGGATGTTTCATGTAAACAGATGCAGGAGCAATTCATGAAAGTTTAATGGATACCTCCTGCTTGCCAATGAAATAAAGAATAAAAAAAAGGTAGGCTGGGTCTTTCATCCAAACAGATGAGGAAGCAATTCAAGAACTATCAATACAAAAATTGCACCTTTGGCCAATGCTGAAAAGCCCTATTCATTCCCTGTCTCTGTACATTTTTAAAATCATTTCCTACCATCTTTTTCCCTCCCATCCACATACTACAATTGGGGTGAGTATCAAGTAGTCATTCAATTCATTGTGTAACATTTTGAGCATTTAAAGCCATATTATTTCCACATCTCTGTATGTTTGTCAAATCATCTCCTCCCATCTTTTTCCCTCCAAACTTTATACTTTTATTGGGGTGAGGATCAGGAAGGGATTCAATTTTTTGCATAAAATTTTGAGGACAGGGGCAGTTTAATAATTCAAAATTTAGTTTCAAATTAAGGGATTTGAAGCCATGAACTTTTCATTGATGAGTGATGCTTTTATCACTAAGCTTAGTGTTTTGGAGATTGACTAGAATTGTGTCCCACACCTTTCACCTACCTGCCACGCCAAGCCTGTTGCCACTGGACTGCCAAGTCCCTCTGCCAATGGTCAATGCCTCTGTCCCAGTCTCTTACCTCCAAACAAATAATCAAATACATATTTGATAAATAGTCCCCTTGTCTCATCCCTCCACTCACCCAAAAATCCAGCAACTCCAATTAGTCTCAGTTTCCATTATTCTCTCTATTCCTTCTTCCCCAACCTCCGGTACAAAACCATTTGCCTACCCAAGTCCCCCCGCGCCCCCAAGCATCATCATTGATTTCCAAATCAAGAAATTGCTTTACCATCTCAGCACTCAGGAGGAGCTAGGAAGAAGCTAAGTGGAGCCACTGTTTTGAAACCATTACCTGACCTGAGTCTTGTCAAACAATTTCAATTGTTGTTGGGTAACCACGGTTAACCCATTCTCAATTAATTCTTTTTTGTGTATATTTATAGGTCTCAATCTCTTCATTCTAACAAAGTTACACACTCTTGTTTTTGTTTTCAGTTTCATTACTTGTTACTACAATGATACATTTGCTTCAAACAAAAGTTCTCCACAAATTATTAAAAAGTGTGCCATTGCCAGATGGGCCAATGTACCTGTCCAAAATCTTAGCCTCATCATCTAATCACCCCAGGCTCACAATGAGGCCTGGGTTGCAAGATCAAGCACATGACAGAGGTTAGAATGATCAATTGGTTGAAATTCTTGGCTTTGGGAGTTTCTAACATTTTTCTCCTAAAGAGTGAACCAATGACTGCAATACCCAGCAAAAATGCAGCAGTGAATTCCAACTGAATTCAACCATACAAAGGACTTATTAAAATCTGTGATGAAAGGCAGGCTGAACACTAGAACCTTACAATCTGACAAGTGGGAAAGATTTTTAGCATCAGTTTAGCCAATGGTAACATCAAAAATGATATTGCATGAAGGACCAAAGGGAGGGACATGGCCTATATGATCCTGAACATCTAGTGGCTTTCAAGCAACATGAAGAAAGTGAAATTTTGAATGAATCTCAACTTGGATTTCAAATGAATTTAAACTTGACTGTATCTTGAGAGAAAAAAGAGACAGATAGGTAAGGTCCAAAGAATTAATGAATAAGGACATAGGAAACTTACACCAAATGCCTGCATGGCCACCATTCCAATCATTCTGGTTTGCAACTAAGCTAAGAATTGGAATATCAAAGGTCCCCAAAGGTAGCTCACCATCTTCTCAATAAAAATCTTTCAAAAGAGCGGGACTACTCCAAACCGGGTTCATAAAACCAGTCTTTTTTGTCCAAAAGGATGATTAAGGATTTGGAAGATGGGATCAATCATGAACAATATTCTTAAATTTTATCAAAAATTCAAGTAATATCTTGAATTGATCTCAATCAAAATCATTCACAGATCCCATAGTTTAACTATCCCATTCATTGATCTACTAAACCAATCATAAGTCCCAGTCCCATCTGTAATTCAGTGATCAATACAATTTTTGAATTCATTCAAGTTGACAAACAACACCAAATTATAGTAGAAAAATTTAATGAGCTAGGGGAGTCTGTGTAGCATGACAGGCAAGAGAGAAAATATGGAAAACCTAGCAAGAATGGGAGTATGATCAAGAAGATCAAGCAAAGGCATACCCTTGGGATGAGAATGAAACAATCTTAGGGGAAAGTAAAAAAAAAGTCCCACTGAGAGATCAAACCTGTTGAATAAACCAAGATTAACTCAAACATTTTACTATCTTGAAACCTGAGCTTGGTTAACCAGGAAGAATGGAAGGATTGGTAAAATTTGACCATCAAATTCTTGGTGCCTTTTTGTTGATTGTAGATTTGAATCACCCCATTTCCAAATCCAGAAGAGATACTCCAACCTGAATGATGATCCAAACTGATTGTGGAACTCAACCTAATAGTATCTAGAAACTTGGTTGCTATTGAAAAACTGATAGTGACTGTTATTATTGTTCATATGTGAATAATTTGTTGTTTTCTTCTTTCTTCATGGCGTGGTAGGATGGTTCAAGGGAGTTTTTGATTTAGATCAAAGCTTGACAACTTGAGGAATTATTTAAACTCTCTTACACAGAAAAGCAATAGATTTGGGTTTACTGAGCATAAGATTGATCTCAATCAATTGGTTTCATCATTGAGTACTGAGAGTTTGGATGAGGATAGATGGGATAGATAATCCTTGAATCAATCAATGGATGGTCTTGATAGGTTGAGTTGGCCAGGAGGAGGAGAGGACTTAATCAGATTGTGATGGGTGGGATGATAGAATGGGGTAGAAGGCTTAGATTGGAACATGTGGTGAATGGTTTATGGTCTTGATGAGAGAAGTTGGATTGAATAAAGGGGATGGGGGAGTTTGATAAGTGGTTGAAGGGTCAGGATGATGGTGAGAGATAATGATGAGCAAGGATGAATTTTTTGAAGCAGGAGAGATTCCAAGTGAGCAATGTGTGCATTTGCTAATGTGGAAGTGTGGATGGGTGTTTTGCATTCCATGGATTGTGGATGGATGATGATGCATAAATGGCGTATTTGAAGTATGAAATCCACCATTTCCATGAAAAAAACCATTTTGAAATACACCAATTAGGGGGTATGTGTATTAAAGAAAACCACCATTAAAAATGGTGGTTTTTTTCAAAAAAAATGGCAGGTTTCTAATGGAAGGTTTGCTAACTCTGATACACCCTATTTTGAGGTTTCATACTTTTCATGAATAAAATCCTTGTATGTATATACTAGAGTATTGAACCCAAATTTGGGGACTGATTGGTATTTAATAATTTGGATAGGGAATGGAATGTGGGTTGATTGGAAAAAGGTGAAAAATAATAACATGTTTTGCTTTTGAATTAAATAATGGTTAAGATAATTTCAATTTATTTATATATGTGAGAATTTGAGCATAAGCTACCCTTCTCAAATAATTAGATCAAAACTTACCAATATTAACTGCCAGAATGTGCCACTGACATCATATCTGGTAACTTTGATCCAGATCTCAGCACAGAAATTACTTCAAACAAAGCACCAAATGTCCTTTCCTTAACTCATCATTACCATCACCATGAAAAAAATGGCTGCAACTGCGGGTAGGTTTAGAACCTGGGATGGTGAGTGTAGTCTGTTTTGAATTTATCAAGGTTTTGGAGTTAAAAATCAAATTGATTTCTGGATGTTCTCAGAGTATTTCTGCACAATATTTATTTAATGCATAAATTTAAATTAAATTTTAACATAAAAGGAAGAATTGAGAATTTATGTATTTATTTTAAATGTCATATTTTTTTTACAACTGTTAAGAAATTAGGTTCAGACCTGTGTTGCATGAAACTTTTACTGGATTTGTATCAAGCTTCATAACTACATGTTATCAATTGGATTGAAAAAAGAAAATTTGATTCTTATTTATAGGCTAAATTTTTTGTTTTGACTTCTCCTTCAAGAACAAATTTAATAGCAGTGGCTGTACTAATTTGATTTTTGAAAAAAAGAAATTCAGAATTTTATCTTTAAAAAATTTCAAAAAAATGGGATGGATGCGCTTCTTAAAGTTACAAGCTTACTCAATGATTTCTGCTCTTATTTAATTATGAAGTCTCCTGTATTTTTGTTCTCATTTCTTTTTTTTCTCTTGTTTTTTTGTTGTGTTCCAAGTGCCTCATGTTGCAATCAAACTTCAATAAAGATTCATTTCAGTATAGAGGGAAGATGGAGTGAAAGAAAAACAAAAAGTAGGTTCACCTTCAATAAAGACCCAACAAAAATATCAGAAAGGGGTTAAGAATGAAAAGCTATATGGGTACTTATATTGATGAGGAAGGGCCCAAAGAGGTAAGACATAAACATGAAATTAAGTACACTGAGAGCAAGGAAAAAGTGATGGATGAGAAAAACAGAACTGACTGGTCTCAGAATCCCAAGATGTCAGTGGCACAATTTGGACATTATACAAGGAAAAAATCTTGAGACCTGAGCTGGCAAGGCATCAATTTAAGTCTTGGCCGCTTGAGAATGGAGTGCACCCACTTGAGAACAGAGTGTGGGCACCAGGCCAGTTGCGGTGCTTGAGCCATGAACTGAGCTGTAGGATGCACCAGGGTGGCCAAGGTAATAGGTTGGAGTTAAGCAGACACAGAAAGGAAGAAGCCTATACCTCAAAACCCACCCTGGTTTCAGCCTTTGCAGCTGGGAGTCCCAAAGTTGAGAGCCCAGAGCTGCTGAGTCAGAGATAGGCAAGAGAACGGCTTGGTCAGAAATTTGGCAGGATTGCTTTTGGAATTGATTTTCTTGATTGAGATGGTCCCCTTGTCCATCTCCTCCTACAGGAAGTGGTGGTGTAGTTCCATATGTTTTGTCTTAAAGTTTGCATGATTTGCTGCGCTGGATGCTAGTTTGACGCAGCCATTGTTGTCTTTGTAGATTGGAATTTTCAGCCTCCTGGATTCCAAGACCCTTTCTTTCCTTTAGCTACCAGAGGTGATAGAATAAATAATAAATATATTATTCAATGAATGCAGCAAAAATATGTAAAATATTTGGATAGAGCTATTGCAAGGTTGATTGGTTTGATTTATGGTTTAATATTATAAATCAATATAATAAATTGATTATTAAATAAATTAATAGAGGGGCCACAATAATATTGGGGATCTTTAACACCTCTCTTCAGGGAATTAAGTTTGAAAAAACATAGACCTGGTTACTTTGGAACCTTTAATTTATATTCTTAAAGGATATATTACCCAAAGATAATATGTATATAAAATACAAGCTGTGGTGTTGTATTTATAACCTTGGATTGGGAGCTGCGTTGCTGGCTGCGCGCTTGGCAGTTGGGTAGTTTGGGCTAAGCATTTGGGGTGCGCGGGGTCTCAGAAGTGACTGCTGCGGGCTCAGAAGCAGCGGATGAGGGCTCAGAAGCAGGGTTTGCAGGGCTTGGAACCAGGTGCGGGTCAGGCCTACTCTGGGGAGCGCCGGGTTGCAACCTGCCCAGGGAATGCGGACCAAGTGATGGAGCCGGCCCAACCAAGCTTGCGGGTGGCTAGTCCAGAAGGCAAGGGGGGCAATCAGGGGTTATACGTGCCGGGTAGTTTTGCGTGGGAATAAGCGTGGGCCAACTCACGGATTGCGGGATCTGGGGAAGCGGGCGGACAGATAAAATGGGGGGGCTCCAAGTAGGGCGCGGTGGAGGGCTGCCCCATGAGAAGGACAAACCAGATGTACGTGATATTAAAGCAGAAGGCTTTGGACGGGGTGGGTGCTACGGGGTAGGGTTAGGGTGGAGCAAGGGTTCTGTACTAGGGGTCATATTTAATCTATCTTGTTGCTTGTGGTTGTACCTAGGTTGGGGTTGACTTTTGAGCAAAGGCAAGAGCCGTGGGTTAATTATTTCCAGTATTCACAAGGACAACCATGGACGCGTAAGGATGGTCAGGTGCAACACGGGACGGTACAAGCCCATGGCACAAAAGGATTTGGCCCTGGAACAAGCCAATTCTGCAGGGACTGAATGGGCCTCTAAGGCTGATCTCCTGGTCTTGGGACCCCTGGTTAAGTCTGTTGAAGAAGTTTGGGTGGGTAATGCGGTTGGTGCGGATCACAGATGAGCAGATTGAGGTGCTTAATTTTGGGTTGAAAGAGTGGTTGAGTGCAGAGGAGAAGGATTTGCTGCAATTGGTGTTGGTACTCTGCAAAAAGGCCCTTGCCTTTGGGCCTGAAAAGCGCGGATTGCTGAGGAACGAGGTTGGAAATCCCTATGTCATCCCCACAGCGCCCCACAAGCCCTGGAAGATCATGCCAATTCCAATCCCTCAGACTGTGCGGAAACCCTTTTTGGAACTGGTCCAGGAGTGCGTGAGGACAGGGTTGTACAAGAAGTCCACATAAAGTTAATCTAGCCCGATCTTTGCAGTTGTTAAATAGGACGTAAAGTTGCTTAGGATTTTTCATGACCTGCAGAGGCTTCACTCATTCACCATCCCGGACGCGGGATTGCCGCCGCGTGTGGACAAGTTCCTGGAATCAATGGCAGGGCGCGTGTGTTATGGATTGGTTGATGTAATGGGGGGGGGGTATGATCAGCGCAAGCTCCATCCCAACTCCTTGCTGTTAACTGCGTTTGAGAGAGGATTGGGGAGGATGCAGCTAACACAGTTGCCGCAGGGCGCAACAAAATTGGTGGCGGTTTATCAGGCCCAGATGACATGGATTCTGCAGGACAACATTCCGGATGGGGTTCTGATTTTCATCGACAACGCGGGCATCAAGAGACCAAAGACAGATTATGGGGGCGCGGTGTTAGAAGAAGCCCCAAAGATCCGCCGCTTCATCTTGGAGTATGCCCAGAAATTGGAGCGGGTCTTTTTCCGGATTGAGGAAGCAGGGCTTACAGTGTTGGGGAGAAAGTTTGCAGTTTGTTTTCTGGCGCAGGAAATGTGGTGTCTTTCAACGGCAGGAAAATCGCGGAGAAGAAACAGAACAAAGTCCTTGAATGGCCAACCCTGCGGACACCTTTGCATATCCTCCAATTCCTGGGACTGTGCAGTTACATTTGCATGTTCATTGAGAGGTTGGCAGAAGTTTCAAGTAAGCTGTGGGTGCTAACACAGAAGGGCGCGGCGTGGGAATGGATGGCAAGGTGTGACGCTGCCTTTGCAAAGCTCAAAGAGACTTTGGGCCACAACATTGTCCTCTGGGACCTTGACTACAACGTGGGAGGGATCCGCTTGGCCGTTTACTCTAGCAAGTTTGGTGCGGGCGGCGTCCTGACGCAGGAAGAGGATGGTAAGGAAAGGCCAGTTCTCTACAAGTCCGTGACGTTTACCGCGATGGAGAGTTGGTATTTGCAGCCAAAGCTGGAATTATGCGGAGTCACCAAAATCGTGCAGAGGCTTCAGCACCTGCTTTGGGGGGTTCACTTTGAGCTGTTGGTTGATGGGGAGGCGCTGGTGCGGATGATCAATTCTCTAACACTGCCAAACGCTCCTATGACTAGGTGGGTGGCGTTTCTTCAGCTCTTCACTTTTGGCGTGGTTCTTGTTCCGGGGAAGGCATTCACAATGCCCAAAGCGCTGTTGCAGTACCCGCGGGAGGACCTGTTTGAGGGGGCAGAACCCCTGGACTTGGAGTCTCCAGTTATCCGCATAGGTATGGTGGAGTCAGGGGTCATCCTTCTGCTGCAGCAGTCCGGGCGTTACGCAACCTTGTGCTCCTTTTTGCAGAATCTTTGGTTTCCCAAGGGTACATCAGGGGCGGTAATTCAATGGGCAAAGCGGCGGAGGACCAAATTCTACTTGCAGGAAGGACAACTGTGGGGGCGGAGTACCCCTGTGACTTTGGTGGTTGTGACATTGAGGAAGGACCAGGAATTGATTCTGAGGTGTCTTCACAACAACCTTGGCCACCAGGGCAAGATCAAAACGCAGAGGCAGGCAAAAGAAAGGTTCTGGTGGCTGGATGTGGTGCACTCTGTGCGTGAATGGGTGAAGTCTTGCAAAGTGTGTCAACAGAGGAGCTCTAGGCTGCCCAGGGAGGTGGGTCACCCTACGGGGGAGGACACGCTGTTTGGCTGGGTCTCCCTTGAGGTGGTCCACATAAAGGCAGGAAAGTTGGCATACCTTCTGGTTGCGCGGTAAAATCTATTGGGCTAGCTCAAGGCTCATCCGCTGGTAAAGTTGTTGGCGGAGAAGGTTCATCAGTTTCTAGAGGAAGATTGGTTTGCGCGTTACGGTTTTCTTTGCCTGGTCACCGTAGAAAAAGGCACAGAGTTCAGGGGTTCCTTGATGACGCTGGTCCTGAATGGTGGAGCTAAGTTTGGGCGGTTCACAGAGTACTATCCAGAGGGCGCCAGGATGATCAAACGCAGTCATCAGCCTATCAAGGACGCCCTGGTGAAGATGTGCGGTGAGGATGCCAAGCGGTAGCAGGAGGTCCTTCGGGTGGTCCTATTTGAGGACAGGATCTTGGTCAAAGGCTTGATGGGCTACTCGCCTTATGAACTTCTCTACCAACAGCGTTGGGCGCTTCCGGCGGACATTGAGTTGGAAAACTTCTTGGGCGTGGACTGTTGGAAGGTGAAGACCTCTGCAGAGCTTGTAGAGGCGCGTGCCAAACAGCTTCTCTGACAGGACCAGACCCTGGCGAAGGCTGTGGAAAGGTTGCCAAAGACTAGGAGGGCATTGGTCCTCTATTGGGACAAGCATTGTCCCCATTGCCTCTGTGATCTATTGCTGAAGGGGGACTTGGTTTTTCTTTAAAACCTGAGCCTGAAGTCCCAGTGGGGTAAGCTTTTTGCCAACCAATGGAACAGCCCCTTCCGTGTGGCATCCAAGTTTGAGGGTGGGAGTTATCAGCTTGAGGAATTGGACGGGGCGCTGCTCAAATGGAAGGCTGTGGCTTCCCACGTGAAGCGCTTCTTTGCACGCGGCTCCACCTCCTTTGAAAAGACGGCGAGTGATGGAGGAGACGCAGGGGATGGTGCCGGTGGTTCAGGATTGGTAGACAGATTGGGCTCTTTGGCTGAGGAGGAGCCTGTGCCTGACACGCCGCCTTGAAGGAGCAAAAGGCTACAAACTTCTGGGGACAGCCATCAAGCCGGGGGGGGGGGACGAAGTAGGGTTAAAGGTTGATTTGTGGTGAGGGGATGCTCTAGCCGGTTCACAGCCGGAATAACTAGACACCCCAGAATTTTTTTTTTCTTATTTCTTGAATACATTGCTTTGCAAGTTGGTACTGGTTTTGGTTATTATTTGTTGCAGGGACACGGGCGCGGAAAGAGCTGGGTCCATAAACTCAAGCACAAGCCCTGCAGTTGGGTAATGTGGGAGGAGGAGCTGAAGCCCGGTGTTAGAAAAAAAAACTTTTTATTTGGGGGTTTGGTTTCCTGTTTTGGTTTTGGTTCTTTTCCCCGTCTTCTCTTAATCAGTTGTCTTCTCCTGCAGCGTAATGGGTGTGGAGTATGCGTGAGAAACGTACGGGAAACGTCTGATTTGGTGAGGGGGTGTCCTAGCCGGTTCACAGCTGGAACAGCTAGACACCCCAGAGTGTTTGTTCCTCAACTTTTTTTCCTCTTGGGGAACTGTGTGGCAGTTTGGCTGGGGCAGTCCAGGTACCTTCCGGGGAACTTTGTTGGGTCAGGACGCGGACACAGATCTCAATCTCACTCTCATTCTCACCAGGACGCAGGTGTGGATCTCACTCTCACTCTCACTCTCACTTATGAGGCCCAGATGTGGAACTCTCTTTAAAACTCACTTGGGACGCAGGGATGTTTGCACAGGACAACCGGCTGGGAAAGGACAAGCACACAGAAGACGTATTTCTCTCAACAAGGGAAGCGCGGTAAAAAGGGAAGAAAAACGCGGAAAAAGGGAAGGGGGAGAGGGGGGGCAATGCGCCTAAGCCATTCTCATCAGTTCCTCCATGTCCTCCCGTGAAAACGCCAGTAAGGCCTGGAAAGACACCAAGAGATTGCTCCGGGATTCCAAGGATTGAGCGCCGGGGGTTTCTAGGAAGTTATGGAGCATTGTGGTTGACCTTTCAGCAAAGATTTTAAATCCAGCTGCCGGGAGTGCCAACACGATGGGGATTTCTGGTATCTGGGGTGGGCTGGGGGGAGGCAGGACTGGTGAGGAGGGGACCTCCGGAGGACCATCTGGGGGGCTCCCTCCAACGGCAGGCAACAACAGGATGATGATGGGTGACTTGGGGGGTGGAGGGGTGCCTCACGGAGCCAGGGAAGGGGCTGGAGGTGCAGCTGGGGCAGGGGCCGGAGGAGGAGCCGGGGAAGGGACTGGAGTAGGAGCTTGAGGAGGAGCCCCGGGACATCAAAGGATTTCATTGATACGCGGGTCCCCCGCGCCTTGCGTAACCTGGACGCGGTATGCCCAGAATTGCATAGCCACTCAGTAAGCTGCAAAGTTGGGGAACACCGTCTTCCGGGGAGGTCCCGCGTGGCAGAACAGTGAAGCAGAATTGCGGATTGAGCTTGGGGCGGAACGGCAATGGGGTGATCTGGGAAGAGTCCACGAGTCCTCCAAGGTGGTTTCATTGTCTGATACCATGAATGGGTCTGGAAGGGCCCTCTTGCGCGGGCAGGAACAGGAGCCAGATTGAGGGGGAGGCTGGGGTATTCCCTCACTAAGCAAGCAGCAATGGTGGCCGCAATGGCAAGCGCTGCAGGCGCATCAACAAGGAGAAATTGAACACGCGTGCCCAATTGGGTCGCAGAAATTGCAGGGGATCATAGCATTGTTGGAAGGTGTAAGGAGGGGTGGGGCTAGTAGCTGGGGTGGACTGGGAGGAGTAAGGGGGGGAGTGGTCTGGTAGCGTGGTAGGGTTGAGGTAGTGATGGAAGGACCTCTGGGGACAGAACTCAAATTGGGCTGGGGATGTGGTGTTGTATTTATAACCTTGGATCAGGAGCTGCGTTGCGGGCTGCGCGCTCAGCAGTTGGGTAGGTGGGGCTCAGAATTTGGGGTGCGCACTGTGGTGACCAATCCGGGACACCACAGCATAAAAAAAAAAATAAAAAAAAAATTTTTTTTTTTTTTTGGTTGTACCCCTATGGGTACCTTCATTTCCCCCCATCTCTCAACTCCTCCCTGTCCTAGCGGTCTAGGACAGGCCTCTTACCTGTCTCTCCGTTTTGATCCCCCCCTCCTATGTTCAACTCCTACTTTTTGTGCTTGCGGCCCTGACTTTCGGCAACATGAGCAATCGTTGAACCACCTTTGACGATCCCTTCAATCAGATCATCCTCATCATCACATCATGATTGATCTCACCACTGATGATCATCCATCCTCATCTCCATTGCTACCTTCCCAGCACTCGAATTCCTATCACTCTCCACCATCACTCGGTTACCCTTACTCAATTGACTCCAATCAATCTTCAGATCCACCTCTACCATCAATCACCACAACCACAACCGTTCATCATCATCATCCTAGATTGATCCATCTCCTCTCCTCCTCCGATCTCATTCCTTAGGATCTTGAGCCTACAACCTATCCTCCTCCGTCACGGTCATGCTTCCACTCAGTATCCTACACCATCCCAAACAACGGTCCATCTCGCCCATCATCTGATCCGACCAACGACCGCGAGCAACCGCTCGCGGCCGTTGGAACCTTCACCCTGTTTTCGCCGCTGATTGGGCGACAACAGCCGTTGTCGGCACCCGCGACCGCTGTCGCGGGTGTCCATCTGGTTTCCCGCGGTCATTTTCGACGCGGGCGACATTTCTTTTTTTTTTCCTCTCATGTTATTTATTTTTTTTTATTTTTTTTTTATGTTTTCATTTTCCCGCATCTATGTGTAGTATCTCTTGTACATAGTATACAGGGCCTCATGTCTATAAAAGGAGGGGCTCTCCCCTGCCTTTTGGCCCAGCAATCCTATGAGACCATCATCATAATCAAACTTATCTGTGGGCATCCTTCCCACTTATCTGAGCAATTTATTTGGATATATCCATGATTGCCCCTTGATCCTTTGAGCCTCCATACTCAAACTCTGTCCCTTGTGACTTTGATCCTTATCACCAACCAATAGCCTTGCTGGTTGAAGAAGAATTCCTGTCTGAATTCTTGGGTGTTTTATACCACTCTGATCCCTTTTTCCGACCATACTGGTCTTGATCTCTCCTTGATCATCTTTCTGGAGCCAATCACGTTTGATTGAAGAGGTTGTATTAAGCTTAAAACCTGGAGTGTTATACCTCCCTTCTTCTTTAAGGTTGAATTTCGCCACGCTATTCTTGAGTCCCTTGAGAAGTGTTGGGATATTCTTGCTCAAATTCGTTATTGATTTGCTTCTAGAGCTTCATAAACAAATTGCTTTTGTTTTTGTTCAGCCTCCCACAGTTATCTGGTACCCTTCAAGCGCTTGATTGCGGAGAGTTGGGCAGTTTCATTGAGAACCTGGAGGTTGGTTGGGATTGAGTTGATCGTTCCTAATCAGCTGCTGACGACCAGAGTTATTAGCTTGTGGGCGTTGTTACTTACAACTGCCTTGTTCTATTGAACTCTGAACAAAAACTTGACTTATTTGTTCAAGTCTTTACCTGCACCATCTTGCCTCAGATAGTGTTGTTTCCATCGCTACCAACAACTCTTATCCTCTTCCCTTACTTTTATTTCTCATCCATAAGGTTCTGGACCTTGATTCCGGTTACATTTAAATATTATTGTAATTCCTATGAGGGCAGCCTAAACAGCACCTTTCCCCTCCACAGAACTGCCACGGCTTAGCACTGTTTGGAGTCTTACATTTGGTCCCCCGGGCCGGGATTGAACCAGCAACCTTGGGATTTACAGTCCCAAGACATTTAAAATAAACCTCAAAATACAATCTTTTTTCTATTTTTTTCTCTTCTCAAATCTGATCCGTGGAGGCAACTTATCCTAGAAGTAAGTCCTCCCAATTTGTGCACCGCTTGGGCAAGATACTTGTCGTTTTTTGGCGAAACCCTACTCTTGCCACACTCGTGAGCCACTTTGGAAATATGCTCTTTGGATCCCCTAGGAACTCTGTTATTCAATATGGCATCTTCCGCTACTCCAACCACCCCTGTCCAACCTAAGATGGTAAAGATCAAACCTCAGAACAAGAACTTAGGCTTCAACGGTACAAATGTCAAGCGATTCTTGGACTCCTACGAAATGGCTGCTGAAGTGGATGGAGCTAGTGAATTTGATATGGCTTATCAGTTGCGATTCTTTATCTCCTCTGAGGAAGTTATGGAGGTAATCAAGTCTTTCGAGGGATTTGAATCCCATAACTGGACGCTTCTCAGGGAGGCTATGTTGGCATACTGGGGTAAAATAGATGTGGCTAGGTTTACTCTGCAGGATTTGGATGCTCTGGTTTCTCAGTGGATCTCCAATGGTGGTATTTCTTCAGCCTCTGACTATCAGATTTTTAGGAAGTCTTGGGATCCCATTCAAAACTATCTTATACGAAACGATCACATTGACACAGTGGACAAAATTTGAGCAAAGTTCTTCCAATCTTTTTCGTTGGCTGTGCAGGAAAGGATTAAAGAAGAACTGGTCAAATCTGGATCCATGATTACCACCAGGGATAATTGATTCAAGCTCCCTGTTTTTCTCACCCTTAGGAGTACCATGGATAAAGTCATGAAAGGTCAAACTGCTCTTACCTTTGAAAAGCCTAGAACTACTGAACCGGTCCATGCTCCTTCTTTTAAAGAGTCAAACAATATTATGATTAAAATGGAGGCAGATTGTAGGCCTAAAGCAGATCCCAATTCCAATCGAGAACCTACTACTATAGATGAAATCACCAAGTTACTTAGAGCCTTTGAGAACAAAATAGATCAAAAGATTTCTTCGCTAGCTACTCCTAAAACTGCTTCTTCTGTCCCCAAATCAACTCTGGTCTGTTACTACTGTCATAGTGAAGGCCATGGAACCGGAAGATGACAAGAACTTCAGAAGGACCTAAAGGAAAAGTTGGTAGAGCAGAGGGGGAACAATTACTTCCTCCCTAATGGTGCCCTAATCCCTTTTGACTCGTCTCGTCCTATCCAACATGTGGTGGCCTCTTACCAGCCATCACCTCCTGTGAAAGCATCTCTTGCTTCCTTTGAATTTCAATCATCCTGTGGTACCCTCCAACCTTGGTACCCTCCAGCTATTTCTTCCTCTAGTCTTGCTGGGACTACTTATCAATCTGATCCAGCCAGGAAACGACATGAGGAACCTAAACCTCATAAGGCTCCTTCCTTGCCAACTTCAATCCTTTGAAAACCCGTTAAACGTTGATCATCACTTGAGCCTCTTTCCTCTGATGTAGAAGACATGGAGGTGGAAAAGGAACCACTCATGGAAAAGTTCCCAGATCACCCTGATCCTTCTCCCTCACCTCAACCTTCTAATCCTATCTTAGATTTTGCGTCACCTGAACTTCCTCCCCCACCCAGCCCAAAGTTTGATTTGAAAGGAACATCTCCAAGGATCACCCCAATGCTGTGGAGGGAGTATTAAAGAAAATTTCTGATCTCAAAATTCCTGATCTATCTGTGGCTGAACTCCTATCGATCTCTCCATCTGTTGGTGAAGGAATGAAGAAATGGGTCTCTTTTCGACGTGTGGAAATTGGCCCTGAAGAACTCACAGTCTCCTCTGGCACTTTAATGGAGGACTCTGGTGGAACCAGTCCTTCTTTAGACTCCAACCTTTATTCCTGTCCCCTTGGCTTCCTTCCTTGTTATCTTGGTGACTCAGCTAAAACTGTTTCTCCTCTTGTGGATTCTGGATCTCAGCTTAACTTAATCTTGGATGCTATGGCCTGCAAGCTCAAACTTGGTCCTAGGGTCAGCTTCAACTCTGCAGTGTATGGGATAGGAAATCAAGCTTGTGAACTGGTTGGCATTGCTGAGGATGTACCAGTCAGGATTGGTCAAAATATTGTTGGAACCTGCCACTTTTGGATCACTCGTTTGGACAGTCCTATGATCTTGAGACGACCCTTCTTAATGGACTTTGGTGCAACCCTGATGTTTTCTGATCAAGTTGGGGAGAGAATTCTTCTCCCTGATGCTGATGGCAGGAAAATTGAAGTTCCTCTTTGCTCTTTGGATTCTGGTCGTTGGGAAAGAGATTTTCCTGGTCATTCTCCCAAATCATCTTTTAAAGGGAAGCAGAAGGATAACTCAAGTTCCTCTCATTTTTTAGGGGAATAGTTGATCCTACTAATAGTTGTAGTTCTTTTCAGCCTCAGACTGCAACTCAAGGGTCAACTCCCATCCCTCAGGCTTATTTTTCATTCCTTTCATCATTCTCTTCTGAGCTGAAGAATATTAAAAAACAAAAACATATCAAAATAGAAAAATCCAAAAATATTTCTTCTCCATCTCCTTCTCTCTCTGGATCTGTTGTGTCTTCTTTTCCTTCTACTTTTGAGTCTGATCAATCTTCTCTTAGTTCCGGTTCGAATCTCCGCAATGAGTCTAAACTAGATCCTAATTGCAATTCCGTTTTTGGTGATTTTGGTATGTAATAGAGATCTTATATGGATTGCACTAGAAATTGGAAACTAAAGAACAAGCTTTAATCAACATCTTATCATGAGAGGCAATAGGATGTATAAATACTAACATCAGACCAGGATTATATTAGCATTAGTGGACATGGACATGAGGATTGAAGAAGCAGGACGTAGATAGTTGGGTGAGGCTGAAAGACAAGGGTTTTAGTAAGCATGACCAGTATACTATGTGAGAAGGGTTAGTTCAGAATCTCACCGGGCACACGGACTATAGTTGAGGTATGGAAGGTGTAGGAGTTCTGATGTGTTGACAAGGGTGACTGGTATGATAAAGATATGAGATGAAAGGAAAATGAGAAATAGGAGACTGGAGAGTTGCGAGAAGACTGGAGAGTTGTGAGTGAGAGTTGAGGTGAGAGTAGGTTGTGAGGTTTGAGAGGGATTGCTGAGAGTAGTTGCGATGATCAAAGATTAATCTATCCTTGAGTGCTCCCTTGATACTCTCTCTTCTCATACTACTTGGATGGTGATAGCTCCAATTAGAGTATCCACATCCTTATGGGTTCAGTCGCCTCCCATGCGCTCTACTATCCTCCTGTGTCATTTGCTTAACAGTATGAAGGAATATGGGCTTCAGTGGAGGCAATTTGGGGTACAAGTAAGTCCTCCCAATTGTGCACTGCCAGGGCAATCTTTTACCGTCATTTTCGAAACCCTACCTTGTGCCACACATGTGAGCAACATATTATCTCCTGGTTCTCCTTTTATGGAAAAGGCACCCTTCAAGGATATTGCGGAACATTGGACTTGGAAGATGTTGGAACTTGGACTCAGCTTTCGTAATCAAGTCTCTCTGGTCAACTCTTGGAGGAAACAAGAACTTCCCTCTTTTGCCACTAAGTATAAACCAGTTGCTAAGAAGATCCAACCAGTCAACCAGCCTATGCCTCTCAACCTCAATCCTCCCCTTATGCGTCCTCCTCTATCTCCCGATCCTTACTGTGGTCTTCCTCAATCTCTTACTGGTCCCTTTGTGCCTAATGGACGGGTCACTGAAGAACGCCTGAAGGTGGTCAACTTTGGACCAGATGGATGGCTTCTTCCAGATGAGTTAAATTTAATCAAAAATGTCTTATCTCTAAGGGAAAAATCTATTGCTTTCTGTGAAGAAGAGAGAGGTCTCTTGTGGGAATCCTATGGCCTCCCTTATATCATCCCTGTAGTTGAACATGATCCTTGGCAAAAGAAAAAGATCCCTATCCCTGCTGCTAAAGTTGACGAATTCATCAAGTTGGTCCGGGAACGAGTTCAAACTGGCCTGTATGAACAGTCAACTTCTAGTTACTCCAGCCCCGTCTTCTGTGTCCTCAAGAGTAATGGTAAACTTAGAATAGTTCATGATCTTCAACCTCTTAATAAAGTTACTATTAAAGAATCTGGTATCCCTCCTGCTACTGAAGAATTTGTTGAATCCTTTGCAGGGAGAGCTTGCTATGGTCTAGGGGATATTATGGGTGGCTATGACGAACGATCCTTACATCCTATTTCTTGTCCTCTCACTACTTTCAATACTCCTCTTGGTCAATTTCAACTTACTCAATTGCCTCAAGGAGCCACCAACTTGGTTGCAGTCTATCAGGCTCAGATGATGTGGATCCTCCAGGATGAAATCCCTGATCATGCTGGTATCTTTATTGACGATGGAGGAATTAAAGGTCCAGTATCTGACTATGATAATGAGCTCTTACCTTGGCATTCAGGAATTCGTCGTTTTATCTGGGAATATGCTACTACCTTGGAGAGGATTCTGTTTTGAATCGAGGAATCTGGCCTTACTGTCTCTGGATCCAAACTGGCGGCTTGTGTCCCTGCTCTGGAAATTGTTGGTCATGTGGTCTGCAAGGAAGGAAGAAGGATGGCATCAGCCAAAGTCAACAAGATCATCTCTTGGCCTACCCCAATCAATCCAACTGAAGTTAGGGGCTTTCTAGGTGTTGTCACTTATGTTAGAATCTTTATCCCATCTTTATCCAAAATCTGTGCACCATTGCGTTGTCTAACCAGAAAAGATGCTGAATGGATTTGGACCCAAGATTGTGAATGTGCTTTCCAGCTACTCAAAAGGATAGTTGGTAAAGACATAGTTTTGAAAAAGATCTCTTATGACCTGGAGCTGGCAAGATCAAGCTGGCTGTCGATTCTAGTTATCAATCTGTTGGGGCCGTCCTTACTCAGGAAGATGAAAATGGTTGGGACCGTCCTGCTCTTTATGAATCTTTGTTGTTTTCAGATGTAGAATCTAGATACTCCCAGCCCAAACTGGAACTCTGTGGTGTGGCTCAAATGATGAAGAAACTTCAAACCGTTCTCTGGGGCCAACATTTTGAATTGCAAGTTGATGCTTGATCCATCATTGAAATGATCAACGCTCCCAGTCTTCCCAATGCTCCTATGACTCGTTGGGTGGCCTTTATCCAGCTTTTCTCTTTTGATATTGTTCACAGGCCGGGAAAATCTTTCACCATGCCTGACGGTTTATCTTGACGACCTCTTGGGGACAACAAATCTGATGTTGGAACCGATTTCAATGAAGAGGAACCTTTAATTCAACCTATTTTCTCTTTTTCTTCTCAAAATTATTCTGGCTTTTAACAAGGCTTCTGGTTTAAATTAGAGCAGTACCTTTCAACTCTTCAAAAACCTCCTGATCTCTCTGCTAAGGAATTTCGATCTCTTAAACAAAAGTCTTATAATTTTTTTGTTCAAGGCTCTAGACTTATGAAGAGAGGCAATCCTTGTGCTCTTATTGTTGTTACTATTCCCTCTAAACAAGATTCTATCCTTGAAAGTCTCCATGAAGGCCTTGGTCATCATGGGGAAACCAAAACTTATCGACAACTATCCGAACGATTCTGGTGGCCATCTTTGAAGAAATCCGTCTCCCAATGGTGCAAGAGTTGTGAAGTTTGTCAAAAACGTGATCTTAGGCGCCCAGCTGAAATTCGTTATCCTACTGGGGATTCCACTGTCTTTGGAAGGATTGCTATGGATGTGGTTCATATTAAGGCAGGTGGTGCTAAGTACCTCATTGTGGCTAGAGATGATTTTTCCGGATGGGTTGAAGCAAAATTTCTTAAGAACCTTAGCTCTGAATCAGTGGCAGCTTTCCTCTATGAGACCTGGACAATGCGTTATGGCCTGGCTCGATCTTACTCTACTGATGTTGGCTCTGAATTTGGGGGCAAGCTTGCTGAAATGATCCGATCCCTTCCTGGACAACATAGAGTTACTACTCCTTATTATCCTGAAGGCCAAGGCATGGTGGAACAAGGCCATGCCCCTTTGAAGGCTGCACTTGTTAAACTGGCTGGTGAAAGTGGCAAGAATTGTTGCAAATTCCTTCCTCTTGTTCTCTTCTCTGATCGAATCTCAACCAAAAGGACTACTGGCTACTCACCTTATGAAATAATATTTGGTCAAAGAGCAGTCCTTCCTTTGGATCTGGAAATGGAATCTTTCTTGGGTATCTCTTGGGAAGAGGTGTCCTCAACCACTGATCTGTTAGTTGCTAGATCCAAGAAACTGGAGCAAAGTGAAGACGTTCGTGATGAAGCTTATCAAAAGATGATGGAGTCCAGAGCAAAATCCATCAAGTATTGGGAGGACAAGCACTCTAATCGAGTCAGGGAGCCCTTGAACCCTGGTGACCTAGTTTTAGCTTATAATCAATCTTTGGAGACCCAGTGGGGCAAGCTTTTCTCTAATTGTTGGAATGGCCCTTATTGAGTGGTTCATCAAGTTAGAGGTGGATCTTATGTTTTGGAGGAGCTGGATGGTACTCGGTTGGCCAGAAGTTTCTCTGCTGATCAAGTCAAGAAGTTTCATTGTCGTGGGGGCAACTTATCTCAGAAGTAAGTCCTCCCAATTGTGCACCACCAGGGTCATTTGCTACGTTTTTGTTGTAAAACTCTACTGTATGCCACGTATGTGAGCACCTGGAACGCCCTCCTTGTTCTATTCCTGCCGCTTCTAGGGCTCACTTGGAAGAATCAAGATATTTTCCTCAACTCTTCAATTGCTCTCAAGATAAAGAAATGGCCAATCTTTGCTTCAATTTCTTTGTTCCCTGCCTTTTTTTTTTAATCCCTTCAAATTTTAGATGCAGACTAGGGACAGTCTGTAAGTTGGGGAGAGATGTGGTGACCAATCTGGGACACCATGGCATATAAAAAAAAAAAAAAAAAATTTTTTTTTTTTTGGTTGTACCCCTATGGGTACCTTCATTTCCCCCCATCTCTCAACTCCTCCCTGTCCTAGCGGTCTAGGACAGGCCTCTTACCTGTCTCTCCGTTTCAATCCCCCCCTCCTATGTTCAACTCCTACTTGTCACAATCGCGGCCCTGACTTTTGGCGACGCGAGCAATCGTCAAACCACCTTTGACGATCCCTTCTATTGGATCATCCTCATCATCACATCATCATCAATCTCACCACCGATGATCATCCATCCTCATCTCCATCGCTCCCTTCCCAGCACTCAAATTCCTATCACTCTCCACCATCACTCGGTTACCCTTACTCGATCAACTCCAATCAATCTTCAGATCCACCTCTACCATCAATCACCACAACCAAAACCGTTCATCATCATCATCCTAGATCGATCCATCTCCTCTCCTCCTCCGATCTCATTCCTTAGGATCTTGAGCCTACAAACTATCCTCCTCCGTCACGGTCATGCTTCCACTCAGTATCCTACACCATCCCAAACAACGGTCCATCTCGCCCATCATCTGATCCAACCGACAACTGCGAGCAACCGCTTGCGGCCGTCGGAACCTTCACCCTGTTGTCGCCGCTGATTGGGCGACAACAGCCGTTGTCAACACCCACGACCGCTGTTGCGGGTGTCCATCTGGTTTCCCGCGGTCATTCTTGACGCAGGCAACATTTCTTTTTTTTTTTCCTCTCATGTTATTTTTTTTTTTTTTTTTTTTTTTATGTTTTCATTTTCCCGCATCTATGTGTAGTATCTCTTGTACATTTAGGGCCTCATGTCTATAAAAGGAGGGGCTCTCCCCTGCCTTTTGGCCCTGCAATCCTATGAGACCATCATCATAATCAAACTTATCCGTGGGCATCCTTCCCACTTATCTGAGCAATTTATTCAGGTATATCCATGATTGCCCCTTGATCCTTTGAGCCTCCATACTCAAACTCTGTCCCTTGTGACTTTGATCCTTATCACCAACCAATAGCCTTGCTGGTTGAAGAAGAATTCATGTCTGAATTCTTGGGTGTGTTATACCACTCTGATCCCTTTTTCCGACCATACTGGTCTTGATCTCTCCTTGATCATCTTTCTGGAGCCAATCACGTTTGATTGAAGAGGTTTTATTAAGCTTAAAACCTGGAGTGTTATACCTCCCTTCTTCTTTAAGGTTGAATTTTGCCACGCTATTCTTGAGTCCCTTGAGAAGTGTTGGGATATTCTTGCTCAAATTCGTTATTGATTTTCTTCTAGAGCTTCATAAACAAATTGCTTTTGTTTTTGTTCAGCCTCCCACAGTTATCTGGTACCCTTCAAGCGCTTGATTGCGGAGAGTTGGGCAGGTTCATTGAGAACCTGGAGGTTGGTTGGGATTGAGTTGATCTTTTCTAATCAGCTGCTGACAACCAGAGTTATTAGCTTGTGGGCGTTGTTACTTACAACTGCCTTGTTCTATTGAACTCTGAACAAAACCTTGACTTATTTGTTCAAGTCTTTACCTGCACCATCTTGCCTCAGATAGTGTTGTTTCCATTGCTACCGACAACTCTTATCCTCTTCCCTTACTTTGATTTCTCATCCATAAGGTTCTGGACCTTGATTCCGGTTACATTTAAATATTATTGTAACTCCTAGGAGGGCAGCCTAAACAGCACCTTTCCCCTCCACAGAACTGCCACGGCTTAGCACCGTTTGGAGTCTTACAGCGCGGTCTCACCAGTGCCTGCTGCGGGCTCAGCAGCAGGAATTGCGTGGCTTGGAACCAGGTGTGGGTTGGGCCTACTCTGGGGGGCGACGGGTTGCAACCCACCCAAGGAACACGGACCAACTGATGGAGCTGGCCCGACCAAGCTTGCGGGTGGCAAGTCTGGAAGGCAAGGGCCGGGCCATAAGGGGTTATACGGGCCAGCTAGGTTTTCATGGGCACAAGCGCAGGCTGACTCACGGTTTGGGGGATCCGCGGACGCGCGCCAATGGATAAAACTGGGGGGCTCTGAGTAGGGCGCCGCGGAGGGTTGCGCCATGAAAAGGACGAACCGGACGTACGTGATATTTAAGGGCAAGTTTTTGGATGGGGTGGGTGGTACGGGGTAGGGTTAGGGTGGAGCTAGGGTTCTGTACTAGGGGTAATATTTCATCTATCTTGTTGCTTGTGGTTGTACCTAGGTTAGGGTTGAGAGGGAGGACTCAAAATATCTCACTCTCAATTCGGGGTTGGGATATCATCATATTATTATCATATCATAGCAGAGGACCAGACCAGGAGGAAGTGTGAGGGGAAGGATTGGAAGAAAGGAATTTATCATCATCACTCTCTCTATTCTTAAAATCATTGCATCCAATCTCCTTACAGACGCTTAGACCAATAACTTCCGGAACTTAAGGACACCTTCAGGGGTACCACCTCCCCTACTTTCCACAACTGTGGAGTGGCAGGGATTTGGAGCCAAGCTTTGACAACATAAAAAGGATAATGAAACCCACTTGTACATTATTTAATCCTTTGGGTACCTGTTTGGGATGTGCACTGAAGGGTCAAACCTGTTTACTGGGGTTAAAAGGTTGTTCAGCAGTTTAAATCATTAAAAAGGGTTGGAGACGGATATTATTAATAAGAATAAAGCCATAAATCACTTCATTATCTCTTATAAGTATTTGATTACCTTGGCACGGTGTCTGGATGTAAATATAACTGGGTATCTGGGTATCAATATCCTCAAAAAAGCTCTTTATTTATAGCTCTTTGAGTCCCAATATTGTTGTTCTGAGGGATACAGGGGCTCAAAGGGACAGAAACTAAGGCCAGCAGGGTAATAAATGGTATCTTTTCTCATGTTCTATGTGCTGTAGAACGGGTAGTATCCAATTCCACAGGCTATGAGAATTATTCTACCTTTTAATTGATGTTTTGGTCGTCTGAATAACACTAATCTGTCCATATTATCTATTATTATCTGATTATTCTTTTTAAATTTTCCCATTATGTTAATAATTCTTTTAATAGAAATTCCTACAGGTAATCTGATTTCAGGTGGTTTCTCATTATGTATTAACTGATTGGAGTAAAATTGTGATATTGATTTCAGTCCTTATTTTTGAAATTCAGTTGATTTACTAAAAATAATTCCTTAAAAATATAATTTATGATAATTTATGTAATATTTTTACATCATTAGTTTCCTTACTATGTCAAAAAAATATTGATGCCTTCAATTTCTCATAATTGTATATTAAAGTATTTAACTATCTTCTTACAAATAGTAGTTATCTTATTTTCGAAATTTTTGGTATTTTTCATTATATTAATAAAAAATACTTATAAAGTTTATTTAGTTAGTTTTATATACTTTTATGTATTTTTAGACTATCTACTATTCACAGGAACATTTATTACATATTTAGAATGTTTCCATGTAGGTTGTAGCATGTTTATGCGGTACCTAGGTTTCTCAGGTTGCCTGTCACTTTGTCAACCTGTATTCCCACGGCTGCGTACTTGTCAGAGGCCCGGGGCTCTGTACATGGATTGTCAGGTTACATTCACAGGGTGGCTGTGCTGTAGCTCAGCCGCGTGCGGGTGTATTGGCTGCTGCGGCTGCGTGCGGGAATGGTGACAGAACACATTTCTGTCTGTAACTCCTAAAATATACACAACACCTCAATTCTGGCTGAATTTTAGGTTTGAAAAATACATGTGAAATATTTAATTGGCCAAAAAAGTACCATAGTGGTGCTGTGGTATTTTGATCTTTTCTTTCTTAATTATTTCAAAATATAAGGAGTTGGATTTGAAGGGTGGGGTCAGGGAGTGACCCTACCTAATTTTGGGTTGAGAATCCATTTTTTCAATAATATCCTACTCCTTCTTAGGTCAATTTTAATATTATTATTTTTATGTTATTTTTGTTCCTTTTGCAGCTTGCTCTGCAATAGTAGCAAGCTTACATTCCCCCACTCCAAGATATGGCCATATCTGAAAAAAATCTGGACTATGTTGGGAAAAAAATCAATTCCATATGTGTTTCAGTTTCTTTTTCTGGCTCTGTAGTTTATAAGATTTCTTGGTCCATCAGGTAAATTATTCTCTGGTAACCATTCATATTTGTCTGCATATTCTCCTTTGTATCCCACTAAGTACAGTCTAACATCTTTTCCTTGCACTCTCTCTTTTTTTTCTCTCAATATCCTGCTGACTTTCCCCTTTTTCTTTCACAGGGCCAGTTTCTATTGGGATCATTTCTGGGGGGAGGTTTCTACCTTCTCTTGGTCAAAAGTTTTTCACTAGGCTAACAGGAAATACTGGGTGTTTTCTTGATAATTCTTTAATAAAGATTACTTCTACAGTATTTTTTCCGTGCATCTTCTTGATAACCAATGGTCCAGAAAAGGCTGGTTTCAGCTTTCTGTTACTTGCTAAATTTTTGAATTTGGCAGTAGATATCAATATCTGATATCCTATTTTAAAGTCAGGTTCTCTGTGTGATTTTTCCCATCTCTGTTTGTTGTATTCTGCTGCTTCTTCTACACATTTCTGAGCATGATTATTTTCCAGGGCTATAATTTTGTTGAAGTCAAGAGATGTTGGATGAATGGTGGCTAAGTTATAGTTCAAGTTATTCCAAGGGAGTTTTGGAATCCATTACCTTTCTAGTATGTAAGCGGCTTCTTTGGTAGTAGAGTGTTTACTGCTATTATAAGACATCTCTAGGGCTGGGAGTAGCTTTACCCAATCATGGCAACAACCACTGCGTTTTTGTACTCTAGACCAAAGCTAAAAAACCTTCTTAATTATCATACAAGGTCTGTATCATTCTTTCAGCTATTCCATCAGTCTGGGGATGGTATGCTGTAGAAAATGCTAAAGTAGTACCTTATATATCATGTAGATTCCTACAAAATTCAGAGGTTAATTTGGGGCCTCTGTCACTGATTATAATCTTGGGTATACCAAAATCAGCTATAATCCTAATCCAAAATAGTAAAGCTACATCCATAGCACTATCTTCTTTGTGGTTAGGTAAGAATTTTTCCTTTTTTGAATATCTTTCAACTATAACCAGGACAGAGTTATATGAATGTGTACCTCCAGGGGGGAGGCCGGTGAAAAAATCCACATTAGTTATTTTCCATCTTGTTTTGGGTTTAGAGATCTTCTGTAGGAGTCCAAACCTTTTTCCAGTAGTTTTATTAGATTTTTGGCTAGTCTCACAGCTAGTAACATACTTAATAGTGATTTCTTTCCAGTGTATCCACCAAGCAGTCTGTTTTACTTTCTCCAAGGTTCTTTCAGTAGATAGATGCCCTGATGAACAGTTGTCATGGCATTCCTGGAGTATTTGTTTTATATGTTCTTTGTTACTTAGTACAAATACACTGGAATGTTGGTGTCTGTAGTAAAGGAGACCATCCCAAAAAGTAAGCCTTCCTGATTTATAGGGTTTAAGTAATGAAGTAGGGAAACTATTTATCAGCACTGCTTCTGGGGATTCACATTCCATAATGGTAATCAGCAGCTTTATATCAGAGGATTAGTTCTCTCTTACTAGTTTGAAGAAAGCAGTATCTAATTCACATGAGTGGATGCCTATGATTGGAGCATCTTATGCAAAAAGATTGATTTTCAAGATAGGAAAGATATTCTGATCCTTGGAGTCATATCCTGGATTGCTAGAGCCCATACTAGAGCCAAGCATTCCAACTTTCTAGCTCCATATCTTCTTTCAGTGTCTTTGATCTGTCTAGATATGAAGAGTACTGGTTTCTCCACTGGTTGGTCTTCTTCTATCTTTTCTTGATTTAAGGCAGCTCCTAATCCTTCCATACAGGCATCAATGCACAGCTTAAAGGGTTTAGATTAATCTTTTTGAATCAGTAGAGGAGTGGAGGATATATATATTTTGTATTCCTTGTAGTTTTTCAATCTCTCATGTGTCATTTCAAAGAGAGTGTTATTATTGCATATTTCATACAGAATTTTAGGAAGCATAGCAAACTTTGGGATTTAATGTCTGTAGTAACTGCAAAATATAATTAATGATAGAAAATCAGTCTTATTCTGAGGAATTGGTCTGTTCATTACAGCAGCTATCTTATTTGGTCAACAGCTAAAGTTAGACCAGAGACTATATGTCCTAGAGCTTTCAATTCTTCATATCCAAAGTTGCGTTTCTTCACAGAGACTTTTAATCCTTCTTTGGAGATAGTTGGGAGGACTAATCTTCTTTGATATATATGAGTATTCCAATCATCAGAAAATATGATAAAATCATCTATATATACCACATCATCCACCCTTGTCTGATGTAAGTACCTAGAGCTGTATCCATTAATCTCTGGAAGCATGATGCAGAATTGTTTGTACCAAAGGGCATACTAAGGTATTCATATATTCCCAAATGACAGATTATTCTCATAAAGTTTCTGCTTTCAGGGCTTATAGGTATGTGGTGAAAACCTTTAATCATTTCCATGGTAGTGATATATTTGGCTTTGGAAAAGTTATGCAGAGCATGATCAATTGGGTATATAGGTTAATAGTCTGCCTGAGTATAATTATTTAGCATTCTGAAGTCTCCTAACATCCTTGAATTATCATTATTACAATCTATGATTACAGGTGTGGTCACATGTACTTATTCATTATGCCCTGATTTCCTTCATACTTGTAAGTTGATCAATTCTTGGATATGTTCCTCAAGAGCTATTCTAGATTTAGGACTAGAGGGATAAGCTGGTCTTCTTAGGTTTTGAGGATAAGGAGGTTTAATAGTCAAGGTTAATACCATTTCATATCCTTTGATATCACCAATGGGGTGATCTCTAGTACAAAAAGCATTTTGATTCTCAAAGCAGACTGTTAATATATCTTTCTTCTTTTCTTCAGAAATTTTATCATTTAGAGCTGCTTGAGAGAAGTATTCTTGATTAAATTCTTCTAAGTGCTTTTGATAAGTAGAAGAAGGGATTGCATATCTTAAACTTCTTGTCCCAGTTACCACCCACAGTGAAGTACCTTCATTTACTCTGGAACATATCTAAGCCATATAGACATAAAGCATCATTTCCTGTTATCAAGTAATCACATAATCCATTGAGCAATACTACAAATTCCACTTTGATTCTCAAAGATACTTTAGTATTGGGCAATATTATAGGAGCAGTACATACTCCAATAGCACTCATGGTATATTTTCAAGAGCAAACTTGGCTTTTGGGATGGGCAAAAGGTGGTGTTTCCAATTGGGATCCCATTTGTTTAAGAATTCAGTGAAAACACATGAGCAAAAAGTTCCAATATCTAGTAATAACCTTATAAGCCTGTAATTATACAATCCTGTTGCATAACAAGTCTGACCAGTAGTGTAACTCTTACAACTCATAGGTTTAACTGTTAATGGTTTCACATCAGTGATATGTCTAGGAAATATGGTTGGGTCCAATTGTTGGGGCAAACTAGAGTCACCATGGATGTTATTGATTTCTATAGAAGTGCCTTTATCTACTTCTATTAAATTGACAGGGTTGGTCGGAATCAATTCACATTCAGAAGGAGATCCTTCAGTATCAGGTATATCTTCATAATTCTGATTCCCTTAAATCTCATTCTATCCTTCCAAGACTGCTATCTTTCTTTTTGGAAACGGGCAGTCTTTTTTGATATTTCCTGTCTTTTTACAGTTCCTACAAGTCCCAGGCATTCCCTGTTTATCCCTGTTCTCATTAGGTTTCTTATTTTCAGAGATATTTGTCAGAGGGGGTTGTTCTCTATTTTTTTTAATGTTAAAGATCTCTTTGGGTCTAGAAGGGACCTTCTTGTCTAACACATTCATGTCTATGAGTTCTTCTAACACATTGATTAGAGTTGGTAAGTCAGCATCCATACTCATCCCGCATCTTACACTATGGTTAAGATTTCCAGGAGAAAATTTGAGGATTATTTCATTTAATTCCTCTTTATCAGCATCTGGATAGAAGCAATCTATTTTTCTCTTCTGTTCTAAGCACCATTTGTGAGGCTTGTCTTTGGAGGGATCCAATGAGGAATTTTTGAAATTTTTCTTCATTTTTATTTTCCACATTCTACAACCAAATTGTTCTTTAATTAGAAGTTTCCAAGAATTCCATGGTAAGGATTCTACTTCTTCTAGTTTATTAATAAACCAGTCTAAAGCTACTCCTACAAAAATTCTAGGCAGCCTGACTACAGATATAGCTTCTGGTAAGTCATAAGATTTAATAGTATAGTCAATAAATTTAATGAAATTTATATGGCTGTATTCTCCTTCACCAGAGAACTTAGGCCATTCGGAAATTGGGGGTAAGAGTTTGAGGGATTGTTCCATTTCAGGAGTAGGACTAGGCCTGAAAGTGTTTCACCCCTCGCACTTAGGAATTATTGTCTTCATCACTTCGAAATGTCCTCTCCTCAGTACCATCTATCTCAGTCTATAAGCGTGACACAAATAAAGCACAACATCAATGGTGCAATCTGCTACTTCCTCTGGCTCGCTTTGACCTTCCAATCTCAGCAACCAACTCAGTATATACTTGAAAACATCATGGTTAACTCCATACCGGTCCGCCATCCATTATGAGATCCAATCTCCTTCCCTGGCCCATCAACAGCCTCAGAATTCCATCTTTGGTCACGCACTGTTCATTAGTTCGCATCTACGTCTAACTAAGCCATCATTACTGTACAGTTTTCAATTGGACTAGTCCCTACCCTCCATACACTATTACTTCTCATTTGAATTACCTTCAACGTCATTTGCTCCTGTCCCAATTAATCATACATTTGTACTCTCAGATTCTATTTTCTTGCACTTAGGCCATGGCCTCGGATATGATAGTACTATTGCTTTATTTCCTATCCCGTTCCTGTCACTCATTGCCTCACCACCTTCAACTGTAGTTAGCTCACCACCAGGTTGTATCTAGTCACTTTGGATTACCGTATAAGGGCGACCCCCTTGCCTGATGATTGTCTCCTCAATTAGGTAATTTCATAGGTTCTAGCATTTTGATACAACCTAGTTATCACATTGGACTCAGGTTGAGTTTCCCTCTTTGGAACACATTCCATTCCCTCGCCGTTTGTCAAGTGGCATAACTAAGTTCGCACTTTGCAACTGAGCCTTGCTATTTGCACTTGCCCTTGCACTCAGTGAGAAAATTTAAACAGGTCACCAAGACCAGGCTGAATGTATTCCAACAAAAGATTGAGAAGATAAGTATGAGATCTGAAACTGAGGTGAAATACAAAAACAACCAACAAGATATTACTGGTGGACAATCTGAAAATGAGATATGAGATTTAAGCTCAAGTAAGATGATCAGAATTGATGAGTGAGTGCGCCAGTTGAGATGATGCGATAGAAGAGATTAAGCGCCTTGAATAACTGAGAAAAGATCAGTGTGAGTGAGATGAGCTAGAAGTTGAGGCTGATGCTCTGAACGTCTTACTGGATAAACTGGCTGCTAGTCTTGTTTGCGTGCTTGACGATGATAGTTGTAAAAGATGATTGATATCTTGAGGGTTTGTAAGAGTTGGTTTGATTGATTGAGTATCTTGAGATTGGTCAGGTTGAGTTCGTAATCTTGGGTTGTTTGAATTGGAGGATTGATTAATTTGAGTTGGTTGATATTTGAAATGATCCGCGATCAGGAGCAGAGAGTAGCTGGGATAGATACTCGCGGGTGATGACTGAGTATGGAGTGTCCACAGTCACTCTGATAGAAGCGGATCATCACAAAACAGATAGAATCATATGTGTGGGAGAAATAAAACAAAAAGAAAGAATCGAATGAAAATATAGAAAAGTAAAAATATAGAGGACAGAAATAACAAGCAACGTGCAGAGCAGCACAACATCAATACTGAAAAACTTTAACACTCAGCATTCCTCCGCGCTCACAATCATCTAAGAATTGCCCTATAGTATGTGGGGTGGTCATGTGACAGTAAATTAACTTCACAATCATCTAAAAATTGCCCTATAGTACGTGAGGTGGTCATGTGACAGTAAATTAACTAACTCAACTCATCTATTGTAGCTTGCCAACCTATAGTAGACTTTTTCTTCTTGATGTCACGTACTTGCTCAACCGGTAACGCTTCCCTTGCCCCTTACAATGATGATATCCATTGGGTAGGGAGAACCAGCCTTCCTTGGGCCCAACAACCCTTAGATCCCATTCCTTCTTCTCAATTGACATCTGTTGAACCCCTCGATGATCCTCGGACTCCTCCACGGGATGTTCCAACGGACCCTCTTGCGGAATTCGCAGATTCCAACCAGTCTTCCGATGAAACCTCAACTTGTGGTAGACCAGGGGTTCGCACTACTGCTCCCAAGCCCAAGGCTTTGACCCTGCTTTTGACATTGATCCAGGCCCTCACTCATGGTGCCCCGGGATCTAGTCCAAGTACTCCTAGCTTTTGCACCCCGGGCATGAAGCAACCCAATCACTTTACGGGAGAACACCCTCATAAGCTTAGATCCTACCTACAGTCTTGTAAAATCATCTTTTCAAACAACTCCAACAATTTCCCTTCCAATAGGCATAAAGTTATGTATGCTTCATCCTTCTTAGGAGGTAGAGCCTTGCAGTGGTGGGAACCGTACCTCAAAGTTTTGTCCAGCAACAGTCCCACTTTTATTCTCAACAACTGGGACAGGTTTGAGCAACAACTTTTCACCATGTTTGGCGACCCCAATGAAGTTTGAAACACCAAATATGAACTTAATAGTCTAGTTATGAAGGAAAATAGTAGAGCTTCCATTTATATTTCTCACTTTCGAACCTTGCAGTCTTGCATCCAGTGGAACAAGGCTGCTCTTCTATTCCATTTCCAAAAGGGTCTACCAGCACGCTTAATAAACAGCTTTCAGTTGGGGGGCATAAGACAAACTTGCTCCAGCAGCTAATCAATTGAGTGATTGTGCTTGATAATGGCTATCACGACAAAAATTGCTCTTGGCAAAACAACCATGGACCATCCACCTTGGCTCTGAGGGTGGAAGACTCCTCAAAGCAAAACTTGAGGAACCCAAAACCATCCAAACCAACCCCAACTTTGAACTCCAACTCAAAAGGGAAAACTGTAACCAAAACTCCAAAGTTCTTGGACAAAGAAACCGGGATGCTATGGAACGAGGAACGGCTACGGAGGGAGAAGAATGGAATGTGTATGTATTGTGGAGGAAAACATGATGTCGACAGTTTTGCAAAGCGGTTAGCACGTGAAAGGGCTAAGCAGTCAAAAAATTAGCTTGTAGTTTTTCTGATACTTGCAAGGAAAGCTAGACATTATCTAAATCACTGCTAGTAAATCTTTGCACTTGCAAGTCACTAGGTGCTCCTAGTTCAAGATTTATCCTATTCCTCTGACAACACTCCTTATTGAGTCTTACTTGACTCCTGCGCTAAGGTTTCTTTCTTCAGTGAATCTTTTGCCACTTCCAAAAATCTTAGGCGTCCCAAGATAGATAAATTTCCTACCTATTTAGTAAGTAGTGCGACTGAACCGTCTTATTGGGTTTCCCAAAAGGCAAAATGGACCTTTGCATTCTCCAATTTCCCCAGCTTTGAATGGGATTTATTTGTCTTGGCTATACCCGGAATGGATGATACCATTCTAGGCCATGATTTCCAAGTTTACTGGAATCCGGATGTGAATTGGCAAGAAGGAGTAATTAAACTTTGAACCTTGCACCCCCCAGAACGCTAATCTTTCTGTCAAACAGGAATTAAACAGCCTACCTGACACTTTCATTGAGTTGGATGACACTTTTCCGCCAGGAGATTTGCAATATCCTGACCCCCATTCCCAAATTCACTCTTCAGATTTGGGAGTTATTGCTTACCTATCCAGCTTGCCTCTTTCCTGTTACTTTGAAGAGAAACAGAAACCAACCAAACGGGGTATCTTGAGCTCCCTAATCCTCTTGCACCATGCAAGCACCTCAAATCCGGTGCTCAAAGATGACAAGATTGAAGATTAAGAAATCATTTGAGAGTCTTTGCCTTCAGTTTATGATGACTTTGCCAACGTCTTCTCAGCTGCAAGAGCAGATAAACTGCCTCCATCCCGTTCTTACAATCACAAGATTGAACTTAATGGCCCACCTCCAGCACCAGGACCAGTTTACTCTCTCTTGATGCAAGAATCAATTGCACTTCAAGACTACATTGCGGAAAATGTAGCAAAAGGATTTGTTTGACCAAGCAATTCAAATACCAGTTCACCTGTCCTATTTGTTACAAAAAAGGTCGGTGGACTTTGACTTTGTGTTGACTACAGGAAACTGAACCAGGTAACCCGGAAGAATGCCTATCCAGTACTGCCTATGTCACATCTCCTCACCGTCTTCCATGGAGCTTCTTATTTCTCAAATTTAGACCTTTGAGGTGCCTATAACCTAATTTGCATTATGAAAGCTCATGAGTATTTGACCGCAATTAGAACCTGGTTTGGCAGTTATAACTATATCGTCATGCCTTTTGGCCTCTGTAACGCTCCTTCCACTTTTCAACATTTTTTCAATGACATTTTCTCCAATCTCATAGGTAAATACCTTGTGGTATATCTAGATAAAATACTAGTCTACTCGAGGAACCTGAAAGATCACATTGCACATGTGCAAGAGGTGCTGCAGCGACTTTGCAAGAATGACCTGTTTGCAAAAGCCTCTAAGTGCAAATTCCATTCCTCTTCCCTTTGGTTTCTAGGTGTCGTAGTCTCGCAGCAAGGACTATCAATGGACCCAGCCAAAAGAAAACACATATTGGACTGGCCCCCACCTTCTTCCTTTAAATTCCTTCAAGTTTTCCTTGGTTTCAGTAATGTTTAAATTCTGCCTCATCCTTGGCACTTGCTTTCTATGGATTTAATCTCTCAATTACCTTCTTCTAGTGGATATGATGCTATTCTAGTAGTAGTAGATTGCTTCTTGAAGATGGCTTTATTTCTGCGCAGTAATGTCACAGCCTCTTGAGAAGAATTAGCTAACTTGTTCATAGAATAAGTATTTTTGAAACATGGTCTCCCTGATAATATAGTTAGTGATTGTGGATCTCTGTTTTTCTTGAGCTTCTGGACCTTGCTATGCCAACATTTGAAGATCACTCGCAATTTATCAACGGCGTACCACCCGGAAACAGATGGGAAAACCAAGCCAGTTAATCAGATTCTCGAACAATATCTTTGAATGTATTTCGTCTATCAACAAGACAACTGGTCGCAATGGCTCCCACTAGCCAAGTTTTCCTACAACAACTCCACTCATTCCTCCACCAAACAGTCGCCCTTCCAAACTCTTTATGGTAGAAACCTGACTTTCTCTTCCCTTCACGTAGCACCTTCTCAACCTGCTACCTATTACCTTGAACAAATTCAATCCCTTCAATCGCAACTTCAAACCAACCTTGAAGAAGCAAACCAGCGCTATAAGAAGCAAGCAGACAAATCTTGCACTATGGCTCCAACCTTTGCAGTAGGAGATCAAGTGTGGCTCAATGCTTGCAATATTTGCAGCACTCTCCAGACTTGCAAACTCTCCAAAAGGAAGCTTGGCCCCTTTAAAGTAGAATCAGTCATCTCCCCTAACGTCTTTAAACTTACTTTACCTGCAAAATGGAAAGGTATCCACCCGGTCTTTCATGTGTCTCTCCTAGAGCCAGCTTGAGTCCTATACCCGGGCAAGACTCATCCCCCTCCCAAACCGTTCACTGTCCTCAATCCTCAAGAGTGGGAAGTAAGCCGTATTCTGGATCCCAGGTTACGCAAAGGAAAACTTCAATACCTTGTTGAGTGGTCTGGCTTCCAGTCCAACAAAGATTGCACCTCGTGGGAACCAGCCCATCACCTTTGAAACTCTCCCAATCTGACTCAAGATTTCCATGCAAGCTACCCTTGCAAACCTTGACAATTGTGATTCCATCCCATCCAATCCCATTTCATTCCACATTCCATTGCATCCAATCCAATTCCATTACACATTCCATCCCATCCAATCTCATTTCATTCCAAATTCCATCCCATCCAATCCCATTCCATTCCACATTCCATCTCATCCAATCCCATTCCATTCCACATTCCATCTCATCCAACCCCATTCCATTCCACATCATCATTCCATCAGTCAACCCCTTCATCTCACCGTTTTATTCCTTCTTCTCATCCCCCTCTCATTCCTACCAAATAAAATTCCATTCCTTATACAAAAAAAAAAATGAAAGAGAAAAATTTATTTATAATTAAAAAAATATATATATATATATATATATTTATAATGATAAGTTACAAAGTTTCCTTCACTTCTTTCTCTGCATCCTCCCAATTAGCATTCAACTCTGCAACCATGGATTGAAAGGTATCCAGGTCTTCATCATTTATCAGTGCGGACATCCTTTGAAGAACCAGCACCTCTGTTTCAATGTGCCTCTTGAATATCTCCTTGCACCTTGCAATTCAAGCTTGCTTTGGCCAAGAATTCCATCCACCTTCCTCCAAGAGTTCTTCTTATGCTCTTTTCCTTTGGCATCCCAACAAACATTCCCCAATATTGCCCGTCAGTCATCTTGCATCAGTTTTGATTGGCCCTACAACTCGCAACGGATTTACTTTGCCTTGGCCCTCCATTCCTTCTGTTCCATCCATTCCATCCCTTCCATCTCCTCCATTCCTTTCTCCCAATTCTTCCGTTAAAGCCTCCTCTTCTCACTCTGTTCCCTCTCTCCCTCCATTGCCATCTCCATCTTCTCCATCTCCCGATTCTCTTTCCGCTTTGTTCCTTCCTTCCTCCCTGCTTCCTCGGCTATGAACCCAACCGGTTCCGCACCGGCCACTTCACCTTGCACCTCGGCGTTCATCTGGGCCCCTGGAAATTCAGTCGGCGTACCCCAATAAGGTGGTGGTGGCGGTGGTGTGTTTGTGGTATATCTCCGGAAACGGGGCAACACTAGCAAAATGAGTGAAATTTAGTTACTAACTTTATTATCACTAGTCAGTCCCAATGAGTACTCACCAGGAACTTGAGTACCCAAGAATTTGATATCTGGCAACAGTGGTATCTTTAAATTAACCCTTGGCGCAGACCTACGACTCCGCATCTCCCTCAATGACTCTGCGGGACCATCGATAGTCAACTCAATATTTTTAGGGAAATTACAGGAGACCCTGCAAAGACAACATTGCTTGCACTTGCCTCAAAGACCTCTGACGACAGTACTGGGGATACACGGCTTGTTTTGAAAAATACAATTTTTGCAATGGCGGGATGACAATGACAACATTTTATGTAACTTATAAGTCTAACGAGTAATGAATTGAATAATAAGTAAAGGGTATACAGTTATTATTAACAACTTGAAATTGATGGGAAAATTTATCTGAACGCTTGGAGGATCTCGCGTCTTTATACCCGGGCAACTGTCAGGCCTTGCACTTAGGAATTATTGTCTTCATCACTTCAAAATTTCCTCTCCTCAGTACCATCTACCTCAGTCTATAAGTGTGACACAAATAAAGAACAACATCAATGGTGCAATCCGCTACTTCCTCTGGCTTGCGTTGACCTTCCAATCTTGGAGACCAACTCAGTATATACTTGCGAACTTTGTGGTTAACTCCATACCGGTTGGCCATCCATTATGACATCCAATCTCCTTCCATGGCCCATCAACAGCCTCGGAATTCCATCTTTGGTCATGCACTGTTTGTTAGTTCGCATCTACGTCTAACTAAGCCATCATTACTGTAAAGTTTGCAATTGGACTAGTCCCTACCCTGCATACACTATTACTTCTCATTTGCATTACCTTCAACATCATTTGCTCCTGTGCCAATTCATCATACATTTTTATGCTCAGATTCTATTGTCTTGCACTTACGCCATGGCCTTGGATATGATTGTACTATTGCTTTATTTCCTATCCCGTTCCTGTCACTCATTGCCTCACCGCCTTCAACTTTAGTTAGATCACCACCAGGTTGTATCTAGTCACTTTGGATTAACTTATAAGGGCTACCACCTTGCCTGATGATTTTCTCCTCAGTTAGTTAATTCCATACATTCTTGCATTTTGCTACAACCTAGTTATCACATTGGACTCAGGTTGAGTTTCCCTCTTTGGAACACATTCCATTCCCTTGCCATTTGTCAAGTGGCATAACTAAGTTTGCACTTTGCAACTGAGCCTTTCTATTTGCACTTTCCCTCGCACTCAGCATTCCTCCGTGCTCACCATCATCTAAGAATTTCCCTATAGTACGTGGGGTGGTTGTGTGACAAAGTGTCACTCCTATGCATTCCTAATAAGGGTGGTGCATAAGGAGTAGTTGTTTGTCTGGGAGGTTTTTCTTCCTCTGTGGTATTCCCCAAGGGGATGTTTGGATGGACTTTTAAGTCTCTAAGATCATTCTTGAGCAGATTAAGTGGCAGGTCCACTTTATTATTAAGCAGATCTAATTTTTAACTAAGGGACAGAATGGGGCTGTCAGTAGTATTTACCAATTCTTCTTTTAAAGGTTGAAAGGACATAATACAATCTTGTTGGATACCTGATAAAATGTTCTCAATTGTTTGAGTCTGTCTAATTTACCTTGGTTTATTGTCTCCAATAATTGTTCTGTATGTTCCTTAATATCTTCCATTCCTACAGCTTTTGTTTGGTTATGAATTAATTTGGCTACTTCAGAGGTTAACCTATCCACTTGGGTGTAAACACTGTCCAAAATTCCACAAAAAATCTTAAAATCATGGCGCATATCATTAGAAAAAGAATTAATTAAATTAGAGGTTGGTTTAAACAAGTTACTGGGTTCAGAATTATAGGCTAATTGTTGTACAAATTTTAACAATTTTGAGCTAAGGATATTATCTGATCCCAATCCTTCTTTCCCTTTGGCTTTGGATGGGAAGAAGATCTCTTCTTTCCTGATCCTCTGCCTTTCAGTTGTGCTAATTGATCCCAAGGATTCCACTTTTCTACATAGTATTCTACATCTTTCCTTGGAATTATTTTCTGAAGAGCAATCTGGGTAGCTTTTGCCTGGGATATTATCTTTTTCATAGATACCATGTACTCCTTGGCTTGGGCTCCTTTGAATTCTTCCCAATATCTCACGTGCTCTTTGACTAAGCCTCTGATCCTGGCTTCCTTGGCCAGATTCTTCTGGGGTGGCTGCAGGGAACCTTCTTGTAATGATTGGGAGCTTAATTCTACTACCTTCTCTGGCTCTAGGTTGGGGGAGGCCAACAGTACTTGGGGCTGTTCCCTGTCCACCAAAATTTGATTCACGGGTTCCAGACCCCTCATGGTTGTCATTATTGGTGGTCTGATGGTTACTTGGGGCTCCTGGCAAAGATGCAAAGGAGGGAATTCTCCCTGAGGCTCTTGTGTTACGTCTATTCATATTGAATAAAATATTTATAAGTATTTTTCTAAAGAAAAATTGGTGATAATAAGTCTATTAAAACTTAATTAAGTTGATATTCAAAGGCGCTAAGAATTAATTGGGATTCAATTGGTCCTTAATAGGAAATCCTACGGGGTCTTGTTGTGTTCCAATCAGTACTTCTCCCTTCCAATCAATCTTTTCAGAGCATCCAGAGATATCTGGGACTTCTTTGTCCAATACATCAACTTCAGTGAAGGTGGTTTCTGGAATAAGAGGGTTCACTTATGGTGAAAAGATATTTTATTGTTCAATAAAATATATTGATATTATTTTAATAAAAATAATATGGTAAAACAATTTTTATACTTAATTTTATATTTCAAAAAGTAATTTATACGGTATTTCTTCCAAGTTTTATGTTTTCTTAATAGGGCTTAAAAGTTGATATGCCTCTCAGGATCTTCTTGTTCAAGGAGTTTATCTAAGTGTTTATTTTCACAAAAAATATCAAGTTGCTCAGCTTTATTTAAAGCTTCCCAACCAGTTGTTTTATAATTTTTGATGTATTCTTCTTTTCTCATCTTTAAAAGATACCAATACCATATTATTAAATCTTCATTGGTTTTTAAATCCAATGAAAAAGAAATTAATGATAAATCATGGTTCAAAAGTCAGATAAATTATCATTGATTTAAGTTTTATGTGAAATTTCTGGTCCAAGGTTTTAAATATAATATAATGGAATATTTCCTGGCCAGACCCCCAATTTTCAGCCTCCTGGATGCCAAGACCCTTTCTGTTTTTAAGCTACAAGAGTTGACATAAGAAATAATAAATATATTATTCAATAAATTCAGCAAAAATATGTAAAATATTTGGATAGAGCTATTGCAAGGTTAATTGGTTTGGTTTATGGTTTAATATTAAAAATCAATTTTAATAAATTGATTGTTAAATAAATTAATAGAGCAGCCAAAATAATATTGGGGATCTTTAACACCTCTCTTCAGGGAATTCAGTCTGAAAACACATAGACCTGGTTACTTTGGAACCTTTAATTTATATTCTTAAAGGATATATTGCCCAAAGATAATATGTATATAAAATACAAGGTGGAGTGGCAGGGCTTTGGAACCAAGCTGCCACAAAATTAAAAGTATAATGAAACTCACTGGTAAATTATTTAATCCTTTGTGTACCTGTTTTTGACATGCACTGATGGGTTAAACCTGTTGACTGGGGCTAAACGGTTGTTCAGCAGTTGAAATTGATAAAAAGGGTTGGGGGTGGATTTTATTAATCATAAGAAAGCCATGAATCACTTAAGTATCTCTTATAAGTATTTTATTACCTTGGAACGGTGTCTGGATGTAAATATAACTGGGTCTCTGGGTATTGATATTTTCAAAAGAGCTCCTTATTTATAGCTCTTTGAGTCCCAATATTGTTGATGTGAGGGATACAGGGGATCAAAGGGAAGGAAAATCAGGCTAGCAGGGTAACCAGTGGTAGCTTTTCACATTTTCTATGTGCTGTAGCATGGGTAGTATCCAATTCCACAGGGTATGGGAATTATTCCACCTTTTAATTGATGTTTGGACGTGTGAATATCACTAATATCTCCATATTATCTATTATTAATTAGTTATCCTTAGTAAATGTTCTCATTATAATAAAAATTCTTTTGATAGACATTCCTACAAGTAATTCTATTTCAGGTGGGTTCTCATTAAGTATAAACTGATTGGAGTAAAATAGTGATATTGATTTTACTCCTTATTTTCGAAATTCAGTTGATTTACTAAAAATAATTACTTAAAAATATAAGTTATGAGAATTCATGTAAGATTCTTGCTTGATTAATTTCCTTAGTATTTCAACAAAATATTGGTACCTTAAATTTCTCATAATTTTATATTGAAGTATTTTAATATATTTTTACAAATAGTAGTTATCTTATATTCAATATTTTTGGTATTTTCTATTATATTAATAAAAAATAGGTATAAAGTTTATTTAGGTATTTTTATATACTTTTATGTATTTTTATATACTTTTATGTATTTTTATGTACTTTTATGTATTTTTATATAATTTTATTTATTTTTAGACAAGCTACTATCCACGGGAACATTTATTACACATTTAGAATGTTCCCGCGTAGGTTGTAGAATGTTTATGCAGTACCTAGGTTTCTCAGGCCGCATGTCACTTTTTCAACCCGTAGTACCGTGGCTGTGTAATTATCAGAGGCCCAGGGCTGTGTACATGGTGTAAGACTCCAAACAGAGCAGGGCGTTGGCAGTTCTGTGGAGGGGATAGGTGCTTTTTTAGGCTGCCCTCACGAGTGTTACAAAAATATTTAAATGTAACCAAGATCAAAGTCCAGAAGGCAATTGTAAGTAACAACGCCCACAAGCTAATAGCTCTTGTTGTCAGCAGGAGCTTGGGAAAGATCAACTCAATCCCAAAAAACCTCCAGTTTCTCAATGAACCCGCCCAACTCTCTGCAATCAAGCGCTTGAAGGGTACCAGATAACTGTGGGTGGCTGCACAAGACAAAGCTATTTGTTTGAAGAAGCTCTAGAAGCAAAAAAATAGCTGATTCAAACAAGAATAACCCAACACTTCTCAAGGGACTCAAGAGTAGCGTGGCAGAATTCAACTTCAAAAGAAGTGAAGGGAGGTTTAAAACTCCAGGTTTTAAGCTTAATAAAACCTCTTCAGTCAAACATGACTTCGTCCAGAAAGATAATCAAAGGATGATCAGGACCAGTATGGTTGGATAAAAGGATCAGGAGTGGTGTAACACACTCAACAATTCAATTAGTAAAATTCTTCGTCAACCAGCAAAGCTTATTGGTTGGTAATAAGGATCAAAGATCAAGGGTTTTGAGTATGGAGGCTCAAGGATGAAGGGGAAATCATAGATTTCTGATGTGATGGTAGGATGTGCTCATGTGCTCATTCCATGCTGGCTCCATTGATGCTGTTCCAAAAGGCAGGGGAGAGCCCCTCCTTATATGGGCAGGAAGCCCTGTTAGACTATGTACAATGGATTCTACCAATAGGGTGGAAAAAGAAAGTAAATCAGGTGATCACTTGCGTCCATCCGTGGATGGGCGCGCACGACAATACCAGAATCACCCACTCCTTGTCAAAAGGCGGACGGGGTGGGAAAGGAAAAATGAACCCGACCACCGTGTATGTCCGCAGGAGGTAGTCAACACTCTCCACCCCTCGGCCAAAGGCCCAAGAGGGTGGGAGAGTCCCAGGAAAGGGTGATGGATGAAGTTTGTGAGAGCATGGATGGCCGGATAGGAGATTGGCTAAAGGCAATTGAGTCAATCCTAACGGGCTTGAGATTGGCGACTGATAGATTCATTGAGGTGGGAGATTGACGGATCCGAGGATTGGACAAGTGCTTTGGAAAAGCGCTTGGAGGTGCGGTTGGGATGGGTTTGGTAAGTCATGGATGAGCGCCGCGCGACGGTAACAATGAGGATGAGCGCCGCGCGACAGTAACAATGAGGATGAGCGCCGCGAAACAATGACAATGAATATGAGGGACGCGCAACGCGCAAGGATGAGGATGAGCGGCGCACAACGCGCAAGGAAAAATTTTGAATTCTTTTCCCATGGTGTCCCAAATGGTTCACCACAACGGCTTGTCAGCATAAATTGAAAGGGTGGCAGTGCTTAAGCTCAGCCGCGTGAGGGTGTATTGGCTTCCGCAGCTGCGTGCGGGAATTGTGACAGAACAAATTTCTGTCTGTAACTCCTAAAATATACACAACACCTCAATTCTGACTGAATTTTAGGTGTGAAAACTATACATGAAAATACATGTGAAATATTTAATTGGCCAAAAAAGTACCAAAGTGGTGCTGTGGTATTTTGATCTTTCCTTTCTTAATTATTTAAAAATATAAGGAGTTGGGTTTCAAGGGTGGGGTCAGTGAGTGACCCTACCTAATCTTGGGTGGAGAATTCATTTCTGAAATAATATTCATAGGTTTCCTACTACTTCTTAAGTTAATTTCAATATTATTATTTTTATGTTTTTTTTTTTTTTTACTTTATCAGCTTGCTCTGCAATAGTAGCAAGCTGACAGTAATTGGGGCCTTTAAAGGTCTTTGGAATATTTCTTCTGCCAGCGACTTAGCCCAGAGTACCTCCTTTATTGCTTCCCCAGTTCCCCAGCTGCCTTATACTCCACTTTGGTGGTGGAGAGGGTGACAGTAGCTTTTTTTTGAAATATCCAGGTGATGATGTTGTGGTTCCACAGAACTAAAAAGCTGCTAATGGACCTCCTTGTCAAAGGAAAGGTGGCCCAATTGGAATCTATGTGCACACTGAGATCAGATTTTCTTGACTTCTTTGTAAAGTTGAGACCCAATGAGGCTGTGTGAGCTGAGTATCTAAGAACCATTATTATTGCCCTGTAGTGTTCTGGCCCAGTTTCATTGAGGAATTGTGAAAGATAGTTAATTGCAAAAGTGAAATCAAGGGAGGTGCTACAGCTGATGGAGTTGATTTCCCCAATGAGTTTCCTGTAGTCCAAACCAGTCGCTAAGAATGCCTTTCTGCTCCTCTTCTGTCACAGGAAACAGCTTGCCAGAGGGCTTGAATTAAGGAGGTGGAGCACTGTTTATGGCTTTGAAGATTGTATTTAGCTTCAAGGCTCAAGATTTACATCTGGTGGCTGAGATGAAGCTTGTCAGGGGTTTGCTTTACATTCATTCCAAGAAGCAGTGTGGCCAGCCCAAGGTCTTTAATTTTGATTTTCTTCAATATGGCGTTTACAAAGCCTTCTGGATCTGGGATGAAGATAGCAATGTTGTCCATGTGTATGTACAAGTAGGGGTCTCCTTTCCAGAACACACATTGTTCCCCTTTGCTTCTTTGGAAACCTACTTCTTGGAGCCAGTTGCTCAGGGTATTGTACCACATCTGAGGCACCTGATTGAGTCCATATAGGTCCTTTTTTAGACACAAGCCCTTTCCAGGGTAAATTGGGATGTTTGGAGGCAATTTGACATGGATGTTTTCCACCAGAAAGACATTTAGGAAGTCTGATTTGATGTCCAGTTGGTGAAATTTGAGTCCGCGTTGCGCTGCAAAGGTGATAAGCAAGCGGAGAGAGGATTTGTCCCCAGTGGGGGAAAAAAACTTGAGTAGTCAACCCCATACTGTTGATGGAAACCCTGCACACACAGTCTTGCCTTGAACTCAATTATCTTTTTTTCCTTGTTGCGCTTAGTGCGGAACACCCATATGCACTTAAGTGCCTTGATCAATGATTTTGATTTGCATTCCTCCCAAACTACATAGGTAAGCAGGTTTAGAATTGCCTTTGCCATTGTGGCTATCCATTCAAATGTGTGAGGAATTGCAAGGGCTTGATACAAGTTTTGGGGGTCGTGGTGCTGAACCTTGCTCAGGCTGATCTTGGGGTTGTTGCAACAACAACGGTTGTGGTCCAAAATGTTTTGCTCACAGAATATGCTGTAATCAGCGGAAGCATGCTGGTCATTACTCCAATCTGGAAGTGTTGAATCATTACTATTTGTTACGCAAGGAAGGGAGCTTTGTGAGTTGGTAGATTGGCAAGGGAAGGGATTCTGGCAGTTGTAAGTCTTATCAGAAGGGCTGGAAGGGCAGCCAAAGGTTCCTTCCAGGAAGGTGACATTGGCACTGATGTTGGTGCAACCGGTGCGGTGATCCAGAATTTTGTATGACAAAAAATCATTTAAATACCCAAGAAGAATGCCCTTTTCTCCATTAATACCTAGCTTTGAGTCTCTTTTGATTTTTGGAATGAGAGATTACACTGTGCAGCCAAATGGTTTGAGGAAGTAATAGTTCATTTCTTTCCCTGTCCAATTTTTGTATGGCACAGTGAAGCCATTGGACGCTATAGGGAGAAGATTGATAAGTTCTTTTGCTGTTTTCACAGCTTTGGCCCAGTATGCCCCAGGTAGTTTTCTTTGCACTAGCAGGCAGCAAGCCTTCTTGAGAATGGTTTGATTGGCTCTTTCTGCCAAACCGTTTTGATGCGGTGTATATGGGGGTGAGAGATGGTGTTCTATTCCAAGCTCTTTCAGATAGGCCAAGAGACTTTCATTCACAAACTTGCCTCCGTTGTTGGATACTAGAGTGCCAACCTTGGTGCCAATTTTCCTTTATGAATTTTGGATAAATTCCTGGATGGAAGCAGGTGCTTTGTCTTGGGTATGGAGAAATGAGACTGACTTGAATCTAGAGTGTTTGTCTACTATGGTAAGGAAAAACCGTCATCCACAAATGGATTAAATAGGGAAGGGGCCAATGATATCTGAATGTATAACTTTGAGATGTCTGGTGACTTCCTTCAAGTGGTTGGGGAACAGTGTGGTAGTAATCTTGCAGCTGCAAAAAATTTCAAAATTGGAATTTAAAGATTGATTGGGAAAAAGGTAGTTAAGCACTTTGTTTATGGGGTGCCAAAGCTGGAGGTGCCAAGTATTACTGATAGGCTGTCTTAGGAGAATAGCCCCTTGAGTTAACTTTTCATTGAAACAAATACTGCAGAGCTACACCAGATGTTTCACTGCTGAGGCTAATAGAGAGAAGCCATCCAGGGAGATTTCATAGCCCAAGTAGCCTACGTGATTGATGGTTGCACTTACTTTTGTGAGTTTTGAAAGGGATATGAGGGATCTGTTGATTTTTGGAACAAGAAACACATTCTTGAGCACAGTTCTTTTTCCCAGGTTTTTGGAGATCAAGAATTTAACTATGGCTGTTGCCAGGAGAGCAGAGCCTTCACAGCCTGTGCCAATCAACACTGAAGTGGGCCTTGATTTGAATAGGTATGCAGGCTTGTTGACTATGTGGTGCGTACACCCTGATTTGAGAATGGGTAAGAGGGAATGAAGTGGAAGGTAGGGATTCAGTTCAAGTTGGGCATTGAGGATGGCCTGAGGTTGGTTTGAAGGATTCTTGGAGCTTTCCACTTCCTTTTGGGCAGAATGCAAGCCTGATTGTGAATGTTTTTTTGGCTTGGGAAATTCAGGTCACAGTTCTGGATGTAGTTACCAGCACCTGTCTTCTGGATGCTCTGCCAGTGGGATGTGCTTGCCCTTGGAACAGGAATGTTTGGCTTTTCCTTTGCAATGCAAGGCAGATTTATGAAGACCTACAGTGGAGTTAGTGGAGAAAGATTGATCTGGTGAGTCTTCAATTCTAGAGCATTCTAGGTTGATTACTTCTCTTAGTTTATTTAAGATGGCTGCTCAATTCTTGAGCATCTTTTTGTTGAGAATTATGGTGTCCACAATGTGGTAGAAAGGATTGGGGAGTTTGGCCAGAATTTTAAAGCTGAGGATGTCCTGCGGCATGCAAATTTGACTACTGAGAGTTCATTCATCAGTTTACGGCACTCATTGATGTACTGATTGAGGTTGCCCTTGTATTGATACCAGGTGAAGCTTAGCCACAGGCTTCCTCAATTTTTGGATGACTGGGAAGCATATATTTCTTTGAAGGCTTCCAGAATAGCTTTGGGATTGGCTTTGTTGGTGTGATTGACCACTGCATCAAAAGCGGTGTTGCCTAGATTCTGAATGATTATGTCTACAGAATTGTATATCTTCTTCTTCTGGAAAGCATTTGGTATCAGAGAGGGGTTGTATTCATTGATAATTTTGAGAAATCCTTTTCTGCGTAAGTAGCTTTTTATTTTCAAAAAAAAAGGCTGGGTATTTTGATTCCGTGAGCAAAGGTATGTTCAGCTTTAGAACATCCTCCTGGTCTGTCATGGTGGGTCTTCTGAGGAGCAATTCTTGGGACTGTAAATCTTTTGCAATCAAAATTCAATAAATATTCATTTCAGTTCAGATGGGAGATTGAGTGAAGGAGAAAAAAAAAGTAGGTTCACCTTCCATAAAGACCCAACACGACTATGAGCAATGAGTTAAGAATGAAAAGCTATACAGGCCCTAAAATTGATGAGGAAGGGCCCAAAGAGGTAATACAGACACATAGACTTAAGTATGCTGAGAATAAGGAAACAGTGATGGATGAGAAAAACAGAACTTACCAGTCTCAGAATCCCAAGATGTCAGTGGCACAATTTAGAAATTTTACAAGGAAAACATCTTGAGACCTGAGCCGGCAAGGAATGAATTTAAGTCTTGGCCTCTTGAGAATGGAGTGCGCCCGCTTGAGAATAGAGTGTGGTCACCGGAACAGTTGAGGTGTTTGATCCATTAACTGCGCTGTAGGATGCACCAGGGTGGCCCAAGGAATAGGTTGGAGTTAAGCAGACACAGACAGGAAGAAGCCTATACTTCAACACCTCAACCCAGCAATCACCGCGTCACTTCCAAGCACTAAGATGGAAAGCTGGAGATATTCTACTTTGAGGACACTCCAATCTAGGAGAATTTCAATCAACATCATCTCATCTCATCTTGGCCTCCTTGCATCAACTCTGATTGAATAAATCCAATCAATGACCTTACAGAACTCAATCATCACCATCAACAACAAAGACAACCTTAACTCTGATCAATCAAGTAAAAGACGGCAGCCAGCTTGAACCCAGTAAGACAATCAAAGACTCAATTCCTTTTTCAGTCAAAGAACACTAAACTCTAACATATTATTACAGTTCCTTCAAGGCGCCGCATTCAACTTCATCAACTTTGTCACAGGTATTGCCTTCCCACAACTAGCTATAGTTATTTGAGTCTATTCCAATCTCTCTCAATATCTGACTCTAAACCTCAGCTAGTTGTTCCACAGTTGGTTCTGTTTGCTTGTTATTGTTTAATTTTGGTTGATTGTTTCCCAATCTCATTGTTGCTTCATGTATGAAATTCATTCAGTCTGGTCTTGGTTACCAATCATCATTTCTCACACAGTTAAAAGCCTTTCTTGCCGCAATGGATTGACTGGGGCCATCCTCAACGCCAGGACCAGGGGGGGAAATGAATTACAGGCTTCTCCCAATCAAATCTCCAATCAAATCCACCCCTCAATTAACAGCCAATAACTACAGCATGTGGAGGAAGAAATTTGAGAAACTCTTCAAACTGCAAGGAATATTTAACATAATGAACAATCCTGACAACAACATACGCTTAGATAAGGATGTCAATCAAGAATTTTTTGCGCATATTATAGCCAAATTAGAATCAAACACTTACAAAAATCTCATCAACAATGCCAATGAGGATGATGCAAAATTGATTTGGATTTCAACTCAAAACCACTTTGCCTTGTCACAATCAGCAAATAGAGCAAGGGTCTTCAACAAATTCCTCCACATAACAATGGAGAAAGAAATCAAATTGTTTGTCACTTCTGTCAAGTTGTACTTGAAGAAAATGTCTGAGCTTGGAATTGACTTACCCTCAGACATGGTTGGCTATCTGGTTCTCTTCAAGTTTACTTCAAGCATGCAGTCAATGAAATTGCAGATTATGCATTCCTCAAGTGAAATGAAGGTTGAGATATTCCTCAATCATCTGATTCAGCACAAAAACAAAGCAATCGCTCAAGTTGATCAAGTAGAACCCGTCAGCATAGCACTCTACAGGGGGCCTAGGTTCAAAAACAGCAAACACAATCCGGCCTTCACCTCTCACTCTTAAAGCTTGTTCTGGTACAAATTCCCAGAAAGACATCCTCCAAAAGTCCACAATCAAAGCAAAAAATCCAAAACTAAAGCCAATGGAGAGGCACATTTTAATTTATACTCTTACTTCTGCGGAATCAACTTCACCAAAAATTCACTCTTGAAGAGGTTCATTCTGGATTTGGGTTGTTAAATAAACATGATTGTTGAAGCTGATTAATTTATCACGCTAAATAGGAGTAACGGGGCCAATAGGATCCAAACTGGCAAGAGGAATGCTGCCATCACCCTTGAAGGAACCGGAAACCTTGCACTCTCAACCAAGAACATGAATCTTAAACTTTCAAATGCAGCATGGGTTCCCAAGTCCACTGTAAACTTAATGTCACTTGGTGCTCTTGTGGCACAAGGAGCAAAACTTCAGGTAGAATCCAAATTTCAACCCAATATCCTCTTGTTGGTCGTTGAAGGCACAACCATCCTCTCTGGTTCCATTCTCAACAAACTGTTTGTGATAGAAATGAAGGCGGAATCAAATGATTGCTACTATTTTGAAAAAAAAAATTCTATCTCTCCACCGTTCCTTGGGACATGCTGGGATTGAGCATATGTAAAAAATCCTCAATCATAGCATACTTCCCACTCAAAAGAACGCCTTTGAATGCCTGAGTTGTCACAAAGCTAAAATCAACCAAAGATACTTTACCAATCAACAGCAGATAGCAAGTAGGTGCTTTGAAAAAATCCATCTGGATCTCATAGGACCTATAAATAAGACCTCAAAGCAAGGTTACAGATACCTAGTCTATCTCATTGACTCATACTCTGGATACATCTTGTGCTTCCCCAAAAATTCAAAAAGTGGAATAGCAGAAGTTCTTAACTTTGTTATCAAGAATCATCACAGCAAAAGCGGTAACTTTCCTTATGAGGTGTGCTTGGATGGAGGGGGGGAGTTGGTAAACCAAAATCTTGAACAGTACTACCATGCTTGCCATATCAATGAAATTGTAAGTGAACCATATCACCCATAGCACAACGGAAGATTCAAAAAAGCAAATAGAACGTTGATTTAATCTGCCAGGGCTATCATCTCCAACGTAAAATTCCCAAAATATTGCTGGCACAAGGTTATAACAAAAGCATTGCTCATGCTTAATCAAATACCCAAACAGAAAGGCAATTACTCACCCTGAAAGAAGATACAATCAAAGTACCTACCAAAGGACTATGTCAAGGCTATTGGTACCACAGTCACTTATGGGCTCAACAACAGAGAGATCAGGTCAAAAATGGATTAAACAGGCCCATCTGGAATTTTGATTGGAATTAATCAGGCCCTTCTGTCCTAAAACATAATGAAGGCAAAAGGGAAAATTATTGACACAAAGCATGTAATATTCAACCTTCAGAAGAAAATAAAATTATCTCTTGATGAAGACCTGGAAATCACCACTCACACCAAAGTTCAACCTAGTTGTCCTACTCCACTCCCCTCCAAATTGTCTTCTGGTTCATCTGTAGACAACATGATTTTGGATGAAACCAACTCATTTCCCGCAATCAAAATGGAATCATCTGATTTTGAATCCAACAGCAACTCAGCATCTGAATCAAACTTCCAACAAAACTTACAAAACCAAGGCACCATATCAAAAACAAAACGTTATGGCTTCATGGCTGAAAAATTTCCAACAAATATAGAAGATTCAATGAGAATTCCTGAGTGGAAGGAGTTGGCAATTGAAAAGATAATGAAGTTTGAATTGTGAACTGAGCTTAGAGAGGAAGTCAAGACTTCAAGTGTGCTGGTTGAGGTGAGGTTGATTGTGAGTTTGGTGGATTTGGGAGGTCTTGAGTTTGTGAAGCAAGAAGATGATGACAAGCAGGAACCGTTGAATAGGTGAGTCATTGAGACATGAGTGATGAGAAGAATGAGACAGACAACAAATCTCACCAGGCATGATTTGAGTCAGAGGATGATTGAATAAGACAGAAAAAGCAGGACAGAAGATGAGGTCGAGGGAAGGAAAGCAAGAGACATGAGATGGAAAGCTTTTACAAAGGAAAGTAAGGAGATCATGACTTGAGATGAGGATTTCAATGAAGAAGTAAGCAATCACAGTTGTCAGGAAGGTCAAGAGATCATCTTCAGACTGTCACCGTCCCTGAGCACCCCGGGGATCTGAGAGCGTGGGGGTGAGTGCAGGTGAGTGCAGGAAATGTGAAACCCCCGGTGGGATGAAATTTCTCTGACGTGAAATCTCAACACACCCCATGCCTGGATAGATGAGAAGTTGTTACTGCCCCCAGTGAGTAAGAAAAAAAAGGAAGGAACAACAATAAGAAGAAAAAAACAAAAAAAAAAGAATACCAGTGAGGAAAAGGATAACTAAAGTATTTTTAAGCTTGCTAAGTCAGCGCTTTTGGTGAGAGCATCAGCGGGAATTTGTTGTGACTTGACAAGCATGGTTGCAATATTGCCAGATTTCAGCTCTTCTCTCATTCCTTTGGTTTTCAAGTCAAGGTGTTGAGTTTTTGAGTTCAAGCCAAATATCTCAATTTTATCTATCACTCCACTGTTATCCGTATAAATTGCTATAGGGAAGACCTCAGTTGAGAAGATTTCACATGTGAGTGAGAAAATCCAGGCGGCCTCATGAAAAGCATTGAAAAAAGCATTGAGCTCCGCATCAGTAGAACTATAGGTGATATTCTTTTTCTTGCAGCTGTTCCACAATACAACGCACCTGTAAACTTCACAGAAATACCCTGTTTGAGACCGTTGAGTGTCTGGATAATCTGCCCATGATGCCTTGGAGTAAGCTGAGATCAGGGTGTCAGCATCATTTATTTTCAAGGGCAGCTTGATGTGAGAGGTCTCTTTTAGGTATTTCCATGTCTTTTTCAGTTTGTTCCAGTGAATTAGACCTGGCTTGACATTGAACTGTGACAAGCTGGATACAGCAAAACTCAAGTCCGTCTGCAAGTAGCAAGCTATGTGATTGAGTAGACCAATGGCCAACCTGTAGTTGACATTGAGGGTTCTGAACTTTTCATTCTCTTTGTCAGTTGCGGGTTTGAGTTGAAGATTTGGAGTGAGTAGAGATTTGTTTGACTTTGCTTGCTGAAGTCCCAGCTCCTTGAGGCCACGCTCAATGTGTTTAGGTTGGCTAAGAAGAACTTCATCGCCTTTCAATTCTATATGCATGCCCAGGATGGTGTCTGGATCTTTTGCGGTGGAGCCAGCAAAGCGATTGAGGAATTTTCTTTCAAAATCATCACCATTGTCAACAAGAACTTTATCGTCCACATGGAAGAATATTTGGGATTTGCTGTTGTTGGATAGATAGAGGCATGGGTTGCACACAGACTCTTTGAAACCTACCTTGCCAAGCCAACCTGTCAGCGTTTCATAGCAGTTCTTGGGCGCCTGCTTCAACCCATAAAGAGATTTTCGAAGCCTAAGGAATCTGCGGTTTCTTTTTGAAACCTTTGGAGTTTGAATAATTACTGACTTGTTGATTGGTGAGTGAAGAAACGCACTTTTGACGTCGAATTGGCGGATTTTCTGCTTTGATTTGAGTGCGTTGAGGAGCATGAGACGCAAGGTTGATGGTTTTCCAGTTGGTGAAAATGTTTCTGAATAATCCAGGCCCTGAATTTGGTTGAACCCCTGCACAAAGAGTCTTGCCTTGTATCTGACAGGATCTCCATGGCAGTCTAGCTTGATCTTGTAAATCCATGTAGTGCTTAGTGCATTTTTTGGGTTGGGACCTTCATATTCTTCCCACAAACTAAGATCCTTGATGGAGTCCAGTTTGATGTCCATTGCTTCCATCCAATCTAGATGTTTTTTGCATTGAAGTGCGTCTTTGTAGGTCTTGGGCTTGTAAAAGTGGAAGAATCCGTAGCATTGTGGAGGTTTGACCCTTGAATGGTCTTTTAGTACCCGTACAACGGGTGCAAAAGGTGGCTGAACGTCTTGACTGGTCTCCTGAGACGTTGTGCAATTTGACTGCTTGGTGGCAGGGGGAGATGGTGAGCTTTCTTCTTCTGAGGAGTGACCCATTGAATCTTCTTCATCTGCTGAGCTGAGAGAATCGTTGGATCTTTCTTGATAGTTTGTCCAAGGTACACAATGGTCAAGGAAATCTTTGTTGAAGTTAAATAGTGGAAATGTATTCCCCTCTTTTTATTTTTCTTTTATTTCTTTCTATTTTTCTCTTCTTCTTTTTATTCTCCTTTCTTTCTTTTATTTCTTTCCTCTTATTTCTATTACTTCTTCTTCCTTTTCTATTCCAAATCTGCCATGTGACAGATGAGCACGCTCTCTTCTGCGTACACTCTAAACCTTCCAGTTCTCAGACCAAGAGCGCGCTCCTCTCCAAATTTCACAGCTCTTTCTCGTATCTGTCACAAATCTAAGTTCATTTTACTAACTCATTCAAGTCTTGACCAAATGTCAATCCATAAATCTCATCCTCTCGATTTCTTACTTTGACAAACTCTCTTCAACCTCTTCTTCAATCTCTTTCCCTTTTCAGTCATCCGATATCTTCATTCTCATCTGTTCTTGCATCCTCATCAATTACCTTGTTCTTAAAACCACTCTTTTGCCCATCTTCCATCACCTTCCTAATCAATTCTGCCTGGTAAGACTCTTCACCAAATCAACCACTCAACCGCCATATCAATAACTTATGTTGATGCTCTTTCTTCTCAAGACCATCTTTTCCAACTCCTTCAAATATTCAATTCTTCACACCCGCTCAATTCACCTCAATCCCATCTCAGATTACCTCCTATAGAATCTATCTCCTTGGTGTTGGTTTCTTTTTTTTCTTCTTCTTTTCTATCTTTCTTTCTTTTTCTTTTGGTTCTTCATTTCTTCACTTATCTTTTCTTAAACTGATTGTCTTTGTCATTTAGCCCTCTTAATTTCTTTTCTTCTTTTTCAAGTTATCAGAAATCCAACAATATTCAGGAGCTGGCGTTGAATGGACATTATCTATTTTGAATTCCACATTGAAGTTGGGTCCACTCATTCGCGACGGAGGCATTTACAAGAATCTGACATTCTTGGACGAGACAATAGAACAATGCTTAGTTAATATTTGATATGATTGAAGAAGTTGATTGAAGCCTACTAATGTGCCTTCTTTGCCCTTTGCATCAAATTTCAATCCTTGCTCTATTTTATTGAAGAGATAACTGCACGGGTTGCCGATGGACGGGTTTTAGGAAGGATGAAGGAAGAGCTTGACCATGTATCTTCTCCCAAGGCATTTCTGTTTCACCTTTCAGTGGGATATGATTCAGCATCAAGCAACACCCCTTCACCACCTTGTGCCACACTGTAGATGTGAGACGACCGTGCTTAATGGTTGCTTGTGTGGATTCAACAATAGTGTGGTTAGCTCGCTTGGCTTGCCCATTGTGCTCTGGGTGATACGGTTCTGAAATGATGTTGGAGATGTGTTTGTCTTCAAGGAAGGAGGAGAGTTTCTTGTTGACAAATTCGGTTCCTCCATCAGTACAGACCTCAGAGGGATACACGCCTCAGCAATGTTGTTCCTTCTCAAGCAGACTGATGATGATATTGGCCGTCTTGTACTTTTAAGCCATTGGGAATGCAGGGAGATAGCCATTAGCATTTTTGACTAAAGACAAGATGAATCGGTGACCCAATTCGGAGGACAGTTGGATTGGCCCCATGAGGTCAAGATGTATTTTGTTGAAAGCTTTGGACAACCTTGAGGATGAGAGTTTGAAAGAAAATTTTGTGATTTTGCTTTTGAAACATTTGAAACACTGAAAATTTTGTTTAACTTCACCAGGAATATGTTTAGTAAGAGAAGCAAGTCTTGATAGAGACGCATGTCCGTATCTTCTGTGAATCTCAAGTAGGGTGTCTTCTGGCGAAGAGATGGTGGATGAGAAAAGATTTTTTGGAGATGAAACAGCATTGTAGGAGGGCGTAGGTAGAGTGTAGAGATTTTCTTTGATCTGTACACTGAGTACTACATTACCGGCATGAGACACAGAGAATTTACTACAGGTTGAGGTGATCAAGCAACCCTTGCCATTCAAAGCAACTGCACTGATTAAGTTGATGGTCATGTTGTGTACGTAGAAGGCGTCACTGAGTTTGAGCGTAAGATTGTCCCAGCAAAGTATTGCAGTACCTCTCCCCTTTATCGGCAGGCTGGCTCCTTCTTTCCCCGTCTTGATAGGTTCACCGGAGTAGGGCTCCATCTTGCTAAAGAAACAACTGTTGTTGATCATGTGGACCAATGCTCCGCTATCAAGTAAGAACCGCCAGCTTGAATTGCTGTGTTTGATCCACTGATTGAGTAAGGCTAGATAGTGAGCTGAATGTGACTCAGCCTTGGATTTTGGTCCACCCTTCTTTGCTTTCAATTTTTCTTGATTCTCTCTCCACCGTTCAGAGGCTACATCAGGATGAAGGTGGCAACATTCTCCAGCAGAGTGATTCTTATCTTGGCTATGATGATGATAGGCTTTGGCGCATTGCTTTGAGTTGGATCCTTTGGATGACATAGTGTGTGTGGCGGTTTTTCCTCCAAAAAGAGCAACATGGCCCTTTATTCGAGAGTTAGAAATAGAGGATTGAGCCATGGATTCATTATTGAGTTGAGTCAGATGGTTGAGTACAAATTTCACCAAGAGCTCCTTGTCAGAATGCATGATTTCCCTTTTGATATTGTCCATGGAGGTCGGAAATTTGAAGAGAATGAGATATGGCAATATGTCATCAGGCAGCTTGATACTGACCTTGCCCATCTTTTTGAGGCAGACCTTCACCTTTGTGATAAAATCAACAATATCATCAGGATTGAATGAGAGGTAGAGAAGACTTTTGAAGACCCTGGCTTGATTTGATTCTTGAGATGATGAATACTTGTGAATGATGGCTTTACATAGGAGTTTTTCCAAATTACTGTTCTTGGCCGTGACTATGTTCTTGTGTGCTGTAGAGTCTATTTTGGAGATTATAAGAAGCTTGAGTTTGTTGTTGACAGAAGTTTCCAACACAGAGATCTTGTCATTCATGGCTATAGTGCATCCTCTGACATCAAGCACCGCATCCATTTTATCCCTCCAGATTCCGTAATTGTCTTCTCCAAGCAAAGGAATTGTTTTGAGAGAAGTCTTGAGCATAGTTTGTTTGAAGGAGTCCATGGCGCCCGGTTAGGATCCTCTCTCAGTTGATTATTCAGCGGTCGAGCGGGGTCTTGATAGGTCCCTTTGGCTTTTAACTGTGAAAAGATAATGAAGTTTGAATTGTAAACTGAGCTGAGAGAGGAAGTCAAGACTGCAAGTGTGACTGGTTGAGGTGAGGTTGATTGTGAGTTCGGTGGATTTGGGAGGTCTTAAGTTTGTGAATCAAGAAGAGAATGACAAGCAGGAACTGTTGAATAGGTGAGTCATTGAGACACGAGTGATAAGAACAATGAGACAGACAACAAATCTCACCAGGCATGATTTGAGTCAGAGGATGATTGAATAAGACGAAGAAAGCTGGAAGGAAGATGAGGTTGAGGGAAGGAAAGCAAGAGAAATGAGACGGAAAGCTTTTGCAAAGGAAAGTAAGGAGATCATGACTTGAGGTGAGGATTTTGATGAAGAAGTATGCGATCAGAGTTTTCAGAAAGATTGAGAGATCATTGTCAGACTGTAACCGTCCCTGAGCACCCCGGGGATCTGAGAGCGGGGGGGTGAGTGCAGGTGAGTGCAGGAAATGTGAAATCCCCGGTGGGATGAAATTTCTCTGACGTGAAATCTCAACATCAATGAAGGAATTCAATAAAATTGAAGAACAAGACTTTTTGGAGGAAGAAGATGAAAGTGTAGTCACCAACCCTTTGACTGGTAGCAGTCTTAAAAATCAAGACAAACACTCACAAGGAGGCACAAATCTACAAAACCCGCCTATGCGTTGTGGTGCTCTTTTATGGACGCGAGTCAGGAAAGGGCTGCAGGTGGCGCGCTCAGCAATGGGAAGGGCTTTGTTGCAGCTAGCCGCGCTGCAGGCTCAGCAACAGTCAGGTAGGCCCAGCAGCGGTTGGGTTGGGCTCAGCACCTGGAGACGGGAGACAACAGATCACGCGGACCAGAAAGCTTGCGCGTATTGGAAAGCTTGCGCGGATCGGAAGGCTTGCGCGGATCGGAAGGCTCGCGCGGATCGGAAAGCTTGCACAGATCGGACCGCGCATCGCAAGACGCGCGGATTGGATCACGTGGGTACTCCCCGGATATTGGAACGGGTTGTCGGGCGGACGCGCGCGGGCGGACAAACCGGGCTACGTTAATACCGAAGGGCGCGGGTAATGGCGAGGGATGGAGGGATAGGGTTGGGCTAGGGTTCTGCGGCTTAGGGTTGTATATCATCACTCTTTCTTGTTACTTGTGGTTGTACTTAGGTTAGGGTTGAGAGGGAGGGCTTAAATACTTTGCTCTCAAATCCGGGTTGTAGGAGCATCTGATGATGGGAGGAGAGGAAGGGGAAGGACAGGGGGAAAAACACTTCACCCCACTTCACTTTGCTTTACGGACTGGACTGCACTTTAGGATATTACTTTTTATGGCATCGGATTGGATTGGATTTGAAGAGAAGGAATTCATCTTATTATCGCTCCCTCCCTCTCACTCTATCTCTCTCTTGAACGGCTGCATCCAATCTCCTTACAGACGCTTTGATCAATAACTTCCGGAAATCAAGGACGACTTCAGGGGAGTTGCCCCCTTAAGTTTCCACATCTGGGGGTCTGGCCCCGAACAATCTTTTGTCAAAGTCTCTCAAAGGTACTCACGGATGCTACCAACAGCCGCTTCTCTTCCTTCCTCCTCCCACGGCTTCCGAGCTACCCCATGGATTTACCCGCATATTCGACTCAAAATTGCGGAAGTGGAGCAATTCATCTTGCGGTATGAAACAATCGCGGACTCTGAAGGCGTTTTGAATTTTGAGAAGGCGCGCCATGTTGTCCTGTTCATCAAGGACGTGGAAGCGCGTCGGGATGTGGAGGAGATGGATGGCTACCTGAACCTGGATTGGCCAGAACTGAAGGAGGGCATGCTGGCAAGATGGGGGAGGCGCGGTTCTCGCTTTTGGAAGGACAATCTCAAGCCATTTGCAGAATTGGGTTACAAGGCAGGCGCGCGCGACGGGACCCGGTTGCAAGCGGAAGTGGACTACGCGGAACTGGAGTACTACAGGGCAGAGTATGTTCCGGCCCCACCAACGGAAACCATCTCTTGGGCTAGCAAACTTGAGGAGGTGGCAAGGGGCCTCAAGGCCTATCTGGAGAGTATTCAGTCTCCCAGCGCTTCTGCGCCCCGCGTGTGCACAACTGCGGAGGACAACAACCGTTGGCGGACGGGACAAAGGGACCGGACAGCGGATTCAAAGGCGGAATTGGTTTCCCAAGTGGGGGCTAAGAATGTGTTGGGGAAGCGGGACTCGATGGAACCGGTGCAGCCTACTGACAGGAAGCGGGCGAGGACAACGGAACGGGAAATGGATGCTCCGTGCGGACTGGGAATTGGCAAGCGGCGGACGGATCTTGCAAAGAAGGTACACCCGGCGGCGGAAGAGACGGACCACGCGTTGAAGAATCACGACCCAAGCTGGACCTCTTTGACGGCAGGGAGCGCGCATTTGGAAAGGGTAGTGGCAGCAACGGAAAGGACGGGCGCAGAATGGACAGACGGTGGGGCGGAGCGGAAGGGTCAAGTGGTCACGCGCGGTCTGGCGGGAAGGGAGCGGTCAGAAATCTCCAGAGGGGAGAACAAGGCCGCAAGAACGGCAAAGTGCAAAGGATGTTGTGTGGACGGGGTGGGGAAGAAGAGAGCTGGGATTGAAAGGGTTTCAAAGCCTCTTTCCTCCTCCACGGCAGGTTGTTGTAAGGAAGTCTGGGGGTGTTTGCTTTTGTTTGGGTTTTGCGCGTGGATGGGCTCAAATTTCAAAGGATGCAGGAGGGTCTTGGCGGCGGGAGGTGCACCTAGGCGGTCTGGGACAACAATTTGCAAACAAGGTCCCTGCGGGATTGGTTGAGGCAACGCTCCGCGGATCTGGTGATGGGTGGGGCGCGGTTGGCTGAGGACAGCATCAAAGTTGGGGGGAAGCTAGCGCGGGGTGGAAGGTTGGAGTTGGGACGCAGGATGCGGGCTCAAAAAAAAAAAATCTCTTGTTCCTTCTTATCTATTCATTCTTCCTTTTCTGTCTCCCCATTTACTCTTGCGGAGACTCTCACTGGCGCGGATTTCTCACCTTCAGACTCTCATTGGCGCGGATTTCTCACCTTCAGACTCTCACTGGTGCGGATTTCTCACCTTCAGACTCTCACTGGCGCGGATTTCTCACCTTTTCCAATTTCTCACTGGCGCTGATCTTCTCTCTCCAAGGCGCGGATATTGCGCGCGGTTCTTATTCTTGCTCAGGGACTCACAAGCCCAAAGGCTACTCAATTGCGCACAACGATAACTACGGAAGGTGAGATGGTGGGAGATCTCTGGGGACAGAACTCAAGTTGGGGGGGGATGTGGTGCTCTTTTATGGACGCGAGTCAGGAAAGGGCTGCAGGCGGCGCGCTCAGCAATGGGAAGGGCTTTGTTGCAGCTAGCCGCGCTGCGGGCTCAGCAGCAGTCAGGTAGGCCCAGAAGCGGTTGGGTTGGGCTCAGCACCTGGAGACGGGAGACGATGGATCGCGCCGACCAGAAAGCTTGCGCGGATCGGAAAGCTTGCGCAGATCGAAAGGCTTGCGCGGATCAGAAGGCTCGCGCGGATCGGAAAGCTTGCACGGATTGGACCGCGCATTGCAAGACGCGCGGATTGGATCACGTGGGTACGCCCCGGATATTGGAACGGGTTGTCGGGCGGACACGCGCGGGCGGACAAACCGGGCTACGTTAATACCGAAGGGCGCGGGTAATGGCGAGGGATGGAGGGATAGGGTTGGGCTAGGGTTCTGCGGCTTAGGGTTGTATATCATCACTCTTTCTTGTTACTTGTGGTTGTACTTAGGTTAGGGTTGAGAGAGAGGGCTTAAATACTTTGCTCTCAAATCCGGGTTGTAGGAGCATCTGATGATGGGAGGAGAGGAAGGGGAAGGACAGGGGGAAAAACACTTCACCCCACTTCACTTTGCTTTACGGACTGGACTGCACTTTAGGATATTACTTTTTATGGCATCGGATTGGATTGGATTGGAAGAGAAGGAATTCATCTTATTATTGCTCCCTCCCTCTCACTCTATCTCTCTCTTGAACGGCTGCATCCAATCTCCTTACAGACGCTTTGATCAATAACTTCCGGAACTCGAGGACGACTTCAGGGGAGTTTCCCCCTTAAGTTTCCACAGCGTGCAAGACTTCAACCAATGCTACGGTCTTTATTACTTTAAAACTTATTCTCCTACTGGCAAGGTGGCTTCTTTGAGGGGGCTACTAACTTTTGCAGCAGACAAAAATCTTCAGATCCTCCACCTTGACGTCAAGGAAGCCTTTCTTCACTAAGAAATCAACAAACAAGTCTTCATCAAAACTCCACATGGTTGCAGCAGAATGTCAAAGTATCTCAGAATGAAGAAGTCCTTGTATGGCTTGAAACAAGCACCTCAAAATGGTACCAAATTCTGAGTGAATGGATCAAGTTGCAAGGATTCAGAGATTCAGACTGCAACCCATGTCTCTACATAGGCAATGACAAAACTACAATTGTCTTCTCCAATTTCAATGAATTGGTTGTGACAGGAGATGTCAATAAGTTCAAAGAGGCCTACCTCAGTAGGTTCAAGAATTCCTCTGCTCATCTGCCAAACACACTCCTGGGAATGAAAGTAGTATGCATGAATGGTCTTATTCATTTATCTCTACCGCTTCACATAGAAAAAGGACTTTGAGAACTTGGTCTCACCAAATGTAGGCCTGTATCAAAACCTCTCATTCCTGGTTGAGACCTGAGAAAAGCCAATGAAAAGGATCATGAGTAATCCTCTCACTCAATGTGTGGTATAGGTTACCCATCAGATTACTGAACTTCATTGCTGGGCTGGCTCAACCAGACATCAGTTTTGCTGTTTCAAGTTTAGCAAGACACAGCAAGAAACCTGTCCTGAGCCACTGGGAGGAATTTTTCCAAGTCTGGAAATATCTTGTGGCCACAAAGGATCTGAGGCTTAAAATTTTACTGCGCTCAATATGCAATTGTCTTATCTGCTTCAGTGACGCCACTTGGGACGATGAACCAGAATCTAGAGTTTCACAAAGTGGATACATATGCTTGTTCAAGCAAAGTCCCCTGTATTTGAAAATTAAACAACAGAAAAGAATCACTCAATCATCAACCAAACCAAATGCGTGGCATTATCTAGCTTTCATCTGGAAGCCCAATGGCTGCAAAAACTTGTTGAAGGTATATATTGGTGCAAATTCAGCTTTCCCCTACACCTAATCAACAACAAGGGGTTGGATGACAAAATAATAAAAAAAATTGGCTCCTGCTCCAAAGCCAAAAACATCCATATAAAAACCAAACGTCTCTGAGAAGACTTCAAGCATGGCCTCATCAACATAAAACTGATTTCATCATTATCCATGAAAGCTGATGCGCTTACCAAGGCTGCAAGTAAAACCTCTAACACTTGCCTGGTAAATTCCTTCAACTATCTGTTTCACTGAACTTGTAGTTGTGGGGGCTTGTTAAATTTACAAGCTGCCTCAATGATTTCTGCTCTTATTTCATTCTCAAGTCTCTTGTATTTCTGTTCTCATTTCTTTTTTTTCTCTTGTTTTGTTTTTGTGTTGCAAGTGCCTCAACCAACCAATCACCGCATCACTTCCAAGCGCTAATACAGACGGCTTGAGATATTCTATTTTGAGTACACTCCAATCTAGGAGAATTTCCATCAACATCATCTCATCTCATCTTGGCCTCCTTGCATCAACTCTTATCAAATCAATCCAATGAATGACCTTACAGAACTCAATCATTACTATCAAAAAAAAAGAAAACCTCAACTCTGATCAATCAAGTAATACCCAGCAGTCAGCTTAAACTCAATAAGACCATCAAAGACTCAACTCCTTTTTCAGTTGAAGAACACTAAGTTCTAAAATATTCTTACAGTTCCTTCAAGACACTACATTCAACTTCATCAACTGTGTCACAGGTATTTCCTTCCCACAACTAGCTACAGTTATTCAAGTTTATTCCAATCTCTCTTAATATCTGACTCTCAACATCAGCTGGTTGTTACACTGTTGGTTCTGTTTGCTTGTTATTGTTTCCTTTTGATTGATTGTTTCTAAAGCTGATTTTTGCTTCATTTATGAAATCCATTCAGCTGGGTCTTGGTTACCAATCATAATTTCTCACAGTCCTCAGATCCATAACCCACATTTGAAAAAAAAACAACCATATGATGTATAATTATGCCTTAAGTGAAATTTAATTTTACTCTTTATTCATTTCATTTCATTTTTTTGAATTGGGCTTTTCATGAATAAATGAAAATTGATTTTTTTTTCTGTTTTTTTGTTCTTTTGCTTTTTCATTTTAATTCTTATATTTTTTATTTAAAAATTATTTTATATTATTTTTATTTTTCTTTAAATTCATTCAAAACCAAGAAAATAAAAAAAAGAGTCTCAATACATTTTTGGGACTTTTCCTCTGACTTCTAATTTAATTTTTTTGGTTCTTCAAGGGATTGGAACTATTGAAAATCAATTGATAATCTTGAAATTATCCTCTTGGCTTTTTTTTTTGATGTATTATAGGCTTCTTAATATTGGATTCAATGTAAAAGGACTTTGAAAATAACATCCTTTTCAATAATTTTTTTTAACATCAGCACTCAGATTTTCTTTCTTGTGAAGTATTTAGAATATAATTTAAAAATTGAAAAAAAAAATTCATTTCAATCAAAGCTTTCACCCTGTGAGATATTTATCACCATAAAATAAGTTGAAATAAAAGGGATGGTTAATTGGGTTTTCTACATTTTAAAATCTGTTTTTTTAAATATTAATAAGAAAAATAAGAAATATCTAAGTGAAATATAATTAATGCTTCAGTGAAAATCCTTAAAGGGATCTATCATAAAAACAGATGGGTATTTTAATTGCTTTTATAATTTTTTCTGTATTCATTTTTCTTGGAAATATCAAAACAGAAAGATAAGAAGAAAATTCAAGCAGCCCCAGTACCTAAATGATTTTTTTTTACTGGACAGGCATTCTTAAAGAACAATTCCTGTTCTTTTATGCTTGATTTTTTTCTCAATGTATGTTTAACTTATTTTTGCTTGATTATTCGTGTAGTTCTTCAAAGTTATTTCAATCCCATTTTTTTTCTTTTAATTTTAGATTCATTTCAACAATGATAAAACTTTTGTTGTATTTTCAAATTGGGAAATTTTATATTTGAAACCTTAAACAACCCATTGTTAACCTAAAATGGGTTGTGTGGCATGGTTTTGGGTTGCAAATGGCCCTTCACATGGTGGCTGTTATTTATAGGCGTAAAATCAAGAATTCCTACTTGAGAAATTTTGCTTGAAGTCTTTTAAGTGGGAGGTTGGGGAAACCACAGCACAATAGGTCTGAAAAATGACATCTAGCTAGTTGCCTAATCAGGAAGAGGCAAGTTGTGGGCTCAGCATTTCTTTTGGTGTAGAATCCGAAGCACAATAGCAAAGCTGAGCCATGTTTCCACTTTTTGCAGAAGCAATAGTTGTGGTTTTGACTTTTGAAGAATTAATAGCTGTAGTCTTTCCTTTTGGGGAATGGTAATTGTTTCAAAAATTAAACTCCTCCGCAACAATGAATACAGAGTGAACAATGCAGAAGCAAGAAATTTGAACTATGTAGAATTTGTACAAAATCTAACTATGGGGTATGCCTTGGGATTGCAGAAGATATGTTATCATTGGGAAAGGCAACATGTAGATTGATGAGGATCAGTAAGGGAGATTGACAAGGGTCTTCCATAATTTCATATGCAGGATCAAAGGGGATCTGCCAAGGGAGGTTGATGGGGATCTTTCCTTGGAAATGCATTGGCACAAATCAACTGGTAGGGTGATTGTAGATTGCAGAATATCAACAAATCTAATTTATGCAGATGGATTGGGACTAATAGTGGGTGGGCCATTGCAGAGGACATTTAGGAGGCGGAGCGGTGAAAATGAATTCTTTTGAAATAACAGTACAGTTGTTTCCAAGGTCAAAGAGTAGGTGAAAGATAATAGAATATGAGTGTAAATAGATGTATGAGATGAGACACAAAGGAATGAAATGTGAGAAAATGTGAATGTGAAGATACAGATTATACAGTTTAAGGGACTAGTAAATTTGAAAAATATACAGTTCATGTGGATTTGGAGATATGGGTACAAGCAAATGTGCATGCATGACCAAGAATGGAGGTCTGAAAGTTGATGATACTCAGGGTAGAAGATCAAATCTCAAATAGATGTTTTACCAGAGTAAATTTAACTGCATGATTTTCAGGTATATACTGAGTCAGTTGCCAAGATTGGAAGGTTTTTACACAAGCCAGAGGAGGTAAGCGGAAGGCACTATTGATTTTGTGCTTTGTTTGTGTCAGGCTTATGGACTGAGGTAGATGGTACCGAGGAGAAGGATATGTCAAAGTGGTGAAGAAAATAACCCTTAAGCTTGAAGCATGAAATTTTTAAATTTATAAAGAGGCAAGCTCCTGCAAGCTTTAAAATAATTTTCCCATCAATTCCAAAAGTTTTTTTAAGTACTGTATAATTCTAAGTCTATTATACTTTATGGCTTTAAAATAAATCTTTAATTTAATCATTTTGTCATCATTGTCTTGTTGTTGCAAAAACTGCATTTTTTCAAAATTAATTATGCGTCCCTAGTAATGCTGCATGAGGCCCACAAGGAAAATGAAAACAACGCTGTATTTGAAAATTTGCTTGTAAATTTTCTTTCAATAGCAAGCTGGTTGTGAATACCCCAGTGGAATCCACAAGTGAAGTACAAATTGGAAGGGCTGAACCATGAGAATACTATCATATACTGCCAGTGCCAGAGATCAAGTTCTTGTGAATCTGGAACCCAGGTCAGTATGGCTAGAGACTGTTTACAATTAAAAACAAAACTAATATAATTTAAGTTTTTTTTTATATTATTTAAAATATTTAGAAGATACATAACTAATACACCACCACCACCACCATATTTTGGGCCATTGTGGTGTTTTTACATAGCCTCAGATTGGGAACCGCGCCGCAGTTGGGGCGCTCAGCATTTGTTAGGTCAGGCTCAGCACTCAGATGCGCGCGGTTGCAGCAGTGGCCGCTACATTCTCAGCAGCAGACAATTAAAAACAAAACTAATATAATTTAAGTTTTGTTTTTTATATTATTCAAAATATTTAGGAGATACACAACTAATACACCACCACCACCACCACCATATTTTGGGCCATTGTGGTGTCATTATATAGCCTCAGATTGGGAAACGTGCCGCAGTTGGGGTGCTCAGCATTTGTTAGGTGAGGCTCCGCACGCAGATGCGCACGGTCTCATCTGTGGCTTCTGCGGGCTCAGCAGCAGCCATAGCAGGCTCAGCAGTAGGCACCGCAGGGCTTGGAATAAGGGTATGGTTTGGGCTTGATTGGATGTGGCGGGCCATGGCCCACCACATATCATGGACCCAAGAATGGAGCTGGCCCAACCAGGTTTGTGGGAAGCTAGTTCAGGGAGGTAGGGCCGGGAAATTGGGGCTATAGGCAAAGGCTGGTGTGGTGGTCTTTAATAGACCCAAGTTGGAATAGGCTCCCCGCTGCACACTCAGCAGTAGCCTCTGGCTCAGGAGGGGAAGCGCACTCAGAAATGGGTGCAGCTTTGCCGCAGAAAGTCGCCCTGCGGGCTCAGAAGCAGTCAGATTTGCCTCAGAATCTGGAGGTGTGGGATGGTTTGGATTGGATTGGATGGATTGCACGCTGATGGCGCGTTTCAAGACACCAATCCAGATTGCGCAGATATATATTTGATATCTGGAATGGCGCGTTGGGCAGATGCGGACATGCATGGGGGGCTCTGACTCGGCGCCTGCGCAAGGCCGTGTCATGAGAAGGAAAAACTGGGTGGACATAATGGCAGGCGGGTAATACGGATCAATATGGGATATGGGAAATGGGATGGAGGAACTGATGGGAGACACACAAAGTTTGTTACCAAAAGGGCCAAAGACATCTGCTTCCAACACCCCAACGGCACTGTTGCAAGCTCTGGTCACGGGAACCTCAAAAATGGAACGCGCTCAGGCAAACCCTCCAACAAAAAGCCCGGAGGTTAGCAGAATGACTGAATGAGAGAAGGATTTATGGATCTTTTTAAGTTGAATGTTGTCCCCGTTGCGCAATCCTCCTCCTCACCTTGAGGGAGCACTTCCGTTTTCAAATCCGCCGGTGTTGCGTTTATGAAATTACTGCGGGGACAAGGGGCATTAGTGGTTGGGGTGCAATAACGTGACAAAGGACCTCAAGGCAGGATTTTTCAACAAGTGGGAATGGGATTAATGTTTCTGATGGGCAAGCAGATCTCCTCCAAACCTGGGAATCCAACACTGATGGAAGAAGTGCGCGCGCATGGAAAGGAATTGGCGGTAACCCCTCAAGCTTTGCTGGGGATTGTCACTGGTCCAGGGGTATGGAAACTTCTGCATGTGGAAGCAGAAGTGAGGGTGTTAATCAATGGGGGAGTTGAGGCAGTGGAAAGGATGGACTTGTATGCCAAGGAACAGGTAACGCCGGCAGCTCCTAAGCCGGTTGTGCGTGTTCTGGAAATGTACGGGTGGCCAGTGAATCCAGCGGGAAGAAAAAGGCGGTGGAAGTTGTGCGCAGGGTGATGGGGAATGAAAAAAATATTCCCTTGACCTTGAAGGATTGGTGGCAGTGTTGCCATTTTTTGTAGACAACATGTTTCAAGCGCCAAAGGATTGCAGGAAAAATAGGATCCCTCCAACAATGCAACAGGTTAACTTGGCTTGGGATGACACGTAGCGCAAGATAGCGGGGATGAAATCAGTTTCAACTTCACTGGCTTACATTTTGATCAATATTGCTGTAAGGCAGGTGTTGGCGCTGGTGGATAGAGGGTCTATGGTGAACCTCCTCCTGTCTAGATTGGTTGATGAAATGGGATAGGTTTGGTGGAAATGCACAATGGGGCTTTTCCCCCTGAACAGGGGGCGTGTTGCGTGGATGGGGTTTTGAAGGAGGAAGAGGTTGATGTTGCAAGGTTACAAAAACCACGTTCTTTTCTATTGGTTGATTGCGGGGAGGCTATTTTAAGACAGCCATTCATTTTTGGGTTTCTGAGCGCAAATGATGTTTGATCAGAAGGCAGGGACGGAAGCATTAACGGTGGAAGATTTGTCCAGCGGGCAATTCAAAACCACAATCTGCAATCAGGGGTCAGGGAATTGGGTGCAGGATTTGGAAAGAGAGGAGGAGGAGGACACGGGCGCGGAGTTGATTTGCAAGGGTGGTCCGGATGCAGATTTTTACTAGTCAGCCAAGGTTACCGCACAGATGCTTTGTACAGGAGGTTGACCAGTGAGGAGCAGGTGGGGAGAAGGTAGGAAGCGCAGGAAGCGCAAGCACTGGAATCAAGTTCCTTTCATCAGTGTGCATTGCCAGCAGGTACTTCACAAAAACACTATCATTGTGCCATGCTTGTGAGCAAAGGCAATAGCCACGGTTTTTTTTTTTACTAGGGCCTATTGTAACGTATGCGTGCGGATGGCAAGGTGCAATTTTGGAAAGTATGAGCCAGTCATGCAAAAGGTTTTTTCCTGGAACAAAGACCAGACCACTGCAACCAATCCCTTGGTTGCGGGACCCTTGGGAATCTCCACTGAAGGTTCCAGGATGGGTGACGCAATTGCAGAAGATTACGGAAAAGGAGATTGCAGCCCTTAACATTGGAACGCAAGGCTGTTTGAGCTCAGAGGAATGGGATTTGCTGACTTTGGTACTTGTTCTCCAGGAAAGAGTGCTCGCGTTTGGACCTGAAGAGCGGGGACTCTTAAAAGAATGATAGCCAACCCTTATGTGATTCCAAAGGTTCCGCAAAAACCTTGGCAGATCAAGCAAATTCCTATTCTGTGGGCAGTTTGAGGGCCCTTTTTCAAGCTGGTGCCCAAGCGTGTGGGGAGGGGTCTTTAAAAGCAGTCAACATCAAGTTACTTGAGTCCAATCTTTGTGGTGGTTAAGCAGGATTGTAATTCACTATGGATTGTTCATGATCTGCAGCAGCTCAATATGTTTACAATCCAAGATGAGGGACAACCTCTGTGCGTGGATAAGTTTCTGGAATCAATGGAAGGACGGGCGTGCTACGTGTTGGTGGATGTGATGGGCGGATACAATCACTGCAAACTCAATTGGAGTTTGCATCCAATGACTGCCTTTGAAACCTGATTGGGCAGGATGCCACTGACGCGGCTGCCGCAAGGTGCAACTAACTTGGTTGCGGTTTACCAAGCGCAGATGACCTGGATTCTGAAGGACAATCTTCCGGAGGGGGTGCAGATCTTCATTAACAACGCGGGCATCAAAGGCCCAAAGAGCGATTAGGGAGGGCAAACACTTACAGACGCTCTGGAGATTTGCCAAGTTGTCTGGGAATATGCTCATACACTGGAATAGATCTTGTCACATATAAAGGAAGTGGGACTTACGGTGTCAGGGAAAAATTTAGCGGTCTGCGTGCCCCCGCTGGAGGTTCTAGGACATGTGGTGGCTTCTGAAGGAAGGTGGATTGCGGAAAACAAAGACAACCAAGTCCTCAAGTCACCAACGCCAAATAGTGTCTTTCACATTCTGCCGTCCTTGGAATTGTGTAGCTATTGATGGATTTTCATCAAGAGTTTTCCGGAGGTTGCTATTTCTTTGCTGGCATTGACGTGTAAGGGCAAAAAGTGGACCTGGGGTTTGAACTGTGACTTTGCTTTTGAAAAACTCAAGGAGATTCTGGGGTGCAATATAGTACTGCGGGAATTGGATTATGACGCCTGAGGAATTAAGTTGGCCATGGATTCAAGCAAGTTTGGCATGGGGGCAGTGCTGACCCAGGAGGATGAGTGGAAAGATTGTCTGGTTCTATATGAGTCTGTTACATTTACGCTGTGGTAAACCAAACCTGTCCTATAGCAATCAGACTCATTTTATCTTATTGATTATTATTCTTATATCAAAGTAAAGTCAAAAAAAAATAATAAACAAATTCCAAACCCCTCATAAACTATACTCTAAAACTAAAACCAACCTGAAAATCCAAATCAATCACCAGATAAACCCCTTCAACCATATCAACACCTGTCACAAAAACAACCCAAAACCTGGCACAGACTGGATTATTTCACATGGATTAATGAGAAGTTATAATTGAATATATAATCAAAAGATTATGCTTAAAATAACCACACAACAAAACAACATACCCCATACCAGCAGGACTTAAACCATATCAGTACCAATGTTACACTACAACCAGTACTATGAAAGCAATTTAAATGACTTTTCTGGAACTTTAACCACCAGATAAGCCCTCTGAAGCGTCCTCTCAAGCACTCTGATACTCATTTTGCCACCATATCAACCACACAGCACCTACAAGCCACACTCTCAAGCTACCCAAGGGGGCATGCAGTAAAACAGCATACCTCATATATCTAAAACTAATTCCATTGAAACAGCATGCAGGTAGTTCCTGAAACATTTTATACATGATAAGGGCTCAGAGGCTTCCTAAAAAAAACCCAGCACATGAATTTACATCAACAAACCCATGCAGGTCACACCATTCAAGCTACCAAAGAGGGCTTGCAGCTGCCAAGCATGTTTCATGCTTTTCCCAACCAGAAAAATTAAATCAAGCTGCAGGGAACTTCTGCATACATTTTTTATACAAGGTTAGCACTCAGAAGCTTCCACATCACACAATTCTTATCTCTTATCTCATATGTTAGCTTGACTATCAAAAATTAAACTAAAAAATACAGTTATCTCTCAGTCTGATTTACATGTTTTCTCACCAGAATGATTTGTTGATTTGTCTCATGTAACTGTACCCTTCTGTGCTTTAACAGTTCCAAGAGAGGCTCAGAACTGCACTCAGGGGAGCCCTGAGAATCCCCTGACAAAGTATTTTTCCATTTAAGGAGGGCTCTTTTGCCCTATCCAAGTTGTCTAGCATGGCATCAGCCCCAGAGTATGGCCTCAGCCCCCACCCATGATGTATTAACCTAAGATCTATGGCCTTTGCCTGATCAGTACCAGCTGGGTAGTGAACCAGAATCAAGTTATAAGGAATCAAACACGAAATTATTGTTGAAAATTTGACCAAACTCCTGGTGTCTTTGTAGAAGGGTTCTTGAAAAAAGGCCTGTTTTTCACCACCTATTTTTAAGAGGGAAAACCCCTTATTTTTTGATTAATAAATTCATAAAAGAGGAAGAGCACAACAGAACAACCAACCAACCTTTTTTTCCTCCCAGCTCCCTGTGGGAAAGCCCATCTTTGGGTCCTCCTACTGGTTAAACACCTTTTAGTCAACTCTTAAATCCTTTAATTGGAATTTGAAAAATAGTCAGAAAAAGTCGAAAATTCTAGATTATTAATTGGTGGAAGCTTGCCAATAATTCAATCCAACCTGGAATAGTCTTGCAATTCCTGAAGATATCTATTAATAATTTATCTAGGTCTGTTAAGAGACTTATTTTAAGTCTCTAAGAAACCAGCCACTAATTAAAAAAAATTATTGTGCAGACTTATTTTAGTTCAGAAGGGCAGGCAATTCAAAACCACCTTAGCTTACCACTATCTATTCAAGAGTATTAGTAAAATAAATTCCACTTCTAGTTACTTCCAGAAAGCTATTTTCTAAATAATCCCATTATCCCTTTGATTCTCTACAATTGGTGTTGCAACAGTGGCCAATTTCCTTGGGAATGACTAGTTATTACCTATAAAAGACAAGATTTGCGGAAAATTAGCCCTTTAGTCTATTAGAAATTCAGGAAACTAAAGGGAGACATATTCACCAGATATTAGATGACCTCAAGGACCAACTTAAAGGTTTTGAAGATAATAACCAAGTAGCACATTCCTCAATAACCAGGATGGAGCAAGAACTGAAAGACAAACTCAAAATATCCAGTGGACCCCAAAAAAGACCAGATGAAGACCAGGAGAGAATTTTAAATCAGCAAGACATGGCATCAGAAATGAGAGAGAATCTTTCCAACATTTCCAAAGTTTTAAACCAAATCCTTGAAGTAAGAACAGAACAAGGCATCCCAGAAACTCCTTATACTCAACAAAGAGCCATATTTCAGACATCCACCCCAAGATAACCATTTGAAAGAATTCAAAAAAGGAACACTGAAGAATCAGAAGCCCCCTCCATTAGTCCAGGAATAAAAATATTTTCTCAAACCAGAGAGGAAAGAAGAGAAACAATAAGGAGCCAGTACAACCAAAATAATCCCAGCCAGAGGACCAGCCCAGGATAATTCAATCATCAAGAATGATGAACAAAATGGAGTGTTATTAGATGGAAAAAAGGTAGATATTGAATTTGATGGAACAGAAGTGGAACAATTTATTAAAAGAATTGAGAAACTGGCTAGAATTCAGAAGGAAGGAGGAATAGATATAGCTCTTCAATTACCTGTTTTAGTTCAAGACAAGAAGATTAGAGAATCTATTGAGGATATGGAAGGACATGAATATGGAGATTGGGACCTTTTGAAGAAGGAGTTGAAGAGGAAATGGGGCACAGTTACCCCCCATAGAAGTTTTAATGAGGAATCCATACCTAGATTTCTCAGAATTACTCAAGATCAAGGAGGAATCAAGACCAAACAGGACTTCCAAAATTTTATTGGTAATTATGAGGAGATGGTACTTTATTTCATTAGGATGGGGTATGAAAACACCAACTGGGAAAGTGGAGAGAACCTCTGGAAAGCCTTGTCCACTGATCTGAGGAGGGAGGTTGACAGAGAATTGGCCCATGCAGGTAGAATCAAGATTGCAAGGGATGGAAGATACCTTCCCCCTGAACTGGAAACCTTGAAGGAATTTGTGGAAATGACTTTGGCCTTATGGGATGTGGATGAAGAAGAAGCACCTAGACCTATCATCAAGAACCCAGTGGAAACCAAGAAAGAAGTCAAGTTTCAGCAAGCAGGAATGGATGAACTCTTAAAAAGGAAAGAAGAAATCACCAAGCTCACCATGGCTTTAAATCAGAAGCAGGCACCACCACATCTTGAAAGGACCAACCAAGGAATGCAACCAAACTTCATACCCCCAGTTATAAATGCAGGGCCCAGATGGCCAGTCAGATGCAAATACTGCAAGTATGAGTTCCACACCCAGTTCACCTGCCCAGATCTCTCACTGGACCTCAAGAACAGGCAAGTGTTAAAGCAAGGATCCAGTTTCTTCTTTCCAAATGGGGAACCAGTACCACTGAGTAGCCAGGAAACAGCCCGAGATCAATTGAAGAAGTTCTCAGAAAACCAAAAGAGCCTTAAGGTTGAAAAACCCCAGAAGAAGGAGGAACCATTCAATGTTGCAGCAATCTTGGAGATTGTAAATTGGGAATCTTGGACACCACCAGAAATAAATGTGAAGGAATCTCAAGTCCAATGGGGAATGAGGAAGTCCCAGAGATCGGCTTACAATTCCCAGGTAAATCCCAAGCCAGTGAACCAAGACACCCCAGAGCCAGCAAATGAACCTTCAGCACCAATCAAGGATGTTGGAGCCAGGAAAAGAAGAGTGAGTTATCCAGGAGCATGGGTTGAGGAGGATGGCCAGGACTCAGATGAAGAAGAAGACCCCCAAGAAGAACCTGTAAAAAACCTGAAACTGAACCTGTGGAAGTGAAAAAGGAAAGGTCAGAACCAGGATATACTGTAGAAGGAACCAAGATTGAAGAAAGCCTGAAGAAGAAAATGTTAAGTATTGCCTAATACTAGAATATTACAGACCTGTCCTCAAAGGTTGCGCCAGTTGGGACGGGTCCCCCCAATGATCCCTCCTGTGACACTGGGGCGACCTCCCCACCTCTCTTAACTCATATCCTGGCCTCAGGAGGGGGGCCAGGTTCCTTCTCCTCTCCTTCCCTTGTCAACCATCTCTCTCTTTCTCTTTCTTGTCAATACCTCTCCTATATTCTTCCTTTTCTTTCTTTCTTTTCAGTGTACTTCCCACATCTTGGTCTTTCCTCTCAAATCACCAACATCCTATCTTCTCCCCCTTGACCCTCTATCCTCTTTGATCCAATCCAATCTCACCCAAATCATCATTTGACTGACTACTCATCTGCGAGTCCGTGCCTGGTAAGAACATGATCCTCAAGACCACTCTAGTGTGACTCATCTGACCATCTAGTACCGCACCTGCAGCCATTCTCCTATGTATTCCTTCCTCTATCACCTCTATGCAGCCCAGGTTTCTTTTCTCATTTAATCTTTAAAACCATGTCTGAGCTGTTTGTCTTTCCATCTTTCTTTTCTTCCTTCCCATTTTTGCTCAAGTTGTTCAATTCTCTAACTCTGGTCTGCAGTCTGTTGGTTTTCAGTTCTAGTCAATTTTGACGCAATCTTATTGTTAACTTCTGCGTCTCCTTCACTTATTCTCATTCCTATTTCCGCCATGCGGACAGTGGACGCCGCATGGGTGTCCACCTCAAGATCTCAAATCCCCCGTGGGAAGGGGAGAGCCACCCGATCTGATTCATCCTTAACCAGTCTCCTGAGGATCTTTGATCATCGGATCCCTGACCTGGGTAGTCTCACTTTCTTCTACTTCTTCATTGTCCTCCTCATCCTTTCATCATTGTTTTCCATCCTTCTCGTCTTATTGTTTCCTTTTCAATTCTCCCCTACATCCTCCTCACATTCATCTGTTGGCTGTCCAACCCATCCGTTGGCTATCCAACACAACACTGCAATCCATCAAATCATCACCATTGGGCACTCGACTTCATTCATCTGGTAACTGGTAAGAGCCAGTCTCTTTGCGTTCTCAAGTCCTCAATGCCTAACTCCTAGACACATTATCAACTGTCCGCCTCAGCACATCAATCCTCTGCAACCCAACCAATGCTTGATTCACTGCCCCAAACATTGTCGTGAAGCTGTCTTGAAGACCTGTTGGTCTCATTTCTATTCTTCTGCTCCTCTGTGTTTTTTTTTTCATTTTTACTCATTTGTTTATCTCATGCGTTAGCACGTTGGTTTCTTTTCAAACTCAATTCAATCCCATTATACGGTTAAAAGCCAAATGCTCTACCGACCGAGAAACCAACGTGAGCCATGGCCTCAACCTCTTGACATGAAAACAACGGATTCAGACAGGCGATGCTCAAGACCGCCTTGGAAACTATCCCTCTACTCTCCAAAGACAACTACAGTATCTGGAAGGACAAGATGAACTCCCTGCGCAAGCTACGAGGAGTCCTCCACGCCCTGGATTCTGAATCTATGGCTCTCTCGCCACAAGACAACGACAAGATTCAACTCCTTCTCATCTCAAAAGTTGATTCAATCACCCACAACAATATCATCAGCGCAGCAAATGTGAATTCTGCCAAATCAATCTGGGCCTCCATCAAAGAGAGATACTCCTTGTCCGAAGCTTCCAACAGAGCTTGAATTTTCAATGATTTCCTTCACATCACCTTCAGGGAAGACAATATCGCCGGTTTCATTACTGATGTTAGAACCACTATCAAAAAGATGGTTGACATTGGAATAGACCTACCACAGGACATCCTTGCCTATCTGATACTCTTCAAATTCCCCTCCTCGCTTCAAGATCTCAAGCAACAACTTATGCAATTGGACAAGACCATCCACGTTGACTTCGTGTGCAACCATCTCACCCAATTCAACAATGAAATCAAAGCCGAGAATGCCAATAAGTCTGTTTCCCTCACTGATGCAGCATTGGTTACGAACAAGACAAAATTCAAGAACCAGCAAACCAGCCGGTGCGTCGAAGGCTATCACAACCCCAAACAAGATAAGAATCACTCTGAGAGAGACTGTTTTCACCTCCATCGGGACAAGGCCCCTGATTGGTGGAGAGAAAACCAAGCCAAATGGAAGGAGAAGCAGAAACCAAAAAACAAAATGGCCCACTATCACGCCTACCTCACAAAATGGATTGAGTCCAAGACTCTGTCTGGACAGAATATTCTCATTGACAGTGGGGCTTATGCTCATATCTTCAATGACAAAAAATTCTTCCTCACTCTCAACCAAAGCGTCGGTGAGAGTATCTCTACGGGCAAGGACGGGGCTAACTTACCTATTGAAGGAACCGGTACTGTCAAACTCTTGTGGAAGGACCGCACGGTTCTCCTCAATCATTTTCTCTACATTCCAGAAATCGTAGTCAATCTCATCAGCCCAGGCATCCTCATAGGTAAAGGATGTCACATGACATCCGAGAAGGGTCACTTCCAAACTTCCAACAGAAAATCTCTCATCTTTCAAGGATCAATCATGGACAACCTCTTTGTGGTCCAAAACCCGAAACAAATTGGCCAGAATCACTGTCTCCTGTCCGTGAACAACTGCTCTGGCAGGAACCTTAAAGAGCTTCATCTCGCCCTTGGTCACACCTCAATCAGTCGACTCCGTGAGATTGGAGACGTCGGTCTCAACAAACAAGATCTCGACTCATTCTACTGCAAGGACTGCGCTCTTGGGAAAATCACCAAGGCCCCGTTCAAGCTACAGGCAACTAGCGCCTCCAAACCCTTTGAACGCATCCACCTGGACTTAATCGGTCCCCTCAAGCCCCCATCGTCCAGACAAGAGAGGTACATCCTCACGGTGGTGGAAAATTTCACCAGCTATTTGAGCGGGATACCACTTCAGAGCAAAGATCAAACTCCCGAAGTCCTCATCGCCGTGCTGGAGCGACAAATGTTAAAATTAGGTTACTTTCCCTGCAAGCTGTGCTCCGATGGAGGGACTGAATTCACAAATCAGAGGTTAGTTCAATTCTGCAAGGACAATGCAATCAGACAACTGATTTCCAAACCACATCACCCCGAACACAATGGCAGGGCGGAAAGGGCCAACAGGACGATCGTCAAGAGTGTACGTTGCTCCATCAGCTCCTCCAAACTACTGATTTGTCTCTTGCCCGAAATCCTGAAGGCCTGCTGCCTCAGTCTCAACCAAATACCAAAGAAGGGAGGCTCCTGCTCCCCTTGGGAACAAATGCACAAGAGCTCCCTTCCACTCTCCTATTTCAAACCGCTTGGAACCTTGGTTGTCTATCTCAACCAAAACAGGGTCAAGGGGAAGAAATTCCATCCCAAGGGATTAGAGGGGAAGCTGATTGGCTACAACCCCAACTTCAGATCGTATTGAATTCTCAAACCGGATGGCAGCATCATTTCATCAAAACATGTGAGATTCGACCCCAAGTCAATCGAGAATCTGGGAGGCGGCAATTCATTAAACCTTGACTTCTCAATCAAAGAATCAACGCACAGTCGACCTGAGCTCAATGAGACAAATTCAACCAATAGCCAACCCGATAGAATCAGAAACACGGAGCGCTATCGCGACAGATCTCCAGAGTCTCTTGCATCAGACAACTCGTCATCGGGTGATGGAACTCAAAATTCTTCCGAGGACGACCAACTGTCTCAAGAGATGATTATCACCTCAGATTCTCCAGATAACCAATCCACCTTGACTCAGATTCCGGAAACCAGTTTATCTGGACGGACTCTGAGAAACAGATCAACCCTAAGACCGCCCCAAAGGTACGGCTTCCACCACTACTACAAGCCAAAAACATACCTGAAGGCAATGTCGTGTGAAGAGGCAGAGAAATGGAGAGAAGCCATCAGGAAGGAACTAAACCAGTGCGAAGATTTGGGTTTTTGGGAAGAATACAATGGGCCAGATCCAGCTAACCCCCTTGAAACCACGTGGGTGTTCAAAATCAAAGACAATTGCCACGACGACACTCTTATCCACAAGGCCAGGATATGCGTTCGCGGCTTCAATCAGATCTACGGCCTTGATTACAAGGAAACCTTTGCCCCAACGGAAAAAATCACCTCTCTACGCGCAATTCTTCAACTCAGCCTCAAGCGCAACCTCTCAATCAGGCAGTTCGACGTCAAATCAGCCTTTCTCCATGATCCCATCAACGAGGATGTATTCATCAAAACACCAGATGGTTGTGATCAACCCTCAAAATACCTCAAACTCAAGAAAAGCCTCTACGGATTGAAGCAATCCCCTAAGAACTGGTATGACACACTCGCTGAATGGATCAGATCTTTTGGGTTTTTTGAGTCCGATAGAAATCCCTGTCTCTACAAGTCAAGGGACGGCGACTCCTTCATCTTCTTCCATGTGGACGACCTGATCCTTGTTGGGGATGGGAACGGATTCGAGGATAAGTTCAACTAAAGATTTCAAAACTCGCAATTCCATGATCCGGACACAATCCTGGGGATGAAGTTTGAAAGGTCCAATGATTCTATTTTACTCAGCCAACCCAAGCACATCAATCACGGACTTGAAGAACTTGGACTCCAGACTTGCAAACCAGTTTCCATTCCTCTCACCCCTCACCTACAACTCAGCTCGGCCACGGATGAGGATTTTGAACCCTTCAAGGAACTCAACATCAACTATTGGTCGGGGATAGGCCTCCTCAACTACATTGCCTGCAGGACCAGGCCCAACCTCAGTCTTGCGGTATCCAGCCTAGCCCGCTTCCAGAATAAACCTGGCCTCACCCACTGGAGAGAACTCAAGCGGACTTGGCAATACCTGAAGGCTACAAAAGACCTGAAGTTTACTATCAAGTACAACAACAACGCCGACTCCATTGTCTTTTACAGCGACGCCTCTTGGGCCAAAGACCCGGGGACCCGCAGATCTCAAAATGGCTACATGGGGATGGCCTTTGGATCTCTCATCTCCTGGGAAAGCTTCAAACAGCAAAACATTGTCTATTCCACCACTGAAGCGGAACTCAATGCCCTCCTTGACTCATTCCTGGAAGGGAAATGGTTGCGGAACTTGATTGGCGAGGTCTTCTCAACCAAAATTCCCTGCTCCGCCCATCTCATCGACAACAAGGGACTTGAAGAAAAACTCAAAAGATTCAGTTCGAATGCCAAAACTCATCACATCAACCTCAAAACTAAAGTTCTCAGAGAGGAACTCGAACTAGGTAATCTCTCCGTTCAACTCATACCCTCAGATCAAATGTTGGCCGACCCACTCACCAAAGCGGTCCCCAAAGCCATCCTGGCCATGTTGGTCCACCTGACCCAGCCTTTGTTTGCACTCCCTGTATGCTCATCAAACTGACTCTTTCCAGTTATGGGGGGTGTTAACTTCTGCATCTCCTTCACTTATTCTCATTCCTATTGCTGCCATGCGGACAGTGGACGCCGCCCGGGTGTCCACCTCAAGATCTCAAATCCCCCGTGGGAAGGGGAGAGCCACCCGATCTGATTCCTCCTTAACCAGTCTCCTGAGGATCTTTGATCATCGGATCCCTGACCTGGGTAGTCTCACTTTCTTCTACTTCTTCATTGTCCTCCTCATCCTTTCATCATTGTTTTCCATCCTTCTCGTCTTATTGTTTCCTTTTCAATTCTCCCCTACATCCTCCTCACATTCATCTGTGGGCTATCAAACCCATCCGTTGGCTATCCAACACAACACTGCGATCCATCAAATCATCACCATTGGGCACTCGACTTCATTCATCTGGTAACTGGTAAGAGCCAGTCTCTTTGCGTTCTCAAGTCCTCAATGCCTAACTCCTTGACACATTATCAACTGTCTGCCTCAGCACATCAATCCTCTGCAACCCAACCAATGCTTGATTCACTGCCCCAAACATTGTTGTGAAGCTGTCTTGAAGACCTGTTGGTCTCATTTCTATTCTTCTGCTCCTCTGTGTTGTTTTTCATTTTTACTCATTTGTTTATCTCATGCGTTAGCACGTTGGTTTGTTTTCAAACTCAATTCAATCCCATTATACTTATTTTTGTTCAAATCCAAAAGACGACTCTACACCACCAAGAATGAACAAACCAATGGGAGCAAATGACTATTTCTATCAGGTTGCGCTCAAGGCCTCCTTGGATGCTATCCCTCCCCTCAACAAAAACAACTACTCCATCTGGCAAGAAAAAATGATGATGCTATTTGATTTAAAAGACATCAAGGACGCCATAACCAAAAACTCGGGCCAATTACCTGTAAAGCAAGATCAAGAAATCAGGACAATAATTCTATCTAAACTTGATAGTACAACTCACGCCAACGTTGTCAACGCCGCAAACATAACTTTGTCTAAGTTACTCTGGGCAAGGATCACACAAAGTTTTGCCTCATCCAAGACCCCCAACAGAGCCTGCATCTTCAATCAATTCCTCCACGCTCCTTTCAACAAACACGCCATTGAGGGATTCGTAACAGACATTCAAAAAGCACTCACTTATATGGACGACGTTGGAATAGAGCTACCTAAGGACATCTTGGCGTTGTGTTGACCATATCTGGACACCCTGGACCAGATGCGGAAAATTCAAAAATTTTTTTTATGATTCTTTTATTTAGGTGTCATTTAAAAAAAAAAAAGATTGGAATTTTTATGTATCAGCATCACTCCTCCAAATTCCTCATCCTCCCAAGAATTCATCTGTCCCAGTTATCTAGGACAGGGCTCTCTTGTTCTCATCACCTAGGCATTGCATTCAATTACTTCTCTCTTTTTTCCCCCCTTCCTTTTGGCCAAACGCACGGGCCAAGACGGGGGCTGACCTCACTCAGGAAGATGAAAATGGTCGGGACCTTCCTGCTCTCTATGAATCCTTTCTATTTTCAGATGTAGAATCCAGGTACTCCCAAACAAAACTGGAACTCTGTGGCGTGGCTTGAATGTTGAAGAAACTCCAAACGGTCCTCTGGGGTCAACACTTTGAGTTAAAAGTTGACGCACAACCTATGATCAAAATGATCAATGCCCCCATCCTCCCAAATAATCCTATGACTCCTTGGGTGGCCTTTATCCAACTTTTCTCTTTTGATATTGTTCATAGGCCTGAAAAATACTTCACCATGCCAAATGGTTTATCTTAACGCCCGCTTGGGGATGAAGAATTGGATGTTGGAGTGGACTTTGATGAGGAGAAGCCTTTAATTCCTCCAGTCTTCAACTTTTCCTCCCAAAATTATTCTGGCTTCCAACAAGGTTTATGGCTAAAATTAGAGCATTACCTTTCCACTCTCCAAAGGCCTCCTGATCTCTTTGCTAAAGATTTTTGATCACTCAAAAGGAATTCCTCCGATTACTTTGTCCAAGGTAATAGGCTTGTGAAAAGAGGCAATCCTTGTGCTCTTATTGTCGTCACTATGCCCTCTAAACAAGATTCAATCCTTGAAAGTCTCCAGAAAGGCCTTGGGCATCGTGGGGAAACCAAAACCTATCAACGTATATCTGAACAATTCTGGTGGTCATCTTTGAAGAAATCAGTATCTCAATGGTGCAAGAGTTGTGAAGTATGTCAAAAACGTGATCTTGGGAGCCTGGCTGAAATTTGTTATCTCACTGGAGAGTCCACTGTCTTTGGAAGGATTGCTATGGATGTGGTTCACATTAAGGCTGGTGGAGCTAAGTACCTCATTGTTGCTAGAGATGATTTTTTGGGATGGGTAGAAGCAAAATTTATTAAGAACCTCAGCTCTGAATCAGTAGCAGCCTTCCTTTATGATACTTGGACAATGTGTTATGGCTTGGCTCAATCTTATTCAACTGATGGTGGCTCGAAGTTTGGTGGCAAAATGGCCAAAATGATCCGATTGCTTCCTGGTAAACATAGTGTGACCACTCCTTATTATCCTGAATGACAAGGCATGGTGGAAAGAGGCCATGCCCCTTTGAAGGCTGCTCTTGTCAAGTTGGCTGGTGAAAGTGGAAAGAATTGTTGCAAATTTCTTCCTCTGGTCCTCTTCTCTGATTGAATTTCAACTAAACAAACCACTGGCTACTCACGTTACAAAATCCTCTTTGGTCAAAGGGCTGTCCTTCCTCTTGATTTGGAAATGGAATATTTCTTGGGTATTTCTTGGGAAAAGGTTTCTTCCACCACTGATCTATTAGTTGCCAGATCCAAGCAACTGGAGCAAAGTGAAGATGTTTGTGACAAAGATTATCAGAAAATGATGGAGTCAAGGGAAAAATAAGTCCATTATTGGGAGGATAAGCATTTCAATTGAGTCAGGGATCCCTTGAATCCTGGTGATCTAGTTTTAGCTTAAAATTGATCCTTGGAAACTCAGTGCGGAAAGCTTTTTTATAATTGCTGGAATGGTCCTTATCAATTGGTCCGTCAAGTCAGAGGTGGATCATATGTTTTGGAGGAACTGGATGGTACTCAGATGGCCAGAAGGTTCTCTGCTGATCAGGTCAAGAAATTTCATTGTCATAGAGGCAACTTTGATCAGAAGTAAGTCCTCCCAATTGTGAACCATCAGGGTCATCTGCTGCGTTTTGTTGTGAAACTCTACTGTATGCCACATACGTGAGCACCTGGGACACCTTCTTCATTTTTTTGAAGTCAACTCTAGTATTTTCTTTGGATGGATCAAGATATTATTTTCAATCACCCTCAAGATCAAATGGCCATCTCCTGTGTTCAATCACCTTTCCTGTCTTTTTTATGACATCAAGCTCAGATGCAGACTAGGGACATTCTGTATGTTGGGGAGAAATGTGGTGACCAAATCTGGACACCCTGGACCAGACGCGGAAAATTCAAAATTTTTTTATGATTCTTTTATTTAGGTGTCATTTAAAAAAAAAAATCGGAATTTTTATGTATCAGTATCACTCCTCCGAATTCCTCATCCTGCCAAGCATTCCTCTGTCCCAGTGGTCTAGGACAGGGCTCTCTTGGTATCATCACCTAGGCATTGTGTTTAATTCCTTCTCTATTTGTTCCCCCCTTCCTTTTGGCCAAACGCACGGGCCAAGACCCACTCCGCCCGAGATATTCCCACCATCCAATCAGATCTCAACTTGCCATCCCAAACCAAGCTTCCATCCCCGCGCAACAATCAATTGCTTGAATTTGGCTCACTCACCTCCTCCAACTTGCCCAATCTCACCCTCAACCCTTCATCTCCTCCCCTTCCTCTCCCTCATCCACCAATCTCAATCATTGTCCGTTCATTGATCAGTTCATGATCCTTCAGATTGTTCATCCTTGACCCAAATTTCTCATCTTTGGCGTTGGTTGATTGATCTCAAACTTGAAGCAACTCGCGATCTCCAACTTGAAACAATCCCTCAACTCAACTGGCATCCAGTTAGACGTCCTCAATACCAGGAACGCATGTTCAAACTTTAACCTCTTTACCCAAAGAAGGTAGATTGGTGGCTGGGATGTTTCTAACCTTGGAACCGTTTGATTTGACAACCGGACAATCACTCCCCCCCTCTACCCTCACTCAATCCACTTCCTCAGTTGCGTTTGTCTAGAAGCTATCCAACACTTTTTTTGGGGGGGCACCCCCATCAAAGCTTCATTCTCTTGTCTAGGGTCATCTCACATCCTGCCATGCTCTGTAATCCAGGAAGAGTCCCATTCACCTCAACAGACTACCTTGAATCTCCTCATTGACATCTTCATCCTTCCCATCCATTGATCCATCGCCCATCATCCTTCCTGGGACTCTCCCACCCCCTTCCATCTTTGGGTGGGGGTGGAAAAACGTTGTCTACTGCCCGCGGACATCCCTGGGCGGTCTGTTTCATTTTCTTTTCCCACCCCTTCCGCCTTCAGGTGAGGGGTGGGTGATCCCGGTGTTGTCGCGCGCGCCCGTCCGCAGAAGGACACAAGAGAGGTGAAGGGATGAGAATTGATCCCACCCCAGTCAGGGAGGCCAGATTTCCACCGGCCGTGTGATCAATTTTTTGGATCATCTGAAATCAAAAAAAAAATTCCCCTCTATTTGTAGAATCAGTTGTACATAGTCTAACAGGGCCTCCTGCCCATATAAGGAGGGGCTCTCCCCTGCCTTTTGGGAGGGAAATCATATGGTACCTGACCAGAGGGAGTAACACCATCACTACTATCTTGAAACAAATTATCTGTGGTTTCTCATTCCCCTTTATCTGAGACTGAATTCTGGGTATATCTATGATTGCCCCTTGATCCTTGAGCCTCCATACTCAAACCCTGATCCTTTATCTTTATCACCAACCAATAGCTTTTCTGGTTGAAGAAGAATTCAACTGATTGAATTCTTGAGTGTGTTACACCACTCCTGATCCCTTTATCCAACCATACTAGTCCTGATCATCCTTTGATTACCTTGATGGAACCAGTCACGTTTGACTGAAGAGTTTTTATTAAGCTTAAAACCTGGAGTGTTAAACCTCCCTTCATTTCTTTGAAGTTGAATTCTGCAACACTACTCTTGAGTCCCTTGAGAAGTGTTGGGTTATTCTTGTTTGAATCAGTTATTGTTTTGCTTCTAAAGCTTCTTCAAACAATTAGCTTTGTCTTTTGCAGCCACCCACAGTTATCTGGTACCCTTCAAGCGCTTGATTGCAGAAAGTTGGGCAGGTTCATTGAGAACCTGGAGGTTTTTTGGGATTGAGTTGATCTTTCCTAAGCTTCTGCTGACGATCAGAGCTATTAGCTTGTGGGCGTTGTTACTTGAAATTTCCTTGTCCTTTTGAACTCTGAAAAAACCTTGAATTTTTCTATTCAAGTTTTCCCCAACATCATCTTGCCTCAGATAGTGTTGTTTCCCCAGCTTCCGACTACTATCACCTTTATCCTCTTACATTTGGTCCCTCGTTTACCAGGTTCTGGACTTTGATCTTTGTTACATTTAAATATTTTTGTAACACTCAGGAGGGCAGCCTAAACAGCACCTTTCCCCTCCACAGAACTGCCACGGCCTAGCACCGTTTGGAGTCTTACAGCGTATCTCATACTCTTCAAGTTTCCACCCACTCTAGATAACCCAAAGCAACATATCATGCATGGAAAAAAATCAGTGACAGTAGAAGCAGTATTCAACCATCTTACTCCATACAATAATGAGCGCAAGGCACAACTCAAAACGGGCAAGTCCACCTCCGACGTCACCTTAATGACCACTAGAAAAAAGACAGATCAAGGAAAGAGAAAGACTCACATCTGGTGCAAAGAAGGTTTCCGCAAACCTAATGCTCCGCATCCTGAATCCTCTTGTTTTCACCTTCATCCTCAAATTGCTCCAGCCTGGTGGATAGAACAACAGAACAAATGGATAAGCCAAATTAAGAAAACTCCTACCATCAACTATCATGCGCTACTTACACTCTGGATCAATGCCAATAATACACCTAATCTTCTCTTGGATTCAGGTGCCAACATTCACATATTCAACAACCTGAAGTATTTCATCTCAATGAACTTGCAGGAAGAGGCAGACAAGATCAAAACTGGAAAATTAGAAGCCAATCTCAAGATACGGGTAACAGGTACTGTTAGACTGGAATAGAAGGACTCTGTCATCACTCTTGATAAATGCATGTATGTACCTGACATTGTAGTCAATCTTATCAGCCCCGGCCTTCTGGCAAAGGAAGGATGTAATCTCTCTCATGAATAAGATCAATTCAGAATCACCCAAGCTGGCCAGATGGTACTCAAAGAACACATCCGCAACAGCTTATTCATTATTGAGAAACCCAAAACTGCTGGAAAAAACCTTTTGGTCAATCTCACAAACCAGTTCTTGTTGTCTCCCCCAATTCAAGCTCAAACGCTCTCTGAAATCCATAAGATGTACGGAAACGCCTCAATCTTGACACTTAAGACTATTCTCAAAGACCAATACTCTAAAGACAAATTAAATAACTTCCATTGCAATGGTTGCGTGAGGAGCAAAATCACAAGGGCTCCATTCTCAGCCACCTCAACACCATTGTCAAAGCCCCTTGAGAGAATTCATCTAGATTTGATAGGCCCAATCACTCCACAATTTAAAGCTGGTAAAAGATACATTCTAACTCTCGTGGATAACTGCACAGGCTACCTCTTGGCCTTCCCCTCATTTCCAAATAAGAAACTCCAGATGTCATCATCAGTATCCTCAAGACAGAACATAAACGGCTCAACTATTATCCAACGGAGATCTTTTTGGATAAGGGAACAGAATTCACAAATGACACCCTGAAGAGATTTGCCAAAATTAAACATATCAAACTCTTGACGTCTGAACCCTACCACTCTCAGAACAATGGTTGAGCCAAAAAAGCCAATCAAACAATCATGGAGTCGGCACGTGCAACTTTCTCATCCTCCAAGTTGAGAAAGAAGTACTGGCACATTGTGGTCAGAAGCTATTTCTTCATGATCAACCAAGTACCCAGGGAAGGTAATGACCAATCCCCTTGGGAACTGATGTTCAAGAAGAAATTACCCACTAAATACCTGAAATCTGTAGGATCCTTGGTCATTTACCTTGCAAATTTTCTACAAAAGGGAAGGAAGTTCAACAAGAAAGGACTGGAAGGAGTCCTTATTGCGTTCAATCCTGTTTTCCACTCCTATCTTATTCTTAATTCATTGGGAGGTGTTGTTGAAACAAAACACGTCCAGTTTCTCAAAGATTCACTCTACGGCTTTACATTCTTCAAATCACCAGGAACCAATCTCTTCATTCAAACAAACACGGAATCCAGAGAATCAGAATTCACTTCAGCTGAATAACAATACAAAATACAAGAATCTCGGGAAGATTCTTCAGAATCTGAATTGGATCAGGAAGAAGCAACATTGGTAGCATCATCTTCCCCCCATTCTCCTTCCATAACCTCTCAAGTTCCAGAGTTCCCTATTCAATCTACCTCTCAAATACCCAAGCGCAAAACGAGAAAGCCTCAAAGATATGGTTTCCATCATTACTACAAACCCCCTTCTTACAAGGCTGCCAAGAAGTTCTCTGAGTGGCCAAAATGGAAGAAGGCAGCTGACAATGAATTTGAATCCATAGAACTCCAGGACGTTTGTGAAGAATATCATGGTACTCCGGAAAAAATTCTGAATACAACCTGGGTCTTCAAAGTAAAAGAGAACTGTCATGGCAATCCGGTGTGGTGCCTCATCCTGGACACCCTGGCCATTCAAACACCACCACCTCAGTTCAACACTGGGCAGTACTCACTCATTCACATATACATTTGCACTCAAACCACCCACACACCCTACACATCTAATCAGAATCCAGTCTCAATCAACCCATTCATCCCAACCATCACCATCATCATCCTATCAACTCCTCGTCTCCCTCATCTCTCCTACGACCCTCCTACGACCATCATCATCAAGAACTTCATCAACCCAGCCTCCGTCAGGCCCGTTCAATGATCATCCTCAACTATCCATCACTAAACTCATCATCCTCCCATCAGATCAATAACTCAATCTACCAACAACCCTTTGATAGATCATCAATCTCAAATCATCATCATCATCATCCTATCACTGATCATCATCCTATGGCTCATCATCATCCTATGACTGATCATCCTCTAGATCTACATAATCCACTAGATCATCATCTTCCTCTAGTTCATCATCATTACCCCAGCACTCATTATCCACTAGATCATCATTATCCTGGCCCTCATCATCTACTAGATCATTGTCATCATCTTCCTATGACCCATCATCCATTAGATCATTATCATCATCAACCCAAGACTTGCTCCAAGCTCAATATGGCTTTACCTTGATTGCTCTGAACAGACCGCTGATTGAACTTTCAGATTTTCTGCTCAAACAAGGATATCATTGTCCTTCAACCCACCCTTGTCATACCAATTGACCCACAAATTCAACCTCACTCTGCCATCAACACTCATTCTTCAACTTATCATCCCCAAGGACAATCGCCCAATGCCTGGGTGATGACAATGATGATGAGAAGGATCAAAGGAGATTTTTTTCCACGGTCATCAACTACTCTCTATGCAAGCGGATCATCCTTAGGACCTGTTCCTCACCCTGGTTGGATCTTGAAGCAAAGGTCAAGTTGACGCTGGGATCCTTGCAATTGGATCTCTGATTGTCCCATTCATCCACTCCTATCTCCTAGGGCTTGTGTACAGGTATGCATGTACATGGCCCTCCAAGCTCCAGCTGGTCAATCGTACAATGGTCGGCTGGATGCTTTTGGCCTGGGAGGCTCCGCTACTCTCTCACCAAGGTCATAGATTGCGGGCCAGGCTTCAACGTCATGTTGATGGCAGGATTGGCTAATGTCAATAGGGATCTATTCATGGATGAGCGTGTGAATGCGTATCTTGAGTCAATGGGAACTATGACCTTGTGGATCGATTGATGATCCTGATTCATTCAAAATCCAATCATAATCCTGGGAAAAAAAAACCGCTCCCATTTGTAAATCTCTCTTGTAAATAGTCTACAGGCCTCTGGAATGTAAAAGGAGGGGCTCTCCCCTGCTTTTTGAGGGGATCATATCATATCATATATCATCATAGAAATTGATCCATAGGGGTGTGTGCCTGTGTCCCCCCATCATTGCAAAATTTGAATCCTGATCCTTATCCTGGGTATGTCTCTGATTTACCCCTGATCCATTTTGACCCTGAGTCTTTGCCCCTCTGTGGCCTGATCCTTATCACCAACCAATAGCCTTGCTGGTTGAAGAAAAATTCTGTCTGTTTGAATTTTTGAGTGTGTTATTCCACTCCTTGATCCCTTTCTCTGACCATACTGGTCCTGATCCTTGATCATCTTTCTGGAGCCAATCACAATTGATTGAAGAGGTCTTATTAAGCTTAAGACCTGGAGTGTTATACCTCCCTTTATTTTCTTTGGAGTTGCATTCTGCAATCCTATTCTTGAGTCCCTTGAGAAGTGTTGAGGTTATCCTTGCTTCAAAATCAGTTACTGTTTGCTTTGGAGCTTCTTAAACATTGTGCTTTGTCTTGTACAGCCACCCTCAGTTATCTGGTACCCTTCAAGCGCTTGATTGCGGAGAGTTGGGCAGGTTCATTGAGAACCTGGAGGTTGGTTGGGTTTGAGTTGATCATCCCCAATCTTCTGCTGACAACCAGAGTTATTAGCTTGGGGGCGTTTTTTACATACAACAGCTTTTGTTCTTTGAACTCTAAGAGGACTTTAACTTCTTTTGTTCAATTTTTTCCATGCATAATCTTGTCTCAGATAGTGCTGTTCCATCGCTACCAAACTATTATCATCTTTATCCTCTACTCCTTGATTCATCATTTACCAGGTTCTGGACCTTGATCTTGGTTACATCTAAATATTTTTGTAACACTCAGGAGGGCAGCCTAAAAAGCACCTTTCCCCTCCACAGAACTGCCACGGCCTAGCACCGTTTGGAGTCTTACATTTGGTCCCCTGGGCCGTTTTGAACCAGCAACCTTGGGATTTACAGTCCCAACTTGAAGAATCAACTCCAAAATCTGATCCGATTTTTTTTCTTTCCTTTCTTTTTATTTTTGTTCTTTTTTCAGATCTGATCGGTGAAGGCAACTTTGTCCATAAGTAAGTCCTCCCAATTGTGCACCATCTGGGCAAGATCCTTGTTGTTTTTTGTGAAACTCTACTCTTTCCACACTTGTGAGCCACCTTGGAACTCTGCTCGTTTGGATCTCTTAGGAACCCTTCAACATGGAATCTGCTGGATCCTCTTTATCTGTTTGGGCCAAGATGTTCAAAATCAAACCTCAGAAAAAAAATCTAGGATTCAATGGGACCAATGTAAAACAATTCCTGGACTCCTATGAGATGGCTGCAGAAGTGGATGGTGCCAGTGAATATGATATGGCTTATCAGTTACAATTTTTTATCTCTTCTGACAAAGTTATGGAGGTTATTGAATCATTCAAGGGATTCAAAACTCACAACTGGAGGCTCCTGAAGGAGGCTATGTTGGCCTATTGGGGAAAAATAGATGTAGCCAGATTTACTTTGCAAGACTTGGATGCCCTGGTTTGTCAATGGATCTCCAATGGTGGTATCTCCTCAGCCTCTGACTATCAGACTTTCAGAAAATCTTGGGACCCTATCCAGTCCTATCTTATCCAGAAAAATAACATTGATACGTTGGACAAAATTTGAGTGTGATTTTTCCAGTCTTTCTCCCCAGGATTACAGGAAAGAATTTAGGATGAATTGGGGAAATCTGGATCCATGATCACGAAAAGAGACAATTGGTTCAAGCTCCCTTCTTTCATGGTTCTTAGGAATACTGTGGATAAAGTGATGAAAGTTCAAACAGCTCTCATCTTTGAAAAACCTAAAATCACTGAACCAGTCCTTGCCCCCTCTTTTCAAGCATCTAACAAAATCATGAATAAGATGGAAGCCAATTGCAGAACTAAACCCAATCCTCAGGCCCAACAGGAGACACCTACAATGGATTAGATCACTACATTACTTCAGGCATTTGAGTATAAAATAGTGCAGAAAATATCCTCTTTAGCCACTCCTAAACCTGCTAATTCTGTTCCTAAATCTACTATAGTCTGTTATTATTGCCATAGGGAAGGCCATGGTACTGGTAGATGTCCTGAACTCCAGAAGGACAAGGAGGAGAAGTTAGTAGAGCAGAAGGGAAACAATTTCTTCCTTCCTAATGGTGCTTTGATCCCTTTTGATTTGTCTTGTCCAATCCATCATGTGGTGGCCTCATACCAACCACCAATTCCTAAGAAGGCATCCTTGGTCTCTGTGGATTTTTGATTGTCCTGTGGAACTCTGCAACCTTGTTATCCTCCAGCTATCACTTCTTCCAGCTTCCCTGGCACCTATCAATCTGATCCAGCTAGGAAACGCCATGAGGAACCAAAACCTCATAAGTCTCCTCCTGTTCCATCCTCAATTCTGCGAAAACCCTTTAAACGTCAATCTTCACCTCAGCCTCCTCCCTCTGATGTGGAAGAAATGGAAGTAGAAAGGGAACCACTTATGGAAAGTTTCCAAGACAACTCTGATCTTCCCCCTCTTCAACCTGTCAAACCCTCAGATCCTCTTCAATCACCTATTTCACCTGATCTTCCTCCATCCACCCAGCCCAAAGTTTGATTTGAGAGGGGCATCTCCAAGGACTACCCTAATCCTGTGGAAGGAGTATTAAAGAAAATTTCTGATCTTAAAATCCCTGATCTATCTGTGGCTGAACTCCTGTCAATCTCTCCATCTGTGGCAGAAGGGATGAAGAAATGGGTTTCTCATCAAAGTGTGGAGATTTGTCCAGGCAAATTAAAGGTCTCCTCTGGTACTCTGATAGATTTGGTTGAATCACCAAGATAGCGAGGAAGAAAACCAAGAGGACAGGAATACAGGTTGGTATCTGCAGAGGGATCTGTTCCACCAGAATCCTCTATCAGAGTACCAGAGGAGACCTTTAATTTGTCCGGACCAATCTCCACACGTCGAAAAGAAACCCATTTCTTCATCACTTCAGCAAATAAGGGCTTGGACAACAAGATTAAAAGGTTTGAGTCTCACTCAAAGTCCAGGCATATAGATATCAAAACAAAAGGGTTGCGCAAGGACTTTGCAAACAAAGAATTCACTCTCTACCTGATTCAAAGTCAGCTAATGGTTGCTGACTCTCTCACAAAAGCCTCTTCAATAAGTTCCTTGGAACTGCTTCAAAGGAAAATCTTTGCCCCCTTGAACTACTGATCTTTTGGACAATCTCCTCACAAGCCATGTGGGGTGTTAAGTATTGACTAATACTAGAATATTACGGACCTGTCCTCAAAGTTTGTGCCTGTTGGGATCGTTCCCCCTGATGATCTCTCCTGTGACACTCGGGCGACCTCCCCACCTCTCTTAAATCAGATCCTGGCCTCAGGAGGGGCCTGGGTTCCTTCTCCTCTCCTTCCCTTTTCAACCATCTCTCTCTTTCTATTTCTTGTCAATACCTCTCCTATCTTCTTCCTTTTCTTTCTTTCTTTTCAGTCTACTTCCCACATCTTGGTCTTTCATCTCAAATCACCAACATCCTATCTTCTCCCCCTCAACCCTCTAACCTCTTCAATCCAATCAAATCTCACCCAACTCATCATTTGACCGACTACTCATCTGAAAGTCTGTGTGTCATACCTTGCACAATTGCAAACCAACTGAGAGGCAAGGCCTAAGCAAAAGGCTATGAGACTGGATGAAAGCCAGTCCACTTTGCAGTTATTATGGTGTCACATACCACCGTGTGACAGTACCCCCGGGTTTAAGGGCACTTTTTCCCAAAGTGTGTATGGTTGGTGGAACTAACCCATGAAATTGAAACATGGAGCCATATTCAGACACACTCCTGAAGGCCATAAGGAGCCACCAAGACTTGGGAGTCTTACTGTTGACAGGCGGAAAACCCGACAATTGTCACAGGAGCAAGCCATTCCCAAAACTTGTCCTGATTGTGAAGTGAACCCGCAACAGGGTCATCCAGTCTACTGTCATACCTTGCACAACTGCAAACCAACTGAGAGGCAAGGCCTAACCAAAAGGCTATGAGACTTGATGAAAGCCAGTCCACTTTGCAGTTATTATGGTGTCACATACCACCGTGTGACACTGTTCCTGGTCAGAACATGATCCTCAAGACCACTCTAGTTCAATGCATCTGACCATCTAGTACCGCACCTGCATCTATTCTCCTACCATCTATTCTCCTACGTATTCCTTCCTGTATCACCTCTATGCCACCCAGGTTTCTTTTCTCATTTACTATTTAAAACCACGTCTGAGCTGTTTTTCTTTCCATCTTTCTTTTCTTCCTTCTGATTTTTGCTCAAGTTGTTCAATTCTCTAACTCTGGTTTGCAGTCTGTTGGTTTTCAGTTCTAGTCAATTTTGATGCAATCTTATCAGAAAATATTAAAACAAAGCTTTAACCTTACCTTGGAGGAGCTCCTTTCAGTTGCACCAAAATTCTTCCAGCATCTAAAAGATATGACCCCTGAAGGAACCTTGTATTTGAAAGTCTCTAAATCATCAGCCAGCAAAAACAATAGGAGGATTAATGGATGTCAACACCATTTTGAAGACTATTCTGATGAAGAATACCCATTTTCCATTGGCAACAATCTCACTTATGCTTGTCCATTGGGATTCATAGACATTTGGATCAAAGGAAAGAAGATAAAGGCCCTGGCGGATACTGGTTTTAATTAAATGTCATACCTGAAAATGTGAAAATCCAGGCATTCTTGGTGTCCAGGGAATTATTCATGAGAGTTATAGGAATTGGAGGCCACTCAATTCCACTAATTGGTTTGGCTGAAATAAAAATGCTTGAGATTACTCCTGGGGAACCCAAATCTGCTCACTTCTTCATAGCCAAAGGATCAATGCATACAGTTCTGGGAAGACCCTTCTTGGTGGATAATAATGTCAGGCTGGAAGTATCCAAACATAAAGGAGAAGTCTTAAGCTATGAAATAGCAGAAGGGGAGAGGTTATGCATCCCAATATGTTCACCAAATCAAGCAAGATGGCAGGTGACTCCACCAAGAAGACCAATGGGGATGAATGAAATCACAGCAAATCTAGAGAACAAAGAATACTATGAATAAGATTCGACCCGTGGACAGGATATACCTGAAATAAACTTGGAAGGCTTACCAGATCCTTGGGAAAATAATATTCTCACCCCATCAATCTATGCAGAAGAACCAATTGACAGGACTTGGAATGATCTCCTTGATAAAATGGAAGCTGAAGAGAACTATGAAAATTTCCAAGAATTATTTGGAGGATTCTGGACCAACCTGAAAGACATGGAGGGAGAAAACTGGGAGGAGTTACCTGGAGCAGGCTTGGACAACTCTGAATTTATTGAGTTAATCAATACCCAAGCCACTAATGTTCTACTGATTGATGGGGATTGGCCATCCCATTATGGGAAAGCTCCTTGGGTCATCTGGTACAGCTGGTACTATGGTGAAGAATGGGCCAAGGATTGGATGAAATGTTTGGTTGTAATGTACCAGGTAATACTAGACCATATCAGTTGGTCAGGGTACCTGGAGGAGTAAGTCCTTCTCTCTACTTGATTTAATTGATGAAGAAGTAAGCCTCCAGTTTCCTTTGGTGAGCTGAGGGAAAGGGTGGGCAGAGCCACCACTGTAATATTCATCAAAAACCATCAAGATCACAAAATAAAAGCAAAAAAAATTCCATAAAAAATCCTATAAAAAATAAACAAAGGCGTATCAGTGATATTGTTGGGACCTACAACAAAACAAAAAAAAATATAATAAAAAAATTAATGCTCACCATACTAGCAACACCAGAATTTCCCCTACCATCAATCACCGGAAAACTGTAATAATCCTGAAAATAAATTCAAAAAAAACCCAAAAAAAAACTATATACAGCAAAATCTTAAAAAAAAAAAATTTACAACCCAAAGCAAGAAAATATATACTTGCCAGTTTTTTTCTTCAAAAATATATATATATATATCCTTATCCTGCCGACATCAAGGGCAAAATTCAACTGTTTTCATTCTCCCAACCTTCAGCCAAAACAATAGATATATATATATATATATATATATATTTTTAAAAAAAAGAAACAAAAAAAAGGGAAGACAAGGACAGCCCCAATAAGCAATGGGTATAGCAAATGGGAAGGGTGTTATTGTAAATGACCAGCGCCCCCCCCCAAAAAAAAACATAATTGTCCTGTCAAACTTGCAAGCAATCGTTTGGCGGGAACGGCAATGATGTTTGCAATCGCAATCATGGTCGCCACAGCAAAAGCGAGTGCAACTGCAATCGCCGGTCAACAAAAAAAAAATGCAAAAAAGCAGCAAGGCCAATTGCAAACAAAAAGCCATTTGCGGAAAGAATGAAGAAGGACGGAATTGAAACCCATCCCATTTGAAGATGGCGGTGAAAAAAAAAAAAAAAAAGAAAACGTCGAAAAGGGCGATTGGCAGGTTTATCGCGAGCAATACGCAGAAGGACAAGCTCGGGAGGAGGAGCAATTAATCGCGGGAGTCGCTTGCCATTGAATCAGCGCCACCGAGCGACATCAAAAAAATAATATATAAAAATAATAATTATTTAATGAAATAACTAAAAATGAAAAAAAGGAGAGTAGGGAACAAACGGGCGGTGATCAGCACATCATAGGCCAATAAATGGGATGAAGAACACCTTGATACCGATCATTGTTGCAGCGAAGCAAAGATGGAAAATAAAAAAATGGGGCCAAATCTGATCGGACAACGACACCGATGGCCGGAAACCTGGCCTCAGCTTGCAGCCCAATCAGCATCAATAAAAAAAAAAAGAGGGAAAAAGAAAAAGAAAGATGGGATAAATACCCCAAGGATGGGCAATGGGCAAGCTCAAGAGGTAATGCCAATCATTATCGCAACAAGGCAAAGATGAAAGAATGAAGAAAAAGATAGGGCCGAATCGGATTGACAACAACACCAATGGCCGGGCACCACTCAAACGGGAGGCACAATCTCGCAATCAATCAATCGACCTCCCAAGCAACTCCTTATCTATAACCCAATCGATTGCGCCGATGGTCGTGAACATTATTAACAGCTACATTGACCATCCATTCCCAGCCGCAACCTCTATCGCTATCTCCGTCCCGACCGACCGCTCATGGCGAACAAGGGTTTGTTGGTTTCATCTTGCCGCCGCGTTGATGGCCCCCCCACCTCTTCCTGCAACCTGGGCAATTGCAATTGCTTTTTGCGGATCGCCGCCGCCACCATAAAACAAGAAAAAAAATAGAAAATAGAAAAAAAAAGAAGAGAGAAGAAAAAAAAAAGCAAAAGGGCTGGAACCCTTATCGCCTCCAACAGCGCCACCCACTCCTCCCCAACACCCGGGAAGAAGCAATTGCGCCGTCCGCGCAAATTTCCAAAGGAAGGCCAGCATCAGAACGGGTCCTCAGCATGACCATAAACTGCATTCTGGTCCAGCATGACCATAAACTGCATCATGGTTCCCTGCATGACCTTAAACTGCATCATGGTCCAACATGACCTTAAACTGCAGGATGGTCCCCTGCATGACCTTAAACTGTAGGAGTTTTACCAATAACCCTAGCCTGAAACACTTGAAGACTCAACCTCACATGACCACAGCCCTCATATACATCAATACAGATTTGTGCCTCATGCAAGAAGGCATACTGGTGAATCTGCTCCTAAGCAAGAGCTGAAACTGCAAACAAGCCATATTCAGAAACAGAGAAGGCCCCTCACAACTCATATCCATACCAGTGATCAAAAATAAATAAAAAATAAATAAAAAACAAAACACAATCAAGGGCATAAAAAAAATTAATAAATAAAATAAAACCAAGGAAATTGAAATTCGAAGATCAGGATCTTTTACTTGAAGCCCCTGGAAATGAGCTGAAAACAGGTTAAAATTTTGAATTCAATCCTCAGGCCAAGGAATTAGGTCCTTGGTAAGACCTTAAACCACCTACACCAAAAATTAATAAAAGAAAATAATAATAAAACCAAGGAAATCAAGTCTCAAGATCAGGATCTTTTACTTAAGCTCCTGAAAATGAGCCCAATCTCCCGGCCATCTTACCCTCCAATAATCCTCTCAATGATCCTCTTGATGATCAAAATCAAATCTCTCCAAACCAGCCATTCCCCACTCCTGAATCTCTTCCAAAGAATCCTCCTAACCTCTCTCAGCACAATGATGCCCAATCTAATCCTACCAACTCCGACTCCAATAATGATGACTCCAACGTGGCTTCTCAACTCCAAGTTGAATCATCTCTCAACCTTCAAGATTTTTCCACCCTACAAAAACCTCAACAATACGGCTTCATAGCAAGGACCGTTCCCAAATGAAGAATTGGACCAGCGAGTGAAGGGCGAGTGGGGCACAGATTATGGGACCAAAGGAGACGCAAGAGAGATGGCAGGCAGTACCTGAAGAATTGGACCAGCGAGTGAGGGGCGAGTGGGGCACAGATTATGGGACCAAAGGAGACGCTAGAGAGATGGCAGACAGTACCTGAACAAGGTACATAGATGAGTGGAAAGGAAGAACAACCAATAAGGATGTTTGATTTCAGGATGCAAGCATAAAGAAGGAAAGCAGACGCGAGTGAGGAGACGAAAGAGAAAAGATAGAAATGAAGGCAGACCTGAAGAATTGGACCAGCGAGTGAGGGGCGAGGGGGGCACAGATTATGGGACCAAAGGAGACGCAAGAGAGATGGCAGACAGTACCTGAACGAGGTACATAGATGAGTGGAAAGGAAGAACAACCGATGAGGAGAGGAAAGAGATCCGAACACAGTACAACGAGGATTTTATGTACAGGCTCTTTGAAACCTAACTAAGAGATGAACAAAGTTTGGAAATGTATAGTTAGGTTACCCCCCCATTGGATGTCCTCTTTGGGTCTGCTAGTCGTCCGATTGGTCCGGATGTTGGGCGTTGAGTTGGGCAATCTGAGATTCCAACACCCCCCCTTGCTTGCTAATCCCCTTGGAGTGGTAAAATTGCAGAGTCCTTCAAGAATTTGGCATGTTGATGAGGGGATAGTATCTTGGTCATGCTGTCAGCCAGGTTGTTGGTAGTTGGTGTGTAGCGTAGGTTGAAACCTTTGTTGGCAATGTGGTGTCTAATCCATTGAAGGGGGATATCAATATGGCGCGTACGGTGTTGATATAGCGGGTTCTCTAGAAGGGCTATTTCTCCCTGGTTGCCGCAGAAAAGGGTAGGGGAACCAAATGGAGATCGAAAAACATTCAATAAGAGAGACAAGAGCTGAGAGGCCCAAAGAAGGTCTTGCCCAGATTCATAACAGAATTGATGTTCCGCTTTGGTGGTGGATAACGCTATGACGGACTGTTTTGAGCAGTTCCAGATAATAGGTCCATTGAGAAAGACGGAGCAGCCCGTGAAAGAACGACGATTGCTGCTTGATGCATGATTGGCATCGCAGTAGGCATCCAGCTTGAATGAGGTTGAGATGTCACCGCCCAAGGTGATACCAAAAGACTTGGTGCGCTTGAGGTAGCGAAGGACGTAAAGGAACTGACGTTGGTGAGTGATGGTGTGATTATTGAGAAATTGAGAAAGATAGCTCCAGGAAAACGCAAGATCCGGTCTGGTGCATTGCACTAAGTAGTTGAGGAGTCCGACCCCTCGACAATAGCTGAAGGAAGGATCCACAGGTTTGTCTGATACCGGGATTTTTGAGGGGTGCTGGGGTAGAGGAGTGGAGGCTGGCTTACAGTCGGACATGCCAAACTTGGAGAGCATGTTCTCAATGTACCGTTCTTGGTGGAGTTGAATCGTTCGGTTCTTACGATCTCTGGTGATCCTCATACCCAGCACCCACTTGCACTCTCCTAAGTCCTCCATCTCAAATTTTGTCTTCATTTTCTCCTTGAACTCCATCACGTTGTGTTTTCTTCCTCCAATGACAATATCGTCTAAGTGAACGTAAACAAGGCAGATTTTAGTGGGGTCTGAGTGAATGAAGAGACAGGGGTTGACTTCGGAGGACTTGAAGTTTATGGAGGAGAAGAAGGAGGTTAAAGCAGAGTACCAGCATTGCGGACTTTGCTTGAGGCCATAGAGGGACTTGACAAGCCTAAGACCATGACCAGGGGGAATGACAATGTCCACTTCCTCGGGGGTCTTGATAAAAATCTCCTCCTCTGGCTTGCCATTTAGAAAGGCAGATTTTAAGTCCATCTGATGGAGGTTGAGATCGAAAGATGCGACAAGGCTGAGTAGGATGCGAAGTGAGGGTAGGTGGCCCGTAGGTGCAAACGTCTCATTGTAGTTGATGCCTTTGACCTGACAAAAACCTCTTGCGCAGAGTCTGGCTTTTTGTTTTACAAAGAAACCATTAGCGTCAAATTTAGTTTTAAGGACCCATGTAGTGTCCAGTTCTCTGATGTGGGCCGGTTTGGGAACCACCTCCCATACTCCGTGGCGGACACAATTGTCCTTCTCTATGTCAATTGCAGCTTTCCAGCCCAGCCAATTTGGCAATCTCCTAGCTTCAGCCACAGTTCTTGGGTCTTGGTGGGTGGAAGGCTCGGAGATGATGGCATTTGCTTGATTGCGTCTTCTGGTAGAGAGGATTTGATCTTTGGAGATATTGGAGCCAAATTCTTTGGGAGCAGTGTTGTACCAGGGGACATATGAGTGATTTTTGGAAGACAGAGCTCTTGTGTGAGAACTGTCATTTGGGGAGGAATTAGAGTCGATGGAGGGAGAAGAGACGGATGGATTGGTTTCAGCAAGGGAGGTGATGACTGGCTTGAATTCAGGCACGCTTTCAGGGGAACTGAGTGGAGTAGCGTCAGGAGCGGAAGTTGGAGATGAGGGGAGTTTGTCCATTGGGCAGATGAGGAGACTTGGATGCGCCGGGATTTGAGGGAGATCTTTAAGAGGGAAGGTATCGTGGCAGAGTTTGACATGATGGGACCAGAGAATTTTATCCGACGTGGGTATCCATATCTTGTAAGAGCAATGGTGGATGTTGAAGCCTAAGAGGATGCCTTCTTCTCCAGAGGGATCAAATTTTGACTTTTGCCATTTCTTTTCAGTGTAGACAATAGCCTTACTTCCAAAGGGGGCAAGATGATCCAGAGAAGGGGATTTACCAGTCCATTTTTCAAACGGAGTTTTGAAATCTAAGGCTGAGTGGGGTGTTTGATTCTCAAGGAACAACGCTGTCACGAAGGAATCACCCCAGAGAGCCAATGGAGCCCCACTGGTGAGAAGTAGTGCCGGGGTTTTCTCAATGGTGGTTTGATTTCCTTGTTTGGAGAAAGGATTTCGCTGAGGGGTGTAGGGAGCTGTGGTGATATGACGGATGCCTTTGTCCTTGAAAAGTGCGTCAAATTTGTGATTTACGAATTCCCCTCCATTATCCAAGACTACCGAGAGAACTTTTTGACCGGAGAAGCATTCAGCTTTGTTGAGAAAAGATAGAAAATCGTCATACGTGTCAGACTTACTCCTCATGGGGTAGATAAAGGCATAGCAACTGTATCCATCCACAATCTTGAGGAAGTAACGGTTTCCTCCCTTGGACATGGGAGAGATGGGGCCACAAAGGTCCATTTGAATGCATTCAAGGGAGGACAAAGTTGTAGGGAAGTGACCGGTGAAGGGAGTTCAAGTCATTTTGGAAGTGAGACATTCAGAGTAGTCTATGGGAGAGTTGGTAAGATGTGGGAATAGTTTTCGCAGGTAATTGTCATTAGGGTGACCAAGGGAGCAATGGAGATCCAGAGGAGATTGCACCAAAAGAGCTCTTGGTTGGGTGAGGTTAAGGGCAAGAATGTTGTCGGAAAAGTTCCCAGTCATGAGTTGATGGCCATCTTTGCAGCATTCAAAACCGTAGTTTGTTGGTCTGATGGAGTATCCCAAACGGAGATAGGGGGTCATGGAAATTAAGGAGTTTGATAGGTCGGGAACTAGTTGCGCGTTGGTTATTTCAAGGATTCCTGATGCGAGGGGAATAATGGCTTTGCCGTGACCCACAATTTTGAGAGGGGTTCCGTTTGCCGTGAACAGAGTGGAGTTGGATGGTTCAAGGGTGAAAAAATATTCCCAATGTTTGAGGTAGTGACCAGAGGCCCCGCTGTCAAGGATGACTAAGTAGGAGTTGGATTGGGAGTTGTTTGACAGGAGATTTGCTTTACCTGATTGGGTCTTGTTCTGGATTCGGCTGAGGGCTGCCTGATGATAGGCTATTGCCAGCTCCGGATGGAGTTGGTGACATTGATTGGCGGAATGAAGAGTGTTGGGGTTATGGACCCCATTTTCGCACACATTTCTTTGTTTTTGGTTTTTGTTCTGAGTAACGTTTGAGGGAGAGTGACGAGAAACATTGAAGGCCAAAGACTGCAAATTTTTGATTGAGTCGGATTGCCGCTGGATTTCAAGCTCAAGATTGGATAGGAAAGTATCTATGGGAATTTTTGCTTGTTTACCTTTGTATTGGGCAAACTGCAAGGATCGCATAACAGCAAAGGAAGGGGGGAGTCGTTTGAGGATGATGATGGCCCAGATAGTCTCTAAGGTGGAGGTATCAAGGTTGTAAAAGGAGACTTCCAGCAGTAATCAAAAAGTATTGCAAAATTTGTTGATTGAATCTTGAAGATTGCCATCAGAAAATGGGATATTGTATAACCAATCCATGAGGTTGACCACATTCTCAAGAGACTTGGTGGCATAGTGGTCGCAAATGGAGTCCCAGAGATCCTTAGGTTTGTATTTAGTGGGATCCTTGACAAAACGGGTAAAGTTCTGTTGATCCAGATGGAGTCGGATAAAAGTGGTGGCTTGTTTCTTCTTCAGTTTCACCTCAGGTGTGAATTCTTCAAGGCGTTCTAGGACAACGGTGTCTAGGTCCTTATATCCGAGTGCGGTCAGCACATTGTTTTGCCAGCTAGAAAAGTTTCCCGGTCCAGACAGTTTTTCACACAGAATACCATGAGATTCATGGGTATCAGTCATGGTGCCAGGATGTGAATGAGTGGGTATTCTTGAATCAGATGCCAGAAGATGATTTTGAACGGTGTTGCCGGAGGAAGCGGTGGAGTAGGTGGGAGAAGAGGGAGGACCACTTGAAGAAGTGGGAGGAGGCAAGTCAGTGGATGACAAAGGGGAGAAGGGAGAAGAAGAAGAAGGTGCCACGGTGGTAGGCGTCCTGATATCTGTTCCACGCTCCTTGTCCTAATGGCCACACGGCTGGTATTCAACTGGGCTCATAACCTGAAGAATTGGACCAGAGAGTGAGGGGCAAGTGGGGCACAGATTATGGGACCAAAGGAGACGCGAGAGAGATGGCAGACAGTACCTGAAGAATTGGACCAGCGAGTGAGGGGCAAGTGGGGAACAGATTATGGGACCAAAGGAGACGCGAGAGAGATGGCAGACAGTACCTCAACAAGGTACCTAGATGAGTGGAAAGGAAGAACAACCAATAAGGATGTTTGATTTCAGGATGCAAGCATAAAGGAGGAAAGCAGACGCGAGTGAGGAGACAAAAGAGAAAAGATAGAAATGAAGGCAGACCTGAAGAATTGGACCAGCAAGTGAGGGGCAAGTGGGGCACAGATTATGGGACCAAAGGAGACGCGAGAGAGATGGCAGACAGTACCTGAACAAGGTACATAGATGAGTGGAAAGGAAGAACAACCAATGAGGAGAGGAAAGAGATCCGAACACAGTACAACAAGGATTTTATTTACAGGCTCTTTGAAACCTAACTAAGAGATGAACAAAGTTTGGAAATTTATAGTTAGGTTACCCCCCCATTGGATGTCCTCTTTGGGTCTGCTAGTCGTCCGATTGGTCCAGATGTCGGGAGTTGAGTCAATTGATCTGAGATTCCAACACCAAAAGCTACTATGAAGCCACCCACTGTGACAATAAAGAAAAATGGATGGCCTCAATGGAGTCCAAACTCAACTGAATCAATGTTATGAAAGTCTGGGAGGGCTGTCACTCTCTTCCCAATGGTAAAATTTCCCTGTCAACTGTGTGGGTCTACCAAATCAAAGACAATCCTGAAGAAACGGGAGTCTCATTCAAATCTTGACTCTGCATTCAGGGATTCAAACAGGTGGTATTCTTTGAATATGGTCAAAACTATGCTCCGATGGGCTCCATCACCACACTTTGGGTCCTGTTAGTATATGCTCTACATCATACGCTCACTCTCTGGCAAATGGACATCAAATCTGCCTTCATTGACGCTCCACTGGAAGTGGAACTCTTCATCAAGGCCCCCTTAGGATACAATAGTCCGTTCCCTTACTTCAAGCTCAACAAGGCTCTTTATGGTCTAAAGCAAGCACCTAAAAGCTGGTACAAAACTAATAAGATTGAATTCAAATTCTTGAGGACTTATAAACAACAGACTGAGAAACAAAGAGAATCAAAGAGACATATCAGAAAGAGACTTTGTGAAAAGAAAGGTGGACAAGGAAATAGAGGTGTAGAGTCCTACAGCTTTGATCAATGGACGATGTTCAATGAGACAACTTGAGTTGGGGGAGATCTGAGGACGGATGGACAATGGGAGAATGAAAAGAAATTGGAGGGCAACTAATCGAGGTATGAGGTCAAATGAGTTTGATGAGGTCTTGTTGAAGAGATTTTCATCTTACCAGTCATAGATGATTGTATTTGAGTTGGGCGGTTATTCGATGGATGAATGTAGGTTGATGATTGCAGCCAAGATTTGAGAAAGAAAATAGAGGGACTATAGAGAAAGAAGAAAATGAGAATGAAGAAGGAAAAGAGAAGAGACAAAAGTGAAGACTCCGGCCCGGAAGCAGAAGGTGAGAGGCCGATGGTCGTCTAAACCCCCTGTCCTAAACTTGGTGCGCCGCCCAGAGGCGCGGGTTGAGAAAAGCACTACAGCGCGCAGAGGATGAGAGCGGGAGAATACTCAACACCCCTCGTGACTGGTAAGGTGATGTCGACTTAGGGTTGGTTAGACTGAGGGTGGAAAATTGACTTCTGGAGAAGTTGAAGAGCTCCGACAGAGGTGGCTTTAGTCAATGGGTCCGCTATCATTTTGTCAGTGGGCACCAGCTGTAAGTCAAATTTAACAAGGGAAAAATCTTTGCGCAGCCCTTTAGTTTTGATATCGATGTGTCGTGACTGCAAATGTGAGCCAAATTTCTTTATTTTATTGTCTAATCCTTTTTTATCTATATATATTACTGGTTTATTAGAGGGGGAGCTGTTAATTTTGTCTACCAGGTGAGTAATCCACTTCAATTTGAGGTAACAGTCGAGCAAGGCGTTGAGTTCAGATTCAGTTGAGGAATACGTAATGTTCCGCTGTCTTGATGAGTTCCAGAGAACCGGGCTACCATAGTGTAGTATTATATACCCGGTTTGAGATTTGCAAGAAGTGGGATTGTCACCCCATGTAGCATCACTATAGCCCAAGATGAAATCTTTGGATGAGTCATATTTCAGAGTAAGCTTGAAGTCTCTGGTCGTCTTGAGGTGCTTCCATACCTTGCAAACTTCCTTCCAGTGGGTGAGTCCTGGTTTTGCAGTGAACCTTGCAAGACTGGAGACGGCGAAGGAGATATCCGGACGAGTATATTGAGAGAGGTGGTTTAGCAGTCCAATTGTGGATTGATAATTGATGTTGAGTTGACAGAACTGAGCATGATCTTCATCTGAGGCTGGTTCGAGATGGAAGTTTTGGGTAAGAGGCGCGTTGATGTTTTTGCAGTCGGTAAGACCTAATTCTTCTAGGCCCCTTTTGATATGCTTCGGTTGACTTAGAAATATGCTGTCCCCGTCGAATTGCATCAGCATTCCAAGAATTGTGTTTGGTGAGTGACATGAGGAATTGGAGAACCTCTTTAAGAAATTGAATGCAAACAAGTCAAAATTCCCTACCAGAATCAGATTGTCAACGTGGAAGTACAGAACTTCCCCTGACTTAGAGCTGAGGTATAGGCATGGATCTCTGGTGGATTCTTTGAATCCTTGAGACTTGATCCATGCAGTAAGCGTCTTTTACCAATTCTTGGGTGACTGTCGTAAACCGTAGAGTGATTTTTTTAATTTGAGAAAGGGGGATTTTTGATTTGATCCTTCAGGGGTTTTGATGACTACAGTTTTGTTTAGAGGAGCGTGGAGGAAGGCACCTTTTACATCAAATTGAGTGAAGGTCATTTGATTCTTCAAGCCATAGACCAGAGCAAGACAAAGGGAACCAAGTTTCCCCATTGGAGCCCAAGTCTCTTCAAAGTCTACTCCTTGAACTTGATCAAATCCTTGTACACACAGTAGTGCCTTGTACTTTGTGGGTTCTCTGTGACAATTCTCTTTAACTTTGAATACCCACGTTGTATTAAGTACATTTTTGGGTTTGCCGCAGAATTCTTCGCAGAATTCCTCAGTTTCAATTGAGTTGAGTTCCTCTTCCGAGGCTACCTTCCATCTAGGCCATTCAGAACAGTTTTGGGCGGACTTATAAGAGGGAGGTTTGTAATAGTGGTGGAAGCCGTATCTTTGGGGTCTTTGGAGTCCATTCCTGGGACGTAGATTGATTCGCTGTTGCGGAGGTTCCGGCTCAGAGTGAGAAGGAAGAGCAGGGTATTGAGGATCAGGTAATTGAGGTGTAGAGTGAGGAGAAACATCTCGGTCAGAGTCTGAGTCGGAGTGTTCCAAGACAGGTTCTCTAATTGAGTATTGTTTTTCATTTGTGGAGAAATCGTTCTTGTCATCATGCAAGTCCGATTGGGAAAAGATGTCTAAGCCTGGTGATTCAAAGAATGGAAATTCATTGAGTTGATTCTTGAGGAACCTAACATGTTTAGTTTCTACGACGGCTCCAAGCGAGTTGAGAATTAGATAAGAGTGAAAGGTTGGGTTGAAGCCAATTACGACTCCTTCAAGACCCTTTTCATTGAATTTTCTTCCTTTTTGCAGGCGATTAGCAAGATAGATAACAGAAGAACCTACGGGTTGTAAGTAATTAGCTGGGAGGGTTTTACCAAACATAAGTTCCCAAGGAGACGATTTTTTACCTTCTCAAGGGATCTGGTTTAACATAAAGCAAAAACTTCGCGCTATGATATGCCAGTAATTTTTGGCTAGACGGGACAAGGAGAAAGTAGATCGGGCGGATTTGATAATCATCCTATTGGCTCTTTCAACTCTTCCGTTGTGTTGTGGGTGGTACGGCTCGGAAGTGCGGAGTTTAATGAAGTTCTTTTTGGCAAACTCTTTCAGGGTGGAATTTGTGAATTCCATTCCTTTGTCGGAGAATATTTCAGATGGATAATAATTCAAGAGTTTGTGTTCAGTTTTGAGGATGTTGATAATGATTTCGGGAGTCTGGTCTTTAGAAATTAAGGGAAAAGCGCCAAGATAACCGGTGTAGTTGTTGACCAGAGTGAGCAGATATTGGTGGCCAGCCTTTGATTGTGGGGTAATCGGGCCAACCAAATCGAGATGGATGCCTTCTAGCGGTTTGTTGGCAGGAGTGGAGGTATTGGAAAAGGGATATCTAGTGATCTTTCTCTTGACGCAGCTGTCACATTGGAAATTCTTAAGTTCGTCGTAGGAGAAACAATCTTTAAGGAGGGGTTTGAGCGTAGAGATAGATGCATGGCCGTACATTCTGTGTAGATCAGATAGAGTATTAGTTGAGTCAGGGAACTGATTAGCGACATTTGCAGAATTATTTTGGCCGGTAGATTGAGGTTTTTCAATGAAAAACAAATTGTCCCTTATTAATCCCTTCAGTACGGTTTGATCTCTGCGAGTCACCTTGAACGTATTGCAAGTTTGAGAGAGGTTGCAGCCTTTCTTTGCAAGGATTCCCGGGCTGATCAGATTAACCACAATGTCTGGCACGTAAGCGCATTCTTCAAGCGTGATCACGGAATTGTTCCACTCTAGTCTAACAGTGCCTGTTCCTTGTATTTTAAGATTGGCTTCCAGTTTTCCGGTCTTGATTTCTTCGGATTCCTCTTGTAGTTCTATGGACGAGAAAAACTTTAGATCGTTAAAGATGTGAACATTGGCTCCAGAGTCCAGGAGTAGATTCGGACTGTTATCTGCATTGATCCAGAGGGTCAGCATAGCGTGGTAGTTGATTGTTGGATTCTTCTTCAGATTGTTTTTCCACTCATTTTGCTGTTCGATCCACCACTCTGGAGCTGCTTCGGGATGGAGATGGAAACACGAAGATTCAGGATGAGGTGCGTTGGGATCATGGTATCCTTCACGGCATCTCATTTTGACTTTCTTCTTGTCCTTAAAATTCCTAGTCTTGGTTGTGATTAACAAAACGTCAGTGGAGGGTTTATTCGGATTGGATTGGGCCTTTCTCTCATTGTGATATTGTATAAGATGGTTGAACACAACGTCCATCGTCAGATTCTTATCTACATGCATAACTTGTTTTTTGAGGTTCTCAAGTGTTGGGGGCAATTTGAATAGTAATAAGTACACTAAGATATGGTTTGGTAGTTCAATCCCAACATCTGTCATTCTTGTGATAGCTTTTCTCATTTTGGTAATGAAGCTCTTGATAGCGTTTTTGCGGAAGATCAAGTGGAGGAAGTGATTGAATACTCTGGCACAATTAGCTGTCTCTGAGGAGGCAAATCTTCTCGTGATTTCAGCCCACAGAAGCTTAGAGGATGAGATGTTTGTTGAGGTGACGACATTAGTGTGAGTGTTGCTGTTTAGTTTAGATAGTAGTATCGCCCTAATGTCTCTATCTTGCTTTGATGATATGGGGACAGAGTTAAGAGTGATGGCGTCCTTGATGTCCTTGAGATTGAAAAACATAAGCATCTTGTCCCACCAGATCGAGTAATTCTCTTTGTTCAAAGGGGGTATGGCGTCGACCAATGCCTTGAGAGCAACTTAGTGGAAGTAATCATTTGCTCCTGTTGGTTCATTCATGGCTTGATTGGTTAGGTTTGTAGGTAGGTCCTTTGGCTTTTAACCGTAATAAGATTGAATTCAAATTCTTGAGGACTTATAACCAACAGACTGAGAAACAAATAGAATCAAAGAGACATATCAGAAAGAGACTTTGTGAAAAGAAAGGTGGACAAGGAAATAGAGGTGTAGAGTCCTACAGCTTTGATCAATGGGCGATGTTCAATGAGACAACTTGAGTTGGGGGAGATCTGAGGACGGATGGACAATGGGAGAATGAAAAGAAATTGGAGGACAACTAATTGAGGTATGAGGTCAAATGAGTTTGATGAGGTCTTGTTGAAGAGATTGTCATCTTACCAGTCATAGATTATCGTATTTGAGTCGGGCGGTTATTCAATGGATGAATGTAGGTTGATGATTGCAGCCAAGATTTGAGAAAGAAAATAGAGGGACTATAGAGAAGGAAGCAAATGAGAATGAAGAAGGAAAAGAGAAGAGACAAAAGTGAAGACTCCGGCCCGGCAGCAGAAGGTGAGAGGCCAATGGTTGTCTAAACCCCCTGTCCTAAACTTGGTGCGCCGCCCAGAGGCGCGGGTTGAGAAAAGCGCTACAGCACGCAGAGGATGAGAGCGGGAGAATACTCAACAAAAACCCTCAAAAGCCGGCTCCTCAAGGAAAATTTCACAACATTGAGTGCCAACCCTTGTATTTACATCAATACAGCTACTAAAGTTCACATGTTTGTATACATTGATGATCTATTGATAGTTGGTAACTCTGTTGAATTCAGAAATTGCCTAAAAGCTCAGTTCAAGATCTCCCAAGACAGTCCCCTGAGTAAGATACTTGGAAATCAACTTGTGAATACCAAAGATGGACGTGGGCTTCTGCAGTCCAATCACATTGACACCGCACTCAGTGAGCTAGGCCTGATCAATTGCAAACCAATCAGCACACCCTTCACACCCAACATCAAACTTCTGTCCGCAACCAATGAAGAACATCAAGAATTTCTCAAACTTAATATCAATTATTGATTGTCCACTGGTTTTTTGAACTTCATTGCCAGCCAAACACAACCCAACCCAGCCTATTCTGTCTCCAATCTCTCTTGGTTCAATAATAAACCAGGAATGCCTCATTGGATTGAATCCAAATATGCCTGGCAGTACCTAAGTACTTCAAAACACTTAGCTCTCCACCTTCAGAACTCCTCTTTCAAATATGAAATTGAAGTTTTCAGCAATTCATACAGCAGCAACCATTCCAAATATCAAAGAAGTCATACTGGCTATTTGATTCTCCTTTACGGCTTTTGGGTTTCATGGCACAGTAAGCTCCAACCAACCATTTCCCTTTCCTCCACCAAAGGAGAACTCAAAGCCCTTGTCCTGGCCACGCAAGAGAAGTTGTGGCTGTCACAATTGATCACGGAAATAAATCCAAACATGCAATTCACTCACTGCTCTTTTGTTGACAAAAAAGCCTTGAATGACCTAGTAAATCAAGAATCTCATCATGGAGCTCTCAAACACGTCAACACTCAGATCAATTGGTTGCAAGAGCAACGCAACAGCCACTCCCTCATCACTCATCTCATCCCTTCAAATCAAATGCCAGCCAATTCACTAACAAAATCCACCCTTTGTTCCTCCTTTGCCAATCTTACCTCCTTCACCATTTCACCTCAAATCTGATCACGGCGGTGTGTCATGTCAATTATTATCGTCAAGACTCTTTATTTCAATCCTTATATTTACCTCTGTAGTAGTATAGACTGAACACATTGATGAGAAAACACAGGTGATAGAGACAAACCATTTGTGAGCACATGGATTGAGAAAGATAGTTGAGACTATGACTGCAACAGTTTAGACAGGCAGCTTTACCTGAGATCAGTGAACTACGGTTTTGCTTGGTTGACAAATCACAGATACGAGGTTTGGTTATACTAGCTGATCAGGCTGGATAGAGTGCGACGCAACAATCATATAAAATGGAAGGAGCAGAGGGAAGAAGCAAGGAGATGAGTAAAGACAGGTAGGTACTAGTTGGAAGGGAAGACACCTGGTCTTGTTAGCAACATGTCATACCTCCACTGAAGCTTGTATTAGCTCCTCCTGTTTTCTGTGACGGTTACCAAGGTTGGGTTGTAACTTCACGTTGGGCCAAGGCGAGTTGGTTCCGGATTTGGGGTGCAGCTTCAGGGGGCAGTGACAGACGTTGACTTGAGAGGAAGGAGGGCAGTGAGGACTGTTGAGAGAGAGAGAGCAGGGAAGTTCTGGATTGAGCTGGGAAAGGAGATCCTGGGTGGTGGAATGATCCCCTTCAAAATCTAGGTTGGGTTGAGGGACAGGAGAGAGGACTGGGTGATGTTTTGCACATGTGCGCGGCGTCGGGGGTTCACGGCCGCCAGAGGTTTTCAGATAGCTCAAGGGATCTTTACTTGAAACTCCTCCTAGATTTGGCAGAGGTGAGGTGTAGTTGGTATCTGGCTTGTATTACCTTCATGTATCCGAGTGGCTTGGTCAATATGTCTGCTATCATTTCATCCAACGGTGTGTGTTTGATGGAGAGTAGGAACTTTGAGAATAGGTCCTGTACATACTGGAATTGTATTTCAATGTGTCTGGAGTTGGGATTGAGTTGTGCTTTGCGACTGATAAAGTTGGTGCCTTGATTGTCGTTCTTTATCTTTGGCTTGGGGATTGATATTCCTAGGCCAAGTATAAGCGTTGAGATCCATCTGAGTTGTTTAGGGCAGAGGTTTATTGCGATGAACTTGGCTTCTGTAGTAGACTGGGCCACCACCATTTGTTTCTTTGTTGTCCAGCTGGTGGAATTGACGTATAGTGTTACGACATAGCCGGAGGTTGACTTCTGAGTGGTCATGGACCCTCCGTAATTGGCGTCCGCCCACCCGCATAGCTGGTCCCCTGGATATTTGGACTTGGTAAACAGAAGTCCCACCACTTTGGTCCCTTGAAGGTATCTAAATAGGTGCTTGACCATCTTCCAGTCAGATTGCGTGGCTTGTTTGCAAACTGAGACAGCAGGTTTACGGTGAACTGTATGTCGGGTCTTGTGTGGATGGCTAGGTGTATTAGAGTGCCCAGAGCCTTTTGAATGGTTTTCACGTCAAAGTCGGGAGATTCCTGGCTGACCACTTTGTCTATGTTCATGGGTGCAGGGGCCTTGACTGCGTTGAGGTGTTCAAATCCAAAATCCCTTAATGCCTTCTCTGTGAAGTCCCGCTGATGAAGCTTAAGTGACCCATTGTGATTCCAGTCAAGCGTATACCCCAGGTGTTGAGAGGGGCGTTCCTGAAGCTTGATTTCATAATGTCCCCCAGCAGTTTTAGGAACCCATCAATCTCACCTTTATCACTACCCACAATCATCCCGTTGTCCACGTGTATGTGCAATTTCATGGACTTGCCATTGTTGACAAAGATCAACTCATTGCCCACCGACGGTTCTAAACCTAGCGATTTCAAGGTCTTTGTCAGGTGTGACCTCCAGCACCGTGGCACTTGTTTTGTACCGTATAGGGACTTGTTTAATCTCCACACCCAATCCTCCTTACCTGGTACTTCAAAACCCGCGACCTGAGCCACGTGAATAACTGCATCAATTTCTCCATACAGGAAGGCGGTTTTGACATCAAATTGTGAAACATGCCAGTTGTGTTGGACCGCCAACAATAGTAGCGCCCTGAGGGATTTTCTCCGCCCTACCAATGAGTATGTGTCCAAGTAGTGGCGTGGGTACTCCTGATGATTGCCAAAAAAAACCAACCCTGATTTCTGCTTGGTTACTTTGCCAAACTCGTTCTTTTTCCTTACCAGCCGCCACATCCTGCCAATAACTTTGTTGTTGTCAGGTTGTGGTACCAGGGTGCCAGTTTGATGCATCAGAAATGAGTTTTTCTCTGCCGTCATTAACTCAATCCACTTCTTGCGTTTGCTGAGGTCCAACATTGCTTTTTCCACCAACACCACTTCACTTAGGAGCACCTCACTCCCCTCATTCTCCTCCTCATCCCGTGCACAGGAGCGCCTTGAACTCGCCATAATCACAGTGACATCAATGTCGGATGAGATATTCTTGGGTGCCTTGTTGTAGTAGGGGATATAGGCGTAACCTTTTGGAGGCGCCTTGACCGTTTGTACTGGTCTTTTGGAGGTGCGGTCCGGAGCCTCCGTGATGGGGCAAGTTTGTGTTGTTGGAGAACCGCCGGAAGGGCCAGCGACTGTTGGGGTTTAGACAATTGGGGCAGTTGTAGTGGGAGCCGGGCTGTCCATTGCATGGCCAAGCTCGCTTTAAGATTGCGCAACGGGCATGTGCAGCGGGACAACTTTGTCTCTGATACCGGCCATTAGCGGTCTGGCTGCCAGGTCTGTCGGTAGTGATGTAGGGGTCTTCTTCAGCGCAAGTGCAGATTTGTACGGGAATAACAGCTTTGTAGGTGAGAAATATTGTTTTACAACCACACGTTGTTTGTGCGGGTCAAGGAACCCCCCGCGTCCGAGTAAGGTTCATATCCAAGGAAAAGCATTGGCTTAGATCTTACCTCAATCTTCAACACGGGAGGGTTGTGCACATGCACCTTGAGACCAAACGGAATCAGGGTCAGTACATTGCGCACGGGTTCTATTGTAGTGTTGACTCCAAGCAGCATGCTAACCGGCAACATCAAGTTAAGCAATTTTGATGGGAGTAAGTTGATGAGCATGGAGCTGTAGCGGGCGGCTTTGTCCCAGTAGTTGATGGGGACGTCTGACTGTGCCAGAAGGCATCTGATCTTTGTGAGTATTTTTTGATTGAATCTCTTGGCAAGACCGTTTGTTTGAGGTGGGTTGGCAGGGCCCTGTTCTAAGACAATTCCCTGCGAGGAAAGAAATTCCCGCAGCTTAGTTGATCCGAATTCCCCCCCTCAATTGCAGTGCAGGAAAGCAGGAAAGAAGTCAAGTTGATTCTTTATTTCATGTAGATAACTCATGATCCTGTCCTCCGCGTCAGATTTATGCTTTAGAACGTATATCCCATTGAGTTGATGATACCCAGTACGTACAAGGCGGATTGCTTGCAAGGAGGGGTAATCTGGAGAATGTCAAGGTGTAGACAAGGGAACGGGGTGGTGGAGGTAGGAAGAGGGTTGGAGTGTGGCCATTGCTTTAACTTGCACTCAAGGCACATGTTGCAGCGGGTAGATGAGGGAAAGGGAGATGGAGTTGGGAGATTTTTAATTCGCAGGAAGTGTTTTAGATAGACATCCAACGGGTGACCCAGTGTAATGTGCCAGTCAATATTGGCAGCCGATACTCTTACCACATTGTGGTCGGAGAGAGGCTTGTGATTTGAGAAGTAGAGATTGCCATTCCTGGGAAATCAATAGAAAATGCGGTCTGCCAGTTTTATTAGGAACGTACGGTGGTTATGGACCACTTTCAGACCGTGATCCTCCAACTGACTTGCTGATATAAGATTACGCAGGCCGTTGGGGGCATAGAAGACGGGGTAGATGACAGTGCCACCTATATTCAGCTTGCCAACATGGGTGACCCTTATGTTGCCGCCATAGGTTCAGAGCTTTTTGGAAGTTGGGGTTGGGTCTTGTAGGAGCGACAGGTTGCAGAAGGTGGACCTTGAGGCTCCTGAGTCATATACAAGTTTGGAGTTTGGAGTTTTTACATATGAGGTGCTGTATAGCACGTCCTCAGATACCAGAAACCCGCAGTCGTCCGGGTTGGTCGACTGGTCAGAAACTAGGTCGGTCTCATCATTAGGTGAGTCTGACGGTGGGTTGTTGTTCTCCTCCTCAGCAACGTTGACAGAGTTAGAGGTTTGCAACTGCCTGAGCTCTTGATCCCGTTGTTTGATCTGAGCTGCTAGGGAGGGGGTTTGGGTTGATGTTTGAGGATTTTTCCAAGTCGGAGCAACCAAACATGGCCTCAATTGAGCGGGAGTTGACGTAGTTGTGGCTGTTTGGAACCTAACAGGGTGTTTGTGAGTGGATCGATGAGCGGGAAGTGGGGCTTGGGGTCAAGAATTAGAGGCAAAGTGGCTGGTGTTTTTTGAGTTTGACTCTCATTGAGAGTCCTCAAGGAGAACTCTATTTGAGACCGTTTCAAGCAAGAAGGGATGCAGGTCGTAGAGGGTGGACGTAATACTTCAAATGAGATTGTCCATTCTGAGGCTTTTGATGAAGAAGATGGCAGCAAGGGCTGAAGAGACATTCATGACTTTTTTTCACCAGATTGGCCTTTGATTCTTTTGGACAGGTTGACATACGCGCCCTTAAACGCAGAGGTGTGGTCTTGCAGACTTTTTCCTGGTTCATAGGTAAGATTGATGAGTTGAATCAGAGCATCTTCTATGACTATGAGGGAATTCTCACCACATTCTGCTGCCAATAATTGATACTCTTTGCTGAAATTGGACTTTCTTAGCTTAATGCAAGACAGTAGATTGCGCTTGACCGAGTTCTGTAATAGGCTTAGTGCTAGCGCGTTTTTTTGCCTTTAGGTCTTGAACTCCAGGTTGTTCTTAATCCACTCGCTGTCCAGGATTTCCTCGTGTCCTTTGCCAATGATGATATCTTCAAAGGCACTCTTCCAATCATGCTAGTTGTGTCGATTGAGCTTGGCGATTTGTGATTTTGTGGAATAGTCCTTGTCCGAATTGTCTGAAGGAGGGATGAGGATGGGGTGTCCTTTGGCCATGCTGGAGGGATACCTAGACGGGGATGATTCAGAGTATGTACTCCGAGTTTACTAGGATTAAGAGGTGACTCTTGCTACCATGTCAATTATTATCATTGAGACTCTTTATTTCAATCCTTATATGTAACCTCTGTAGTAGTATAGACTGAACACATTGATGAGAAAACACAGGATATAGAGACAAAGCATTTTTTAGCACATGGATTGAGAAAGATAGTTGAGACTATGACTGCAACAGTTTAGACAGGCAGCTTTACCTGAGATCAGTGAACTATGGTTCTGCTTGGTTGACAAATCACAGATAGGAGGTTTGGTTATACTAGCTGGTCAGGCTGGATAGAGTGTGACACAAAAATCATATAAAATGGAAGGAGCAGAGGGAAGAAGCAAGGAGATGAGTAAAGACAGGTAGGTACTAGTTGGAAGGGAAGACACCTGGTCTTTTTAGCAACATTCATACCTCCACTGAAGCTTGTATTAGCTCCTCCTGTTTTCTGTGACGGTTACCAAGGTTGAGTCGTAACTTCACATTGGGCCTAGGCAAGTTTGTTCTGGATTCGGGGTGCGGCTTTAGGGGGCAGTGACGGACATTGACTTGAGAGGAAGGAGGGAAGTGAGGAATTTCGAGAGAGAGAGAGAGGGGAAGTTCTGGATTGAGCTGGGACAGGAGATCCTGGGTGGTGGAATGATCCCCTTTAACATCTAGGTTGGGTCAAGGGACAGGAGAGAGGACTGGGTGATGTTTTGCGGGCGTGCGCGGCATGGCCGGTTCACGGCCGCCAGAGGTTGTCAGATAGCTCAAGGGATCTTTACTTGACATTTCATACTCCACCCTTCTCATCCCTCCTAGCCTGCTCCACCCTTCTCATCCCTCCTAGCCTGGTCAAGTCACCAGTGCAAAATCTCCAAATTTGAAGCCTTGTCATTTTCACAACTACCCTCTTGATTTTTCTCTCCTGATTCACATTCCTCCGGATCATCCTCATCATTTCCTCATCCTCTTTGCTTCCTCATCCTGATTGGTTCCCTCATCTCTTCCTCATCCTCATCCCCACCGTTTCCACATTCTTCCTTCATTCCCAATCACTCTCCCCGCTCACTCGTTCCAATCTCCGCTGTTGCTACTCCCAGCCTTCCTCCTATCCCATTACTCCATTCTCCTTCCCTCATTCCTCTCCAACTTTCCAATACCTCTCACTCGAAGCTCTCTTCTTCACAAATCGCCTATTTCCATCTTCTCTTCATCTCCTCCTTGGTAAACCAACCCGCTTCCTTGAATTGCTAGCCACCATCTCCCACCTTTCTCCTTGACTTCTCCTGCTCTCAATCATCAACTTGGCGCAATCACCACCCTAATCTTGCCTCAAAGTCACAAGATCCCCTAAAAGCCTTAAGTTGATCAGATTTGAGGCTCACACCTAGTGTTGAAACCATTTCCTTATTCTCATCATTCTCTATTCTACTGTCACAGAATCTGCTCTTGTCTCCGCTGCTCCTCTCATCATTAGCTGTCACTCCTTAGTCTGTAGTCTTAACTCAAAGGGATCCCAGGTAAGTTTCTCTTGATTTGTTCTTTTGATTTCTTTGAACTTCAGAATAACACTTGTGATCCTGTCAGGCCATTGGTCTTATTTTGAAATACAGTCAGATCTTGCTTTCAGCTTAACAGCATCTGGGTTACGCAAGGCATGAGGGACCGCCATATTGATGAAATCCTTTGACATTGCGGGGCTCCTCCTCAAGCTCCTACTCCAATCCCTGCCCCGGCTCCTCCTCCGGCCCCTGCCCCGGCTCTGGAAGGCATCCCTCCATCCCCTGCATCACCTATTGTCTTCCTGTCGTTGGTTCCCGTTGAACCAAGCCCCCCAGATGGTCCTCCGGAGGTCCCCTCCTTGCCAGTCCTGCCTCCCCCCAGCCCACTCAAGATCCTGGAAATCCCCGTTGTGTTGGCACTCCTGGCGGACGGATGAAAAATCTTTTCTGAAAGGTTGACCGCAATGCTCTGCAACTACCTAGTGACCCCCAGCTCTCAATCCTTGGAATCCTGGTGCGAGCTCCTGGCCTCTTTCCAGGCCTTACTGGCGTCATTGCGGGCGGACATGGAGGAAATGATGAGAATGGATTAGGCCCATCGCCCCGCCTCTCCACCTTCCCTTTTTCCGTTTTTTTCTTCCGTTTGTAGCGCTCTTCCCTTGTTGAGAATAATACGTCTTCTGCATGCTTGTCTTTTCCCAGCAGGTGGTCCTGTGGAAACATCCCCGCGTCCCAAGTGAGTTTTAAAGAGATTTCCACGTCCACGCGTCATAAGTGAGAGTGAGAGTGAGATTGAGATCCCCGCCCGCGTCCTGGTGAGAATGAGAGTGAGATTGAGATCCGCGCCCGTGTCCTAAGCCAACAAAGTTTGGCAGAAGGTACCTGGACGGCCCCAGCAAAACTGCCACACAGTTCCACGTACCCAACCTGCAACAAACAAAAAACCACCCTCCACCAGCGCGCGCGCACTGTCCTCCCACAGAGGAAAAGAAGTTGAGGAACAAACACTCTGGGGTGTCTGGCTGTTCCGGCTGTGAACCGGCTAGGACACCCCCTCACCAAATCAAACGTGTCCCATACGTGTCCCACGCAAATTTGGAACCCATTATCCTGTAGGAGAAGACAACTGATAAAGAGAAGACAGAGAAAAGAAACAAACCCAAAACAGGAAACCAAACCCCAAAAGAAAAAGTTTTTTTTTTTGCTAACGCCGGGCTTCCGCTCCTTGTCCCGCATTACCCAACCACAGAGCTTGTCCTGGCTTTTAGGGACCCGGCTTGTCCCGCGCCCGTGTCCCTGCAACCAATCATAACCAAAACCAGTACCAACTTGCAAAGCAATGTATTCAAGAAAAAATAAAACTAACAATCTGGGGTGTCTAGTTATTCTGGCTGTGAACTGGCTAGAGCACCCACTCACCAGGAATCAACCTTTAACCCTACTACATCCCCCCTGGCTTGATTGCTGTCCCCAGTGGTTTGTAGCCTTTTGCTCCTTTGGGGTGGCTCATTGGGCACGGGCTCCTCCTCATCCAAAGAGCCTAATCTTTCTACCAATGCTGAACCACCGGCACTGTCCCCTGCGTCCGCGCTATTGCCGACCTTCTTGTCAAAGGAGGTGGAGCTGCGTGGAAAGAAGCGCTTTACATGCAAAGCCACAGCCTTCTGTTTGAGAGGCGCCCCATCCAATTTTTCAAGCTGATAACTCCCACCCTCCAACTTGGATGCCACGCCAAAGGGCCTGTTCCATTGGTTGGCAAAAAGCTTACCCCACTCAGACTCCAGGCTCTGGTTGTACAGCAAAACCAATTCCCCCTTCCTGTCACGCTTCACACTTAAGGATTATTGTCTTCACCACTTTGACATGTCCTCTCCTCAGTACCATCTACCTCAGTCTAAAAGCATGACACAAATAAAAGCACAAGATCAATGGTGCGATCTGCTATTTCCTCTGGCTCGCGCTGAACTTCCAATCTCGGCAACCAACTCAGTATATACTTGCAAACTTCGCGGTTAACTCCATACCGGTTGGCCATCCATTATGAGATCCAATCTACTTCCCTGGCCAATCAACAGCCTTGGACTTCCATCTTTGGTCATGCATTGTTTTTTAGTTTGCATCTACGTCTAACCAAGCCATCACTACAGTATAGTTTGCAATTGGACTAGTCCCTACCCTGCAAACAATATTACCTCTCATTTGCATTACATTCAACATCACTTGCTCCTATCCCAATTTGTCATGCAATTGTACGCTCGGATTCTATTATCTTGCACTTAAGCTAAGACCTCGGATCTATACCGCTGCTTCATTTCCTATCCCATTCCTGTCATTCATTTCCTCACCGCTTCAACTGTAGTTATCTCATCACCAGGTTGTATCTAGTCACTTTGGATTAACTTATAAGGGCTATCCCCTTGCCTGATGATTGTCTCCTCAGTTAGTTAATTTCATACGTTCTCGCATTTTGCTGCAACCTAGTTATCACATTGGACTCAGGTTGAGTTTCCTTCTTCGGAACACATTCCATTCATCTCGCCGTTTCTTGAGTGGCATAACCAAGTTTGCACTTTTCAACTGGGTCTTGCTATTTGCACTTGCCCTTGCACTTGGTATTTCTTTGTGCTCATGATCATCTAAGAATTGCCCTATAGTACGTGGGGTGGTTGTGTGACATTAAATTAACTAAATCAACTCATCTTTTGTAGCCTGCCAATCTATAGTAGACTTCTTCTTTTCGATGTCACGTACTTGCTCAACCGGGAGCGCTTCCCTTGCCCCTTACAATGATGAAATCCATTGGGTAGGGAGAACCAGCGCTCCTCGGGCCCAACAACCATTAGATCCAGTTCCTCCTTCTAAATCTCCATCTGTGGAATCTCTTGATGATCCTCAGGGTCCTCAAGGGGATGCTCTGACGGACCCTCTTGCAGAATTTGCAGAATCCAACCATTCTTCCGATGAAACCGCAACTTCTGGTAGACCAGGGGTTTGCACTACTGCTCCAGAGCCAATGCTTCAACCCTGCTTTCGAAATTGATCCAGGCCCTCACTCATGGTGCCCAGCGATCTAGTCCAAGCACTCCTAGCTTTCGCACTCCGGGCATGAAACAACCCAATCACTTTACAGGAGAACACCCTCATAAGCTTAGATCCTACCTGCAGTCTTGTAAAATCATCTTTTCAAACAACTCCAACAATTTCCCTTCCGATAGACATAAAGTTATGTATGCTTTGTCCTTATTAGGAGGTAGAGCCTCACAGTGGTTCAAACCGTACCTCGAATTTTTGTCCAACAACAGTCCCACTTGTATTCTCAACAACTGGGACAGGTTTTAGCAAAAATTGTTCACCCTGTTTGGCAATCCCAATGAATTTTGAAATGCCAAATACAAACTTAATAGTTTAGTTATGAAGGAGAATAGTAGAGCTTCCGTTTATATTTCTCATTTTCAAACCTTGCAGTCTTGCATCCAGTGGAACAAGGCCGCTCTTCTATTCCATTTCCAAAAGGGTTTACCGGCACACTTAATCAAACAGCTCGCAGTTGGGGGTCATAAGACAACCTTGCTTCAGCAGCTAATTGATTGATTGATTGAGGTTGATAATGGCCATCATGACAAGAATTTCTCTCGGCGAAACAACCATGGACCGTCCACCTCGGCTCCAAGGGTGGACGACTCCTCAAAGCAAAACACGAGGAACCCAAAACCATCCAAACCAACCCCAACTTTGAACTCCAACTCGAAAGGGAAAGCCGTTGTCAAAACTCCGAAGTTCTTGGACAAAGAAACCGGGATGCTTCAAAGTGAGGAACGGCTGCAAAGGGAAAAGTACGGGCTGTTTATGTATTGTGGAGGTAAACATGATGTTGACAGCTGTGCAAAGCAGCTAAGCAGTCAAAAAATTAGCTTGTAGTTTTTCTGATACTCGCAAGGAAAACTACACATTATCTAAATCACCGCGAGTAAATCTTTGCACTTGCGAGTCACTAGGTGCTCCGAGTTCAAGATTTATCCTATTTCATTCCAACAACACTCCTTATCAAGTATTACTTGACTCAAATGCTAATTTTTCCTTCATCGGTGAATCTTTTGCCACTTCCAAAAATCTTACGTGTTCCAAGATAGATAAATTTCCTATCTTTTTAGTAAGTAGTGAGACTGGACCGTCTTATTGGGTTTCCCAAAAGGAAAAATGGACCTTCGCATTTTCCAATTTACCCAGCTTTGAATGGGACTTATTTGTCTTGGCTATACCCGGAATGGATGATACCATTCTAGGCCATGATTTCCTAGTTTACTGGAATCTGGATGTGAACTGGCAAGAAGGAGTAATTAACCTTTGAACCTTGCACCCCCAGAATGCTAACCTTTCCATCAACCAGGAATTAAACAGCCTACCTGACACTTTCATTGAGTTGGATGACACTTTTCCGCCAGGAGATTTGCAATATCCTGACCTTCATCCTCAAATTCCCTCTTCAGATTTAGGAGTTATCGCTTACCTATCCAGCTTAACTCTTTCCTGTTCCTTGGAAGAAAAACAGAAACCAACCAAAAGGTGTATTTTGAGCTCCCTAATCCTCTTGCACCATGCAGGCACCTCAAACCCGGTGCTCAAAGATGACAAGATTGAAGATTTAGAAATCATTTGAGAATCTTTACCTTTGGTTTATCATGACTTTGCTGACATCTTTTCAGCTGCAAAAGCAGATGAACTGCCTCCATCCTGTCCTTATGATCACAAGATTGAACTTACTGGCCCACCTCCGGCACCAGGACCAGTTTACTCTCTCTTGATGTAAGAATCAATTGCGCTTCAAGACTACATTGCGGAAAATGTAGAGAAAGGATTTCTTCGACCAACCAATTCAAACACCGGTTCCCCTGTCCTATTTTTACCAAAAAAGTACGGCGGACTTTGCCTTTGTGTTGACTACAGGAAACTGAACCAGGTAACCCAGAAGAATGCCTATTTGCATCCAGTGGAACAAGGCCGCTCTTCTATTCCATTTCTGAAAGGGTCTACTGGTGCCCTTATTCAAACAGCTTGCAGTTGGGGGTCATAAGACAACCTTGCTTCAGCAGCTAATTGATTGAGTGATTGAGCTTGATAATGGATATAACAACAAGAATCATCTTTGCAAAACAATCATGGACTGTCCACCTTGGCTCCAAGGGTGGATGACTCCTCAAAGGAAAACACGAGGAACCCAAAACCATCCAAACCAACCACAACTTTGAACTCCAACTCAAAAGGGAAAACCTTCACCAAAACTCCAAAGTTCTTGGACAAAGAAACTGGGATGCTAAGGAACAAGGAAAGGCTACAAAGGGAAAAAAACGGTCTGTGTATGTATTGTGGAGGAAAACATGATGTCAAAAGTTGTGCAAAGAGGTTAGCTCGTGAAGCGGGTAAGCATTCAAAAAAGTGGCTTGTAGTTTTTCTGATACTTGCAAGGAAAACTACACATTAGGTAAATAACCGCAATTAGATATTTGCACTTGCAAGTCACTACGTGCTCCTAGTTTGAAATTTATCCTATTCCATTCCAACAACATCCCTTATTGAGTCTTACTTGACTCCGGCGCTAATGTTTCCTTCATCAGTGAATCTTTTGCCACTTCCAAAAGTCTTACGCCTTCCGAGATAGATGAATTTCCTATCTATTTAGTAATTAGTGAAACTGAACCGTCTTATTGGGTTTCCCAAAAGGCACAATGGACCTTTGCATTCTCCAATATCCCCAGCGTCAAATGGGATTTATTTGTCTTGGCTATACCCGGAATGGATGATACCATTCTAGGCCATGATTTCCTAGTTTACTGGAATCCGGATGTGAACTGGCAAGAAGGAGTAATTAACCTTTGAACCTTGCACCCCCAGAACGCTAACCTTTCCGTCAACCAGGAATTAAACAGCCTACCTGACACTTTCATTGAGTTGGATGACACTTTTCCGCCAGGAGATTTGCAATATCCTGACCTTCATCCTCAAATTCCCTCTTCAGATTTAGGAGTTATCGCTTACCTATCCAGCTTAACTCTTTCCTGTTCCTTACTAGGTGCTCCGAGTTCAAGATTTATCCTATTTCATTCCAAAAACACTCCTTATCAAGTATTACTTGACTCAAACGCTAATTTTTCCTTCATCGGTGAATCTTTTGCCACTTCCAAAAATCTTACGTGTTCCAAGATAGATAAATTTCCTATCTTTTTAGTAAGTAGTGAGACTGGACCGTCTTATTGGGTTTCCCAAAAGGAAAAATGGACCTTCGCATTTTCCAATTTACCCAGCTTTGAATGGGACTTATTTGTCTTGGCTATACCCGGAATGGATGATACCATTCTAGGCCATGATTTCCTAGTTTACTGGAATCCGGATGTGAATTGGCAAGAAGGAGTAATTAACCTTCAAACCTTGCACCCTCAGAACGCTAACCTTTCCATCAATCAGGAATTAAACAGCCTACCTGACACTGTCATTGAGTTGGATGACACTTTTCCGCAAGGAGATTTGCAATATACTGACCTTCATTCTCAAATTCCCTCTTCAGATTTAGGAGTTATTGCTTACCTATCCAGCTTACCTCTTTCCTGTTCCTTCAAAGAGAAACAGACACAAACCAAATGGTGTATTTTTAGCTCCATAATCCTCTCGCACAATGCAAGCACCTCAAATCCGGTGCTCAAAGATAACAACATTGAAGATTTAGAAATCATTCAAGAGTCTTTACCTTTGGTTTATCATGACTTCGCTGACGTCTTTTCAGCTTCAAAAGCAGATAAACTGCCTCCATCCCGTCCTTACAATCTTAAGATCGAACTTACTGGCCCATATCCGGCACCGGGACCAGTCTACTCTCTCTCGAGGCAAGAATCAATTGCACTTCATGACTACATTGCGGAAAATGTAGCAAGAGGATTTCTTCAACCAAGCAATTTGAACACCAGTTCCCCTGTCCTATTTGTTCCAAAAAAGGATGTCAGACTTTGCCTTTGTGTTGACTACAGGAAACTGAACCAGGTAACCCGGAAGAATGCCTATCCAGTACCGCCTAATTCACATCTCCTCACCCTCTTCCATGGAGCTACTTATTTCTCAAAGTTAGACCTTCGACGTGCCTATAACCTAATTCGCATTAAGGAAGGTCATGAGTATTTGACTGCAATGAGAACCCGCTTCTGCAGTTATGAGTATACCAACATGCCTTTTGGCCTCTGCAAAGCTCCTTCCACTTTTCAAAATTTTGTCAACAAAATTTTCTCCGATCTCGTAGGTAAATACCTTGTGGTATATCTTGATGATATACTAGTCTACTCGAGTAACCTCAAAGATTGCATTGCACATGTGCAAGAGGTGCTACAGCGACTTTGCAAGAATGACCTTTTTGCAAAAGCCTCTAAGTGCTAGTTCCATTCCTCTTCTTTTCATTTTCTAGGTGTCGTAGTCTTGCAGCAAGGACTATCAATGGACCCAGCCAAAAGAAAACGCATATTGGACTGGCCCCAACCTTCCTTGGTTAAATCTCTTCAAGTTTTCCTTGGTTTCAGTTTTTAGTTTATGATAATTGTATAGTAGTACCAGATAATTCTTGCATTAAGTTAGATATCTTTGAGTCACGGCATGATTCTCTGCTTGCTGGTCATTATGGGCAGGATAAAACCTACCAATTGATTGCACAAGACTTCTACTGGCCTGCTATGACCAAAGAAGTAAAAGACTATGTTAGCGCGTGCTATGATTGCAATTGTAACAAGTCCTCAAAACACCGGAAGTATGGGCTGCTCCAGCCACTTCCAATTCCGCCTTGTCCTTGGCACTCGCTGTCTATGGATTTCATCTCTCAATTACCTTCTTCTAGTGGATATGATTCTATTCTAGTAATAGTAGATTGCTTCTTGAAGATGGCTTTATTTTTAAGCAGTAATGTGACGGCCTCTTCAGAAAATTTTCCTAACTTGTTCATAGAATATGTATCTTCAAAAAATGACCTCCCTGATAATATAGTTAGTGATTGTGGATCTCTTTTTGTCTCAAGCTTCTGGACCTTGCTATGCCAACAGTTGAAGATTACTCGCAACTTATCAACGGCTTACCACCCGGAAACAGATGGGCAAACCAAGCGAGTTAATCAGATTCTTGAAAAATATCTTTGAATGTATGTCTCCTATCAACAAGACAACTGGTCGCAATGGCTCCCACTACTCCACTCATTACTCCACCAAACAGTTGCCCTTCCAAACTCTTTATGGTAGAAACCTGACTTTCTCTTCCCTTCACGTAGCACCTTCTCAACCTGCTACCGATTACCTTGAACAAATTCAATCCCTTCAATTGCAACTTCAAACCAACCTCAAAGAAGCAAACCAGCGCTATAAGGAGCAAGCAGACCAATCTTGCACTTTGGCTCCAACCTTTGCAGTAGGAGATCAAGTATGGCTTGATGCTTGACACATTTGCAGCACTTGCCCAACTCGCAAACTCTCCACAAGAAAGCTTGGCCCCTTTAAAGTAGAATCAGTCATCTCCCCTAACGCCTTTAAACTTACTTTACCTGCAAAATGGCAAGGTATCCACCCGGTCTTTCATGTGTCTCTCCTAGAGCCAGCTCGAGTCCTAAACCAGGGAAAGACTCATCCCCCTCCTGAACCGGTCACTTTCCTCGATCATCAAGATTGGGAAGTAAGCCGTATTCTGGATTCCAGGTTACAAAAAGGAAGACTTCAATACCTCGTTGAATGGTCTGGCTTCCAGTCCGATGAAGATTGCACCTTGTGGGAACCAGCCCATCACCTTTGCAAATTCACCCAATCTGATTTGAGAATTCCATGCAAGCCACCCTTGCAAGCCTCGGCAATCATGATTCTTTCCCATCCAATCCCATTGAATTCCATTCCATTCCATTCCACATTTCATCCCATCCAATCCCATTCCATTCCACTCCACATTTCATGCCATCCAATCCCATTACATTCCATTCCACATTTATCTTACTCAATCCCATTCCATTCCATATTCCATCCCATTTAACCCCCTCTTATTTCACCATCATTCCATCAGTTAATTCCTCAATCTCACCGTGTTATTCTTTTTCTAATTTTCCTTTCATTTCTACTAAATAAAAAACTTCATTCTTTATTATTAAAAAAATAATGATAATAATAATAATATTTATAATAATATTTCTATTTATAATAATGGAAAAAAAAGAGAATATACATTTTAATTACAAAGTTTCTTTTATTTCTTTTTCCGCATCCTCCCAATTTGCCGTCAAATCAGCAACCATGGACCGAAAGGTATCAAGGTCTTCATCATTGATCAATGCGGAAATTCTTTGAAGAAACAGCACTTCAGTTACAATGTGCCTCTCAAAAATCTCCTCGCATCTTGCAACCCAAGCTTGCTTTGGCCGAGCATTCCATCCGCCTTCCTCCAAGGGCTCTTCATACGCTCTCTTCCTTTGGCCACCCAACGTTCCTTCTCCAATATTGTCCGTCAGGCCCCTTGCATCCGTTTTGACCAGCAATACAACTTGCACCGGATCCGCTTTGCCTCGGCCCTCCATTCCTTCCATCCCATCTCCTTCATTCCCTCCTTCTAATTCACCTGCTCCATCTTTGTTCTCTCCACTTCCGTTTCCTCCATTTCCTGCTTCTCTTTCCGCTGCGTTTTCTTCCCCCTCCCTTTCTTCCTTGGTTATAACTCCTACCAGTTCCGCACCGGACACCTTGCCTCGCATCTTGGCATTCATCTGGGGCCCCGGAATTTCATTCGGGGGTCCCCAGTAAGGTGGTGGTGGTGGTGGTGTGTTGGTAGTATATCTTTGAAAATGGGGCAACACTAGCAAACAAGCAAACAATTAGTTACTATTTCAAGTTCATTAGTCAGTCCAGATTAGTACTCACCAGGAACTTGAGTCCCCAAGTATTTGATCTCCAGCAATGGTGGTATCTTGGAATTAACCCTTGGCGCGGACCTACAACTTTGCATCTCCCTCAAAGATTCCAAAGGACCCTTGACAGTTGACTTGAAATTTATAGGAAAGTTGCATGCCACCTTGCAAAGGCAACATTGCTTGCATTTGCCTCGGAGGCCTTGGACGGCAGTACTGGGAATACACCGCTTGTTGCGGCAAATACAGTTTTTGCAACAGCGGGATGACAATGAAAACATTTTTACAAAATTTATAAATCTATTGGGTAATAAATTAAGTAACGTATAAGGGTATACAGTTATAATTAAACGACTTGAAATCAATGGGAAAATCTACCTGAACGCTTGCAGGGGCTTGTGTCTTTATACCCGGGCAACTGTCACGCTTTGCCCTTAAGGATTATTGTCTTCACCACTTTGACATGTCCTCTCCTCAGTACCATCTACCTCAGTCTAAAAGCGTGACACAAATAAAAGCACAAAATCAATGGTGCAATCCACTATTTCCTCTGGCTCGCGCTGACCTTCCAATCTCCGCGACCAACTCAGTATATACTTGCAAACTTTGCTGTTAACTCCATACCGGTCGGCCATCCATTATGAGATCCAATTTTCTTCCCTGGCCAATCAACAGCCTTGGACTTCCATCTTTGGTCATGCATTGTTTGTTAGTTTGCATCTACATCTAACCAAGCGATCACTACTTTATAGTTTGCAATTGGACTAGTCCCTACCCTGCATACACTATTACCTCTCATTTGCATTACCTTCAACGTCAATTGCTCCTATCCCAATTCGTCATGCAATTTTACGCTCAGATTCTATTGTCTTGCACTTACGCTAAGAACTTGGATCCATACCTCTGCTTCATTTCCTATCCCGTTCCTGTCATTCATTGCCTCACCGCTTCAACTGTAGTTAGCTCATCACCAGGTTGTATCTAGTCACTTTGGCTTACCTTATAAGGGCTATCCCCTTGCCTGATGATTGTCTCCTCAGTTAGTTAATTTCATACGTTCTCGCATTTTGCTGCAACCTAGTTATCACATTGGACTCAGGTTGAGTTTCCTTCTTTGGAACACATTCCATTCATCTTGCCGTTTGTTGAGTGGCATAACCAAGTTCGCACTTTGCAACTGGGTCTTGCTATTTGCACTTGCCCTTGCACTTGGTATTCCTTTGAGCTCACAATCATCTAAGAATTGCCCTATAGTACGTGGGGTGGTTGTGTGACACTTTGGCAATGGATCAGGGAGGAAATGGGAACAACGCTTGTCCCAATAGCGGACCGATGCCTTCCTAGTCTTCTGAAACTTTTGGTGGCCTTTGGCGGGGTCTTGTCCCGTTGTAGAAGCTGTTTGGCGCGCGCCTCCACAAGCTCTGCGGAGGTCTTCACCTTCCACCAGTCCACGCCCAAGAATGTTTCCAACTCAATGTCCACAGGAAGCACCAGAAGCTGTCTGTAGAGAAGTTCATAAGGCAAGTAGCCCGTTGAGCATTTGGCTAAGATTGTGTCCGCAAAGAGGACAACTGGAAGGACCTCCTGCCACTTTCTTCCATCCTCACCACACATCTTCACCCGGGCGTCCTTGATAGGCTATTGACTGGGTTTGATCACCCTTTGCCCTCAGGATAGTACCCCTTGACCCGCCCAAACTTAGCTCCGAAATTTCCGTCCAGCGCCATGAAGCAACCCCTGAACTCTGCGCCTCCGTCAACAGTGACCAGGCAAAGCAAACCGTACCACGCAAACCAATCTTCCTCTAGAAACTGAGCAACCTTCTCCGCCAAAAACTTTACAAGAGGACAAGCCTTGACCCAGCCCAATAGATTGTCCCGCGCGACCAGCAGGTACGCAAACTTTCCCGTCTTTATGTGGACCATGTCAAGGGAGACCCGCCCAAACAGTGCGTCCTCCCCTTTAGGGTGACCCACCTCCTTGGGCAGGCTAGAGCTCTGCCATTGAAAAACTTTGCAAGACTTCACCAATTCACGCACTGCACACACCACACCCGGCCACCAGAACCTTGCTTTTTTCCGCCTCCGCGTTTTGATCTTGCCCTGGTGGCCAAGGAATTTTTGAAGACACCCCAGAATCATTTCCTGGTCCTTCCTTGATGTCCCAACTACCAAAGGCACTGGGGTACTCCGCCGCCACAATTTTCCTTCCTGCAAGTAAATGTTGGTTGTCTGCCGCTTTGCCCATCAAATTACCACCCCTGATATACCCTTGGGAAACCAAAGATACTGCAAAAATGAGCACAAGGTTGCCTAACGCCTGGACTGCTTCAGCGGAAGGATGACCCCCGACTCCACCATACCTACGTGGATAACCAGAGACTCCACTTCAAGGGTTTCTGCCCACTCAAAAGGGTCCTCCCGCAGATACCGCAACAGCCTTTTGGGCATTGTGAACGCCTTCCCCCAAACATGAACCACACCAAAAGTGAAGACCTGAAGAAAGGCCACCCACCTAGTCATAGGAGCGTTTGGCAGTGTCAGAGAATTAATCAGTGGCGCCAGAGCCTCCCCATCAACCAAAATCTCAAAGTGTACCCCCCAAAGCAGGCGCTGAAGCCTCTGCACAATTTTGGTGACTCCGCATAATTCCAGCTTTGGCTGCAAATACCAACTCTCTGTCGCGGTAAACGTCACAGAATCATAGAGAAACGGCCTGTTCTTACCATCCTCTTCCTGCGTCAGGATGCTGCCCCTGCCAAACTTGCTAGATTCAACAGCCAAGCGGATCCCTCCTGCATTTTAGTCAAGGTCAGGGAGGACAATGTTGCGTCCCACAGTCTTTTTGAGCTTAAAAAAGGCAGCGTCAAACCTTGCTGTCCATTGCCACGCCGCGCCCGCAGTGGACTGTTGGATTTCTGATAACTTTAAAAAGAAGAAAAGAAATTAAGAGGGCTAAATGACAAAGACAATCAGTTTAAGAAAAGATAAGTGAAGAAATGAAGAACCAAAAGAAAAAGAAAGAAAGATAGAAAAGAAGAAGAAAAAAAAGAAACCAACACCAAGGAGATAGATTCTATAGGAGGTAATCTGAGATGGGATTGAGGTGAATTGAGCGGGTGTGAAGAATTGAATATTTGAAGGAGTTGGAAAAGATGGTCTTGAGAAGAAAGAGCATCAACATAAGTTATTGATATGGCGGTTGAGTGGTTGATTTGGTGAAGAGTCTTACCAGGCAGAATTGATTAGGAAGGTGATGGAAGATGGGCAAAAGAGTGGTTGTAAGAACAAGGTAATTGATGAGGATGCAAGAACAGATGAGAATGAAGATATTGGATGACTGAAAAGGGAAAGAGATCAAAGAAGAGGTTGAAGAGAGTTTGTCAAAGTAAGAAATTGAGAGGACAAGATTTATGGATTGACATTCGGTCAAGACTTGAATGAGTTAACAAAATGAACTTTGATTTGTGACAGATACAAGAAAGAGCTGTGAAATTTAGAGAGGAGCGCGCTCTTGGTCTGAGAACTGGAAGTTTTAGATAGTACGCAGAAGAGAGCGTGCTCATCTGTCACATGGCAGATTTGGAATAGAAAAAGAAGAAGAAGTAATAGAAATAAGAGGAAAAAAATAAAAGAAAGAAGGAGAATAAAAAGAAAAAGAGAAAAATAGAAAGAAATAAAAGAAAAATAAAAAGAGGGGAATACATTTCCACTATTTAACTTCAACAGCCCCCGTGACTGGTATGACTGCAGCCGGGAGAGCCAATTTGGGATTGATTAGGGATTGAAGTTTGGTTATAGCGGAAGCTTTAAGAGCCTTAGTGAGGCCATCAGCCTTCATGTCAACCAAAGAAATTAATTCAATGGTTAAATTTCCCAGATTGAGTTCTTCCCGTAGCCCTTTTGTTTTGATGTCAATATGTTGAGTTTTCAAATGACAACCAAATTTCTTTAATTTATCATCAAGTCCTTTGTTATCAACAAAATGGTGGCTGGGCTTGATATTCTTTTTCCAAAGCTCCGAGATTAAAACTTTCATCCATATGGCCTCGAGAAAAGATTCCACTAACAGATTGAGTTTGGACTCGGTGGTTGAATGAGTAACATTCCGCTGACAATAACTACTCCAAGAAAGGAGAGAACCAAAGAGTAAAGCCAGATGTCCGGATTGAGAGCGTCTGTTTTCAAGATCGTTGCCCCAAGAGGCTTCGCTATAAGATTTAATTTGAGTTTCTGTGTTTGCAATTTTCAGAGTAAGTTTTAAATTTTTGGTCGCCTTGAGATACTTCCAGCAGCTTTTCACTTCTTGCCAATGAAAAATCCTGGGCCTCTTGCAAAAACGGGCTAGACTAGATACCGCAAAGCTTAAATCAGGACGAGTAAGACACGCTATGTAGTTCATAAGAAATACAGCAGATTGATAGTTGATGTTGAGGGATTTGAATTCTTCGTGTTCATCATCCAATGCGGGAGAGAGATTGAAGCTGGTGGAAAGAGGAACCTTTGAGTGTTTGCAGTCCAAAATTTTTAGTTCTTCAAGGTCGTGTTCTATGTGCTTGGGTTGAGATAGAAGTATCAAGTCATTGAGTCGTTTGTATTTCATACCCAAGATGGTGTTTGGCTCATGATGACTAGAGTTGGGAAATTTAAAAAGAAAGCTTGGGAGAGAGTTGTCTCCAGATCCTACTAAGATAAGATCATCAACATGAAAGAATAAGACTGAGTTAGTTTGAGAATGAATATAAAGACATGGATCAGAGATTGACTCGTGAAATCCCTGTTCACGAATCCAGGAGGTAAGCATAGAGAACCAGTTTGCAGGGGATTGTTTGAGACCATTGTGGTGACCAATCCGGGACACCACGGATCCAAAAAAAAAAAAAAAAAAAAAAAAAAAAAAAAAAGAGAAATTCTTTTTGGTTGTACCCCTATGGGTACCTTCATTTCCCCCCATCTCTCAACTTCTCCCTTTCATAGCGGTCTAGGACAGGCCTCTTACCTGTCTCTCCGTTTAGATCCCCCCCTCCTATGTTCAACTCCTACTTGTCGCGCTCACGGCCCTGACTTTTGGCAAAGCAAGCAATCGTCGAACCACCTTTGACGATCCCATTGATCCATCAATCCTCATCATCATCTTCCACCACCATGAACTGGGTCTACAGTTCTTCACTAACTCGTCCATCCATCCATCAACTATCTTCAACGATCCTCTCATACTCGATCAACCTCTCACGATTCAATCTATCCTTCCATCTACTTCTACCCCTCAACCCCATCATCATCATCACCATTGTACGCCTGCCTCTCAGAACTCTCTCACCTCAGCTCTTGTCTCTCTTTGCTATCATGATGGCAATCTCAATTCGGAGATTGGTGATGAAGAAAGCGGCCTGTATGCCCTCGACCTAGATACTTATATCAATTTGGGAAATCCAGAGCTACCGGAGACGAGAGCGCTACCTCCCTCAGCATTATTCCCAACTCTATCGGCGGCCATCCTTACGCCGCCAGGTACGGCACCCATCAAATTGGCACTCAAGTCTAAAGCGACGGCGGCAACAATGAGCAAGGACTTGAAACCCCAGACGATCTCAATCCTACAACGACAAGCGATTGAGAACGCCAGAGCATCCTACAATTCATTACCACCTCTGATCACCAACGGATCTCAGAACCTTCAAGGTCCCAAGTCTTCCATCACTACTCCTGGTCGACCCAAGCTCAACCTGATTGAGAACTTACCCAAGATTGGACTCAAGTTCACCCAAAGCTTCAAATCGACCAATGCCTAGGCACTTCAGTTTGCAATCTTACCCAGACCATCCGCTCATCCCTCCAATCCAATGACAGCCGTTGTCAACACCCGCGACCGCTGTCGCGGGTTTCCATCTGGTTGCCCGCGGTCATTCTCGATGCGGGCAACATTTCTTTTTTTTTTTCCTCTCATGTCATCTTCTTTTTTTTTTTTTGTTGTTTTCATTTTCCCGCACCTATTTGTAGTATCTCTTGTACATAGTATACAGGGCCTCATGTCTATAAAAGGAGGGGCTCTCCCCTGCCTTTTGGCCCAGCATCCCAGCAATCCATCAGACAATCATCATAAAAACTTATCCATGGGCATCCTTCCCCACTTATCTGAGCAATTTATCCGGTTTTATCCATGATTGCCCCCTGATCCTTTGAGCCTCCATACTCAAACTCTGTCCCTTGTGACTTTGCTCCTTATCACCAACCAATAGCCTTGCTGGTTGAAGAAGAATTCCTGTCTGAATTCTTGGGTGTGTTATACCACTCTGATCCCTTTTTCGAACCATACTGGTCTTGATCTCTCCTTGATCATCTTTCTGGAGCCAATCACGTTTGATTGAAGAGGTTTTATTAAGCTTAAAACCTGGAGTGTTATACCTCCCTTCTTCTTTAAGGTTGAATTTTGCCACGCTATTCTTGAGTCCCTTGAGAAGTGTTGGGATATTCTTGCTCAAATTCGTTATTGATTTTCTTCTAGAGCTTCATAAACAAATTGCTTTTGTTTTGTTCAGCCTCCCACAGTTATCTGGTACCCTTCAAGCGCTTGATTGCGGAGAGTTGGGCAGGTTCATTGAGAACCTGGAGGTTGATTGGGATTAAGTTGATCTTTCCTAATCAGCTTCTGACGACCAGATTTATTAGCTTGTGGGCGTTGTTACGTACAACTGCCTTGTTCTACTGAACTCTGAACAAAACCTTGACTTATTTGTTCAAGTCTTTACCTGCACCATCTTGCCTCAGATAGTGTTGTTTCCATTGCTACCGACAACTGTTATCCTCTTCCCTTACTTTGATTTCTCATCCATAAGGTTCTGGACCTTGATTCCGGTTACATTTAAATATTATTGTAACTCCTAGGAGGGCAGCCTAAACAGAACCTTTCCCCTCCACAGAACTGCCACGGCTTAGCACCGTTTGGAGTCTTGCACCGTAGAGAGATTTCTTGAGAATAGGATATTTTGATTCTTCTTTGGAACCTTTGGGCCTTTTTATAATAACTTTATTGGTCAGTGGTGTGTGTAAAAATGCAATTTTAACATCCAGTTGAGTGATAGGAAGAGAATGATAGAGTCCAAACAGAAGAGCCATTCAAAGGGACGCAGCTTTACCAGTTGGGGAAAAAGTATCTTGGTAATCGAGTCCATAGATTTGATCGATGCCTTGCACGCAAAGTCGGCTTTTGAAAAGGAGAGGATCGCCATGTTAATTGTGTTTCTGTCGATAAACCCAAGTTGTATTTAGAGGGTTCACGGGATCGGGTCCCTTGTAGTCGTCCCAGACCTCAAGTTTTTCTATGCCGTTGAGTTCGGAGTCCGTGGATGATTCCCACTTGGACGCTTCAGAACATTTTCTAGCTTGTTCATAGGTTTTTGGAAAGAAGTAGTGATGATAACCAAATCTATCAGGGGGATTTAAAGTAGAGCAATCTCTAAGAGATTAGTGAGGGTTTAGTCTTGCTTTAAGTTCTTGAGATGAGTTTGAAGAGGACTCTGATACATTGTCGGAAACCAGAGCTGGAACAGACAGAGATTCATTTTCAAGAGATGGATTGGAGTCGTTTGAATTTTCAGAAGAGTTGGCAGTTGGAACAGGAAAATAGTCGTCAAACTCTAGCTTCTGGGTTTCTTCAGGAGTTGGAAGAGGATTAGGAGGAGATGACTGAATAGGAGGATTGGATTTAATGAATTTAACGTGTTTGGAAGAAACAATCAGGTGGTCGGGTTTTAAAATTTGATAGGAGCAAAAAGCAGGGTTGTAACCCACAAGGGTACCAACAAGACCTTGATCTCTAAATTTTTCGCCTTGGGCTATTTTGGAGTTGAGGTAAGAAACTTTGGAGCCTATTGGGTGGAAATAATTTGGAGGAAGAATCTTGTTTATAAAAAGGGAATAGGGAGAATAAGAGTCGGGAGTTTTCAGAACTTGATTGAGAGCCAGGCAAGCAGATTTTTCAACTTCAGCCCATAGATTAAGTGGCAGATGAGAGCTGCAAAGAATAGCTCTAATTGATTCTGTGAGTGTTCGATTTTCTTGTTCAACTTTTCCATTATGTTCTTGGTGGTACGGTTCTGAGATGAGATGTTGGATAGAATTGGAAATTAGGTAGTTTTTGAGTTCAGTTGACGCGAATTCTCCGCCACCATCCGTACAGATAGTAGTGGGGAAACAATTCCTTTTCTGCCTTTTGAAGTTGAGAATAGTTTGTAATTGATGACAGGCATCAGATTTGTGCTGCAATGGAATCGCGGAAATGTAGCCAGAGAAGTTATTGATAATCTTCATAAGATAGTTCATGTCCTTTCAAGACGGAGGAGAGATAGGCCCGATTTAATCTATGTGAAGTTGTTCAAAAGGTTTGGACGTAGGAGTTGCCGTATTCTTGAAGGAGGATTTGCTTAACTTGGAGAATACACAGTCTTCACATTGAAAATCGGCAAGAAGTTGAGAGTTGAGTTCAGGAAACAGGTTCTTGAGAAAAGTGGCATTAACATGACCAAATGACTGATGAAGACTTTTAATTTTATAATGAGACAAGTCTTTCTTGGAAAGATAACATAGCTTGAGATTATGACCAACAGTTGACGGTTGATTGATCACAAATAAGTTTCCTTGAATAAATCCGGAAAATGCGGGCTGAGAAGAATTTGAGAAAAGAGAAAATTGACTTTTATTAGTTGATAAAAAGCACTTCTTTGAAGCAATAAGTTCGCCAGGGCTTATTAAATTGACCACTAAATCGGTTACAAAGAAACAGTTCGAGAGAACAACTTCCAAGTTTTTCCATGTAAGTCAAACAGTCCCTCTTCCTTTGATGGAAAGACAAGCTCCTTCTTTGCCAGTATTAATCAACTCGTCTCCGGGGCTTTTGGTTAGTGAAATGAAAAATTCATGAGAGTTAAACATATGGCAGGATGCTCAGGAGTTGAGAATGATGCAATTATTGGGATGAACCTCTTCAATCCATGCAGTCAGTAGAGCATGATAGTGTGCGACTTCCTTGTTCTTAAAGTTTGACTGGGATTGAGCTCTCCATTTGGCTTGAGCTTCTTTCCACCAGGATGGAGCAAAATGATTGTGCTTATGCCAGCATTTATCTTCAGTATGGTTGGGCAAGAGCAGATTATGAAAACCATGAGTACATCAAAGTTCTCGAGGGATAGATCTTTTTGGGTAATTCGAAGTGACCAAGGCAGTGCTAGAGATTTGAACATCTTTAGACTTAGCTTGGGTTTCATTATTGAGTTAAGTAAGGTGGTTCAGTACCAATTTGACCGTGACAGTTTTGTCTGAGTGCATTATTTGCTGTCTGAGAGAGTGAAGAGAAGATGGAAACTTGAAAAGGAGATGGTACGCAAGAATATCATCTGGGAGGTTGATTCCTACGTCTACCATTTTCTTCATGGAATTCTTGGAGTCAGTAATAAAGGATTTGATTGAGCCTGGTTTGAATTGCTGGTAGAGGAACTTGTTGAAAACCCAAGCGCGATTTGCCGTTTGAGATGAAGCAAATCTATCTTTGATGGTTTGCCAGAGCCTTTTTGAAGAGGATATGTTTGAGAAGTTTACTACGTTGTTATGAGTTATCAAGTCAATTTTAGAAAGGAGGATTACTCTTATTTCCATGTCATCCGCAGGACTGAGAGTTTTCAAATTGTTTTCCAAGGATTCTTTCACGCCCTTTAGTTTGAGGAGCATCTTCATTTTGTCTTGCCAGATAGAATAATTCTCTTTGGAAAGGATAGGTACCGCTTCGAGTGCTGCTTTGAGAATTATTTGGCGAAATCCATTGTTACTTGATCCCTCCATTTCTCGGATAGATTAGTTGGAATTTGTTCTTGTTCTTTTAACCGTGTTGGTTTCTGATAACTTGAAAAAGAAGAAAAGAACTTAAGAGGGCTAAATGAAAAATACAATCAGTTTAAGAAAAGATAAGTGAAGAAATGAAGAAACAAAAGAAAAAGAAAGAAAGATAGAAAAGAAGAAGAAAAAAAGAAACCAACACCAAGGAGATAGATTCTATAGGAGGTAATCTGAGATGGGATTGAGGTGAATTGAGCGGGTGTGCAGAATTGAATATTTGAAGGAGTTGGCAAAGATGGTCTTGAGAAGAAAGAGCATCAACATAAGTTTTTGATATGGCGGTTGAGTGGTTGATTTGGTGAAGAGTCTTACCAGGCAGAATTGATTAGGAAGGTGATGGAAGATGGGCAAAAGAGTGGTTGTAAGAACAAGGTAATTGATGAGGATGCAAGAACAGATTAGAATGAAGATATTGGATGACTGAAAAGGGAAAGAGATCAAAGAAGAGGTTGAAGAGAGTTTGTCGAAGTAAGAAATCGAGAGGACAAGATTTATGGATTGACATTTGGTCAAGACTTGAATGAGTTAGTAAAATGAACTTAGATTTGTGACAGATACAAGAAAGAGCTGTGAAATTTAGAGAGGAGCGCGCTCTTGGTCTGAGAACTGGAAGGTTTAGATAGTACGCAGAAGAGAGCGTGCTCATCTGTCACATGGCAGATTTGGAATAGAAAAAGAAGAAGAAGTAATAGAAATAAGAGGAAAGAAATAAAAGAAAGAAAGGAGAATAAAAAGAAGAAGAGAAAAATAGAAAGAAATAAAAGAAAAATAAAAAGAGGGGAATACATTTCCACTATTTAACTTCAACATGGACTTGCAAATTCCGCAAACCGCTCAATAAACATGCAAACCCAACTTCACAGTCCCAGGAATTGGAGGATATGCAAAGGGGTCTGCGGGGTTGGCAATATGATGACTTTGTTCCGTTTCTTCTCCACAATTCTCCTGCCGTTGAAAGCCACCACTTGTCCTAGCACTTGGAGCGCCGGAAAACAAACTTCCAACTTGCTCCCTAACACTGTAAGCCCTTCTTGCTCAATCCAAAACAAGACCCACTCCCACATCTGCGCTTACTCCCAGATGAAGCGGTGGATCTTTGGGGATTATTCTAACACCGCGCCCCCGTAATCCATCTTTGGTCCCTTGATGCCCACATTTTCAACAAAAATCAGAAGCCCGTCCGGAATTTTTTCCAACAGAATCCATGTCATCTGGGCCTGATAAACCGCAAACAAGTTTTTCGGGCCCTGCCCCAACTGCGTTAGCTGCATCCTCCCCCATCCTGTCTTAGCCGCAGTTAAAGCCCGCAAGTCAGGATGGAGCTTGCCCTGATCATATCCCCCAATTACATCAACCAATGCATAACACACGCGCCCTGCCATTGATTCCAGAAACTTGTACACACGCGGCAGCAATCCCGCGTCCCAGATGGTAAATGAGTTAAGCCACTGCAGGTCATGAACAATCCTAACAAACTTTCCGTGCTGTTTAACAACCGCAAAGATCAGGCTAGAGAAACTCAATGTGAACTGCTTGTACAACCCTGTTCTCACGCACTCCCAGACCAGTTCCAAAAAGGGTTCCCGCACAGTCCAAGGGATTGGAATTGGCTTGATCTGCCAGGGCTTGTGCCGCACCGTGGTGATCACATAGGGATTTCCAACCTTTTTCCTCAGCTATCCGCGCTTGTCAGGCCCGAAGGCAAGGCCCTTTTTGCGGAGTACCTACACCAATTCCAGAAAATCCTTCTCCTCCACACTCAACCACTCTGTCAACCCAAAATTAAGCGCCTTGATCCGCTCATCCATGATCCAGGCAAACCGCCTTACCCACCTGGACTTCTTCAACAGACTTACCCAGGGGTCCCAAGAACAGGAGATCAGCCTTAGAGGCCCTTTCAGTCCCTCCGGCATTGGCTTGTTCTGGGGCCAAAACTTTCTTGCCACTGGCTTGTACCGTCCCGCCTTGCAACTGACAATCCTTACGCGTCCATTGTTGTCTTTGTGAATCCTGGAAATAATTAAACCACCGCTTTTGCCTTTGCTCACAAGAATGGCACTAGGGTAGGGTTTTTGAAACACAGTACCTTCCGGTGGCCCATACTGAGGTAGAGGACTTACTTCTGCCGCCTGCGCCCTCCGTGTGCTTACGTCCACCTCCTTCTCCTTCCTAGTCGACCACCTGCACAAAAACGGACCCTGTCCCGCGCAGTACCTGCCGTTGAATAGGCAAAATCCTCCACAGGGTGACCCTCACGGTTGTCCCCCCCATTGAATTCTGCCTCTTTGCCGGCAGCCCCTGGTTGCACCCATTCCCCCTTCCCGTGGTCGCAGATTGTGGTCTCAAACCTTTCCCCGGATTTTTCTTCCACTGTCAGCGCCTTGGTCCATTCCTCTGTGTTAAACACCATCCAGGCCCGGAACCCAAACATAAACGGTTTACCCAAAATTAAATTTCCGCACTCGACCAAGAGAAACAAAAGCAGCTGTTGGACATTTGCAACCTCCACCTCCTCTTCCTCTACTACCCCATTCACCCAACATTCCCCTCCATTGAGAGCCCCTTATCCCATAGCGCACTTCCTTTGAACCAGCCCCATCTCATCCACCAATTTTGATAAGAGCAGATTGACCATTGACCCGCTTTCCACTATTGCCCACACCTTCGTGCCCAAAATCTTCATCAAGACATAGGCGAGCGGCACCAAAACGGATTTGGATTGGCACAAATTGCATTCCCCTTCCTCCCCCGCCGTGTTCACACGCTTCACTGTTGCCAGAACCCTGCCCCCCTTGTGCTCCCTCAGCGCCAGAACCATTCTCTCAACAACCACCAGGGAGACCACGGCCAGCTCTTGTAGCTTGAAGGGTATTGGTGCCTCGCTCCCCATCACCCGTTGCAGGATTTCTGCGGCCTTCCTCTGTCCTCCGGAACTGGTTGACGGCCCGTTGCCTACCAGCCCTTGTGTACCAGTTTTTGGGGCCTGGGTCAATGGCCACTCTCTGACATCCACATCCATCTTCTCCAACAAAATCTGCTTGTTTTCCACCCATGCCCTAACCTCCGCCTCCACACGTGGAGCTTGCCACTTATTGGGCCCGGTAACCACCCCAAGTGACACCCAAGCGGCCCCTGCGGGCCAGGCTCTTGCCCTAACCTGCTCCACCGGGGGTGGCTGACCACCCCCAGATCCACTGGATTGCCCGTTGGGAATATGTAAGTTGGCCCGGACATGCGGACCAACCCCTCTTCCATGTCCTTGGTCAGTTCCGCACAACCAGACTTCCAGTGACCTTTATTGCCACAATAGGTCCACAAAAAAACAAAACACACGCTCAAAGGCCCTCCTGTGCTGGAAGCCCCCCCATGTTAGGCCATTATTTGCGCGGAGGAGGAGGAGGCGGAGCCATTGGTGGGGCCGTCATCCAATTCAAAAGTATCCATAGGTCCCTTAACATATTGATTACCTTGTTCACTGGTACTTCCATTGACTGCAAAGGGGCTGCCATCCTCTCCATCGCTGGTGGGCCCCCGGGTGGTCCCTGCGTTGGAGCTGGAGTGGAGGAGGCTGTTGGTTGCCTTGAAACTACCGGGAACAACCTGGTCATATCCTCAATCAGTTCTTCCAAGTCAATCTTGCTTTCTACCGCCTGATTGATCATGCTTAGGTTTGGAAGAAGGGCGACACTCCAATCCACTGACTTCAATACCAACCCGTGTTTGAATAGATACCCCTTGACCCGCACACAAAGTAGCGGTGCAAGCCCGCCTAGAAATGCCCGCTTCATTGCCCCTGTTTGACCCGCTACCATGTGGTTCTTCTCTAGGTAGCTGTAGATGCAGTCAAACGTAGATTTGTATTTGGACAAGTCAGTCCGCATCCGCACCCCGTCTTGCAAAATCACCTCTGCCGCCACCCGCTCAAAGTCCATCTCCTGGAAGCAGGGCTCACCCGTCCCCCACATTGCCATCATTTTGTTCCCAAGCCTTTCCAAGTGTTGGCCCTTGTAGCCAGACATATCCTCCACATCCCGGAGTTTATTCTTGTCCGTGATAAAGAGAACAACCTTACGGACCTTATCCTTGCGCATTGTGTGTTTGGAGTCCGCCATATCCTCAAAACTTGCCAGAAAGCGCCCTATATGTGTGGTGTCAAACCAGAGGTGAGGGAAGTCCTGTGGCCTAAGCCATACCCGTTGCCAAACCTCAGTTGCCTCCAAGGCTCCAACCTAGGAGGAGCAAAACAGCCAGACCTATAGCCCGCAGTGGTGGAGGTGTCAGCCCGCCAGCTCCCAACCAGAGAGGGAACAAAGGTGGGAAGTTTTATCCTGGAGTAATTGTTGTCAACATTGCACCTGCTAGCTTTGAGAGACCTAGACAAAAGATTTTTCCCGCACAGACCCCCAGATGTGGAAACAAGAGGAGTGATACCCTTAAAAGTTGTCCTTGTGTTCCGGAGGTTTTTGGTCTAAGGGTCTGTAAGGAGATTGGATGCAATGAGTTTAAGAATAGAGATAGTGATGATCATAAATTACTTTCTTCCAATCCTTCCCCCCCCACTTCCTCCTGGTCCGGTCCTCTGCTATGATATGATAATCTCCTCCTATCCTAACCCGGAGTTGAGAGTGAGGTATTTTGAGTCCTCCCTCTCAACCCTAACCTAGGTACAACCACAAGCAACAAGTCAGATGAAATATGACCCCTAATACAGAACCCTAGCTCCACCATAACCCTACCCCATACCACCCATCCCGTCTGAAAACTTCCTCTTTGATATCACATACTTCCGGTTTGTCCTTCTCATGGTGCAGCCCTCCGCCACATCCTACTCAGATCCCCCCGGTTTTATCTGTCCGCGCGCGTCCGCAGATCCCTCAATCTGTGAGTCCTCCCGCGCTTATGCCCATGCAAACCTCCCCGGCGCGTATAACCCCTGATTGCCCCGCCCTCGCCTTCCAGACTAGCCACCAGCAAGCTTGGTTGGGCCGGCTCCATCACTTGGTCCGTGTTCCCTGGGCGGGTTGTGACCCGGCACCCCCCAGAGTAGGCCCAAACGTCACCTGGTGCCATGCCTCGCAATCCCTGCCGCTGAGACCTCATCCACTGCTGCTGAGCCCGCAGCAGGCACTTCTGAGACCGTGCACACCCCAAACGCTGAGACCAACCTACCCAACTGCTGAGCGCGCAGCCCGCAACACAGCTCTCAATCCAAGGTTTTAAATATGACACAACAAAAGTGGTGCATGTTCCAGGGAAGGAATTTACAATGACAGAAGCGCTGTCTTGATACCCGCGGGATTTGCCGTAAAAAGGGGCGGAACCACTGGATGTGAAGACCCCAGCAGTTAAGGTAAGGGTGATGGAAGCAGGTGTGTGACTTCTGCTCCAGCAGTCCAGAAGCTAAGCCGTCCTGAGTTTGCACTTGCAGGATATTTGGTTTCCGGATGACACGCCAGCCAAGATTGTTTGATGGATTTGGGGAGAGTGGGAAATTTCTACCTGCAGGAAGGACAGCTGTGGCAGAAGAGCGTGCCAGTACCGCTTGTGGTCAGCACGTTGAGGGCAGATCAGGAGGTGATTCTGGGAAGTCTGCATGTAAATCTTGGCAATCGCGGAAAGCTTTAAACACCAAAGCAGATGCAGGAAAGGTTCTTGTGGCGGGGGGTAGTATGCGCAGTGCAAGAATGGGTGCGGTTGTGCAAACCATGTCAGAATCAGAGCGTGAAGTTAACTTGGAAAGTGGGTATTCCAACTGGAGAGGAGGCCTTGTTTGGGCGGGTTTCTCTGGAAGTTGTGCACATCTAGGCAGGTATGTTTGCGTACCTCCTTGTTGCATGGGAGAATCTGTTGGGATGGGTCGAAGTGCAGCCGCTGGTGAAGCTCTTGGCAGAAAAAGTTGGTCAGTTTCTGGAGGAAGATTGGTTTGCGCATTACAGATCACTTTGGCTGGTAACAGTAAATGGGGAAGCAGAGTTCCAGGGACGGTTATCAGAGTTGATGGAAAGTTGCGGAGAAAGTTTCAGGCAAGTGACAGAGTACTATCTGGAAGGCGCGGGGATGATTGAGCGCAGCCACCCACCAATCAAGGAAGCAATGGTGAAGATGTGCAGAAAGGTGTCACACAACCACCCCACGTACTATAGGGCAATTCTTAGATGATTGTGAGCGCAAAGGAAGGCTGAGTGCGAGGGCAAGTGCGAGTAGCAAGACTCAGTTGCAAAGTGAAAACTTGGTTATACCACTCAACAAACGGCAAGAGGAATGGAATATGTTCTGAAGAAGGAAACTTCAACCTGAGTCTGATGTGATAACTAGGTTGTAGCAAAATGCGAGAACGTATGAAATTAACTAACTGAGGAGACAACCATCAGGGAAGGGGATAGCCCTTATAATTTAATCCAAAGTGACTAGATACAACCTGGTTATGAGCAAACTACAGTTGAAGCAGTGAGGAAATGAATCACAGGAAGGGGATAGGAAATGAAGCAGTAGTACATTATCCGGGGTCATAGCGTAAGTGCAAGACAGTAGAATCTGAGCGTATAATTGTATGACAAATTTGGACAGGAGAAAGTGAAGTTGAAGGTAATGTGAATGAGAAGTAATAGTTTATGCAGGGTAGGGACTAGTCCCATTGCAAACTGTACAGTAATGATGGCTTAGTTAGACGTAGATGCAAAATAACAAACAATGCATGACCAAAGATGGAAGTCCAAGGCTGTTGATTGGCCAGGGAAGGAGAATGGATCTCATAATGGATGGCCGACCGGTATGGAGTTAACCGCAAAGTTCGCAAGTATATACTGAGTTGGTCGCCCAGATTGGAAGGTCAACGCAAGTCAGAGGAAGTAGCGGATTTCACTCTTGATGTTGTGCTTTATTTGTGTCATGCTTTTAGACTGAGGTAGATGGTACTGAGGAGAGGACTTGTTGAAGTGATGAAGACAATAATGCCTAAGTGCAAAGTGTGAAAGTTGCCCGGGTATAAAGACGCGAGCTCCTGCAAGCGTTCAGAAAAATGTTCCCATCAATTTCAAGTTGTTAATAATTACTGTATACCCTTACACATTATTTAATTTGTTACTATATAGATTTATAATTTATATAAAATGTTGTCATTCTTGTCCCGCTGTTGCAAAAACTGTATTCGCCAAAACAAGCAATGTGTTCCTAGTACTTCCGTCCAAGGCCTTCAAGGCAAGTGCAAGCAATGTTGCCTTTGCAAAGTGGCCCGTAATTTCCCTATAAATGTCAAGTTGACTGTTGAGGGTCCCGCGGAGTCATGGAGGGAGATGGGGAGTTGTAGGTCCGCGCCAAGGGTTAACTACAAGATACCACCATTGCCGGAGATCAAATACTTGGGGACTTGAGTTCCTGGTGAGTACCAATTTGGACTGACTAATGATCAGAAAAATAGTAACTAAATTGTGCTTGTTTTGCTAGTGTTGCCCCGTTTCCAAAGGTATACCAAAAATACACCACCACCACCACCACCTTACTGGGGACCATCAACTGAACTCCCGGGGGCCCAGATGAATGCCAAGGTGTGAGGCAAAGTGTCCGGTGCGGAACCGGTAGGAATTATAACCAAGGAAGCAAGGGAGGAGGAAGGAAATGAAGGGGCGGGAGAAGCAGGAAATGGAGAGAACAGAAATGGAGCGGATGAATTAGAAGGAGGAAATGAAGGAGATGGAAGGGATGGAGTGGATGGGACGGAAGGAATGGAGGGCCAAGGCAAAGCGGATCCGGTGCAAGTCGTAGGGCTGATTGAAACGGATGCGAGGTGCCTGATGGACGATATTGGAGAAGGCACGTTGGGTGGCCAAAGGAAGAGAGCATATGAAGAGCTCTTGGAGGAAGGCGGATGGAATGCTCGACCAAAGCAAGCTCAGGTTTCAAGGTGCAAGGAGATCTTTGAGAGGCACATTGTAATGGAAGTGCTGGTTCTCCAAAGAATGTCCGCATTGATCAACAATGAAGACCTGGATAATTTTCAATCTATGGTTGCGTGATTTACTGCAAATTGGGAGGATGCGGAGAAGGAAGTAAAGGAAACTTTTTAATTATTTATTATAAATATATATTTTCTCTCTTTTTTTTTTTTAATTATAAAAAATGTTTTTTTTTTTAAAAAAATAATAAGGAATGTATTTTTGATTGCTAGAAATGCAAGGGAAATGAGAAAAAGAAATAACACGGTGAGATGGAGGAATTGACTGATGGAATGATGGTGTGAAATGAAATGGGGTTAGATGAGATGGAATGTGGAATGGAATGGGATTGGAGGAGATGGAATGTGGAATGAAATGAGATTGGATGAGATAAAATGTGGAATGAAATTGGATTGGATTGGATGGGATGGAATGTGGAATTTAATGGGATTGGATTGGATGGAATCATGATTGTTGAGGTTTGCAAGGGTATTTTGATGGAAATCTTGAATCAGATTGAGTGAATTGCAAAGGTGATGAGCTGGTTCCCACAAGGTGCAATCTTTGTTGGACTGGAAGCCAGACCATTCAACAAGGTATTGAAGTCTTTCTTTGCGTAACCGGGAATCCAGAAAACGGCTTACTTCCCACCCTTGAAGATTGAGTAAATTGGCCAGTTCAGGAGGGGGATGAGTCTTGCCCAGGTATAGGACTTGAGCTGGCTCTAGGAGAGAAACATGAAATACCGGGTGGATACCTTTCCATTTCCCAGGTAAAGTAAGTTTAAAGTTGTTAGGGGAGATGACTGATTCTACTTTAAAGGGGCCAAGCTTTCTGTTGGAGAGTTTGCGAGTTGGGCAAGTGCTGCAAATGCCGCAAGCATTGAGCCATACTTGATCTCCTACTGCAAAGGTTGGAGCCGTAGTGCAAGATTGGTCTGCTTGCTTCTTATAGCGCTGGTTTGCTTCTTTGAGGTTGGTTTGAAGTTGCAATTGAAGGGATTGAATTTGTTGAAATTAATTGGTAGCAGGTTAAGAAGGTGCTACGTAGGGAAGAGAAAGTCGGGTTTCTTCCATAAAGAGTTTGAAAGGGCGACTGTTTGGTGGAGGAATGAGTAGAGTTGTTTTAGGCAAACTTGGCTAGTGGGAGCCATTGCAACCAGTCATCTTGTTGATAGGCAACATACATTCAAAGATATTGTTCAAGAACCTGATTAACTTGCTTGGTTTGCCCATCCGTCTCTGGGTGGTAAGCCTTTGATAAAGTGCGAGTGATCTTCAAATGTTGGCATAGCAAGGTCAAGAAGCTTGAGACAAACATAGATCCACAATCACCAACTATATTATCAGGGAGACAATGTTTCAAAAATACATATTCTATGAACAAGTTAGCTAAGTTTTCTGAAGAGGCCGTCACATTACTGCGCAGAAATAAAGCCATCTTTGAGAAGCAATCACTACTAGAATAGCATCATATCCACTAGAAGAAGGTAATTGAGAGATGAAATCCATAGAAATCAAGTGCCAAGGACAAGGGGGAATTGGAAGTGGCTGGAGCAGCCCATACTTCCGATGTTTTGAGGACTTGTTACAATTGCAATCATAGCATGCGCTAATTTTGCTTCTTTGGTCATACCCAGCCAGTGAAGTCTTGTGCAATCAATTGGTAGGTTTTATCCTTCCCATGATGACCAGCAAGCGGAGAATTGTGCCGTGAATTGAAGATATCTAACTTAATGCAAGAATTATCTGGTACTACTATACAATTATAATAGACTAAAAAGTCATTATCATCAATACTGTAACTACTATCTAATAAGTTCACACTTTTGCAAAGTTTGATGCACTTAGGGTTGTCGCGTTGAGCTTTTCAAAGTTCGGAAGCCAAATCTTGCAAGTGAGAGATGATCAAACTGAGTTGGGCAGATTGGGTTGAGAAGAGTGTCCTAGCGTTTTCAGGGTTGTTTTCAGCAAAGGTGCTCCCCCCCCCTGGGTAACCGTTGTCCCAACGTGATAAAGCATCAGGGACTACCGCTTGTTTCCCAGGACGTTACGTGATTGTAAAGTGGAACTTGGAGAGGTATTTGGCCCATTGTGCCTGTCTACATGTGAGGACTTTTGAGCTCATCAAATACTTCAAAGAATTATGATCAGTTAAAACCTCAAAGGATTCCCTAAGGCTCAAAAGTTATGAACACCATTTCTTCAAGCAATGAACAATTGGGAGAAGTTCCTTGTCATGAATCTCATAGTTAAGCTCTGCAGCAAGCAACTTGCAAGACTCAAAAGCTATGGGATGAAAGAGAGAAGTGGAGGAAGAGAACTGCAAGATTACTCCTGCAATTGCATAGTCGCTTGCATCTGTTTCAACATTAGTGCAAGCTAGCTCTTTGAAGTGAGCGAGTATTGGAGCAGTGGTGAATGCTTTCTTCAGAGCTTCAAACTCCAAAGCAGCTTGTTTGGTAAAAAAAAAAGGAGTGTCTTTTTGAAGAAGGTTAGTAATATTCACGGTTTTTTTGGCGTAACGCGCAATAAACTTTCTATAAAAATTACTGAAACCAAGGAAAGCTTGAAGGGATTTAACAGAAGAAGGTTGGGGAAAGTCCAATATGCGTTTGATTTTGGCTGGGTCCATTGATAGTCCTTGCTGCAAGACTACAACACCTAGAAACCGAAGAGAAGAGGAATGGAATTTGCACTTAGAGGCTTTCACAAAAAGGTCATTCTTGCAAAGTTTCTTCAGCACCTCTTGCACATTTGCAATGTGATCTTTGAGGTTCCTTGAGTAGACTAGTATATCATGGAGATATACCACAAGGTATTTACCTACAAGATCGGAGAAAATGTCATTGAAAAAATTTTGAAAAAAGGGAAGGAGCGTTACAGCGGCCAAAAGGCATGACGGTATACTCATGACTGCCGAACAGGGTTCTCATTGCGGTCAAATACTCATGACCTTCCCTAATACAAATTAAGGTATAGGCACCCAGAAGGTCTAACTTCAAGAAATAAGCAGCTCCATGGAAGAGGGTAAGAAGATGTGACATCTTTTTTGGAACAAATAGGACAGGTGAACCGGTATTTGAATTGCTTGGTCAAAGAAATCCTTTCGCTACATTTTCTGCAATGTAGTCTTGAAGCGCAATTGATTCTTGCGTCAAGAGAGAGTAAAATGGTCCTGGTGCCGGCAGTGGGCTAGTAAGTTCAATCTTGTGATTTTAAGGACGGGATGGAGGCAGTTTATCTGCTTTTGCAGCTGAGAAGACGTCAGCAAAGTCATGATAAACCAAAGTTAAAGACTCTTGAATGATTTCCAAATCTTCAATCTTGTCATCTTTGAGCACCGGGTTTGAGGTGCTTGCATGGTGCAAGAGGATTAGGGAGCTCAAAATACACCGTTTGGTTGGTGTCTGTTTCTCTTTGAAGGAACAGGAAAGAGGTAAGCTGGATAGGTAAGCAATAACTCCTAAATCTGAAGAGGGAATTGGGGGATGAAGGTCAGGATATTGCAAATCTCCTGGCGGAAAAGTGTCATCCAACTCAATGACAGTGTCAGGTGGGCTGTTTAATTCCTGATTGATGGAAAGATTACCGTTCTGGGGGCGCAAGGTTTGAATTTTATTTACTCCTTCTTGCCAATTCACATCCAGATTCCAGTAAACTAGGAAATCATGGCCTAGAATGGTATCATCCGTTCCGAGTATAGCCAAAAAAATAAATCCCATTCAAAGCTGGGGAAATTGGAGAATGCAAAGGTCCATATTGCCTTTTGGGAAACCCAATAAGACGGTTCAGTTGCACTACTTACTAAATAGATAGGATATTTATCTATCTCAGAACGCGTAAGATTTTTGGAAGTGGCAAAAGATTCACTGATGAAGGAAACATTAGCGCGGGAGTCAAGTAATAATTGATAAGGAGTGTTGTTAAAATGGAATAAGAAAAATCTTGAACTCGCAGCACCTAGTCACTCGCAAGTGCAAAGATTTACTCGTGGTGATTTAGATAATGTGTAGTTTTCCTTGCGAGTATCAGAAAAACTACAAGCTAATTTTTTGACTGCTTAGCCGCTTCACGCGCTAACCGCTTTGCACAACTGTTGACATCATGTTTTACTCCAAAAGAAATACACAGCCCATTCTTCTCCCTTTGTAGCCGTTCCTCGTTCCGTAGCATCCCTGTTTCTTTGTCCAAGAACTTCGGAGTTTTGGTGACAGTTTTCCCTTTTCAGTTGGAGTTCAAAGTCAGGGTTGGTTTGGATGGTTTTGGGTTCCTCGTGTTTTGCTTCAAGGAGTCGTCCACCCTTGGAGACAAGGTGGATGGTCCATGGTTGTTTCGCCAAGAGCAATTCTTGTCGTGAGAGCCATTATCAAGCTCAATCACTCAATTGATTAGCTGCTGAAGCGAGGTTGTCTTATGACCCCCAACTGGGAGCTGTTTGATTAAGCGTGCTGGTAGACCCTTTCGGAAATGGAATAGAAGAGAGGCCTTGTTCCACTGGATGCAAGACTGCAAGGTTCAAAAATGAGAAATATGAACGGAAGCTCTACTATTTTCCTTCATAACTAAACTATTAAGCTTGTATTTGGTGTTTCAAACTTCATTGGGATCGCCAAACAGGGTGAACAGTTGTTCCTCAAACCTGTCCCAGTTGTTGAGAATACACGTGGGACTGTCGTTGGACAAAAGTTCAAGGTACAGTTCAAACCACTGCAAGGCTCTACCTCCTAACAAGGACGAAGCATACATAACTTTATGCCTATGGGAAGGGAAATTGTTGGAGTCGTTTGAAAAGATGATTTTACAAGACTTTACGTAGGATCTAAGCTTATGAGGATGTTCTCCCGTAAAGTGATCGGGTTGTTTCATGCCCGGAGTGCAAAAGCTAGGAATACTCGGACTAGATTGCTGAGCACCATGAGTGAGGGCCTGGATCAATGTCAAAAGCAGGGTCGGAGCATTGGGCTTGGGAGCAGAAGTGCAAACCCCTGGTCTACCACCAGTCGAGGTTTCCTTGGAAGAATGGTTGGAATCTTCAAATTCTGTGAGAGGCTCCGTTGGAACATCCCGTGAAGGAGTCTGAGGATTGTCAAGGGGTTCAACAGATGGCAATTTTGAAGGAGGAACAGGATCTAAGGGTTGTTGGGCCTGACGAGCGCTGGTTCTCCCTACCCAATGGATTTCATCATTGTAAGGGGTGAGGGAAGCGTTCCCGGTTGAGTGAGTACGTGACATTGAGAAAAAGAAGTCTACTATAGGTTGGCAAGCTACAATAGATAAGTTGAGTTAGTTAATTTACTGTCACACGACCACCCCACGTACTATAGGGCAATTGTTAGATGATCGTGGGCGTGAAGGAATGCTGAGTGCGAGGGCAAGTGCGAGCATCAAGAATCTGTTGGGAAGTGCGAACTTGGTTATGTCACTCAACAAACGGCAAGAGGAATGGAATATGTTCCGAAGAAGTAAACTTCAACCTGAGTCCAAAGTGATAACTAGGTTGTAGCAAAATGCGAGAACATATGAAATTAACTAACTGAGGAGACAATCATCAGGCAAGGGGATAGCCCTTATAAGGTAATCCAAAGTGACTAGATACAACCTGGTGATGAGCTAACTACAGTTGAAGCGGTGAGGCAATAAATGGCAGGAACGGGATAGGAAATGAAGCAGTAGTACATTATCCGGGGTCATAGCGTAAGTGCGAGACAATAGAATCTGAGTGTATAATTGTATGATGAATTGGGACAGGAGCAAGTGATGATGAAGGTAATGCAAATGAGAAGGAATAGTGTATGCAGGGTAGGGACTAGTCCAATTTCAAACTGTACAGTAATGATGGCTTAGTTAGACTTAGATGCAAACTAACAAACAATGCATGATCAAAGATGGAAGTCTGAGGCTGTTGATTGGCCAGGGAAGGAGATTGGATCTCATAATGGATGGCCGACCGGTATGGAGTTAACCTCAAAGTTTGCAAGTATATACTGAGTTTGTTGTTGAGATTGGAAGTTCAACGCAAGCCAGAGGAAGTAGCGGATTGCACCATTGATGTTGTGCTTTATTTGTGTCACGCTTTTAGACTGAGGTAGATGGTACTGAGGAGAGGACATGTCAAAGTGATGAAGACAATAATCCCTAAGTACAAAGCGTGAAAAAAGGATGGCAAATGGCGGCCAGGAACCCTTCTGGTGGTTCTTTTTTCAGATTTTATTTTGGTGAAGACGTTGATGGGTTATTTTCCGTACAAGCTGCTATTTTTCCAGCAACCTTTGCTGCCAATTGACATTGAACTGGAAAAGTTTCTGGGTATTGACTGGTGGAAGGTTAAGACGGCCGCGGAGCTAGTTGTGGCCGGCGCCAAACAACTCATGCAATGGGACAAGATGGTGGAGAAAGCGGATGGAAGACTGAAGGCAACCCGCAAAAGGTCCGTCCGCTACCGGGATTAGTGCTGCGGGCATAAAATCGGGGAACCATTGCAGAAGGGTCACATGGTTCTGCTTTACAACAGGAGCCTGGAAACTCAGTGGTGGAAGCTTTTTGCTAATTTATGGAAAGGGCCTTTCCCCGTGACATCCAAGTTTGTTTGGGGTAGCTACCAGTTGGAGGAATTGGGAAGAACTTGGCTCAAAGGGAAGGCTGCGGGTTTGCGCCTGAAAAAATTCTCCACGCAAGGCTCCACTTCATTTGACAAGATGTCTGGGTCCAATAGCAAGGGGAAAATAACACGTATCCTTCCTCAAATGACAAGCTAGCACGCCCAACTTGCATCTGGCCATGTAAAGGACTGCAGACTGCTGGGGACAGCAGGCAAGTTTGGGAGGAAGGTTGGATGGTTAGGGGATATGATTAGATTTGGTAAAGGGGTTTCCTAGCTGTTTCACAGCCAGAATAACTAGAAACCCCAGAATTCTTGTTTTCCTATTTTCTTATTTCTGGATTGGCTTTTGGGATTATTTCTGGCTATGGATGGTTTCTTTTAGGTTCAGGCACGGTGCAAAGCTGGGTCCGTTGATGCAAGGACAAGCCCCGCATCTGGATGCAAATGCAAGGACAATTTCCAATGGATGATTCAGGGAACTAGGAAAGTGCATTGCGGGTTATGGATGTGGGTTGAAGAGCCAAGGCGCAGGCTTTTCAACAGGTCATTTTTTTTTAAAAAAAATCTCTCTCTTTAAGTTTTCTTGGTTATCTTATAGATGGAAGGTATTAATGGGTTTGGGTGGATTTTGTTTCTTCCTCTCTCTGAAGGTTGTGCCCCCCAGGCTGATTTTCTTTTTACTCTCTCTGTTCTGTAGATGGGTACAGGTAACTGTGTTGCAGTTCATCTGGGGCAGTCCAGGTACCTTGAGCGGATGATTCTCACTCTCACAGATTCCTCACTCTTGCAGGCTTCTCTCAAAAGCGCGGAGCTTGGGGGCTGATGTTCTTACTCTCACTGGATACTCTCAGTGGCATGGATCCTTCTCACTCTCACCAGTTTCTCTCCAGCACAGATCTCTCGCGTGGCTCTTATTTCTCTCACGGTTCTCACAAATCCCAAAGAATATTCAAGATGGTGTGGCAAAAGTTGATATTGTTGCAAATGGGTGCGGGGATGAAGACAAGATGGAATGAAAGGAAGAAGGAAGAAAGGGGGGGAAATCCGCCAAGGCCAGCCAAGTACTCATCATATCCTCTGCATCCACACAAGCAGCTGCAGATAGGGATTGTAAAGCCTCAAGGACCTTGCATCTTGCATTGGAAGTGTGCTCATAAGGAACCAATAGGAATTGCCGGAGGAGTTTGTCTGCGTTTTTTACCATTGCGTCAAACCTTGCCAAGGGGAGACCTGGAACCAGGGGGATCTGGGGAATCTTGGGAGTTGCCGCTGGAGGGTTTTCATTGGCCGCGGGTTTGGGTGACAACTTGATCACCATGGGAGACGGCGCACATGCGGCCTCCAGTGATGACCTGGGAGCAGGTGATGGTGATGGCGGTGGTGGAGATGACGCCGGAAGAGGAGTTGATCTTGGAGGAGTGGGAGGATGTGGTGGTAGTGGAGGAGGAGCTGGCCTTGGTGGGTGTTGGGGAGGCACGACCGGACCGTTTGGAATCCTTGGGTCCATTGCTGGTACATTTATCTGCACACGCGCGGCCCAATCATGCAAACAGTCCCCAAAAGCTGCAAATTTTGGGAAATCCTGACGCCTCAGAGGACCAGCCTGGCAGAATAGCAAGCCCAAGTCCTGGCTATTGCACAATGGAAGATTTTGCAGGGCGCAATGCGGACAATTTCAAGGTGAGCCAGGTGCGTTGCTGACAATGGTGAGGTGAGCTGGGAAGGGTCCACTCATTTTTTGAGATCTCCTTGTTGCTCAAGATCACAAAGGAGTTGCAATGGCTCCTCATGCATGGGAAACCTTGGGGGCAGTCGCGCCAAATGCCCTCCAATAGGGAGCAGCGGCATTGTCTGGTTTGGCACGGGAAGCAGGCGCACTGGCCAGAAGGATGCGGAAAAAAGGCCGTTCCACCTTCAGTAGGTGCAGGAAATGATTGTTGAAGGGTGTTGGTGGTATGGCAGGGGTATAGGGGGGGCAGGTAAGATAGTGGTGGATCTCTGGGGACATAAATCAACTTGGGGGGGATGTGGTGGTCTTTTATAGACGCAAGTTGGAATAGGCTGCGCGCTGCGTGCTCAGAAGTAGCAGCGGGCTCAGCAGGGGAACGTTGCTCAGAAATGGGTGCGGCTTTGAGGCAGTAATTCGCGCTGCGGGGTCACCAGAAGTCAAATCAGGCTCAGCATCTGGAGGCGCAGGATGGATTGGATTGGATTGGACGGATTGAGCGTGGATTTCTGTTTCAAGACGCCAATCCGGATTTCACGTATATATCTCAGATATCTGGAATGGTGCATTTGGCGGATGTGTAAATGCGCGGGGGCTCCAACTTGGGTGCGGCACAAGGCCACATCATGAGAAGGACAAAACTGGTGGATGTAATGGCAGGGGGGTAATACAGACAGATATGGGATATGGGATATGGGATATGGGTTGTGGATTATAAAATGGGAAGGATAGGGTTGAGGCTAGGTTTCTGTGCTTAGGGGTTGTATTTCATTATTATTGCCTGTTTCTGGTTGTAATTAGGTGAGGGTTGAGGGGGAGGCTACTTAAGCCGCACCCTCAAACCAGGTATCATGGAGCATTGGATGACAAAGGATAATTTTTTTCATAGTTTTTGGAAGAATCTTTACTCTCAATTATCTATCTCTCAGTCAAAGGGTGAACAGTTGCACTCAGGGTTCAAAGACACAAGGGATCAATGAATTCCTAACTTGGAAATATTAAAGGAGAAGTCATCTTCTGAATTCCCCACTGGGAACGCGCAAGCGCAGGCCAACCTGCGGGGCAGGAAATCATGCGGAGCGCTGGGGGCTTCAATTAGGGCACGGCAGAGGGCCGCGTCATCAGAAGTACCAACTTCTTGTAAGTAAAGGTAAGCAGGGAGTGAACGGATTTGGGCTAGGCTAGGATTCTGGGCCTAAGGTTTCTTTTACATTTGTTGTTGGGATTTCATTGCACTTTTACTTAGGTTAGGGTTGAGATGGTGGGAATAAAGTCTGCGCTCTGAACCCCAGCTCTTATCATATCATCTTATCATTGGATCTTTGGAAGGAAAGGAAAAGGAAGGGAAGGAATCCATCATGTTTTTTTACTCTCTCCTCTCTCTCTTTCTTAAAATGTAAAGGAGCATCCTTAACCTTACAGACTCTGAGACCATTCCTTCCAAACTTAAGGGCAATAGGGGAGTAGTTCTATCTTACTTTCCACATCTGGGGGTCTTCCCCGGAAACTTGCTTTTGTCTTAAGTCCCTCAAAGGTACGCGGGATGCTCCCAAAAACCACACCTGGATCGAACGTTCCACCCGCTTTTCCTCTGAAACCAATGCCTAACTCCCCATCTCAGCACCTTCCATTGGCTGCTTATCCCCCAAGGCAAGCATGTTTGCTCCCCCATCAGAGGGGGGGTCATTGGAAATGGTGGCTGAAGTTCCTTTCCGGGTGTGGCTTAGGCCTAGGGACTTTCCTCATCTTTGGTTCAGCACCGCGGAGGCAGAACGGTTCCTCTCCAGGTTCAAGGGTATTGCAGATTGCAAAGGCATTTCAGGCGCGGATAAGGTTTGGACAATCTTTCTTTTCATCAGGGAGGAGGAGAAGCTTTGGGATGTGGAGGAAATGGTCAGGTATGAAAGGCAAGACTGGGAAAGGCTGAAAACCAAGATGTTGGCAAGGTGGGGGAAGCGCAAACCTTTTTTTTTTGTTTCAAGCAGGTTGCGGCAGAGGCAATTGAGCATTGAGGGTTTTGGAAGCGCAAGGGACTGCTGGAATACATGTCAAAGTTTGAGCGTATTTACAGGTACCTGTCAAAGAATGAAGTTGTTGTGGGGCAAATGGGGGACAATGAAGCAGGCATTTTTTGGGCGGACTTGCACTGTCACTCTGCTTGTGGGTGCAGTGATACATGTACAAAAATGGCTTCATGAAGAGATTTTTGGAAGGGAGCTTGTCAATCCTTCTGGAATTTTTGGTCATCAGGCAGGTGGTGGAAAGCAAAATCAACTTGGATGAGCTCATTGCAGACACAGCGTGAAAATACCCAGCAGTTTTGAAGAAGTCGGTGATGCTCTTGATACTGGCTCTGGCCAAAGCACCAGCCACAGGGCCATTGACATTTCCTTGCTCCCTGATGCTTCAGAAGGCGCTGCATCCAATGGTGGGGGAGATGATTGAGATCCTCCAGGATTTGCAAGTCTTTCTTAACTGTACCAAGGCCCCTATGGCCCCTACAACACCAGTTTCCCAGGTCCAACCGTGCGCCATGCCACCTCACATGGTGGAAGGCTTCCAAGCTCCCAGAAGGTATTTTGGGGGTTTCATGGTTTGCGCCTGCACTTATTTTGGAGAGAAGGGGCACCGTAAGTTGTCCTGCGCCCACCTCATGCATGACATGAGCAAGGGATTGGTGCACCCATCCGGCTTCATGTAGATATTTCGGGCGGGAGAACCAGTGGATTCTGCAATGGGCCAACCCCCCTTGATGGTACAAATATGGGAATGGGTGAAATCCCAGAACAATGCTGCCCAGTTCAAGCTTGGGATTGTCACCATGCCTGAGACCTGGGAAGAACGAAGGGTGGAAGCCAAAGTGAGGGCACTGGCAACAAACAAGCAAATTAGAGTAGAGAAGATGGAAATAAATGTCAGCAAGCAATCACCAGTTCCAAGGGCAAGGGCGCACACACCCGCCTTATATGGACAGTTGGAAAGTGCCACAAGGAAGAAAGCCCTGGAGATTGTGGGAAGGGTTATGGAGAATGAGGAGCGAGTACCCCAAACTCTGCAAGAACCAGTAGTGGTGTCCCTGGTGGTTTTCAAGGAGATGGTCCAAGCATTGAGGGAGCTCAGAAAAGGCTGGGTTCCAACAACGGTCCAGCATGTGAATGTGGCAGAGGAGGAGTTGGGGCACAAACTGAACCAATCAAGGTACGTGTTGGTTCCGCTTGCTTACGTTGCAATGATAATTGCAGGGCAGGAGGTATGGGTAATGGTGGACAGCGGGTCAACAGTCAACTTACTTTTTTCAAGGCTGGTGGATGAGCTGGGATTGGTAAGGAGCAAGTGCGCAATGGGGCTCCAGGCATTGAATGGCAGAGAGTGCAATGTGGAAGGGGTATTGGAAGGGAAGGAGGTGGAGGTTTCAAATGTTTGGAAGCCTTTATCTTTCCTTTTGGTGGAATGCGGCAAAATGATCCTGGGTTGGCCGTTCATGTTTGCATTCTAGGCCAAGATGGCTTTCAACCTGGAAGGGGAAACGGAAGTGCCAACGCTCAAACACTCATTTGGTGCAAGGTTTGAGACAACAATCTGCAACCAGGGGAAGGGAAAATGGGTGCGGAGGCTGGCGAGTCCAATGCAAGGGTTGACTGTAAGGGTCACCCTGTGGAGGATTTTGCCTACTTGACCATGGTTACCGCATGGGGCAAGCTCCGGCCCCGTGGGGGAAGCTTACTAGCAATGAGCAGGTGGGAAAAGTAGCAGGGCAGGAAGGGAGGGTAACAGAATTAAGTTTCCTTCCTCAGTGTGCATCTCCAGGAGGTTCTACGTTTTAAAATCCCTACCATTGTGCCACAGTTGTGAGAAAAGGGAAAAGCCCTGGTTTTGTTATTGCTAGTACTTAAAATGATGAAGGTTGGGTATGGATGGCAAGATGCAATTCTAGAAAGTACAAGCCAGTGGCCCAGAAGCTGAATGGACCCTTGCACCCAATTTCTTGATCCAAGGACCCTTCGGAGACGCCCTTGGAGAAGTCCAATTGGGTAACGTGGTTGGCGCAGAGCACCAATGAGTGGATTGATGATCTTGCTTTGGACCCGCGGGGTGGCTGAGCGTGGAAAATAGGGATTTTCTGGCTTCCGTGTTGGTACTACAGGGGAAGGCCCTAGCCTTTGGACCAGACAAACAAGGGCTGCTGAAAGGCAACATTGGTGATCCCTACATGTTATAATTATGGCCAGCAATTAGCTTAGGCAAATGAGCAGTATTTAAAGCAAAAGAAATGCTGGACACTGTGTGTCAATAATGGCTAATGGGGCTCTCACAATGGGGCAATATGTTGGATGAATTCGATTGGATGATGAATGAATGATGGAAAACAGCAGGGAGAAGAGCTCCTTAAGTACAAAAGATTGTCCTCTTGTGAGCCCATGATACAACAAGCCAAAGGGCAAATTTTCCGCCCCAAAAGAGCTCTACAGGCTCTACAGGCCTTGTTACTTGGTTTGGACTGCATCAGCCCACATGGCATTAGTCCCTGAACCCTTACAACCAGACTATTCCGGTCCATTCTTGTGTTTCCACCGTTACGGGGCTGAACCAGCCAATTGCTGTTCAGTCCCTTAGTTGGTTGTCTATTACAACCGGCCCTGATGGCATCATTACCCCTGTTACGGGCTGGTTGCCTCATGCATCCAGCCCCTGGCCCCTGTGTTATAATTATGGCCAGCAATTAGCTTAGGCAAATGAGCAGTATTTAAAGCAAAAGAAATGCTGGACACTGTGTGTCAATAATGGCTAATGGGGCTCTCACAATGGGGCAATATGTTGGATGAATTCGATTAGATGATGAATGAATGATGGAAAACAGCAGGGAGAAGAGCTCCTTAAGTACAAAAGATTGGCCTATTGTGAGCCCATGATACAACAAGCCAAAAGGCAAATTTTCCGCCCCAAAGGAGCTCTACAGGCTCTACAAGCCTTGTTACTTGGTTTGGACTACATCAGCCCACATGGCATCAGTCCCTGAACCCTTACGACCAGCCTATTCCGGTCCATTCTGGTGTTTCCACCGTTACGGGGCTGAACCAGCCCCTTTGCTGTTCAATCCCCTGGGCCGGTTGTCTGTTAAAACCGGTCCTGATGACCTCATTGTCATACTTACGGGCTGGTTGCCTCATGCATCCAGCCCCTGGCCCCTCAAATGGGCCAGGTGGGACCCAGGACTCACCTGGGTCCGGTTTCAACCTCACTAGGGGGGGGTGTAACCGGCGGACATGCCGCCCCCCCCCTTCTTCTCTCAAATCCCTGGTGGGGGCGGTCAAATCCCCTCACCAGGGGCCCTGGGGGTCGATACCCCCAGGGCGTCGTCATTAGGAAAAGGACTGGGCTGGGGGTGATCAGGTCCCCTCAGCCCGACGCTCCTCCCCCTCGGTAAAGGGGGGGGGAGAGCGCCACTCGCTCCCTCTGCATCGCTTCGCTAGGTGGGAGGGTGATCAAATCCCCCCCACCTGCCGGTCGCTACTACCGCGGCCGGCGCCGCCACCTCCCTGGGCAAGGGGGTGGTCAGGTCCCCCCTGCCCTGACCGACCGCGATGTCGCGGCCGGTCGCTGGCTGGTTCAACCCAGCCAGCCCGCCCCCATCCCCCTCGCAACGGCAAGCGAGGGGAGGGGGAGCGAGCCGGGGCCGCGAGCCCCGGCTCCGCGGCGCTGGTCGCCGGGCGCGACCAGCCGGGCCCGCTCGGCATCGCACCGCGCGGGATCCCTCGGCCGCGCAACAGCCCCGCGCGGGCCGTCGGGCCCCGCGTGGGCCGTGCCGAGGAACACAGGCGGCCCCGAACGGGCCGCGGCGCGGGCAGCGGCCCCGGGTGGGCCGCGACACTGGCGGCGGCCCCAATGGGCCGCCCCAAGCCCGAAAACTGAGAAAAACATACTTTGGCGGGCCAGTCCGTCTGGCCAAGTATGTCCAAAATAAACCTTGGGCCCAATTATGCCCATACAAGCCCATCTGGCTGTATCTGCCCATATACCCCACCGGGCCCGTTAGGGCCCGTGTACCAATAGGCCTATTTCACGCATTTTGAGGCCAGTTTCCCCAAATCCGTGACATCCACATGGGCCCGTATGGTCCGTGTGTGTGTCCAATGGGCCTTAGAGGCCCATTTGTGCATCCCATTTGGATTACACTTATACGTAGCACCCGCGTAAGTGCGTACGTATTTTAACACACCCCCTTAATCCAAAAGGGGTGACATCCGCATATTAGTCACAAAGCCTTGATGCTTGTTTCTGTCTAATGCCTTAGTCAAGATATCCGCAATCATTGCTCCAGTGGGCATGTACCTCAACACAATCTCTTTGCAGTTAACTGCATTGCGAATATAGTTATAGTGGACATCAATATGTTTTGTTCTTGAATGGAACACTTGGTTTTGCGCCAACGCAATGGCACTCTGGTTATCGGAATACAACAATGCAAACCCTTGTGGTTTATGTGTGTCCTCTAAGACTTTTCTCAACCATTTTGCTTCCTGTGAAGCTGCTAAGTAAGCTCTATACTCAGCCTCTGTTGATGAAAGACTTATTGCCGACACCTTCTTGGACATCCATGACACCAGATTCTTACCTAAAAAGAATACAAAACCACTTGTTGATTCCCTAGTGTTACCATCTGCCCAACTTGCATCGGAATAACCAACCAAATCAAAGTTTGCTGACTTTGTAAACAACAGTCCCAGACTGTGTGTTCCTTTAAGATACCTCATAACTCTCTTAAACGCTGACCAATGCCTCATGCTTGGCTTCTCTAAGTGTTGCGACAAGACCCCAATTGCAAACGCAATATCGGGCCTTGTACACTGCCCCAAATAATTAAGCGATCCGACAGCTGACCTGTAGTCATTCCCTGATTGAACAAACTCCAGATACTCCTCATCTGTAGACTTCTCTAAACGAATGTTTGACTGCATAGGAGTACCAAACTCCTTTGCATCCTCTAAGCCGTATTGCTTAAGAAGAGCTGCCACATAATGGTTCTGGTCTAACTTAATACCATTCTTGCTCTTGCTGACTTTCATTCCAAGCACCTGTTGCGCCAGACCAAGATCTTTTATCTTGAATTCCTTTTTGAGTGTCTCCATGACTCTCTCTTTACCATCACCAATAATGATAATGTCATCGACCCATACAAACAAAATTGCATCCTTCCTCACAAAAAGGCAAGGATCGGCCTCAGACGTCTTAAAACCAATCTCTATCAGTTTCTCACTCATGGTGTTATACCATGACCTAGCTGCTTGCTTCAATCCATACAGGGATCTACACAGCTTGAGGACATATTCCCCTTTATCTGCCGAAAGAAAAGTTCTAACACAGATTTTCTTCATGGTTTCTGGTTTAGTCTCTACTAACCATTCACGAAAACCATCAGGAATCGACATATAAACAGTCTCCTCCTCTCCAAGTTTTGCATTCAAGTATGCTGTTACAAAATCAGCTTGTCTGATTTCTTCACCCAACTCCACTGCCAGAGCAATGATGTACCTGAAGGTGGACAGCCTTCCAGTTGGTGAGAAAGTTTCTTGGTAATCAATACCCTCTCTCTGCTTGAAGCCCTGTGCAACACATCTAGCCTTGAACCTTTTCAAAACTCCGTTTGTGTCAAACTTCTTGTTTAACACCAATCGAGACCCCACAATGGTCTTTCCTTTTGGAACAGAATCCTGCTTAACCACTTCAAAGACACTATTATTCTCTAGAGAATCAAATTCCTCAAAAATAGCACTCTTCCAGTTGGCTCTCTCATCAGAATTCATAGCTTGGCCAAAGCTATTTGGGTTAACCCTGTTACCCATTTCTGAACTCAACTCCAGGACTTCATTGAGCATACACTGTTCCTGAAATGTATCTTCCTCATATCCTGCGGCAGCATAATGGGATCTCCACTCCCCGTACCTGTCAACCGGTACTCTAACCCTACCACTCCTTCTAACCGGAGGTGGAGGCTCATCAGGTTCTGATTCCACAGAATCACCTGAAGCGGGTACTGAACCCTCTTGTGGCACGTCTGCCACCTCTTCATCTTCTGGAACCACATGTTCCACAGCTTTTGCTGGTGAAATAGGTGCTAATTCTATTTCTTGTTGTGGCTTAATCACAACAACATCTTCACTCCTTTTGAGTGGAAAGGTACTTTCGTCGAATTTTACATCCCTGCTACGGATAACCTTTCTTGTCCCTGGACAATAGATCCTATAAGATTTACTTATTAAATCATAGCCTACAAGTGCCCCTGTTCTGGCTCTAGGGTCTAATTTTCCGACCATTTCATTATGGTGGACACTATAATACACCAAGCAACCAATTGTTCTTAGGTGTGATGTTTTGGGGTACAACTTCCAAAACTGATAATGGGGACACTTCCCATTAACACTTACAATGTTGTGCAACAGACACACCGTGCACATCAACTCAGCCCATAAGAACTTTGGCAGACCAGATTGAGACATAATAGTTCTGACTTTGTCCAGTAAAGTCCTATTCATTCTCTCAACTATTCCATTATTTTGTGGAGTACTTGCAGTAGTGACTATATGAATGATACCATAATCTTTCAACAGCCTCCCAAACTCTTTACTCACGAATTCACCCCCTCCATCGGTAATAACCCTCTTGATCTCCTTCATCAGACCATTCTGTTTCCAGACTTTGAAGATTACAGAAACCTCCTCTGTGGTCTGATCCTTAGATCGAATCGGTTTAACCCAAACATAATTAGTTGCAGTATCAACTAAATTGATGAAGTATCTTGCCCCACCAAGGGACTCTGGAGTGAATGGCCCTGCCAAATCAATGGAAAATTCCTCTCTAGGAACATCTGTGTGATCTCTACTCTTAGAGAACACATTTCTAGTCTTGGCCCCCAAGGTACAACTCTCACAGTTGCTGTCCTTTACCTTATGGCCACTTCTATTGTGAGAAACAGTGCTCAGAGCTGAGAATTTGAACAAGCTTGCACACAGAAGCTTATTCCGAACTTGTCCACTAAGAACAGTTCTCCCATTCATATCAATAACAAACCTATCTCCTTTAAGATAACGAATTTGGAAACCTTTTTTCCATAACACCCCAAGAGACACAAGGCTGTAAGGCAACTCTGGTACATAGAACACTTTATCAAAAGTAATTTGGAAACCCAGTTGATTTGCAAGAATAACTTTTCCAATTCCTTTAATCTGAATTGTTCTGCCTTTCTGACCAATATTTACAACCCCATCATAATCACTAAGATTTGAAAATAAATTTGGTTCAAAAAACATGTGATCTGTACAACCAGAATCGATCAAAACAAGAACATCCTCCTTCAATCCTCCTAGTAGGAAAGAAGCTTTGTCAGTCACTGATAAGTTCTTATCTTTGAGGTTAAGATTACTCACTTCATAATCAATCAAGTCCATTTCTTGATCCTCATCGATTTTGGCCTTCTTGTTGGGACCTTCTTCCACAACAGCCTCTTCAATTGGAGCATCCAACGCCACCATTGCAACGTTTTCAGTTGTGAGATTGACCTCCTTGTCATCCCCTTCGGACTTCTTCCTTTTCTTGGCCTCCTTGCAGTCCTTAGCATAGTGACCCTTATTCTGACAATCGTAACATAAGACCTTGGACAAATCCTTTTTCGCCTTCTTGCGAGATTTTCCAGTCTTTCCAACTAGGGCTGTTCCAGAACCCCCCTTCATCTTGAATTGAAGGTCATCCTTTTCAATCCTTTTAAGCACATCCTCCTCCCCAGGAAGAGGATCCAATTGAGAAATGATTCTGACTAAGGAATCAAACTCTTTTGGCAGCTTTTGAAGGATTAAGAGTGACAAACACTCTGGATCCATGTTAAGTCCAGATGACTTGAACTTGGCTATACTAGACCTAGCCTCTGCCACAAACTGTTTACAATTCGAATATTGTAACTTGAACAGTTTATTAAAGGCTATACCCTTCTGGTGAACAGAATCACCAGCATACTTGGACTTAAGCAGCTTCCAAAGGATGCTGCCCCTCCTCCTCTCATCTTCCCTAAGAGTATCAGCAACCCATGTCACATGATTCTCATCAAGATGCCTAAGGATCAGATGGTAAGACTTCTTCTCCACTTCTGAACTGATCAGAGTGTCATCTGCATCCATAATTTCCCCACAGCAGATGTTATCCAGCTCACTATCCATAAGGACAGCCCAAGCATTATAGTTCTGACTATTCAGAACTATTTTGGTAGAGCTAACATCAGGGATATAGGACATCTTCTTGGAAAACTTGAGGTCTTTGAGGTTCTCCAAAGTAAGGTACAAAGGTCTAGATGGCTTGGAAGTAATGATGATGTTGGTACTGATAATGTGTTATAATTATGGCCAGCAATTAGCTTAGGCAAATGAGCAGTATTTAAAGCAAAAGAAATGCTGGACACTGTGTGTCAATAATGGCTAATGGGGCTCTCACAATGGGGCAATATGTTGGATGAATTCGATTAGATGATGAATGAATGATGGAAAACAGCAGGGAGAAGAGCTCCTTAAGTACAAAAGATTGGCCTATTGTGAGCCCATGATACAACAAGGCAAAAGGCAAATTTTCCGCCCCAAAGGAGCTCTACAGGCTCTACAAGTCTTGTTACTTGGTTTGGACTACATCAGCCCACATGGCATCAGTCCCTGAACCCTTACGACCAGCCTATTCCGGTCCATTCTGGTGTTTCCACCGTTACGGGGCTGAACCAGCCCCTTTGCTGTTCAATCCCCTGGGCCGGTTGTCTGTTACAACCGGTCCTGATGACCTCATTGTCATACTTACGGCTGGTTGCCTCATGCATCCAGCCCCTGGCCCCTCAAATGGGCCAGGTGGGACCCAGGACTCACCTGGGTCCGGTTTCAACCTCACTAGGGGGGGGTGTAACCGGCGGACATGCCGCCCCCCCCCCTTCTTCTCTCAAATCCCTGGTGGGGGCGGTCAAATCCCCTCACCAGGGGCCCTGGGGGTCGATACCCCCAGGGCGTCGTCATTAGGAAAAGGACTGGGCTGGGGGTGATCAGGTCCCCTCAGCCCGACGCTCCTCCCCCTTGGTAAAGGGGGGGGGAGAGCGCCACTCGCTCCCTCTGCATCGCTTCGCTAGGTGGGAGGGTGATCAAATCCCCCCCACCTGCCGGTCGCTACTACCGCGGCCGGCGCCGCCACCTCCCTGGGCAAGGGGGTGGTCAGGTCCCCCCTGCCCTGACCGACCGCGATGTCGCGGCCAGTCGCTGGCTGGTTCAACCCAGCCAGCCCGCCCCCATCCCCCTCGCAACGGCGAGCGAGGGGAGGGGGAGCGAGCCGGGGCCGCAAGCCCCGGCTCCGCGGCGCTGGTCGCCGGGCGCGACCAGCCGGGCCCGCTTGGCATCGCACCGCGCGGGATCCCTCGGCCGCGCAACAGCCCCGCGTGGGCCGTGCCGAGGAACACAGGCGGCCCCGAACGGGCCGCGGCGCGGGCAGCGGCCCCGGGTGGGCCGCGACACTGGCGGCGGCCCCAATGGGCCGCCCCAAGCCCGAAAACTGAGAAAAACATACTTTGGCGGGCCAGTCTGTCTGGCCAAGTATGTCCAAAATAAACCTTGGGCCCAATTATGCCCATACAAGCCCATCTGGCTGTATCTGCCCATATACCCCACCGGGCCCGTTAGGGCCCGTGTACCAATAGGCCTATTTCACGCATTTTGAGGCCAGTTTCCCCAAATCCGTGACATCCACATGGGCCCGTATGGTCCGTGTGTGTGTCCAATGGGCCTTAGAGGCCCATTTGTGCATCCCATTTGGATTACAATTATACGTAGCACCCGCGTAAGTGCGTACGTATTTTAACACCCTGAAATTGGCCAGGTGGGACCCAGGGCTCACCTGGGTCCGGTTTCAACCTCACATGGGGGGGTGTGACCAGCGGACATGCTGTCCCCCCCTCTATCTCTTACAAATCCCTGGTGGGGGCGGTCAAATCCCCTCACCAGGGGCCCTGGGTCGATACCCCCAGGGCGTCGTCATGTAAATTGGCCTGGGAGGTGATCAGGCCCCCCCAGGCCCATCGCTCCTCCCCCTCGGTAAAGGGGGGGGGAGAGCGCCCCTATCTTGTTTGGTCGCATTGACCAATCAATGGTGGGGGGGTGATGAAATCCCCCCCACCTGCCGGTCGCTACTCTTGCGGCCGGCGCCGCCACCTCCTTGGGCAAGGGGGTGGTCAGGTCCCCCCTGCCCTGACCGACCGCCTCGTTGCGGCCGGTCGCTGGCTGGTTCAACCCAGCCAGCCTGCCCCCTCCCCCTCGCGACGGCGAGCGAGGGGAGGGGGAGCGAGCCGGGGCCGCGAGCCCCGGCTCCGCGGCGCTGGTCGCCGGTCGCGACCAGCCGGGCCCGCGCGGCATCGCACCGCGCGGGATCCCTCGGCCGCGCAACAGCCCCGCGCGGGCCGTCGGGCCCCGCGTGGGCCATTCCGAGGAACACAGGCGGCCCCGAACGGGCCACGACGCGAGCAGCGGCCCCGAGCGGGCCGCGACACGGGCGGCAACCCTAATGGGCCGCCCCAAGCCCGAATTGTGAGAAAAGACTACTTTTGCGGGCCAGCCCGTCTGGCCAAGTATGTCCAAAATAAACCTTGGGCCCAATTATGCCCATACAAGCCCATCTGGCCGTATTTGCCCATATACCCCATCGGGCCCGTTAGGGCCCGTGTACCAATGGGTCTATTTCACGCGTTTTGAGGCCAGTTTCCCCAACTCTGTTACATCCACATGGGCCCGTATGGTCCGTGTGTGTGTCCAATGGGCCTCAGAGGCCCATTTGTGCATCCCATTTGGATTACACTTATACGTAGCACCCGCGTAAGTGCGTACGTATTTTAACACTACATTATCCCCATGGTTCCACACAAGCCATGGCAGATCAAGCGGATTCCAATCCCTTTGACTGTTTCGGAACCCTTCTTGGAGTTGTTGCGCAAGTGCGTAAGGATGGGTCTCTACAAGACATCCACATCAAGTTACTCTAGTCCAATCTTCACAGCTGTCAAGCAGGATGGGAAGTTGCTACGAATTGTTCATGATCTGCAGTGTCTCAACTTGTTCAATATTTGTGACACTGGTTTGCCCCCCTGGGTGAAGCAATTCCTGCATTCAATGGCTGGGCGCGGGTGTTATGGGCTGGTGGATGTGATGGGTGGCTATGATCAGCGGGAACTCAATCCCAATTTGGGCCCACTGAAAGTGTTTGGGACAAGATTGGGAAGGGTGCAGCTGATGCGGCTGCGGCAAGGCAAGACTAAATTGGTGGCGTACTAAGATCAGATGACATGAATACTGTGGAACACTCTTCTGGAGGGTGTTCAGATCTTCATTGAGAACACTGGTATCAAGGCCCGAAAATGGATTATTGAGGGAGGCATCTATGGTATGCCGGTTCATTTGGGAATAGTTGTTAACACTATAACAGGTCCTGTTCTGGATTGAGGAATTGGGGCTTATGTTATTGGGGAGGAAACTGGTAGTCTGCTTTCCAGCGCTTCAGGTCTTGGGGCACATGGTGTCTTTGGAAGGGAGACTTATTGCAGAGAAAAAGCAGGAAAAAGTTCTTGAGTGGCCAAGTCCATGGATGGTTTCACATATTCTTCAGTACCTGGGGTTGTGTAGTTATTCCACATGTATTGGTTTTTGGAGGTGGAAATCCCCCTGTGAGCCTTGACACATAAGGGAGAAAGGTAGGAAATGACTAATGGGTGCAATGAAAAATTTGGGAAGCCCAAGGAGATAGTCGGGCGCAAAATTGTCCTCCGGCATCTTGACTATGACACTGGAGGGATACAAATGGCGGTCAAATCTAGCAAGTTTGGCGGGGGAGGGTTCCTGACGCAGGAGGAGGATGGGAAGGATTGCCCAGTGCTGTACAAGTTGGTTACCTTTACCGCAATGGAGAGTTGCTATTCTCAACCAAAGTTAGAGCTGTGTGGAGTTACTAAGATTGTGCAAAGGCTTCAACACCTCATTTGGGGTGTTGATTTTGAACTCTTGGTGGAGGCAGAGGCCCAAGAGGGAATGATCAATTCACTAATGCTGCCAAAGGCGCCAATGACCAAGTGGGTGGTGTTCCTTCAGTTGTTTTCCTTTAGCGTGGTGCACGTTCCGGGAAAGGAATTTAAAATTCCGGATTTTCTTTTGCGGTAATCTTGGGAGGATCCATACAAGGGAGAAGAGCCATTAGATGTGGAATCTCTGTTTATTTGGGTAGGGGTGGTGGAGGCGGGGGTTTGCTTTCCACTGCCTCAGTAAAGAAGCTACCCAGTTTTGTGTTCTTATTTGAAAGATCTCTGGTTCCCCAAAGGCACAACACATATGGTTATACAATGGGCAAGGAAGCGTGCAGTGTTTTTATTTTTTGTGGAAGACTTTGAGAAATAAAGAACAAAAAGGGCTGTGCCAAAAAGCGAAATCAGTTGAGAAAAGAACAAAAATAACAATCACAAACTCAAGACATGATTAACAAAAGAAACGTAAATCAAGAAAGAAGAAAAGAGGAGACTCTTGACTTGTGGTTTGGCCTGAAAATTTGTTGAGAAGCGGTCAAGGAAGGAGGGTAGCGGTTGACTTCAAGAGAGAATTGTGTCAAGAGTTAGACTTCAAGGATTGAGAGAGGCAGCAACAAATGTAAGTCTTAACATTCAGGAAAATTTATTGAAGAGTTTGTTCAAATTGGTTGGAGTTTTTGAATTTGAGGTTGGAGAAGACAAAGAAAGCAAAGAAAAGCAAAGGAAAAGAAGTGAAGAAGAGAAAAGAAAGAATGGAAGAAGGAAAAAGGGAATTTGGATGAGAGCAGTCCAACTAGTAGTTGGCAGGTCCCACTGAGAGTGGTTGCATTAGGAGATCAAAGATTTGAGTTTTCAACAGAGCCTTGGTTCAGGGTTGAGGGAATGACAGTCTTGTGAAATTGGCTGCAGCTGCGTTCACGCAACATTGGAAGAAAAAACAGAGTAAATGGTTGATTTATTCAACACCCCCCGTGACCTTTAAGGCTGGAATTGGAGCTGAGCAGGAGGGGTTCACTAGCTGCAGAAGAGGGGTGAGAGACAAGAGAGGTAGTGCCTTGTTGATTCCATCAGCCTTGATGTCTGCAGAAGGAATCAATTTCACTATGAGATTTCCAAGCTTGAGCTCTTTGCGGAGCGCTTTGGTTTTTATGTTGATGTCACACGACCACCCCACGTACTATAGGGAAATTCTTAGATGATTGTGAGCGCAAAGGAATTCTGAGTGCAAGGGCAAGTGCAAGTAGCAAGACTCAGTTGCAAAGTGCCAACTTGGTTATGCCACTCAACAAACGGCAAGAGGAATGGAATGTGTTCCGAGGAAGGAAACTCAACCTGAGTCTGATGTGATAACTATGTTGTAGTGAAATGCGAGAACGTATGAAATTAACTAACTGAGGAGACAATCATCAGGAAAGGAGGTAGCCCTTATAAGGTAATCCAAAGTGACTAGATAAAACCTGGTGATGAGCTAACTACAGTTGAAGGCGGTGAGGTAATGAATGGCAGGAACGGGATAGGAAATGAAGCAGTAGTACAACCATATCCAAGGTCATGGCCTAAGTGCAAGACAATAGAATCTGAGCATAAAAATTTATGATGAATTGGGACAGGAGCAAATGACGTTGAAGGTAATGCAAATGAGAAGTAATAGTGTATGCAGGGTAAGGACTAGTCCAATTGCAAACTGTACAGTAATGATGGCTTAGTTAGACGTAGATGCGAACTAACACACAGTGCGTGACCAAAGATGGAAGTCCGAGGCTGTTGATTGGCCAGGGAAGGAGATTGGATCTCATAATGGATGGCCGACCGGTATGGAGTTAACCGCAAAGTTCGCAAGTATATACTGAGTTGGTCGCCAAGATTGGAAGTTCAATGCAAGCCAGAGGAAGTAGCGTATTGCACCATTGATGTTGTGCTTTATTTGTGTCACGCTTTTAGACTGAGGTAGATGGTACTGAGGAGAGGACATGTTGAAGTGATGAAGACAATAATTCCTAAGTGCAAGGCGTGACAGTTGATGTGCCAAGTTTTTGAGTTGCAGACAAACTTTTTGAGATTTTCTTCAAGTCCTTTGTTGTTGATGAGGTGAAGACTTGGATTGATAGTTTTTTTCCAGAGTTTAGCCACAAGACCTCTCATCCAAATAGCTTCCAAGAAGGAATCAATGGGAGGGTTGAGTTTGGCTTTGGTTGTTGAGTGAGTCACATTGCATTGACAATAGCTGCTCCAGGATATAAGAGAATAAAAGAGAAGAGAAAGATGGCCAGACTGAGAGAGTCTTGTTTCTAAGTTGTTGCTTCAAGTTGCATTGCTGTAGCACTGAATTTGGGATTCAGAGTGGTTGATTTGCAAGGTGAGCTTGAGGTCTTTTGTGGCCTTGAGATACTTCCAGAACCTTTTTACTTCTCTGCAGGGGCAAATGCCAGGCTTTTTGCAAAATCTTTCTAGGCTGGAAACTGCAAACCTGAGGTTGGGACAAGCAAGGAAGGCAATGTAGTTTATAAGAAAGACGGCTGATCAATCATTGATATTTAAGGATTTGAATTCTTCATTTCCTTTGCCAGAGGCAAGAGTCAGATTTAAGTTTGCAGTGAGAGGGATAGAGGATTGTTTTCAGTCTGTAATTTTCAGTTCCTCCAGTCCATGTTCAATGTGTTTAGGTTGGGGCAAAAGAATCTTGTTTCCTACACATTTGTATTTCATACCAATAATTGTGTTGGGTTTTCGATGAATAGAGTTGGGGAAGGGTTTGAGAAAATTTTGTTGAAAATTGTCTCCCAATCCAACTAAGATGTGGTCTTTGATATGAAAGAATAAGACAGAGTTGTATTCATGATGAATGTACGGACAGGGATCAGAGATAGATTTGTGGAAATCTTGTTCTTAAATCCAGGATGTCAGATTGTTGAAACAGCTCAGGAAGCCTGTTTCAAGCCTTAAAGGGACTTTTGAAAGATGAGGAATTTGGATTTTCTGCTTGAGCCTTTGGGTTGTTTGATGATCAGCTTATTAGATAGAATGGCATGAAGAAAAGGGCTCTTCAAATCAAACTGAGAGAGAGGGAGTGAGTGAAATAGGCCAAAGAGTAGAGCAATGCAGAGAGAGGCAGACTTTCTGGTAGGGGAGAAAGTATCTTGATAGTTGAGACCGTAGATTCAATTGAAGCCTTGAATGCATAATTGACTCTTGTAGAAAAGCGGTTCACCATGGCAGTTGTTCTTGATTTGGTACACCCAGGTGTTATTGAGAGGATTTTCAGGTTCTGGACAATTGTAGTCCTCCCATATTCTGAGTGATTCAATACCATTAATTTCAGCTTCCATGGATTTTTCCCACCTGAGAAAGTCTGTACATTGTTTTGCTTTTTCTTATGTCTTTGGAATTTAGAAGTGGTGGTACCCATATTGTTGAGGAGGATTAAGAGTTGATTGATTGCGGAGGGAGTAAGAAGGAATGAGTTTCCCCACTAATTCTTCATATGGGTCAGAATTGGAGTCAGATGATTGATTGCTTGGTGATTTGGATGTGGGGACTGATGAGCAGACATTGCTTTGATTTGGGGAATTGAAGTTGTTGAAGTTGATTTTGAGAGGCAAGGAAGAGGAGTTTGAATGGTTTACAATGAAATCATCATTGATTTTAATCTGTGTACAATCTTGATAGGGATGGGTGGTGGGGAGGAATTGGGAACAGTTGTCATCTTTTAGGATCTTAATTTTTTTAGAGGAAATAATAGATTTTTCTGGTTTCAAAATACAATAAGATATGAAAATTCAGTTGTAACCCACAAGGGTTCCAGGGAGCCCTCAATATCTGAATTTTTTGCCACAATTGATTTTGTTGTCTAGGTAGACCACCTTGGACACAATAGGGTGAAAGTAGCTTGAAGGAAGAGATTTGCCAATGAAGATTTTATAGGGAGAGGGAGAACCGGGAGCCTTGGGAATTTGGTTTAGGGACAAAAAAGCTGATTTGACAAATTCTGCCCAAAGATTGGGTAGCATTTTGGAGCTTTAGAGGATTGCCCTCCTGGATTCTGTAAAATTTTGGTTGGCTCCTTCAAGTTTTCTGTTGTGTTAATGGTGGTAGGGTTTGGAAATCAGATGTTGGATGGAGTTTGAGTTGAAGAAATTGTTGATTTCAGATGAGGAAAATTCACCACCTCTGTCTGTGCAGACAGTAGGAGGGAACCAATCTTGTTTTTGCTTTTTGTGATTCAAGATAAGTTTGAGTTTAAGGAAGGCGTTGGACTTGTACTGGAGGGGTATTGCAGAAATGTATCCAGAAAATTTATTGATGATAGTCATAATATAATTCATATTTTTTTGAGCAGAGGGATTGATGGGACCACTTAAGTCTCTGTGAAGTTGCCTGTAGGGCCTTAAAGATGAACTTGACTTTTTGTTGAATGGAGTTTTAGAAATTCTAGAGAAGACGCAATCCTCACACTTGAAGTTGGAGATTTTTTTGGAGGAAAGAGAGGGAAATAAGTTTTTGAGGCGGTGTGGGCTGGCATCTCCAAAGGATTGGTGCAGAAATTTAATTTGATTGAGGTCCGGATCCTTGAGAGAGAGATGGCAGAACTTATTGTTGTTTCCAATTCGAAATGGAGGGTTGAGAAAGAACATATTTTCTTGTATGAATCCTGAGAAGGCCAGATGAGAGTTTGTGTAGAGTGAGAATTGGTTTTTAGCGGAGGTTACAAAACAGTTCTTGGTGATAATTAGTCTACCGGGGCTGATTACATTCACCACAAGATCCATTACAAAAATACAGTGGCTCAAAGAGACAGTTGAGCCTTTCCAGGTGAGCTTGACTGTCCCTTGCCCACAATAGGGAGTCTTGCACCTTCTTTCCCAGTGCTTATGAAGTCCTTGCTGTTGAGATTTGAGTTGATGCTCCGGTTGAAATGTTAATAGAGAAGATGATGAGAAGTCTTATGACGCCAAGAGGAGCGGATCTGGGGAGCCAAGGAGGGCGCTCTGGTTCAGTGTGAGGAAGAACAGATGAGGATTCATTGACTTGGAAACCAGCAGCTTAAATAGACTAAGTACATTAAGGCTGACTTGTGGTTGACAATGTAATAGAAATGAATAGGAGACATTCAATACTAGGTCATCAGAGACAGCACAACATGGAGGACTACAGGACTGGTTGCACTCAAGATTCAGGCAACACTACTAGTAGATCAAAATTCTGACACACCCCCTTGACTGAAGCTTGAGGGATTTAAAACACAATAATGAGTTGAAGACTTTTTGACTCTTGCATGTCTATTAAATCCAACATTATCGCCTGGTATGAAGAGATGTTTGAACACTACAATAAGGGAATATTCCATTAGAGAGGAAGGAAATCTTGTGATTTTTGAACTACAATTGAACTGACAATAGAGCCTATTACATCAACAAGTTACACAAAAATTCCAATCATAATTTTTGAACCCCGCACTATTCTGAGCAACAACTTGAAAATTTTGCCCACAGAGGAGCCATATAAATGAATTACCCACAAAGAAGCATGATAGACGAAACTTGCGACTTCAGGTAGCGCATGACTGACCAACTTTAGATGATAGCAATCAAACCAATCTTAATGTATTGACCAAACAAGCGCAAGGTTGGGGCTTGAAGAGTTGAGGGAGTACAACAATGAAGACACAGGCTAACAGTAAGTTCAGGTAGGATAGCTATGGTTTAAACAATTGCAAGGTTGCTACTTGATGAATTGACAAAGCAAACAGGAGATGCTGATGAGGGCAAGAGCGCGAGCGACTTCAGGTCATTATCCAATTGGGTGTCAGGGCCGAGCAATTTTGGATTTTGAGCCGACTAGGGTGAGCAATGATGAATATGATGAGGGCGCAAAAGCAAGCGCAAGGTGAGTTTGATGAGTCGGAGGGACATCAATGGCACATTCATAAACAATCAAGCAAGCATGGAAATTGACTGAGCCAATAGAAGATGTTGACAAGGCTTAAGGCAATGCCGATTAAGGGTGTGATCAATCAAGCTGGTGCAAGGTGGATACTTTTTTGATTGATTGTTCAGGTGATGGCGATGGACCAATACAAGCAACCGAGTAGATACAATTGAAATCACAATTTTTAGGACAGGAGCAATTGAGGCAGCAAGATGAAGCCTTGAGCAATGCAAGATCAATAGGAATAGGGATAACCAAGGTACGGTATAAAGGATCTAGCATCAAAGTACAACCAGACCTATTGACAGACATCAAGAGTGCATTTGAAGAAAGACAATCAAGTGAGAGTGATCGAGAAGGAAAGAAGTTGACCACAGTTGCAGAATGGATTGATGGTGCAAGATCACTGCTAAAAGAGTCAACAGATCAAGGAGATGATGTTGGTGATAGAAAAGCAAAAGGAGAAAGTTCTCAGGGAAGCCTTTGGCTTTTAACTGTGTTGAGATTTGAGTTGATGCTCCGGTTGAAATGTTAATAGAGAAGATGATGAGAAGTCATATGACGCCAAGAGGAGCGGATCTGGGGAGCCAAGGAGGGCGCTCCGGTTCAGTGTGAGGAAGAACAGATGAGGATTCATTGACTTGGAAACCAGCAGCTTAAATAGACTAAGTACATTAAGGCTGACTTGTGGTTGACAAGGTAATAGAAATGAATAGGAGAAATTCAATACTAGGTCATCAGAGACAGCACAACATGGAGGACTACAGGACTGATTGCACTCAAGATTCAGGCAAAACTACTAGTAGATCAAAATTCTGACACACCCCCTTGACTGAAGCTTGAGGGAGTTAAAACACAATAATGAGTTGAATACTTTTTTACTCTTGCATGTCTATTAAATCCAACATTACCACCTGGTATGAAGAGATGTTTGAACACTACAATAAGGGCATATTCCATTAGAGAGGAAGGAAATCTTGTGATTTTTGAACTACAATTGAACCTACAATAGAGCCTATTACATCAACAAGTTACACAAAAATTCCAATCATAATTTTTGAACCCCGCACTATTCTGAGAAACAACTTGAAAATTTTGCCCACAGAGGAGCCATATAAATGAATTACCCACAAAGGAGCATGATAGACGAAACTTGCGAATTGAGGTAGCGCAGGTTTGCACTCAAGATTCAGGCAACACTACTAGTAGATCAAAAGTCTGACACTTGCCAGAGAGTTTGTCAAGATGACTGAAGAAGATCCAAGAGTTGAACATGTGGCAAGACGCAGCAGAGTCAAGAATAATTTGATTTGTAGGATGGATTTCTTTGATCCACATGGAGAGAAGTGCCACATAGTGAGCTACCTCTTTATTTCTGGATTGGTAATTAATTTGATCTCCCCTTTTGGCTTGCAATTCTTTCCACATGTTGGGCGCAAGATGCTTGTGGAGATGCCAACGCTTGTTTTTGGGATGATTTGGGGAATGAGGATTATGGTATCCCTTCCTGCATCTCAGTTCAGCAGGAACTGGTTTCTTAGTTGGCCAAGAAGAGAAAAGAGTGGTGTCATTAAACTTGGCTTCCTTGGACTTGACTTTTCTTTTGTTGTCCAGCTGGGTGAGATGATTGAGGACAAGATCCATGGTAACTACCTTGTCTGAGTGCATGATTTGTTGGCAGAGAGAATTGAGAGAAGGTGGAAATTTGAAGAGGTTTAAATAGGAGAGAATGTCTTCAGGGAGGTCAATTCCAACATCAACCATCTTCTTCAGCGAGATTTTGGTATTGGTGATGAAGAGATTGATTATTTTGGGTTTGAATTGCTGATAGAGGAATTTTTTGAAGACTTGGGAAAGGTTGGAAGTTTGGGTAGAGGCAAATATTTCTTTGATTTTCAGCCAGAGGAGTTGTGCTGAATAGATGTTTGCAGGGTTCACAAAGTTGTTGTGAGTGACTGAATCCATGCAAAAGAGAAGGATGACTTGAGTTTCCATGTCATCAATGGAGCTGAGACTTTTGGAGTTGTCTTCACGGATTCCTCCACACCTTTGAGCTCTAGTAGCATAGTCATCATTTCTTTCCAGATTGAGTTGTTTTTGTCCAAGAGAACGGGTACTGCTTCAAGGGTGGCCTTGAGAATTATTTTTTTAAAGCCATTATTGCTTGATCCCTCCTTGGCTTCAATTAGGTTTGGCGGATGGAGGTTTGGCTTTTAACCGTCTTGAATTTTTTACAAATACTTTGAGAAATAAATAACAAAAAGGGCTGTGCCAAAAAGCGACATCAGTTGAGAAAAAAACAAAAATAACTATCACAAACTCAAGACATGATTAACAAAAGAAACGGACATTGAGCAACAGGAAAAGAGGAGACTCTTGAGTTGTGGTTTGGCGTCAAAATTTATTGAGAAGCGGTAAAGGAAGGATGGTAGAGGTTGACTTCAAGAGAGAATTGTGTCAAGAGTTAGACTTCAAGGATTGAGAAAGGCAGCAACAAATATAAGTCTTAAAAGTCAGGAAAGAAAGACAATGAGGTATTGAAGAGTTGGTTTGCATTGGTTGGAGTGGTTGAATTTGAGGTTGGAAAATACAAAGAAAGAAAAGAAAATCTCATGAAAAGAAGTGAAGAAGAGACAAGAAAGAAGGAAAGAAGGAAATAGGGAATTTTGATGAGAGCGGTCCAACTAGGAGTTGGCAGGTCTCATTGAGAGTGGTTGCATTAAGAGATAAAAGAGTTGATTTGTCTATGGAGCCATGGTTCAGGGTTGAGGGAATGACAGTCTTGTGAAAGTGGCTGCAGCTGGGCACACAAAAAATTGAAAGAAGAAGAAGAGTAAATGGTTGATTTATTCAACACAGTGAACTTCTACCTCCAGGATGGGCAATTTTGGTGGTGGAGCGCCCCTGTCTCTCTGGTGGTTGCAATGTATAGGATGGATCAGGAAGTGATCCTAAGGTTTTTAAAGGAAAATCGCTGTCATTGGGGCGAAATTTAGATGCGGAGGAGGGTGAAGGTGTGGTTCTGGTGGCAGGGAGTTGTGCACGCAGTCCAGGAGTGGGTAAAGTCATGCAAAGCCTGCCAGAGGTGGAGTTTGAGGTTTTCCAAGGAGGTTGGTCACCCCACAGGGAGGAGGCTTTGCTTTGGAAGGTTTCTCTTGATGTGGTACATGTGAAAGCGGGGAAGTTTTTGTACTTGCTTGTCATGCGGGATGACCTGCTGGGATGGGTGGAGGCTTGCCCCTTGGTGAAGTTGTTTTCAGAAAAGGTTGCCCAGTTCTTGGATGAAGAGTGGTTTGCACTCTATGGATCCCTCCATATGGTTAGAGGGGACAAGGGTGTGTAGTTTCAAGTTTGCTTGATGACCTTGCTTCAGAGTTGCGGGGAGAAGTTCAGCCGTGTGATGGAGTACTATCCAGAAGGTGCAGGTATTATTGAGCGGGGACAACAACCCATCAAGGATCCCCTGGTGAATATTTGCAGAGAGGAAGGCAATAATTGGAAGGACGCGCTTCTGGTGGTTCTCTTCCTGGATTGGATCTCTGTGAAGCAATCAACGGGTTATTCATGCGACCCTAAGAGCTGCTCTTTGGGCAGTGGCCCATCCTTTGGGAGGAGATTGAGCTGGAGACTTTTTTGTGCATTGACTGGTGGAAGTTCAAGACCTCCACAGGTCTTATTGAGGCCCGCCCCAAGCATCTTCTTTGATGCAAGGAGAGGTTTTCAAAGGCCGCTGAACGGCTTTGGAAAGTCCAGACAGCATTGGTGGGGTATTGGGACAAGCGCTGTTCCCACTTCCTCCGTGACCCATTGCGAAAGGGGGATGTAGTGCTGCTGTACAATTGGATTCTGGAGTCTCAATGGGGGTGGCTTTTTTACAATCAATGGAATGGCCCATACCGCGTGGCCTCTAAGTTCATGGGCAGAAATTATCAGCTTGAGGAGTTGGACGGGGTGTCTCTTAAGGAGACGGTTGTGGCTTTGCATGTGAAGCACTTTTTCCCGCATGTATCCACCTCATTTGATGAGACAGAAGGGGAAATTGCCGACTCAGGGAGTGGTAGTGTGGCTTTAGAAGCAATGGAGGACCCGTTTGGTGTGGATTGTTTGGCTTCTGAGGAGCCTATGCCTGACGCGCTTCTCCAGAGGAGTAGAGGGCTGCAAACTTCTGGGGACAGCTGCAAGAGTCTCAAATTAGAATCTTCACTAAAGGCAATAATAGGCCAGGACAAAGCTACCAAGCTTTGGAGAGACAATTCTAGAACCTAAGAGAGTTGGATTTCAAGCTAGCTCAGTAGACAGGAAGGTCAAGGTCTCGTGTAAATACAATTACAATATGAGGTGCAGTCACAAAAATTTTGAGAAGGACAAAGGGAACTTAACTAGCTCAGTAGAAAGGAAGGTCAAGGTCTCTAATGAGCTAGGAGGGGCGGGGGGAAGTTTCCCTTAAAAATTCTCAGGGGTACTAATGTAAGCTGGGGTTAGGCTCTTGTGAAAGATCATGAAACAGGGTTTCACACTCTTCCCTCCTATATAAAAAAGTGCAGGAAAAATCATGCAAATAAGGCCAGGAAAGGGGAAAGGAAAAAGAAGGGACAAGGAAAAGAGAAAGATAAAAAAAGAAAAAAAAATAAAAAAGGGGTGGGGTGCCGCTGTGGGCCCAATTGCTCAACCAAGGTGGCAGGTGTTGCTGTGGGTCCTTCAAATATTAAAAACGGTACCAATGTGCTCACAGCGTGGAAAAGTTCATGTTTGACACAAAAGAGGGGGATAGAGCCCTCTGGTGGTGCAACAGTTTGGGATAAACTTACTTCCATGGGCCTTTTAACGCCAGGTCTCTCTCTGAATAGAATGGCTTTATTTTTGAGATGTGAAATGTTGAGTGTCTTCCGTCACCCGCTGGCAGTTTGAGTAACATGCTCTGGTCTTGGTTGAAGACGTGTGTCACAGGATACAGGCCTTCATATTACTCCTTGAGCTTATCCACGCCAGCTTTGCGTCCACACCAATCAGCCAAATTGAGGAGGACCCACAAGCCAGGATGGGGGGGTCCTGGGGTGCAATGGTGCTTGTTATGCTGAATGGCTTGTTTGACCCTGCTCAGCCAGAAGGTCTCCTGCAAATTTTCCCATGCTCCTGGGTTTCTCAAGCCAGGCTTGGAGAGGGGGAGGTGTGCCTGGGGGCCCATCAGAGGAGGGAAAAAGCCTTGCCTGGAATCCAAAAACTAATTAAAACGGGCTGATGCCGGTTGAAACGTTGACAGCCAAATTGATTGAAAACTAGGCTGCTGGCCGGGCTGCCAGCCATTTAACTTTTTGCTTTGCAGTGAAGGACCAGAGGACTTGACCCACCGTCTTTTTGGTCCGCTTTCTCCGGCCATCTGCCTGGGGGTGGAATGAGGAGGAGATGTGGAAGTTGATGTTCAAGCAAGACATCAGGGCCTTCCAGAACTTGAATCTCCAAGCCTTGTCCCTGTTGCTGATGATCAAAAACGGTGCACCAAAGGTTTCCATCCATCCACTAAAGATTTGGGACACCGTTTTTTCTTCCATGTATGATTGCATTACTGGGATTATGCAAGTGAAGCCAGAAAACCAGAACATGCAGGTCAGCACCATGTTATAATGGTTTGACAAGGGGAGCGTGCTGACAAAATCAATGGCCAGGTCTGAGAGGGGCTCCCTTGGCATGGGTGGAGTAAGCATTTTCCCCCAGGGTGCTGTGGTCAGGGCCATTGAGCGTTGGCAGGTGGAGCAGCATTGGACAAAGTTGGCTACGTCCTTGCTCATCCATGGCCAGAAAAAATTGCATCTTAATTCAGAGGCTGTTTTCAGGTAGCCCACTTGGCCAAGGCGGAGGTGGGCCTCCTTGATAAGCTTGCTGTGTAGGTCCTCTGTAGTTGGGATTACCAAACACCAATCAACAAACAACAGCCCATCAATCTTGGTGCAGTCTTCCCAGTGTGGAAACAAGAGGAGTGATACCCCTCAAAGTTGTCCTCAAGTTCCGGATGTTTTGATCTAAGCGTCTGTAAGGAGATTGGATGCAATGAGTTTAAGAATAGAGATAGTGATGAAAAGATAAATTCCTCCCTTCCAATCCTTCCCATACCCTTCCCTGGTGGTCTGGTGATGATAATATATGAGGATGACCCAACCCAGAGTTGAGAGTGAGGTATTTTTGAGTCCTCCCTCTCAACCCTAACCTAGGTACAACCAAAAGCAACAAGATAGATGAAATATGACCCCAAGTACAGAAACGTAGCTCCACCCTAAACCTACCCTGTACCACACACCCCGTCTGAAACCCTCCCCTTTGATATCACGTACGTCTGTTTTTTCCTTCTTGTGGTGCAGCCCTCCGCCGCGCACTACTTGGAGCCCCCCGGGTTTATCCATCCGTGCGTCCATGGATCCCCCAATATGTGATTCAGCCTGCGCTTATGCCTTCCCAAACCTTGGATCCCGCAATCCGTGAGTCAGCCTGCGCTTATGCCCGCGCGAACCTCCCCGGCGCCTATAATCCCTGATTTCCCCGCCCTTGCTTTCCAGACTAGCCACCCGCAAGCTTGGTTGGGCTGGCTCCATCACTTGGTCCACGTTCCCTGGGCAGGTCCCAGCCCAGCGCCCCCCAGAGTAGGCCCAACCTGCACCTGGCGCTAAGCCTGGTAATCCCTGCCGCTGCTGCTGAGCCCGCAGCAGGCACTGCTGAGACCACGGGCACCCCAAATGCTGAGTCCAACCTACTGTCACACAACCACCCCACGTAATATGGGGCAATTCTTAGATGATCGTGAGCGCAAAGGAATGCTGAGTGCCAGGGCAAGTGCGAGTAGAAAGAATCAGTTGCAAAGTGCAAACTTGGTTATGCCACTCAACAAACAGCAAGAGGAATGGAATATGTTCCAAGGAAGGAAAACTCAACCTGAGTCCAATGTGATAACTAGGTTGTAGCAAAATGCAAGAACGTATGAAATTAAGTAACTGAGGAGACAATCATCAGGCAAGGGGATAGCCCTTATAAGTTAATCCAAAGTGACTAGATACAACCTTGTGATGAGCTAACTACAGTTGAAGCGGTGAGGCAATGAATGACAGGAACGGGATAGGAAATGAAGCAGTAGTACAACCATATCCGAGGTCATGGCGTAAGTGCAAGACAATAGAATCTGAGTGACTTTGAAGGTAATGCAAATGAGAAGTAATAGTGTATGCAGGGTAGGGACTAGTCCAATTGCAAACTGTACAGTAATGATGGCTTAGTTAGATGTAGATGCAAACTAACAAAAAATGCATGACCAAAGATGGAAGTCCGAGGCTGTTGATTGTCCAGGGAAGGATATTGGATCTTTTAATGGATGGCCGACTGGTATGGAGTTAACCGTGAAGTTTGCAAGTATATACTGATTTGGTTGCCAAGATTGGAAGGTCAAAGCAAGCCAGAGGAAGTAGCGTATTGCACCATTGATGTTGTGCTTTATTTGTGTCACGCTTTTAGACTGAGGTAGAAGGTACTGAGGACAGGACATGTCAAAGTGATGAAGACAATAATTCCTAAGTGCAAGGCTTGACAGTTTCCCGGGGATAAAGACGCAAGCTCCTGCGAGCGCTCAGATAAATTTTAACATTGATTTCAAGTCATTAATAATTACTCTATACCCTTTACACATTATTTAATTCATTACTTGATAGATTTATAATTTATATAAAATTGAAGAGTTGAGTATGAGGAGTAAGGTAATTTTGCGGATTGAGGAAAATGATAGGGCTGTAAGGAGCCAATCAAAATGGGATAACACTTGTATAGTCAAGTGTAACTGATCTGAAGGGGAGGAAGGGACACTCCGGTTTAGTTGTCTGGTAATCAGATGTTTTTCATTCCTGGTCCAAGGGAAGGACCAGTATTTATGGACAACTAGAGAACCCCAAAGGGGGCCTAAGGTAGCAGGGTTAAGACAACTAGAGAGCCCCCAGAGGGGGGCCTGAGACAATAATAATACAATAATGAAAATAGTAAAATAGAAATAAAGCTGACTAAATTTGTCAGTTACAAAATGTGAACATAAAAAGACAACACACCATCTTAACTGACAAATTTAGGAACCAATTTGAGACCAATCAACATTTCAGAGATTCATGAGAATTGAGAAGAGAATGTGAGAATGAGAGATATGAGATTTGAGAAAGGATGACAAGACACCACCTTGTCAGCATATGAGATGGGGAATGAAAGCCTATTTTAAGAGGAGCAACAAGGACCTCAGGCATAGTTGCCTAGCATGATATGGGAGGATAATATTACTATTTTGAGAGGAGCAACAAGGACCTCAGGCATAGCTTCCTAGCATGATGGGGAGGATGATATGATGATAATGATGATAGATGAGGGTAATGGTAATGGAATGGTGATGGTGATGGTGAAGGTGATGGTGATGGTATGGTGATGGTGATGGTAATGGTGATGGTGATGGAGTTGATGGGTGACAGTTGTTGAATGATGGTGGGTGATAGTGTGGAATATGAATGAATGTGATTGTTGTAATGAAAGAGGGTGGAAAATAGAAAGATATAAACAGATAGTATTGAACAAAAAAAGGGAAGGATTCCAACAAAAATGTCTTCATTGTTGTCCCCCCGTTGCAAAAACTTTATTCGTTGAAACAAGAAATGTGTCCCTAGTACTGCCGTCCAAGGCCTTCGAGGCAAGTGCAAGCAATGTTGCCTTTGCAAAGTAGCCTGCAATTTCCCTATAAATGTTGAGTCGACTGTCAAGGGTCCTGCGGAGTCATCGAGTGAGATGCGGAGTTGTAGGTCCGCGCTGAGGGTTAACTACGAGATACCACCAATGCTGGAGATCAAGTACTTGGGGACTCAAGTTGCTGGTGAGTACTAATCTGGACTGACTAATGATCAAAAAGATAGTAACTAAATTTTGTTTTCCTCGCTAGTGTTGCCCCGTTTCCAAAGATACACTAAAAACACACCACTGCCACCACCACCTTATTAGGGACAGCCAACTGAACTTCCGGGGGCCCAGATGAATGCTGAGGTCCAAGACAAAGTGCCCCATGCGGAACCAGTTGGAGTCATAACCAAGGAAGCAAGGGAGGAGCAAAGAAACAAAGCGGAATTAGGATCAAGAGATGGAGAAGACAGTTATGGAGGAAGAGAAGGAACGGAAAAATTAGGAGAAGGGAATGGAGGAGATGGAAGGGGTAGAGTAGAACGAATGGAAGAAATGGAGGGCCGAGGCAAAGCAGATCCTGTGTGAGTTGTAGGGCCGCAAAAACGGATGCAAGGCGGCTGACGGGCAACATTGGAGAAGGCTTGTTGGGAGGCCAAAGGAAGAGAGCGTACAAAGAGCTCTTGGAGGAAGGTGGATGGAATGCTTGGCCAAAGCAAGCTTGGATTGCAAGGTGCCAGGAAATCTTCAAGAGGCATATCGTAACAGAGGTGCTAGTTCTCCAAAGGATTTCTGCACTAATCAATGATGAAGACCTGGATACTTTTAAATCCATGGTTGCAGAATTGACTGCAAATTGGGAGGATGCGGAGAAGGAAGTAAAGGAAACTTTGTAATTATTATTGTAAATATATATTTTCTCTTTTTTTTTTTTTAATTATAAACACCACTTCAGACTCTTGATTTTCCGTACGGGAAATCAACCAAAATTTTGGGATATCCAGGATATCAACCATTTTTCATCTTGATTTTTTTTTTTTTTTTTTTTTGAATTTTGATTTTTTTTTTTTTTTGTTTTTTTTGATTTTTTTTTTCTTGGGGAGGAAGCTTGATGTTCTGCTAAATCTCACTCCACAGGAAAATTATCATGTATTGCCAGTTTTGTATAAGTGCAGACATGAATGGAATTACAAAACCTTGCACACATCCTTGCAAAAAGTAAACAAATTATAAAGAAAATGGGATTTTCATAACTGAGATTCATCAACTGGCCAAATGAAATTAATTCATTCAATTGCAGGATGCACAAATTAATGGCCCTCATTATATGCATGTCATATATGCCACTCAAGAAAACCGAGGAAATTTCCACAAATTTGGAATACTCTCTATTCTCAGTTTTCTCTTTCCCTGTTTTTTACAACAAGCTGTCTTTTATGATAATTGAAAATGGCAAAAAAATCTTTTCAAAGTATCCAGCTTGTATTTGGCGCAAATGAAAAATCAGAAATACAAGACCGTATTTTCCAATTTTTAAGGACAATAGAATATCAAAAAAGACAACATTCTGTCATGAAGTCAAATCACTGGCCAAGCATTACTAATGGGCCAGGTTATCAATTATTTGGAGGAAAGCATCAAGCGGAAATCCTTGCACGTCACTATTTAATGATTGTAATTCGTAGGTAGACAGTGATAACAACCAGGATTTACTGTAAAATGTTATTGGAAGCCCAGCTTTATGAGATCTAGAGATGTCCTTGGGTTGTTCCGGACGTCTTCGCACCCGTGGAGGCGGTCTGGCAGGTTTTTGGACAGCGTATCTAAGACGCCGGTCTCTGAGTTGATCTAGTCCAATCATAATGCGCTCTACTAGTACACTGCGCCATGGAAGGTGGAGGACCTTAGCTTGCATTGCAGTCTTTCTTGATCCACGACGCGGAGTTGGTCGAGCTGGGAATTCATCATCTGTTTTTTCATTGCTACAACAATGTTCAATGACTGGTACCAGACCTACTAGGCTTGGGTGTAATAGAACCTCCTCCAGACGCCATTTCTTCAGCTTTCATGAAGGTATATTAATGTTAGTTGGCGTTGATTGTGTGAGCCATGATTGTTGCGGAGCGGACTTACACAAGCCAAACAAGAGGCTTGCCTTTTCTTGCTGTTGCGGGTGGCAATTTCTTGCAGGGACCGATTTCAATTCTCTCAATAGCTGTAGACACATAGAAAATTTGATTAATTATGAGAAGCAAGTACTCACCGACTTAGAACGCAAGAAAGGATGATCTCACATTCTCATAAGATGATCTTGAATATGGTTGGTAAAAGCTTCTTGTACATCATTTCAATTGCAAACCTCGAGGCTCAAAGCTGGGTACTCTCCACATCTGACCAGTTGCATAAAAGTTGCAATGGCTATGTCCCATAGGAATCAATTTATGTGAGCTGTCACTGGTTTGGATAAATCAGGTCTAAACAAATCCACGCCAGCTTTGCGCATTGCGCGCAAGATTATTTGAAGAGCTTGGGGGGTTGCCGCTGAGTGTCCGGGTCCATTAGGGTAAGGGAAACATGGATCTACTTCGTCAAGATCCATGTTGGATTCACTGATAAAGCTATCATCATTGGATTTTTCTTCTGCAACATCTGTTGTGATGTGCCCTTTGATCCATTTTTGCTGTTCCTCAATTGTGGCGGGGGGAGGATATTCGTAATTCTGTGCACACCGCCCAAACATTGTTGCACAATGCTGGCATACCGCAGCCTGTAGCCACGTAAAATTAGAATTTGCTGTCTGTGTTGTATTTTTGTTAGGATAGCACTCACCAGGAGGTCAGTGCTCTTACGCCCTGGTCGTTGTCTGACCGCTGGGCTGTTGGTACCCATATCATATAAACGTTGAGAAGTTGAGCGTTGAGAACGGATCGGGGGAGATGGCGCTTGGAGTGCACCCAAAGATTCGAGGGCACCATTTAGGTTGGCAAAGCCCTCGGCTAGAGCATTTGATGTACGCATGGATGCGTTTCCTACCTCAACTGAATTCTGGGCAACGGTGGTGAGCGTGGATATGAGCAATTGCATCAAAGGAGATTGGTTATCAGACATCTGTTGAGTCATGGGTATTTCATAATCAAAAGACATATGAGTCTGATTCGCATCATGATTAGCCATGTGGACATCTGATGCCCAGCTGGTCACCTGTGGCATGGGATTGGGGTTCGGACGTTGGGAAGAAATTGGAAACGTAGAGGGCATCGCAGTGCGCTGGGTAGTGTGAGGATTAACTGGGGTTGAAGATCTTTGGCAATCACTCAACAAATCTAAATGCATTGTTTTGGGACTTCTGCCAACAACCGATGATATTTGAGCGGGTATATTAAACTGATTTTGTGGAAAGTCTTGATCCGTATCAATTTGATGTATAGCTGCTAGGTTGGCCAGACGTTTGGGGAATGGATGATTCTGAGCGATACTATTGGATGTACTATTTGCTGGGGTGGCTTCACCGGGCCCAAAGTGATGGCTTTAAGATGTTTCTAGATCTTCATGGGGTGGTTGGCTGTTCTCGGTTGTGTTAATGCCAGTCGTTGGAGAGGTCGGACGGAGGTGACAAAAATTGTATCTCGTATTGTCAGAGTTGATTACTAGTCTATACTTAGAAAGCAATACAAGTCTTGAATCGCTGGCCGTATAAAAAACCCCAGCACATGATAGAATGTCTCAAATTTGGCAAATTTCTGCCGCCGTTATCACAACATTGGGATCTGATCAAGGTGGTGTCAATATATAAATTAACAATGCTGGGTAGCTAGGGAATAGCAAATAGAAAAATCAAAGTCTAAGAGAGTTCTTACTAGTCCAGTGATTTCTTTCTAAGACAAAGTTGGCACCACCCACGGTAGGTGCTTCTTGATTATTGGCCAATAATTTGCTATCCTTGCTAGTGTCAAAATTTGGTGTTTCGTGGTCTTTGGGCCCATATGTGTCGATGTTAGGTGTAGTTGACAATATGCCAAGGGCTTCCGGATGTTTTGCTTCTTCAGTGGCTATCAGTAATTTTTATTTATCAATAAAAGTACCCTTTCTTTTGGCGGCCTTAAATGGAACTTTGAACTCTTTCAAAATGGCTTGTAGCTCAGTTTTTTTTATCTTTCCATCAGGATCTGACATTGAACGCAAAATAAATGCTTATCAATGATGCTGCCAATGGGCTGCGAGTAGACTCAAAGTGACAGTACTTACTGCGCCAAGTACGTTTGTTAAGATGGCGACCAGTGGGTGTCCCTACTGCAGGATCAGCTGGGGGTCTCAAGAAATCATTTACTGAGGTTTGCGCAGAAACAGAGCCCGCAATAGGTAAATTGCAGGTGACGGAATTTTGCACATTACCTGAGGGTAGTTTGGTTGTACTTTCTTCATCAGAATCGTAAATTATCAAGCGTGTCCTGGTTTTCCTCATGATGGCAGGACAAGTCGCATCTATATTAGACGAACCACTCATTTGCAGCTTTGATGGACAAAAATTTGGGGAGGTCTCTCCATGCAATCCAGCTTCCTGCGAGTTGCTTTGGTGACTTTCTTGCTGTAACTGCGGCAAGGGTTCCGGGGTAGGTTTGCAGACATTGTGGGCCACTGGATCAGCAAATTGAGCTTCCTGTCCTGGGTTTGGCGGGACCAATGGCGATTCCAGTTGATTAGGCAAATTAGGACAGCTTGAGATAAAATCTGAATGAAGCAACTGTGGCCTAGATTTGGGGGCTAGCAAAAATTGAAATCAGTGATTCCAAGTTAATTAGAGACTTTTTACTGGTAAGGTTGGGGTTCATACCTGGTGGAAACTGCTTTGGTGATCCCAGATTGTGGGATGATTCAGGTACACTGACAGGTCCGGAATTGAGCCTGTTAGTCTGAGTGAGTTCTAGTGATGCTGGAGCTACTGACTCAAAGTATCCCAACAACAAGTCTATCATGCCGCCCGTAGAAGGCGACAATATACTCATTTGATCACTTTGCTGATCCAATTGTTCTGAGGGCTCTGAGGGAAGCGCTTTGGTGGGATTTATAACTGGAGTAGGGTCACTGAGACCTGTGGCACTGTATGAAGAATTGTTGGGATGACAAGTTTCTAGGGCTGAGGTGTTAAGGTTGGAAGGTTCTTTTGGGAACTGATCTGCCAGTGATTCCCTTTTTGACTCGGATTCATTCATGCTGTTAATTGGGAAGCTTGCATGTATTTCCACGTTGGCACTGTTGACCGTCTTGTCGGGATCAGAAAGTACTGGAGTTAAAGATATTGGGTATTCTGAAGCTATTTCAACAAGACTACGCAGAGATGGATCAGCCCCTTGGGGTGGTTGGATACTCTGCAGGGAATGGTTTGGAAAATGGTCTGATTGGGGCAACAATTGGGAGATGGTAACTGAATGATGACTACAATCTGATGAAGAATCCTTGGGCTGGTGGGAATCTGAATCTGCGGGCCGGTCAACGGTGGCGGTTTCAATTTGAAGCGCACTTTGGGGAGACTTGATATTGATTTCCAAGGGAGAATATAATTGGAGGCTATAATCACGGGTAGAAGTCACGGGCTTGGGAGATGGTTCTTGTACCGGTTCAGTCAAAGAGGCAGTTTTTGAAGGCTTGGTGGAGGAGTCATATATGCGATTTGGAGCATTTTCTGGCTCAGCCAAAGAATCCAAAGTAATCAGTGATTCGGCTACTATGCTTGATTCAGCCAAGGATTACGAAAGAGTAATTGGCAATCTGACGGCAACAGGAGGAGACAACAGGATTGGGGAATGAAAGGGTTGATGGCGCCTATCAATTGAAGGTTCATTCGATCTATGAGGTTTATCTGATTTATTTATAACATTGGACACAATGGCAAAAGGTCAATCCTAGTTTAACTACAAGACTTCGTGTCCCAAATGAAAGTAAGTATCAATATACCTAGTTGAGCCAGCAAGGGTCGGAGAAAATGGATAGGGACCACAAATTTCTTCGATATGCCTTTGATGTTTGGTGATGGTATACCTATTTCAGGGGATAGTGTGTCATCATCAGGTCTTGGAGTTGCGAAATTGGTATCCTTTGGACAGCTTGCAACAGCAATTGGACCTGTGCCGACAATATTGACCATGGGTTCTAACCCCGTCTCATTGGTGCTTCCGGTTCCTGATTCCCCAATCAAAGACACCTGAATGTTTAAATGTTGGCCCTTGTGTAGCTGGTTGCTGACATTGTGCGACTGAAGGTCAGTATCAGGGCCTTTGGGGGTGTTATCCTTTGAAGGAACATCATTTCCGTGTTTTTTTATAGATTCTTCAACAAGGGCTTTGGACATAGGCGCAAAATTGAAGTCTGTCAAAGTGATACCACTACAAGGCTGTTGTTGGGATGGTTGGTCTGTTGCCGTTGTAGGTAGTAAAATTCTTTGTTTTCTCCTGATCCAGTCTGGACGTGGTTGTACTGGTATATTGACCTTTGGAATGAAGCAAGCCCGTTTGTGAGGGCGAAGGCCATTGTCAACTGGTGAGTTAATTTCCTCAAAATTGTTCTCCTATATGTACAATATACAGAACATAGTTAGTCCTCATAAAAAAGAAGAAGAAAAAAAAACTGGCTGGTAACATGCATTAAGTATAGATAACCTGGGGTCCCTGGGACGTTTCCTGCAAATGCTATTTGGTGGGGGGGTGGGCGGGCGTTGTCCATCATTATTGCAGTTGGCTTTCCAAGCAGAATCAATCCTTGCAGACCGCCTTATGGATTGGGGCCCAGGTGCATCTGATTGTTCTAGAGTTTTCCAAGCAAGACGCCTCTGAACTAGCCAAACCGGACAAGCCCGAACAGGTGGTGATTTTGTAAGGGATGACAACAGGTGAGTACGGGGTTTCTTTTGATCTCTGGCTGGGTGCTTGCGTGCCTTCAAGTTGATATATAGTTGCTTGAGCTCTGCACGTCGCAGGCCACCATTATTACGAGGGACTTGGTAGTTTGCAAGAATGTCCCTCAAGCACAGAATTGTCAGTTTGGATGGCGCTGGTTATAAGGAAATATTATCATCATCTACGTACTCAGTTTCCAGGAAAGGAACATTAATGGGAGCATGGAAATTTTCTGAAGAGCGACAAATAATAGACAATAAATCTATAAATACGTACCTGGCCAGTCAAATTCATAAGGAGCCAAACAAGGACGGTTTGCCAGATTATTGCGGTAAAGCCTATACAGTTTGACTTGGCGGTAACTTGCCGGATCTTTTGCAAGCACCCCGTGGCCCTTGAGGTATAGCCTCAACTGCGCAACCTTTAAAATTTGGGCGTCTACATTGCCGACAAGAGAGAATAAATAATTAGTAAATATGTATGAATTATGTATACAAATATTTAGTTAATAGACAATCTATTTTATTGGTTATACTCAAGGCTTCAACTTCCCAGAAGGCCATGTTCCGGCATCCCTCACGGCTCTATTTTGCTTGGCACCTGCCATTACTGCATGAAGCTTGTGCCCTTACGAATTATTAAGTTTATCCTGAACCATGCGTTGAAATTTGAAACTGCTTGGGTCATCCAAAATTTGTCTTAAAATCAGCAATAGAGAATCAAGCAATATCAGCCGGATCATCAGAACAAGACTCGAGCAAGTCGCTACATTCACCCCTTCAGGCTGCAGGGCCATGGAAAACAGCCCTAAACTTTCAGAATTGATTGGGGGGACTACTGTGTTGCCAATCAACATCCTGGTCCGAGCTCATCGCCATGACAAAATTCACAAAAATACGGTTCATCCCTTCCCAATTACTCCTAGCCGGTAAAGTATTCTATCTTGTTGTTTTCGACATGCGGTGAGCTGACTTATTGGTTACAAGCAATTTTTAGCGACTCTAACATGAGTGAGACTCAAACGCACTCATTGGCACTAACCAGGTTACCATCTGACATTGTTGCAGTGCCTTCATTAAAAGGGGTTGCTCTTCATGATTTGTAAGCCAGACGCGTACGGCTTGGGAGACATTGACAACTCTTGAATCCAGCATGCAGTTTGTCCCTTTTCCCTTGCTTCATTGTGGTGGTACCACCCCCGTTTCTCTTAACGTGACCCGGCCAGCTAGTGTACGCTGACTTTTCATGGTGCATTTCTCTTACATAGATCACGCAATCCATGGCATCTCTGAAAATATTGTTACAGAATTACGAGATCTATTTCAAATTGGTTGATGATCATGTTTGTTTCAAGTCTTGCCTTTATGATTGCAACCAATGGAGAAGCTCGCTGATGCCTCCAGAGTTGGTGTGCGCTATCAATTATAAGCCGTATGTGTGAGTCCCCTGCTGCCTCATCCTGTTGTCATGAGCTACATTGCCTAACCAGTTACTCTCTAGTAATTTGGTTGTACTCCTTGGGAATTGCCTTCAATATTTAAACTCACTCATCTCAGATACGCAGGTTTTGGTACCGGACCCCTCAACAACTTGATCAGCCGTTAACTTTTTGCCATCCCTTTGCATCTTCAAGGTGAATTCAACCTAAATTAAAATTGATTTGCCTTAATTTTCAGTATGAAAGGTCCATGCTTTGATCCCTACTCACCTGCTCACACCAAGGAGACTCTGAAGCAATTTCTTCGTGAGAACCACAAAACTATTATAATAAAAACCAAAACCACGCTGGCCGAACTACGTGCCATGGCTAATGAGCAGCTTTTAACGTGTAAGTTTTTCCCATCAGCGTTGAAATCATGATGAATCTCATTGATGCACAGCTGACTTTGATCAATCCGTTTAAATCTTATAAAGTAGGTCAGAAGGTTACCCATGAGACATCCAACTCCCGCCCGCGTTGTCAGTGCACTTTGAAAGTTAATCCAGCTGGGCTGATCAACGGAGGACCCCCGGCCAAGACCGATGCAACGCCAATGCGCTCTGTATCCGCTCCAGCCTTTTGCAAAAGCTCACCACGCAATGTTGCCAGCCGTGCCACTGATCGCAGGACTGCGGACCACATTGCAGAGATGGCCAATGGTGAACGTGGAGGTACGGACAGTCAGAGCAAAATAGTTAAATTACTGAGGCATTAAGCCTTTCAGTCAACTCCCCGTATTCTTAATGAGATCCTTCTGCTAACATTTCTCTCTCCTGACCACCAAACCAGTAAAAAGCGCCCCAGTAGTTCCCAACACCACTAGTACTAGATTTCAGCTCAATCTACTGCCTTTCACGCATTGATCAAAATTTGACTGATCATGTACCCGCGCCTTAGTCATAGTACCAATTCCAGTCACCAAGCGCAACGCACAAGTTGTGCCCACCAAGGACTATTTGCGGTCTAGTTTTCTTGCAAAGGGTATGTTGTTTCCAAATCATTTCATATATCCCTGGCATGTAAATATTGATATTGATTAATTATTACCAAGCTAGATCAAGTCTGCATTAACGTTGCAGACAAAGGCAGCAAGGACACTGCAGCTGGTGGGCAGAACCAAACCAAATTGCCCCCAACGCCTGCCGGCAGCCGTTCCCCACAACCTGCTATAGAACATGAGGTTGGAGACAAGACGTCTGAAGGAAGTGTCGTGGGTTCAAATACTACCAAAACCATGTTGAATATTTTCAAGCTCCTGATTACTCTTTCCAATCTCTTCTCTTCTCTTTTTCATATTTTCTTTAAATCTAACTTCTTTCTATTTTGTTTTCTCTTTTTCTATCCTTTTCTTTTCCCACATTTTCTTTTACTTTCTCCGTACCTATATTCTGTCACTTAACTTTCACTTACGCGCGCGCGCTACTGACTGTCATTACTGTCACTGCTTGCGCGCACTCTCTACTCTTGGTTGAACTCTGTCTTAAAGTGAAACTCAAGATCTCAAACCGGATCAACCTGGGACTGCTCACCAATTCACAATTACACATGATTCAACTCTCGAATCTCACTTCTCGACTCACAAACCAGATCAATCATCTCAAATGTCTTTTTTTATTCATCAATTCTTTTTCATCTCTTTCTTCTTTCTAATTTATTTCTTTCCATTTCCCATTTACAAAAATCCTCAAGCCTCATCATCTCGAATCTCATCAACGGCTTTCTTTCCTCTTCTCAAGTATGTCTGTCACAGCTGGCTTTCTCCTAGCTCTTTATTTCTCAACCTAACCTTCAACTTTCTTCTTTGACTCAACCAACCTTCTACATTCAATTCCAGTAACCTCTCTATCACTCAACTGCTGATAAGATCTATTCTCACTGTCTTAAGTCTACCTGCTTGATGTTGGTTCTTTTATTGTTTTCTTTTCTTTAAGATCTCATTCATCTTAGCTTTTATTCTTTGTACTGATGACTTGCTCCATGCAGCCCTTTTTAAGATTATAATTTATTTCAATTCTTTTCCAGAAATTTATCACGGTTAAAAGCCAAAAATCAGCCCGACTAAACTCACCGAAGTCATGGAGGGATCAAGCAGTGGCAATGGATTCCAACAAATAATTCTGAAAGCAGCGCTTGAGGCAGTTCCCATTCTTACCAACGAAAACTACTCCATTTGGAAGGACAAGATGACCATTCTCCTGGAACTGAAAGGTGTAAAGGAAGCTCTCGAGGACGAATCAAAAACTCTTAAAGCCACCAACGATATGGAAATTAGGGTCATCTTACTCTCCCGAATCGACTCAATTACTCACAACAATGTCGTTAATCGTACCAATATTACATCCGGGAAGCTCCTCTGGTTGACTATCAAGGAAGGGTTTGCATCCTCTCAAACTGCCAACCGAGCAAGGGTTTTCAATGAATTCTTGTACCATCAATTCAAATCAGACTTGATTAATCTCTTTATCACCAAAACCAAAATCTCTATGAAGAAAATGATTGACGTGGGGATCAACCTTCCAGACAAAATTCTGGCTTACCTCATTCTTTTCAAATTCCCTTCTGCTCTTCAATCTCGTTGTCAACAAATCATGCACTCTGGCAAAAGTGTATCGGTCGATCTTGTTCTAAATCACCTCACCCAACTCAATAACAAAACTAGATCTAAAGCAAAGGATTCCAAGACTCTCGACACTGCCTTTATTGCCTTGCGAACCATCAAAAAGCCCGTACCCAGAGAACTCCGCTGCAGAAGAGGGTATCATAATCCTCAGTCTCCTGATCATACTGAAGACAAGTGTTGGCACAAACACAAACACCTTGCGGCAGATTGGTGGAAAGAAGCCCAAGCCAATTGGAGAGCGCAATTCAATTCCAACTCCAAGGGTAAGGAAGTAGCTCACTATCATGCCCTCCTCACCACTTGGGTCAATGACATAAACTCAACCAATCAAATAATCCTTGACTCTGGAGCATCATGTCATATGTTCAATTTGACCAAATTCTTTTGCGAACTCGATGAATGCTTAGGTGACGAATCCATTAGTACGGGAAAGGAAGGAGCAAAACTGCCTATAAAAGGAAAAGGCACTGTTCAGCTCATCTGGAAGAACTCAACGGTTACGCTCTCCAATGCCTTCTTTGTACCTGATCTTGTAGTCAATCTCATTAGTCCTGGAGCACTCATTCTATCCAAGAGTTGTTCCCTTTCCACTAACGGTAACCAATTTCAACTCTTTTCTAACTCCTGTCTGGTTTTCTCTGGATATATTCGAGGCAATCTCTTTGTTCTGAACAATCCCTCCAAAATTGGACTCAATCAAAAACTATGCTATATCTCTCAAAAAGATTCAAATCCTGTCACGCTCAAAAATCTCCACCTCTCTTTCGGACACGCCAGTCCTCATAGACTTAAAAATCTTTTTCTGAATCTCTCTCCCAATCTTATATCCAATTTTCAATGCGAAGATTTTCTCTTTGCAAAAATCACTAAATCCTCATTCAAAAACACCTCCACCACTGCCTCCCGATCTTTCAAAAAACTCCACGTCGACCTTGTTGGACCAATTACTCCAACTTCTAGAAATGGCATGAATTATCTCATGACTATTGTTGACAATCACTCTGGATATATCTCTGCAATCCCTCTTCAACATAAGTCCAACGCTGGTCCTCAACTCAAAACCATCTTAAATTTTGAAAAGCTTAAATGAACCTCCTTTCCTGCCACTGTCTGCTCCGACGGAGGAGGAGAGTTCATCTCCTCTGATCTGAAAGATTTTTTTCAATCAAATTCCATCCAACATTTAATTACCAAACCCTATCATCACAAACATAACAGCAAAATCGAACGAGCCAACAGAACTCTTATGGAATCCATTTGAGCCATTCTCCGCAGCTCCAAGCTGCCTCTTAACCTCTGGGCTGAAGTCTCTAAAACCACTAGTCTTGTTCTTAATCAAATTCCCAAAACACCTGACTCGCCTTCTCCCTATCAACTGTTTGTCAACAAAACTCTTCCGCTCAATTAATTTCACCCCATTGGTTCCAAGGTGGTCTATCTCGACACCAAGGTTGCTCGTGGGGAAAAGTTCAAAGATCGCGGTCTCCCCGGTATCCTTGTGGGCTACAACCCTCATTTTCTATCCTATTGCATTCTTTGTCCTGAAAACTCCATTATTTCTTCCAAGCATGTAAAGATACTCAAAACATTTTCTCCCTCCCAGATTTCATCCTCCTCCAATCTCGAATCCGATCCTTCTCCACCTCCCGAATTGGACATCGATCTTCCCCTCTTTGTCTCTTCTTCCAATTCTTCCTCTCATCTTTCAGATTCTTCCCCTTCTTTACCCTCTTCCAATGATCTTGTCGTAGCCAATAGGAACAATCTTTCTCCCTAACTTTCTTCCAAGTCTTCAGACAAGTCACTTTCAGACTCTTCATCCGAATCCTCCAATGATGTTGCTACTCACCTTAATCCCAGCTATTCCCTACAAAACAGATCATCCATTAACCCCCCTCAACGATACGGCTATCACCATTTTTTTGTGCCAAAAACTAATGAACAAGCGAAGAAGTGCTCCAACGCGATCTATTGGGATGCTCCTATGGATGTGGAACTTGAAGGCATTGAAGAGCTCAAAGTTTGGGACGATTATAACGGACCCAAACCAGCGAATCCACTCAATACGACTTGGGTCTATCATCTCAAGGACAACTGTCACGGGGACCCTCTTGTTTATAAGAGCCGACTTTGCGTTCAGGGGTTTGATCAAATCTACGGCATCGACTATCTTGACACCTTTTCTCCCACTGGAAAAGCAGCTTCCCTCCGCATCGCTCTCCTGTTTGGCCTATATCATTCTCTTCCTATCACGCAACTCAACGTAAAGAGCGCATTTCTTCACGCCCCACTGTCCGACACTGTTATCATAAAACAACCTAAAGGATCAAAACGAACCTCAAAGTATCTTATTCTCAACAAATCTTTATACGGGCTTAAACAGGCTCCTGCCAACTGGTTCAATACACTCACCGCGTGGATTTGCAAACAAGGATTCCATGAGTCTGTGTCCAACCCATGTCTTTACATTCATTCATCAACCAATTCTGTTCTATTCTTTCATGTTGACAATCTAATTCTCGTTGGTTCCGGCGATAATTTTGTGTCCAACTTTCTCAAACAATTCCCCAATTATAGCCATCACGAACCCAATACAGTCCTTGGCATGAAATTTGAAAGAACCAATGATTTGATCCTGTTATCTCAACCTAAGCACATAGAACATGGACTCAAGGAATTGAAGATGAAGGATTGCAAACCTTCTTCTGTCCCTCTCACCGCCAATATCAATCTTTCACCGGCCTCCGATGAAGAACATCAGGAGTTTCTTGCTCTCAACATTAATTACAGATCGGCTCTTTTCCTTTTAAACTAAATAGCTTGTCTAACCCGTCCGGACTTAAGTTTTGCAGTGTCAAGTCTAGCAAGATTCTGCGAGAAACCTGGCATCCAACACTGGCGAGAAGTCAAGGGGTGCTGGAAGTACCTGAACTCTACTAAAAATCTTAAACTCTCACTCTCTGTACGTAATTCCGACACGCAAATTCAATGCTTCAGTGACGCAACCTGGGGCGACGACTTGGAAACTAGAAAATCACAATCAGTTCATCTATCCTTACTGTTTGGTTCACTCATTTCTTGGCGAAGCTATCGACAAAGAAATGTCACCCACTCAACCACCAAAGCTGAACTTAATCCGCTTGTAGACTCATTTTTGGAAGCCATTTGGATGAAAAATTTAGTATCCGAACTCTGGAAGAAGAATTTAGAACCTAGCAAACACTACGTGGATAATAAAGGCCTCATTGACAAACTCAAAAAGTTTGGATGTAACTCTAAAACTCGGCATATTGACATCAAAACTAAGGCAATTCGAGAAGAATTAAAGCGAGAAAGTCTGGTCATTGATCTTATTCCTTCAGAGAAAATGAACGCTGATGGACTTACAAAAGCATTGTCTCCCGCTCTACTTGCCAATCTCATCACTCTCATAAATCCAAAATTTTCTGTTGTCTCCAGCCATACCAGACACGGGGGGTGTTGAATATTTTCAAGCTCCTGATTACTCTTTCCAATCTCTTCTCTTCTCTTTTTCATATTTTCTTTAAATCTAACTTCTTTCTATTTTGTTTTCTATTTTTCTATCCTTTTCTTTTCCCACCTTTTCTTTTACTTTCTCCGCACCTATATTCTGTCACTTAACTTTCACTTACGCGCGCGCGCTACTGACTGTCATTACTGTCACTGCTTTCGCGCACTCTCTATTCTTGGTCGAACTCTGTCTTAAAGTGAAACTTGAGATCTCAAACCGGATCAACCTAGGACTTCTCACCAATTCACGATTACACATGATTCAACTCTTGAATCTCACTTCTCGACTCACAAAAAAGATCAATCATCTCAAACGTATTTTTTTATTCATCAATTCTTTTTCATCTCTTTCTTCTTTCTAATTTATTTCTTTCCATTTCCCATTTACAACAATCCTCAAGCCTCATCATCTTGAATCTCATCAACAGCTTTCTTTCCTCTTCTCGAGTATGTCTGTCACGGCTGGCTTTCTCCTAGCTCTTTATTTCTCAACCTAACCTTCAACTTTCTTCTTTGACTCAACCAACCTTCTACATTCAATTCCAGTAACCTCTCTATCACTCAACTGCTGATAAGATCTATTCTCACTGTCTTAAGTCTACCTGCTTGATGTTGTTTCTTTTATTGTTTTCTTTTCTTTAAGATCTCATTCATCTTAGCTTTTATTCTTTGTACTGATGACTTGCTCTGTGCAGCCCTTTTTAAGATTATAATTTATTTCAATTCTTTTCCAGAAATTTATCAAGCCAATGGTCCCAGCTTGCCTTTAGCCCCCAAAACCCTGTGCATGGTTGTCCCCCCTGGCGACGACGAATCTACAAAATTGCAAAGTGGTCTTGCAAATCAATTGGTGAGTTTCATAGCTGCGGGGCATGAATTCTTGACATGCGCAAACAAGGCGCTTGTCAAGCTGCAAGATTTCAAAAACCCCAACTCCAGCAACCCAACATCCACTCCTGACCCACCTGCGTATGGAAGCTATGAGAATGCGTCCTTGAAATCTTTGGCAAATCAGCTACCCGATGCTGCTGATGAGATTGTCTCAAGCTTGGTTCCCGCCACGTCACCAACTTTTTCCAATTATGTCCTTGTTGGTTTCCCTCCATTGACTGTCCAGGGGGGTATAAGTCACATTCCTCATCATAGATCCCAATTAGCCTTTCCCCCTGTCAATCTCAACAATGACTTATTGGGATGCTTCCATGTTGCCTCCCTCCAAAATCTTATGGAATGGCTTGGGGAAATGGGGCATTCCTTTGGAGGCCAAGGGTCATTAAGCCATCTTGTTCATCTCAACCATACCACCCAATCTTTCACCACGCCAGCTGTAATAAGAATCCAAGCCATAGGTAATAAACCCCCAATCCAACATTTGTTCAAGGCCACAAGATTCCTCCTTGAGTGCACAAGGACTAGTCCGGCTGCTGCATTCAAAGTGGTCGCAGATCTAGCGCTTTGCGCATGGCCACCTGTGCAAAATAACAATGCAAAGTTTCTAACCCTATTTCCCGCTTATAATCCTGTGGGGGCTTCCAATTCTCAAGCATCTGCAATCAAACCCGATGCGCCTAAGGCTCGTCTTGGTTTCAGCCAAAGCCCCTTTCAACTAGTTGAAGCCGGTTGTGATGAAAATTCATCAGGTATGAATTAGTGTCATTAATGATTTATTTACAAGTGAACGCAGACAATCGAGCTAATATTCAGATGAACCTCTTTAAGCAATTGATTTTACCTATCCTACGGCTTTGGCTCCAAAATTGGGACTTGCCATAGTTCCAGCTGTGAATACATACGTCCCTGCCAAATTCCAAACTGTTAACCTGGACGTGTCAGATTGTTCCTCCAGCCTCAACCAGTATTATGATAGTCATGAGTCGATTGACTCCACTCCCACTCTTCAATTTTTATTGGAAGACGGGCCTTTGCTCAGCATTAATGCTGATCTGGTGGGATTCACTTTGTTGGAGGATGCTTTACAAGAGGCCATGATTTCTTGAATCTTTCATACTTTATTGAATCGCTACATTTGCTCTGGATCAAATGTATGTGAAACTTTTCCTATGCCTGGATTATGTGGAATTGCTCTGGATTACGTGGAATCCCAATTTATTGGCTCCTGTGGAGCAATATATCTGCTCGTGATAGTCTCTTTGTAAGCCGCGATTATTTGGAATCAATATTTATTAGCTCCGGTACTGGAACAATTCAAAATTTTTACCCATGTGTCCATTCATCAAAAAGTTGATGTATACTAAAACTCAATGCTAATCAGCTAGTGGATTGGAGATTTTTGAGCACAATTGGTGAATGATTGAAACGGGATCAAGGGGCATAGAAACCAGGGCTCAATCTACAAGCTCCTAATTCAGGTTAAGTGCATCCCAAGGGATAGTATTAAATTAGTATGTGCCATACCAATGATCAAGGAAAGCATGGTGTAAATAAAGTGTCTATTGCATTTGTGTGTACGTCAATTTTAGTTTTTCTGAGGGATAAAAAACATTTTATAAATTAGGAGTTATAAGAAATACACCTCAACAATCAAGGCATATAAGAGAAATGGTCTCATAATCTATTTATTTATTTATTTCACCGGCCTTATATCTCATCCAGGCGCAATTTGATAAAATTTTGCTAGTATGTACAATGACATTTTTTGACCGGGCTATCCTAGAAGGCCTTCACATTGTCACGCCCATGCTGTAATTTTCTAACTGCGCAGAGGGTTGAGAGAGATGAGAAGAGGGCAAAGGGTCGAGCAACTGTAGAGACAACCAAGTATCTGTGTGAGATGCCTTATCAGGGCTAACTTGGGAATGTTTGAATATGCGCTTTATGATACCGTAATTACCAGCACAAGCGGTGGGTTTCAAAGCAATAAGGCTGTTGTTTTCGTTTTTCTTGACAGTAGAGAATATGATATCCTTTCCAATTGTCACATATGATACTTCAGTGACGTGGGAATTAAGGAGTGCAAACTTGCCGAGATCATCAGATTGGGTTCTGTCCCATTCATTTGACGGAATCCATGTCATATTGGGGAGTGGAAATAACTCATTGATTCGACGAACCAAGCTGGTGAATAGATTTTTATCAAGTGCCTTGTTTTGAGTTGGGTTATTTGTTCCAAGGACGTGAGGTTTTGGATTGTATAGGGATTTGACTTGGGCAATGAAAGGTTCCAGGTTTGAAGGGAAATTGGGGTTGTCTAGGATGGCTCTTAGGTTTGCAAGACGGTAAAAGTTAGTCAAGCATGTTATTTTGAGAGTCCCTGTGAAATTGGCAGAAGGTATTAATTACGCTTGTGGAGAATGATGCAAAATAGCATTAAATACAATATTATATATCAAGTTTATGATTACTAACCCAGGCGGTGGTTTTTAGACGCTTTCAGGACACTAGCCATCAGGCGCTCCATGGAAAAAGACCACCATGCACGGCAAGGCCCAAGTTTCTCGAGGCAATTGGCAAGGTGAAAAGCAATGTGGCGGTTTTGGGCCAACTTGGAATCAGGGAAAACAATCAAACAGCTTCTGATGTACTCGTATAAATGATGGAAATACTTCTTGATTTGATCTTTATTGATTTTTCGCTTCAGGGCAATATTGACAAGGGAGACTAGATGTGCAAAATTGTGGAGTAGCAATTGGCTTTTGGATTGAGTATTGTTCCAAAATACAGGCAGCAAGAGTGGCAACTGAATTGTGAAAAGGTTCCTCCACTCATCTGCCTTCAGATGTCCAAATGAAGCTTTTCCAAGAGCTGGAATGGTGGCCTTGATCCACGTTGGTACATGAATTCTTTTCAGATTTGGATTGATATACAATAAAGCTTTGTGATTGAAGACTATTTTACCAATGTCTGAAGGGGGAACCCAGTGACTGTCCCATGATCTCCCTTCAGGCAAAAAGTCAGTATCACTTGCATCGGTATTTGTTCCAAATAACATTTCGCCAAAGGGGATCTCTTCAGATTTGTGCAAGCTAGGGCTATTGGTTCTTATCAAAGGATCTTCCGTCAATGAGTCAGCTAGTAATTTATGCAGCTCCGAGGTTGTAACTTTTGTGGCTTCCCAACCATCCTGAATTTCAGACGTCAGCCAAAATCTTTTACAATGCCATTTCAAAAGTCCTAGAAGAAGATTGTGCATTGAGTCAACAGCGTGATAATCCAAAATATTCCAATATGAAAGCTCCAATAAAACTGAATATTGAACTCCGTGATCATCAAGTATCTTTTTTTGAGCCTTGAGATTGGGAGCCTCCAACAATTGTTTTGCCCAGTAACAATGGTTCTCAAGGGTTCGCAATGGCCAAGTTTCTTTCTTGATGTTATCAATATATTTTTTTTTGATGAGACAGTATGAACAAATACGTTTTTCCATTGCAGCAGCAAAGCCCAAGGCTCGGCGTAGCGCAGGAAGATCGGCAAAAAACGTGAACAGTGCCGCAAAAATAAGTTGACCTGTTGATTGTTGGTAAGTCCTTGATAAGTAGAGGCCAGGTTGCCACAATGATTGGAGTTGTTCAACTACGGGTCGGAGTTTCCAATTAACTTCTTCAAGAGATGGCTCTTTAGGGCCAGGTGCGATTCCAGAAATAAAAATATTCTCCGGAAAATAACATATAGAAACAGGGAGACTTAGGCAAACAAGAATAATGAACGTGACTGAAGCATGTTTGCTGGATTGATGATTGCCATACAGATTTATGGCATCCATGAACATGGCAAACGTGATGTTGTTAGCGCGCGCTGTGAACTGGTGCCCATCTGGACCACAAAACTCTTTCCAAAGGCGGGAATCTTGAATGTCGGACATTGGCATGGTAGCATCATACGGGATGCGAGACCTATCAGCTGCTGTAGCTAGAGCGTCTTCAATTCCTGGCCTGGAGAAGAGGCGGGCCAGCCAACTTTGAAGGTTGTGAAACGCAAAGCGGCGCACTGGGTAGTGGTGAGATCATTGACAACAAAAAAGATCAGCTCCACAAAGATTTTGGCTGGTTAGTTCATCCTCCTTGTTTAATAATGCTTCAGATTCAGCCGTGTTTCTTTCATCCGGGTCATTTGCATCTTCATCGAGTTGTATTAAAGACGTATGATGTACGCAGCGTTCAGGGGTTCCGGTTTCAGGATACATAGCAAAACAGTTTGTGCAACAGATCAGGTATTGGAGATCAGGGTTAATTCCAAGATGGCAAATGATTGTTTGCGTGCATTTGTGGAAAGCATCCAGGGCCATTTTCTCAGAGTAGCTGAGAGCGCGAGGAGGAATGGAGGGGTTCAGCCCTTGAGAGGCAATGATTTCTATCAACTGACGGTCGAGTCCCAAGAGGTAAGATGATGCCGCAAGTGAGAGCTGCTGGGTGACGTAGAGGAGGGCTGTCTTCAGGTTGACAATCAAAATAGCCGGGGTCCTATTGATAGTATCAAGGTGGAATTTTTCTGAAAAAGCACAAAACCCGGGGTTAAATGGAGGGTTTGTGAGTTAGCATTGATGTATATCAGCCAAGAATTAACATACCGCAGTCAAATTCTGGGGGATGCTTCCGATGTTGCTTGACCAAAGGGCGCATTGCAAGGTTTGAGTTCCCGTCCAACTGGTTCTGGTTAGTGTCAAGTGATAGTGCTTCAAATGTTTCCTGTAGGTCCTCATTGGTAACATGCGTTGGAGTGAGATCAACACGTGGCGGCAGAAGATTTGTGAGTTGTTCTAGTAGGTTTGAGTCACAACAACAAACTAGTCAGTATACCTCATGTAAAACAAGAATAGTGGAATGAAGAGGCAATAGTGGAATGAAGAGACCGTCACTCACCTGATGCCAGTGCTTGGGTAACAATACACCTATTTCGCGCTTCAAGTAACATGTGGGTGCAACGGATATTGCAACTAACGTATTGACCATGCTTCACAATACCTTCTTGATGATACCAATGGTTCAAACAACCCTTACTGACACAAGTGCACAAGACTTTTGATCTAGTCATACAAATTGATCAGCTAATAATCTTCAGGATCCTGATATTGATGTAGATTGAGACACTGGCCACAGTGTTGGGAAGTCAGCACTCAAATTGATGTCCTCATCACAAAATTAGAAACAAGGGATTTTATTGAGACGTAAAAAAGGGGGTCCACCAGTGGACCCCCCAAGAAACAACAAAGGTTGATGCCAAATATTCTGGGTCAACATCAAACCGCACGCATGAGTGCCTAATATAGGCTGAACTAAGGCTCACAAATGCAGCCTGCGCTGCACCTCCTGAGGAAAATCTACTCAAGTCTGGGAAACCACAAGAATATATGAAAAGTTATTCTTATTTGCAAGATAGACCGTAAATTATGCCAGCAGGCATGATTTAGTGTTATGGCTGAGGATCCTGTGGTTCTTTGGATAGTGTGCTTGACCTGCATTAGGGACGTGAAGGCTATTTAAACGGTGCTGGTAGTAATTATAAAGTAATCTCCAAGCGGGGCTTGCACAGAGACATTACATCAATGCCCCTGTTTTGATTGATTATTATTATTTTCCCAATCCAATGGTACTTCATGTATGGTATGTACTGTAGTTGGACATGAGGCGGCACTAGATCTCAGCCTTGCGAGCCACCAATATTGTTTTTTGATATATACAAAGGTCAGTTTGAAATACTAACTCTTTATATTTATTTATTGGATGCAAATCAAGCAAAAAAAGCGCAAGTTTCAGAAGCAGCAATCTCAAAAGAGCATTCTAATAGAGGTAGAGCACATGACAGCTTCAACGCAATAAATGACGGTGTAAGACTTCAAACGGTGCCAAGCCGTGGCAGTTCTGTGGAGGGGAAAGGTGCTGTTTAGGCTGCCCTCCTAGGAGTTACAATAATATTTAAATGTAACCGGAATCAAGGTCCAGAACCTTATGGATGAGAAATCAAAGTAAGGGAAGAGGATAAGAGTTGTCGGTAGCGATGGAAACAACACTATCTGAGGCAAGATGGTGCAGGTAAAGACTTGAACAAATAAGTCAAGTTTTGTTCAGAGTTCAATAGAACAAGGCAGTTGTAAGTAACAACGCCCACAAGCTAATAACTCTGGTCGTCAGCAGCTGATTAGGAAAGATCAACTCAATCCCAACCAACCTCCAGGTTCTCAATGAACCTGCCCAACTCTCCGCAATCAAGCCCTTGAAGGGTACCAGATAACTGTGGGAGGCTGAAAAAAACAAAATCAATTTGTTTATGAAGCTCTAGAAGCAAATCAATAACAAATTCAAGCAAGAATATCCCAACACTTCTCAAGGGACTCAAGAATAGCGTGGCAAAATTCAACCTTAAAGAAGAAGGGAGGTATAACACTCCAGGTTTTAAGCTTAATAAAACCTCTTCAATCAAACGTGATTGGCTCCAGAAAGATGATCAAGGAGAGATCAAGACCAGTATGGTCGGAAAAAGGGATCAGAGTGGTATAACACACCCAAGAATTCAGACAGGAATTCTTCTTCAACCAGCAAGGCTATTGGTTGGTGATAAGGATCAAGGTCACAAGGGACAGAGTTTGAGTACGGAGGCTCAAAGGATCAAGGGGAAATCATGGATATACCCAGATAATTTGCTCAGATAAGTGGGGAAGGATGCCCACGGATAAGTTTATTATGATGATGGGGGAAACAGATGAGATGAGATGATGATGGTCTCCTGGGATGCTGGGCCAAAAGGCAGGGGAGAGCCCCTCCTTTTATAGATATGAGGCCCTGTATACTATGTACAAGAGATACTACAAATAGGTGCGGGAAAATGAAAACATAAAAAAAAGATGACATTAGAGGAAAAAAAAAGAAATGTTGCCCGCATCGAGAATGACTGCGGGCAACCAGATGGACACCCGCGACAGCGGTCGCGGGTGTTGACAACGGCTGTTGTCGCCGGATTGGAGGGATGAGTGGATGGTAGGAGTGATAGATTGGATGAGTCGGTGGGTGGTGGGTTGAGTTGGGTTTGATGTTGTTTGATGGCATGGTTTATGAGTGGATCGAGTGGGATCCTCTGGAGCTGATGATGACGGAGTGGGTGATGATGATGCTCTGGTAGGTTGAGATGGTGGGTATGATGAGATAGATCCAATGATAATTGACGACCATTGCAACAAGCGACAGCGTCGGTTGGATGAGAGGATCGGGAAGGATCAAAGGGATTGTTGAAGGTGGTTTGACGATCGCTTGCGTTGCCAAAAGTCAGGGCTGCAAGCACAACAAGTAGGAGTTGATCATAGGAGGGGGGGGTCGAAGCAGAGAGACAGGCAAGAGGCCTGTCCTAGACCGCTAGGACAGGGAGAAGTTGAGAGATGGGGGGAAATGAAGGTACCCATAGGGGTACAACTGAATTTTTTTTTTTTTTTTTTTTTTTTTTTTCTTCCGTGGTGTCCCGGATTGGTCACCACAACGGATGGGAATAATATGGCAGCTTAAGAAGAGTAGGGGGAGCCATGTCAAAGAAGTTTATCAAGGTGGATGGGACTAGCAAGCGGGCATTCTAGAACGGCCAAGAACACTCTGAATTGATCCGGCAACCTGGGTTGTAATTAATCAATCACAAGTCATCCAAACGCAGCCAGCATTTGATGAAAAAAACTGACTGCTGATTTTTGGCAACCAATAGCCCACTTGGACCTTGATAAACACCACAAATGAGACAAACATGCTTGCCACGACTGGATACAACAGGAATCCGCAATCGTATTCCTTCACCTTGCCTGATCCAAGACACAAAATTGTAGCCATGTCTTTCCTCAAGTTTTTTCATGATTGCACTATGCTTGTCTTCAGTAAATAAGAGGCCTTGATTGTTTTCAGATCCTTCAACCCCTTTGTCAAAGGAGTGCAAAGCATGGACTATCAGCCGCATGAGAAGTCTGAAGAGAGAAATTGGTTGAACATTATACCCTTTTCACTTTCTGGTATCTCGACACCCAGGGTCCTCATTGCTTTGTTAATCACTTGGATCAAGTGCAATTTTTATATATTGGCTAATAGAATTAATCTGTTTTGCATGCTGCCTGCCATGTGGAGTGAGAAAAAAAAACAATCAGTGTTGATTGAATCCTGCAGTGTGATTTTGTAATTGTAGCACAAAACAGCATACCATCCTTCTTGATGTACAGGGCATTGCGAGCATCTTTTTCCAGTGCCACAATCTCAGTCTGAGATGTTTCAGAGGGAAAGAGCAAGGGCTCTGGCAGAATATCTATCATCCATCTGATAATCTCTGGGGTAAAGTGCCGGCTGATAATATGGTGATTTAACTCGGCTAAGGGTCCTACTATGACGATTGCTAGTATGACCTTGAATTTGATTGATAAAGGCATTTTAGCTGAGGCAGATTGTTTCAAGTAATCAATGGACGGCTAATTTGAGGACAGAATTAAAGGATGGAGGAAATTAGGGGGTATTATGTATAGAAAGGAGCCGGCTAGGCTTCCAGGTTAGCAGCGGCCAATTGACCTGCAAGGAACTTCAAATGTCAACAATAAATCCAGCAGCTGGCAACTGATCATGGTGTTGAATGCAGTAAGCTCTTTATCTTGGCAAGCTTTCAAAGGCCCTTGGAATACGTTGAGTCAATGATAGAAAATCTAGCGTGTCACAACCCACAGATCTACATGTTGTGGGCATCTTGTCAGCGCCTGGAGACAGCTTGTTGAATTCGCAGATGACTTGATGAAGAGCAACTCATAGCTTACTCTATGACAAATTTATACGACCTGGCCGGTTGCTTTCATGTATAAAAATTTCTTCCAGCTTGCCGCCATGAGATATAATCTCCTGGTGGCAAGCTAGAAGGAAATTTCAAGGCGCGTGGAGAATCATGCAGATGATTGATCATGTAGTTCCGCGTAAGTGCTGGCACAAACTACGTCGCATCAACCAACCCAAAGGCCCAAAGGCATCACCCAACGCGAATTGCACCAGCAAATTCTTGATATAATTACCAACGCCTGGATGATGTCAGACTCTATACTTAAGAAATGAGAGGGAAAGCAGAGGAATAATATTGTATATATACATGGGTCAATGCAGGTTTCCCACTAAGTACTTTTGGTCAGCGTAGCCTTAGCAGGCCTGCTAATGAGGAGAAATGTTTGAGAATACTATTTGATCAACTCTTAATGCATTTTGATTTCAAATATAACAGCTTTAATTTTCTATTCCTCCCACTTGAAGCCCTTTGGCATTAATTTAATGCTAGTTAGCATATGAAAAAAAAAAAATCAAAAAAATCAAAAAAAAAAAAAAAAAAAAAAAAAAATCAAGATGAAAAATGGTTGATATCCCGGATATCCCAAAATTTTGGTTGATTTCCCGTACAGGAAATCAAGCGTCTGAAGTAGTGAAATATTTTTTTTTTTAAAAAAAATAATAAGGAATGGAGTTTTACTTGCTAGAAATGTGAGGGAAATGAGAAAAAGGAATAACAAGGTGAGATGGAGGAATTTACTGATGGAATGATGGTGTGAAATGAAATGGGGTTAGATGAGATGGAATGTGGAATGGAATGGGATTGGAGGAGATGGAATGTGGAATGAAATGAGATTGGATGAGATAGAATGTGGAATCAAATGGGATTGGATTGGATGGGATGAAATGTGGAATTTAATGGGATTGGATGGGATGGAATCATGATTGTCAAGGTTTGAAAGGGTAGTTTGCATGGAAATCTTGAATCAGATTGGGTGAATTGCAAAGTTGATGGGCTGGTTCCCACAAGGTGCAATCTTTGTCGGACTGGAAGCCAGACCATTCAACAAGTTATTGAAGTCTTCCTTTGCGTAACCTGAAATCCAGAATAGGGCTTACTTCCCACTCTTGATTATTGAGGACAGTGACCAGTTTAGGAGGGGGATGAGTCTTGCCCAGGTAAAGGACTTGAGCTGGCTCTAGGAGAGACACATGAAAGACCGGGTGGATAACTTTCCATTTTGCAGGTAAATTAAGTTTAAAGGTGTTAGGGGAGATGACTGATTCTACTTTAAAGGGGCTAAGATTTCTTTTGGAGAGTTTGCAAGTTGGGCGAGTGCTGCAAATTTTGCAAGCATTGAGCCATACTTGATCTCCTACTGCAAAGTTTGGAGCCGTAGTGCGAGATTGGTCTGGTTGCTCCTTGTAGCGCTGGTTTGCTTCTTTGAGGTTGGTTTGAAGTTGCGATTGAAGGGATTGAATTTGTTCAAGTTAATCGGTAGCAGGTTGAGAAGGTGCTACGTGAAGGGAAGAGAAAGTTGGGTTTCTACCACAAAGAGAGTTTGGAAGGGCAACTTTTTGTTGGAGGAATGAGTGGAGTTGTTGTAGGAAAATTTGGCTAGTGGGAGCCATTGTGACCAGTCGTCTTGTTGATAGGCAACATACATTCAAAGATATTGTTTGAGAACCTGATTAACTTGCTTGTTTTGCCCATCCATTTCCGGGTGGTAAGCCATTGATAAATTGCAAGTGATCTTCAAATGTTGGCAGAGCAAGGTCCAGAAGCTTGAGAAAAACAGAGATCCACGATCACTAACTATATTATCAGGGAGACCATTTTTTGAAAATACATATTCTATGAACAAGTCAGATAAGTCTTCTGAAGAGGCCTGCTTATTACTACGCAGAAATAAAGCCATCTTTGAGAAGCAATCTACTACTACTAGAATAGCATCATATCCACTAGAAGAAGGTAATTGAGAGATGAAATCCATAGAAAGCAAGTGCCAAGGACAAGGCGGAATTGGAAGTGGCTGAAGCAGCCCATACTTCCGGTGTTTCAAGAAATTGTTACGATTGCAATCATAGAACGCGCTAATCAAGTCTTTTACCTCTTTGGTCATACCAGGCCAGTAGAAGTCTTGTGCAATCAATTGGTAGGTTTAATCCTGCCCATGATGACCAGCAAGCGGAGAATTGTGCCGTGACTTGAAGATATCTAACTTAATGCAAGAATTATCTGGTACTACTATACAATTATCATAGACTAAAAAGTCATTGTCATCAACACTGTAACTACTATCTAATAAGTTTTCATTTTTGCGAAGTTTGATGCACTTGGGGTTGTTGCGTTGAGATTGTCAAAGTTTGGAAGCCAAATTTTGTAAGTGAGCAATGATCAAATTGAGTTTGGCAGATTGGGTTGAGAAGAGTGTCCTAGCATTTTCAGGGTTGTTCTCGGCAATGGTGCTGCCCCCCTGGGTAAACGTCATCCCAACGTGATAAAGCATCAGGGACTACCTCTTGTTTCCCAGGGCGGTACATGATTGTAAAGTGGAACTCAGAGAGGTATTTGGCCCATTGTGCCTGTCTACATGTGAGGACTTTTGAGCTCATGAAATACTTTAAAGAATTATGATCAGTTAAAACTTCAAAGGATTCTGTAAGGCTCAAAAGGTATGAACGCCATTTCTTTAAGCAATGAACAATTGCAAGAAGTTCCTTGTCATGAATCTCATAGTTAAGCTCTGCCAAAAGCAACTTGCAAGACTCAAAAGCTACAGGATGAAAGAGAGAAGTGGAGGAAGAGAACTGCAAGATTACTCCTGCAAGTGCATAGTCGCTTGCGTCTGTTTCAACATTAGTGCAAGCTAGCTTGTCAAAGTGAGCAAGTATTGGAGCAGTGGTGAACGCTTTCTTCAGAGCTTCAAAATCCAAAGCAGCTTGCTTGGTAAAAACAAAAGGAGTGTCTTTTTGAAAAAGGTTAGTAAGATTCACGGTTTTCTCGGCGTAAAGCTCAATAAACCTCCTATAAAAATACTGAAACCAAGGAAAACTTGAAGGGATTTAACAGAAGAAGGTGGGGGCTAGTCCAATATGCTTTTGCTTTTGGCCAGGTCCATGACTAATCCTTGCTGCAAGACTACGACACCTTGAAACCGAAGAGAAGAGGAATGGAATTTGCACTTAGAGGCTTTCACAAACAGGTCATTCTTGCAAAGTTGCTGCAGCACCTCTTGCACATGTGCGATGTGATCTTCAAGGTTCCTTGAGTAGGCTAGTATATCATCAAGATATACCACAATGTATTTACCTACAAGATGTTGTTGACAAAATGTTGAAAAGTGGAAGGAGCGTTACAGAGGCCAAAAGGCATGAAGGTTTACTCATAACTGCCAAACCGTGTTCTCATTACAGTCAAATACTCATGACCTTTCATTATGCAAATGAGGTTATAGGCACCTCAAAGGTCTAACTTTGAGAAATAAGCAGCTCCATGGAAGAGGGTGAGGAGTTGTGACATAGGTGGTACTGGATAGGCATTCTTCCGGGTTACCTGGTTCAGTTTCCTGTAGTCAACACAAAGGCAAAGTCAGCTGCACTTTTTTGGAACAAATAGGACAGGTGAACCGGTATTCAAATTGCTTGGTTGAAGAAATCCTTTTGCTACAATTTCCGCAATGTAGTCTTGAAGCACAATTGATTCTTGCATCAAGAGAGAGTAAACTGGTCCTGGTGCCGGAGGTGGGCCAGTAAGTTTGATCTTGTGATTGTAAGGACGGGATGGAGGCAATTTATCTGCTTTTGCAGCTGAGAAGAAGTCAGAAAAGTCATGATAAACTGAAGGTAAAGACGCTCAAATGATTTCTAAATCTTCAATCTTGTCATCTTCAAGCACAGGGTTTGAGGTGCTTGAATGGTGCAAGAGGATTAGGGAGCTCAAAATACATCATTTGGTTGGTTTCTGTTTCTCTTTGAAGGAACAGGAAAGAGGTAAGCTGGATAGGTAAGAAATAACTCCTCAATCTGAAGAGGGAATTTGGGAATGAAGGTCAGGATATTGCAAATCTCCTGGCGGAAAAGTGTCATCCAACTCAATGACAGTTTTGGGTAGGCTGTTTAATTACTGATTGAAGGAAAGGTTAGAGTTCTGGGGGTGCAAGGTTTGAAGGTTAATTACTCCTTCTTGCAAATTCACATCTGGATTCCAGTAAACTAGGAAATCATGGCCTAGAATGGTATCATCCATTCCGGGTATAGCCAAGAAAAATAAATCCCATTTGACGCTGGGGATATTGGAGAATGCAAAGGTCCATTGTGCCTTTTGGGAAACCCAATAAGACGGTTCAGTTTCACTAATTACTAAATAGATAGGAAATTCATCTATCTTGGAAGGCGTAAGACTTTTGGAAGTGGCAAAAGATTCACTGATGAAGGAAACATTAGCGCCGGAGTCAAGTAAGACTCAATAAGGGATGTTGTTGGAATGGAATAGGATAAATCTCAAACTAGGAGCACGTAGTGACTTGCAAGTGCAAATATCTAATCGCGGTTATTTACCTAATGTGTAGTTTTCCTTGCAAGTATCAGAAAAACTACAAGCCACTTTTTTGAATGCTTACCCGCTTCACGAGCTAACCTCTTTGCACAACTGTTGACATCATGTTTTCCTCCACAATACATACACAGACCGTTTTTTTCCCTTTGTAGCCTTTCCTTGTTCCGTAGCATCCCAGTTTCTTTGTCCAAGAACTTTGGAGTTTTGGTGAAGGTTTTCCCTTTTGAGTTGGAGTTCAAAGTTGGGGTTGGTTTGGATGGTTTTGGGTTCCTCGTGTTTTCCTTTGAGGATTCATCCACCCTTGGAGCCAAGGTGGACAGTCCATGATTGTTTTTCAAAGATGATTCTTGTTGTTATATCCATTATCAAGCTCAATCACTCAATCAATTAGCTGCTGAAGCAAGGTTGTCTTATGACCCCCAACTGCAAGCTGTTTGAATAAGGGCACCAGTAGACCCTTTCAGAAATGGAATAGAAGAGCGGCCTTGTTCCACTGGATGCAAGACTGCAAGGTTCAAAAATGAGAAATATAAATGGAAGCTCTACTATATTCCTTCATAACTAAACTATTAAGTTTGTATTTGGCGTTTCAAACATCATTGGGGTCGCCAAATAGGGTGAACAGTTGTTGCTCAAACCTGTCCCAGTTTTTGAGAATACACGTGGGAATGTTGTTGGACAAAAGTTCAAGGTACGGTTCAAACCACTTCAAGGCTCTACCTCCTAAGAAGGACAAAGGATACATAACTTTATGCCTATTGGAAGGGAAATTGTTGGAGTCGTTTGAAAAGATGATTTTACAAGACTGTAGATAGGATCTACTAGGAGTGATTGGACTAGATTGCTGGGAACCATGAGTCAGGGCCTGGATCAATGTCAAAAGCAGGTTTGGAGCATTGGGCTCAGGAGCAGTAGTGCAAACCCCTGGTCTACCACAATTCAAGGTTTCATCCGAAGAATGGTTGGAATCTGCCAATTCCGCAAGAGTGTCCGTTGGAACATCCTGTGAAGGAGTACAAGGATCATCAAGGGGTTCAACAGATGGCAATTTTGAAGTAGGAACGGGATCTCAGGGTTGTTGGGCCCGAGGAGCGCTGGTTCTCCCTACCCAATGGATCTCATCATTGTATGGGGTGAGGAAAGCGTTCCCAGTTGAGCGAGTACGTGACATCAAGAAAAGAAGTCTACTATAGGTTGGCAAGCTACAATAGATGACTTGAGTTAGTTAATTTACTGTCACACGACCACCCCACGTACTATAGGGCAATTCTTAGATGATTTTGAGCGCAAAGGAACACTGAGTGCAAGGGCAAGTGCGAGTAGCAAGACTCAGTTGCAAAGTGCAAACTTGGTTATGCCACTCAACAAACGGCAAGAGGAATGGAATATCTTCCAAGGAAGGAAAACTCAAACTGAGTCCAATGTGATAACTAGGTTGTAGCAAAATGCAACAACGTATGAAATTAACTAACTGAGGAGACAATCATCAGGCAAGGGGATACCCCTTATAAGGTAATCCAAAGTGACTAGATAAAACCTTGTGATGAGCTAACTACAGTTGAAGCGGTGAGGCAATGAATGACAGGAACGGGATAGGAAATGAAGCAGTGGTACAACCATATCTGAGGTAATGGAGTAAGTGCAAGACAATAGAATCTGAGCGTACAATTTTATGAAAAATTGGGACAGGAGCAAATGACGTTGAAGGTAATGCGAATGAGAAGTAATAGTGTATGCAGGGTAGGGCCTAGTCCAATTGCAAACTGTAAACTAATGATGGCTTAGTTAGACGTAGATGCAAAATAACAAACAGTGCGTGACCAAAGATGGAAGTCCAAGGCTGTTGATCAGCCAGGGAAGGAGATTGGATCTCATAATGGATGGCCAACCGGTATGGAGTTAACCGCAAAGTTTGCAAGTATATATTGAGTTGGTCGCCGAGATTGTAAGGTCAACGCAAGCCAGAGGAAGTAGCATATTGCACCATTGATTTTGTGCTTTATTTGTGTCACGCTTTTAGACTGAGGTAGATGGTACTGAGGAGAGGACATGTCAAAGTGATGAAGACAATAATTCCTAAATGTAGGGCTTGACACCTACCCAACTGCTGAGCGCGGAGCCTGCAATGCAGCTCCCAATCCAAAGTTACAAATTTGACACCACATCCCCCCCAAGTTCAATTCTGTCCCCAGAGGTCCTTCCATCACTACCTCAACCCTAAAGCGCTACCTGACCACCCCCCCCCCTGCTCCCAGTCCACCCCAGCTACTAGCCCCGCCCCTCCTTCCAACTTCTGCCAACAATATGATCCCCTGCAATTTCTGCACCCGGAACGGGCACACATATTTGATTGTTCCTGGTCAACGCGCCTGCAGCGCTTGCCATTGCCGCCACCGCCGCTGCTTGCTTAGCTAGGGAATGCCCCTCCCTCCCCCTCAATCTGGCTCCCTTTCCTGCCTGCGCAAGAGGGCCCTTCTGGACCCTTTTGTGGTATTGGAAAAAAAAACCATCATGGAGGACTCATGGAATCCGCCCGGATCACCCCTTTGCTGTCCCCCCCAAGCTCAATCCGCAACTCCGCTTCACTGCTCAGCTGCGCAGGACCTCCCCAGAAGGAGGACTTCCCCAACTTTGCAGCTTACTGGGCGGTTATGCGCTTCCAGGTGGACCGCTTCTGGTTTAAGCAAGGCGTGAGGGACCCGCCTATTGATGAAATCCTTCAACATTGTGTGGCTCCTCCTCCAGCTCCTACTCCAATCCCTGCCCCGGCTCCTCCTCCAACCCCTGCCCCCGATCCTGCCCAGGCCCCTTCCCTGGCAGTGCAAGGCACCCCAACACTGCCCCTGTCACCCATTGTCATCTTGCCGTTGCCTCCTGTTGGACCAAGACGCCCAGATGGTCCTCCAGAGGCCCCCTCCTCACCAGTCCCGCCTCCCCCCAGCCCACCCAAGATCCTGGAAATCCCCGTTGTTTTGGCACTCCCGGCGGCCGTATTTGAGATATTTGCTGAAAGAACATCCGCGATGCTCAGAAACTTCCTAGAAACCCCCAGCGCTCAATCCTTGGAATCCCGGTGCAACCTCCTGGTGTCTTTCCAGGCCTTACTGGCGTTTTTGTGGGAGGACATGGAGGGAATGATGAAAATGCCTTAGGCGCATTGCCCCCCCCTCCCCCCTTCCCTCTTTCCGGGTTTTTTATTGTACCGTGCTTCCCCTGATTATAGAAATACACGTCTTCTGCGCGCGCGTCCTTTCCCAGCGGGTCATCCTGTCAAAACATCCCCACGTCCCAAGTGAGTTTCAAAGACAGTGTGAGATTCAGACTAAGCTCTTTATTGCATTCACAGGTTTCAGTAACCCTTACAGAAATAACATGAGAGGGAAGTGAGGGTGATAAGCAACAAGCTGACATGAGATTATAGAAAACGACCAATGAAATATAATGAAAGGAGAGGAATGGCCTTAGTCACCTTAGGATGTTGCTCAACTAGCTTAGCCCCACCAATTTGAGACGTATACGTGAAACCAGAGGTGAGTTGATCTGATCTTGTGCTCCTCCTGAATTTGCTTTTCTGGGTGAAACCGTAATTTGTAGAGCTCCTCAACAATGGACTTGAAGATCTTCCTTGTTCCTCTCTTTGTCCTCCATTCCCTCTTCTCCCTCTTCTTCCTCTTTTCCACGCTTCTACAGACCAAGGTGCACCATTCAGACCCGGGCACGCCATTTCTCCCACACGCAACTGCAGTCATGGTAACCACAGCCGGGGCATCAGCTGACAGAAAGTTCCGTGTCCACGCGTCATAAGTGAGAATGAGAGTGAGATTGAGATCTGCGATGTGGTGCTCCAAAACCTAACCTGTAGCCATCAGACTCACTTTTCTAGTGTAAGGAAAGCTCCAATCATCAAACAGGCTTCAGAAATGGATTCTACACCAAAAATAACCTGTAGTCACCCAGCCAAAGTACCCCTCTATTTCTCATGGTTTAGAAGATACAGCTTAAATCAACCCTGGCCTACCCATACCCCTACCAGGTGTCACAGACCAGTGAAGGTTCATGGACATACCCTGGATTCCTTCAAGTACATACCCCATACAGTACAACCACACAGCACCAAAAATACCTGCAGCAGTATACATAATTAATATATGCAAGACACTGCATGAAGAACTAAATAAATCACCTGTATACACAGCAATATATGCAAGACACTGCATGCAGAGGCTGTACAGCATCATACAGGACATAATACAGAAGCAATATATGAAAGGAACTACATGGAGAACCAAACAAATCACCTGTATACACAGCAATATATGCAAGATACTGCATGCAGAGGCTGTACAGCATCATAAAGGACACTATACAGAAGTAATTTACGCAGGGGGAACCTGTATCAATGCAGCACAGCAATGCATGCAAGGGTGTACATGCATGTAAATCCTGCACAGCCACCTCCTCTGAACAGCAAAAATGCCTCATGAACTGTATTCACTGTACCAGGGAGACCCTCAGGGGCAGTCCTGGGGGCAGGATTTTCTATAAATAGAGGGCCTCTCTTCTCATCCAGGTCCCATCACCAGTTCCCCCCATCCTTCCCTCCAAGGGATCACCATGCCTCCTAGGCACCCTTAACCCATACTCTTACTACTCTCAACCATTATCCCATAACCCATACTATCATCATCACCAATCCCATATCCCATACCATCACCAACACCATCACCATCATCATCATCATCAACCATCACCATCACCATTACCATCATCAACCTTTTGACCATGACCCAATCCAATAACCCATACTTTTGACCATCCACCACCACCATTATTTACTCCATACCCCATACCTTTGATCATCACCACCATGTACCCATAACCTGAACATCATCATGATTAGTCATCATCATTAGTCATCATCATCATCACCTACCATCATCATCACCATCCATCATCATCACCATCCATCATCATCATCACTTGCAATCATCATCATCACCTACCTTGACCATCATCAGTCATCATCATCACCCACCACCATCATCATCCACCATCACCACCATCAACTATGATCTTCACCTACCTTGACCATCATCATCATATATCATCATCCACCTCCATCACCATTAGTCATCAACTATAGGCTCAACCATTTCAACCTTTATTCAAATCATCACCTGTATTACCAAAGGAGTATCAAACAGTAACCAATAAAATAAATATAAAAAAATATATAAAGGATAAGACTAGATAAAGGATTCTTCCCTTACTCAGCTTCATTAATCCAAGTCACCTATTTGTTCCACCATTTGTTTCTTATGAAGCTTGAAAAATTTGATCATAGGTCTGATAGAGACTACTATAGTAGCAACTGTATCTGAAAATCAGCGACCAATCTCTTTTCTTTTATTGTTGTGAGACTAATATGGTACTTGGAGGGGCAGGCAATTCAGAACCACCCTTAGTATTCATCTATCTTATCATTAGTTGTATTACTAAATTCCCCCTCAAGTGACTTCCAGCAAGCTGATTGCTAAACTTTACCCAATCCCAAAGGAGTCTCACAGCGCCCACATTGTGGTGAGAATGAGAATGAGATTGAGATCTGCAAACGCATCCTGAGCCAACAAAGTTCCCCAGAAGGTACCTGTACCTCCCCAGCCAAACTGCCAGACAGTTCCCCATACCCATACTGCAACAAACACAACCACCCTCCACCAGCGTGGGCACACAGTCATCCAAGAGAGGAAATGAAGTAGGAAACTAACACTCTGGGGCTTCTAGCTGTTCCCGCTGTGAACCGGCTAGGACAGCCCCTCACCAAATCAGACCTGTCCAATACGTGTCCCACGCATACTCCGCACCCATTAAGCTGTAGGAGAAGGCAACTGATAAAGAGAAGACAGAAAAAAGAACCAAAAACAAAAAGATTGTTTTTTTTTTTTTTGCTAAAACCGGGCCTCAGCTCCTCTTCCCGCATTACCCAACTGCGGGGATTTTTCCTTGGGTTTATGGACCCGGCTTGCGCCGGGCCCGGGTTCCTGCAACTAATCATAACCAAAACTAGTACCAACTTGAAACGCAATGTATTCAAGAAAGAAGAAAACAAACATTCTGGGGTGTCTAGTTATTCTGGCTTGGAACCGGCTAGAGCACCCTTTCACCAAATCAACCTTTTACCCTCCTTGTGTTCCCCCCGGCTTGATGGCTGTCCCCAGCAGTTTTTAGCCTCTTGATCCTTTGAGACGGCGCGTTGCGCAGGGGCTCCTCCTCTGCCAAAGAGCCCAATTTGTCTACTGATCCTGAACCACCGGCACCATCCCCTGCGTCCTTGCCATTTCTGGCTGTCTTGTTGAAGGAGGTGGAGCCTTGTGCAAGGAAGCACTTCACGTGCAAATCCATGGCCTTCCGTTTGAGAGGCACCCCTTTCAATTCCTCAAGCCAATAACTTCTGCCCTCAAACTTTGATGCCACGCGGAAGGGGCCATTCCATTGGTTGGCAAAAACCCTTCCCCACTGGGACTCCAGACTCTGTTTGTACAGCAAGACCAAGTCCCCCTTCTGCAACAGATCCTGGAGGCAATGGGAGCAACTCTTGTCCCAATAGCGGACTGACACCGTCCTAGTCTTCCGCAACCTTTCCGCAGCCTTTGCCAGGGTCTTTTCCCATTGGAGAAGCTGTTTGGCCCGCGCCTCGAAAAGCTCCGCAGAGGTCTTCACCTTCCACCAGTCCAGGCTTAAGAAGGTTTCCAGCTCAATTTCCACCCAAAGAACCCAATGCTGTCGGTAGAGAAGTTCATAAGGCAAGTAGCCTGTCAAGTGTTTGACCAAGATCCTGTCAGCAAAGAGCACCACCGGAAGGGGCTCCTGCCACCGCTTGCTTTCCTCACCGCACATCATTACCAGGGCTTCCTTGTAAGGCTTATGACCCCATTTGATCATCCTGGCACCCTCAGGATAGTACTCCCTGACCCGCCCAAACTTAGCTCCACAATTCTGGACCAGCACCATGAAACAACCACAGAATTTCACGCCTCCATTGACGGTGACCAGGCAAAGCAAACTGTACCGTGAAAACCAATCTTCCTCTAGTGTCAGCCTCCTGGATTCCAAGACCCTTGCTATCGCTTAGCTACCAGAGGTGATAGAGTAAATAATAAATATATTATTTGAAAAATACAGCAAAAATCTGTAAAATATTTGGATTAAGCTTACTGCAAGGTTAAGTTCTTTGGTTATTTTTATTTTTTTAAATAAATATGAATAGATTGATCATTAAATATTTTTATAGAGGGGCCACAATTATATTGGGGATCTTTAACACCTCTCTGCAGGGATTTCAGTATGAAAACATGTAGTCCTGGTAACTTTGGGCTCTTTAGTTTAAAGAATATTTTACCCAAAGATAATATGTATATAAAATACAGGGTGGAGTGGCAGGGCCTTGTAGCCAAGCTAACACAACAGAGAAAGGATAATAAAACTTACTGGTATATTATTAAATCCTTTGGGTATCTTTTTGAGACGTTTACTGATGGGTTAAACCTGTATACTGGGGTTATAAGGTTGTTCAGCAGTTTCAATCGATAAAAAGAGGTTTAGGACGGATATTATTGATCAGAAACTGCCATAAATAACTTAATTATCTCTTATAAGTACTTGATTACCTTTGCACGATGTCTGGATATGAATATAACTGGGTCTCTCCCATCAACATCCTCAAAAGAGCTCTTTATTTAGAGCTTTTGGAGTCCCAATATTGTCCTTCTGAGGGTTGTAGGTGCTCAAAGGGACCAAAACTAAGGCTAGAAGGGTAACCAGGGGTAGCCTTTCATGTTTTCTTGGTGCTATAGCACGGTTAGCATCTAATTTCACAGGGTATGGGAATTATTTGGCTTTATTATAGACATTAGGACGTGTGAATAACACTAATCTGTCCTATTTATGTATTATTTAATTAATTATCCTTAGTAAATTTTCCCAGTAGTTTAATAATTATATAAATAGACATTTCTACGGACATCTTGATGTCAGGTAAGTTCTCATTAGGTATTATATAAATGGAGTAAAATTCATAATATTGATTTTAATCCTTATTTTCGAGTTCCAGTTGATTTACTAAGATAATTAATTAAAAATATAAGTCATGTGAATTCATGTAATATTTCTACATCATTAGTTTCCTTAGTATGTCAAAAAGATATTGATGTCTAGAAATTCTCATAAAAGTATATCAAAGTCTTTTAATATATTTTGAGAAGTTGTCATTGTCTTATTTTCGACATTCTTGGTACTTTGAATTATATTAAATAAAAAATACGTATAAGGGTTATTTATGTATTTTTATATAATATTATGTATTTTTAGACTGTCTACTATCCACAGGAACATTTTTCACATATGTAGAAAGTTCCTGTTTAGTTTGTAGCATGTTTACACGGTACCTGAGCCTTTCAGGCTGCCTGTCACTCTGTCAACCCATAGTCCTGCTGCTGCGTACTTGTTAGAGGCCCTGGGCTGCTTACACAACCTTGACAGAGTGACAAGGCTTTATCTCAGCCGCGCGCGGGTGCATTGGCTGCCGCGGCTGCGTGCGGGAATTGTGACAAAAAACATTTCTGCCCGTAACTCCTAAAATATACACAAAACCTCAATTCTGACTGAATTTTAGGTGTGAAACCTATACGTGACATTGTGTGTGATATATTTAATTTGCCAAAAAGCTCAATAATGGAGCTATAGTATTTTGGTCTTTCTTTCCTTAATTATTTAAAAATATAAGGAGTTTTATTTCAAGGGTGGGGTAAGTGAGTGACCCTACCTAATTTTGGGTGAAGAATCCATTTCTTTAATAATATTTATGGTTTCCCTACTCCTTCTCAGGTTAATTTTTTAATTATTATTTTTATGTTATTTTTGTTACTTTTGCAGCTTGCTCGTCAATAGTAGCAAGCTGACATCTAGAAACTGAGCAACCTTCTCTGCCAACAACTTTACCACAGGAAAAGTCTCAACACAAAGCAATAGATTGTCCTGCACAACAAGCAGGTACGCAAACTTTCTTGCCTTTATGTGGACCACGTTGAGGGAGACCCTCCCAAAAAGTGTGTCCTCCCCCGTAGGGTGACCCACCTCCCTGGACAGCCTAGAGCTCCGCTTTTGAAACGCTTTGCAAGACTTCACCCATTCAAGCACCGCGCGCACCAGACCCAGCCACCAGAACCTTGCTTTCACCCACCTTGGCATTCTGATCTTGCCCCAATGGCCAAGGTTGTTTTGAACACACCTCAGAATCATTTCCTGGTCCTTCCTCAATGTTGCAACCACCAAAGGCACTGGGGTACTCTGCCGCCACAGTTTTCCTTCCTGCAAGTAGAAGTGGGTTGTGCGCCGCTTCAGCCATTGAATTACCGCCCCTGACATACCCTTGGGAAACCAAAGATCCCGCAAAAAGGATCACAAGGTTGCTTAACGCCTGGATTTCTACAGCGGAAGGATGACCTGCGCCTCCACCTGTCATGCTTCACACTTAAGGATTATTGTCTTCACCACTTCAACATGTCCCTTCCTCAGTACCATCTACCTCAGTCTAAAAGTGTGACACAAATAAAAGCACAACATCAATAGTGCAATCCGCTATTTCCTCTGGCTTGCGCTGAACTTCAAATCTTGGCAACCAACTCAGTATATACTTGCAAACTTTGCAGTTAAATCCATACCGGCCGACCATCCATTAGGAGATCCAATCTCCTTCCCTGGCAAATCAACAGCCTGGGACTTCCATCTTTGGTCATGCATTGTTTGTTAGTTCGCATCTACGTCTAACCAAGCCATCACTACTTTATAGTTTGCAATTAGACTAGTCCCTACCCTGCGTACACTATTACCTCTCATTTGCATTACCTTCAACGTCACTTGCTCTTATCCCAATTTGTCATGCAATTGTACGCTCAGATTCTATTGTCTTGCACTTACGCTAAGACCTTGGATATATACCACTACTTCATTTCCTATTCCGTTCCTGCCATTAATTGCCTCACCGCTTCACCAGGTTGTATCTAGTCACTTTGGATTACCTTATAAGGGCTATCCCCTTGCCTGATGATTGTCTCCTCAGTTATTTAATTTCATACGTTCTTGCATTTTGCTGCAAACTAGTTATCACATCAGACTCAGGTTGAGTTTCCTTCTTTGGAACACATTCCATTCATTGCTCCGTTTGTTGAGTGGCATAACCAAGTTCGCACTTCGCAACTGGGTCTTGCTATTTGCACTTGCCCTTGCACTTGGTATTCCTTTGCGCTCACGATCATCTAAGAATTTCCCTATAGTACGTGGGGTGGTCGTGTGACAGTAAATTAACTAACTCAACTCATCTATTGTAGCCTGCCAACCTATAGTAGATTTTTTCTTTTTCAATGTCACGTACTAGCTCAACCGGGAACGCTTCCCTTGGCCCTTACAATGATGAGATCCATTGGGTAGGGAGAACCAGCGCTCCTTGGGCCCAACAACCCTTAGATCCAGTTCCTCCTTCCAAATAGCCAAATTTGGAACCTCTCGATGATCCTCGGGCTCCTCCATGGGATGCTCCGACGGACCCTCTCGCGGAATTCGCAGAATCCAAACATTCTTCTGATGAAACCTCAACTCGTGGTAGACCAGGGGTTCCCACTACTGCTCTCAAGCCCAATGCCGCAACCCTGCTTTCAACATTGATCCAGGCCCTCACTCATTGTGCCCAGAAATATAGTCCAAGCACTCCGGGCATGAAACAACCTGATCACTTTACAGGAGAACATCCTCATAAGCTTAGATCCTACCTACAGTCTTGTAAAATCATCTTTTCAAACGACTCCAACAATTTCCCTTCCAATAGACATAAAGTTATGTATGCTTCGTCCTTCTAAGGAGGTAGAGCCTTGCAGTGGTTCAAACCATACCTCAAACTTATGTCCAACAACAGTCCCACTTGTATTCTCAACAAATGGGACAAGTTCGAGCAACAATTGTTCACCCTTTTTGGAGATCCCAATGAAGTTCAAAACGCCAAATACAAACTTAATAGTTTAGTTATGAAGGAGAATAGTAGAGCTTCCGTTTATATTTCTCATTTTTGAACCTTGCAGTCTTGCATCCAGTGGAAAAAAGCCACTCTTCTATTCCATTTCCGAAAGGGTTTACCGGCAAGCTTAATCAAACAGCTTGCAGTTGGGGGTCATAAGACAACCTCACTTCAGCAGCTAATCAATTGAGTGATTGAGCTTGATAATGGCTATCATGACAAGAATAGCTCTTGGCAAAACAACAATGGACCATCCAAATCAGCTCCGAAGGTGGACAACCCCTCGAAGCAAAACACGAGGAACCCAAAACCATCCAAACTAACCCCAACTTTGAACTCCAACTCGAAAGGGAAAGCTGTCTCCGAAACTCCGAAGTTCTTGGACAAAGAAACCGGGATGCTACCAAACAAGGAACGGCTACAAAGGGAGAAGAATGGGCTGTGTATGTATTGTGGAGTAAAACATGATGTCAACAGTTGTGCAAAAAAGTTAGCGCGTGAAGCGGCTAAGCAGTCAGAAAATTAGCTTGTAGTTTTTCTGATACTTGCAAGGAAAACTACACATTATCTAAATGACCGCGAGTAAATCTTTGCACTTGCAAGTCACTAGGTGCTCCAAGTTGGAGATTTATCCTATTTCATTCCGAAAACACTCCTTATCAAGTATTACTTGATTCCGGCGCTAATTTTTCCTTCATCAGTGAATCTTTTTCCACTTCCAAAAATCTTACGCGTTCTGAGATAGATAAATTTCCCATCTATCTCGTAAGTAGTGCAACTGAACTGTCTTATTGGGTTTCCCAAAAGGCAAAATGGACCTTTGCATTTTCCAATTTCCCCAGATTTGAATGGGATTTATTTGTCTTGGCTATACCTGGAATGGATGATACCATTCTAGGCCATGATTTCCTAGTTTACTGGAATCCGGATGTGAACTGGCAAGAAAGAGTAATTAACCTTCGAACCTTGCACCCCCAGAATGCTAACCTTTCCATCAACCAGGAATTAAACAGCCTACCTGACACTTTCATTGAGTTGGATGACACTTTTCCGCCAGGAGATTTGCAATATCCTGACCTTCATCCGCAAATTCCCTCTTCAGATTTAGGAGTTATTGCTTACCTATCCAGCTTAACTCTTTCCTGTTCCTTGGAAGAAAAACAGAAACCAACCAAAAGGTGTATTTTGAGCTCCCTAATCCTCTTGCACCGTGCAGGCACCTCAAACCCGGTGCTCAAAGATGACAAGATTGAAGATTTAGAAATCATTTGAGAATCTTTACCTTTGGTTTATCATGACTTTGCTGACATCTTTTCAGCTGCAAAAGCAGATGAACTGCCTCCATCCTGTCCTTATGATCACAAGATTGAACTTACTGGCCCACCTCCGGCACCAGGACCAGTTTACTCTCTCTTGATGTAAGAATCAATTGCGCTTCAAGACTACATTGCGGAAAATGTAGAGAAAGGATTTCTTCGACCAACCGATTCAAACACCGGTTCCCCTGTCCTATTTGTACCAAAAAAGTACGGCGGACTTTGCCTTTGTGTTGACTACAGGAAACTGAACCAGGTAACCCAGAAGAATGCCTATTTGCATCCAGTGGAACAAGGCCGCTCTTCTATTCCATTTCTGAAAGGGTCTACTGGTGCCCTTATTCAAACAGCTTGCAGTTGGGGGTCATAAGACAACCTTGCTTCAGCAGCTAATTGATTGAGTGATTGAGCTTGATAATGGATATAACAACAAGAATCATCTTTGCAAAACAATCATGGACTGTCCACCTTGGCTCCAAGGGTGGATGACTCCTCAAAGGAAAACACGAGGAACCCAAAACCATCCAAACCAACCCCAACTTTGAACTCCAACTCAAAAGGGAAAACCTTCACCAAAACTCCAAAGTTCTTGGACAAAGAAACTGGGATGCTACGGAACAAGGAAAGGCTACAAAGGGAAAAAAACGGTCTGTATATGTATTGTGGAGGAAAACATGATGTCAACAGTTGTGCAAAGAGGTTAGCTCGTGAAGCGGGTAAGCATTCAAAAAAGTGGCTTGTAGTTTTTCTGATACTTGCAAGGAAAACTACACATTAGGTAAATAACCGCGATTAGATATTTGCACTTGCAAGTCACTACGTGCTCCTAGTTTGAGATTTATCCTATTCCATTCCAACAACATCCCTTATTGAGTCTTACTTGACTCCGGCGCTAATGTTTCCTTCATCAGTGAATCTTTTGCCACTTCCAAAAGTCTTACGCCTTCCGAGATAGATGAATTTCCTATCTATTTAGTAATTAGTGAAACTGAAACGTCTTATTGGGTTTCCCAAAAGGCACAATGGACCTTTTCATTCTCCAATATCCCCAGCGTCAAATGGGATTTATTTGTCTTGGCTATACCCGGAATGGATGATACCATTCTAGGCCATGATTTCCTAGTTTACTGGAATCCGGATGTGAACTGGCAAGAAGGAGTAATTAACCTTTGAACCTTGCACCCCCAGAACGCTAACCTTTCCGTCAACCAGGAATTAAAAAGCCTACCTGACACTTTCATTGAGTTGGATGACACTTTTCCGCCAGGAGATTTGCAATATCCTGACCTTCATCCTCAAATTCCCTCTTCAGATTTAGGAGTTATCGCTTACCTATCCAGCTTAACTCTTTCCTGTTCCTTGGAAGAAAAACAGAAACCAACCAAAATGTGTATTTTGAGCTCCCTAATCCTCTTGCACCGTGCAGGCACCTCAAACCCGGTGCTCAAAGATGACAAGATTGAAGATTTAGAAATCATTTGAGAATCTTTACCTTTGGTTTATCATGAATTTGCTGACATCTTTTCAGCTGCAAAAGCAGATGAACTGCCTCCATCCTGTCCTTATGATCACAAGATTGAACTTACTGGCCCACCTCCGGCACCAGGACCAGTTTACTATCTCTTGATGTAAGAATCAATTGCGCTTCAAGACTACATTGCGGAAAATGTAGAGAAAGGATTTCTTCAACCAACCAATTCAAACACCGGTTCCCCTGTCCTATTTGTACCAAAAAAGTACAGCAGACTTTGCCTTTGTGTTGACTACAGGAAACTGAACCAGGTAACCCAGAAGAATGCCTATTCAGTACCGCCTATGTCACATCTTCTTACCCTCTTCCTTGGAGCTACTTATTTATCAAAGTGAGACCTTTGAGGTGCCTATAACCTGATTTGCATTAAGGAAGGTCATGAGTATTTGACTGCAATGAGAACCCGGTTCGGCAGTTATGAGTATACCATCATGCCTTTTGGCCTCTGTAATGCTCCTTCCACTTTTCAACATTTTGTAAATGACATTTTCTCCGATCTCGTAGGTAAATACCTTGTGGTATATCTCAATGATATACTATTCTAGTCGAGAAACTCAAAGATCACATTGCACATGTGTGAGAGGTGCTACAGCAACTTTGCAAGAATGACCTGTTTGCAAAAGCCTCTAAGTGTGAGTTCCATTCCTTTTCTCTTCATTTTCTAGGTGTTGAAGTCTGGCAGGAAGGACTATTGATGGACCCAGCCAAGAGCAAACGCATATTGGACTGGCCCCCACCTTCTTTGGTTAATTCTCTTCAAGTTTTCCTTGGTTTCAGTAATTTCTATAGAAGGTTTATTGCGCGTTACGCCACAAAAACTGTGAATCTTACTAACCTTCTTCAAAAAGACACTCCTGTTATTTTTACCAAACAAGCTGCTTCGGAGTTCAAAGCTCTGAAGAAAGCGTTCACCACTGCTCCAATACTTGCGAACTTCAACAAGCCTCCTCGCACTATTTTCAAAACAGACGCAAGCGACTATGCGATTGCAGGAGTCATCTCGCAGTTTTCTTCTTCCACTTCTCTCTTTCACCCCATAGCTTTTGAGTCTTGCAAGTTGCTTGCTGCAGAGCTTAAATATGAGATTCATGACAAGGAACTTCTTGCAATCGTTTATTGCTTGAAGAAATGGTGTTCATACCTTTTGAGTCTTAGGGAATCCTTTGAGGTTTTAACTGATCATAATTCTTTGAAGTATTTCATGAGTTCACAAGTCCTCACATGTAGACAGGCACGTTGGGCCAAATACCTCTCTGAGTTCAACTTTATGATCAAGTACCGTCCTGGGAAACAAGCAGTAGTTCCTGATGCCTTATCACGTCAGGACAACTTTTACCCAGGGGGGGGAGCACCTTTGCCAAAAACAATCCTGAAAACGTTAGGAAACTCTTCTCAACCCAATCTTCCCAACTCAGTTCGATCATTGCTCACTTACAAGATTTGGCTTCCAAACTTCAACAAGCTCAAAGCGACGACACCAAGTGCATCAAACTTCGCAAAAGTGCGAACTTATTAGATAGTAGTTACAGTATAGATGATAATGACTTTTTAGTTTATGATAATCGTATAGTAGTACCAGATAATTCTTGGATTAAGTTAGATATCTTCAAGTCACGGCATGATTCTCTGCTTGCTGGTCATTATGGGCAGGATAAAACCTACCAATTGATTGCACCAGACTTCTACTTGCCTGGTATGACCAAAGAAGTAAAAGACTATGTTAGCGCGTGCTATGATTGCAATCATAACAAGTCCTCAAAGCACCGGAAGTATGGGCTGCTCCAGCCACTTCCAATTCTGCCTCGTTCTTGGCACTCGCTGTCTATGGATTTCATCTCTCAATTTCCTTCTTCTAGTGGATATGATGCTATTCTAGTAATAGTAGATCTCTTCTCGAAGATGGCTTTATTTTTACGTAGTAATGTGACGGCCTCTTCAGAAGACTTGGCTAACTTGTTCATAGAACATGTATTTTTGAAACATGGCCTCCCTGATAATATAGTTAGTGATTGTGGATCTCTGTTTTTCTCAAGCTTCTGGACCTTGCTATGCCAACATTTGACAATCACTTGCAATTTATCAACGGCTTAACACCCGGAAATGGATGGGCAAACCAAGCAAGTTAATTATATCCTCAAACAATATCTTTGAATGTATGTTGCCTATCAACAAGACGACTGATGGCAATGACTCCCACTAGCCAAATTTGCCTACAACAACTCCACTCATTCCTCCACCAAACAGTTGCCCTAACAAACTCTTTATGGTAGAAACCTGACTTTCTCTTCCCTTCACGTAGCACCTTCTCAACCTTCTACCAATTACCTTGAAAAAATTCAATCCCTTCAATTGCAACTTTGAACCAACCTCAAAGAAGCAAACCAGCGCTATAAGGAGCAAGCAGACCCATCTCGCACTTCGGCTCCAACCTTTGCAGTAGGTGATCAAGTATGGCTTGATGCTTGCAATATTTGCAGTACTTGCCCAACTTGCAAACTCTCCAAAAGAAAGCTTGGCCCCTTTAAAATAGAATCAGTCATCTCCCCTAACGCCTTTAAACTTAATTTACATGCAAAATGGCAAGGTATCCACCCGGTCTTTCATGTGTCTCTCCTAGAGCCAGCTGGAGTCCTATACCTGGGCAAGACTCATCCCCCTCCTGAACCGGTCACTATCCTCAATCATCAAGAGTGGGAAGTAAGCCGTATTCTGTATTCCAGGTTACGCAAAGGAGAACTTCAATACCTTGTCAAATGGTCTTGCTTCCAGTCCAACAAAGATTGCACCTCTTGGGAACCAGCCCATCTATACCACTACTTCATTTCCTATTCCGTTCCTGCCATTCATTGCCTCACTGCTTCACCAGGTTGTATCTAGTCACTTTGGATTACCTTATAAGGGCTATCCCCTTGCCTGATGATTGTCTCCTCACTTAGTTAATTTCATACGTTCTCGCATTTTTCTGCAACCTATTTATTACATTGGACTCATTTTGAGTTTCCTTCTTTGGAACACATTCCATTCATCTTGCCATTTTTTGAGTGGCATAACCAAGTTCTCACTTTGCAACTGGGTCTTGCTATTCGCACTTGCCCTCGCACTTGGTATTCCTTTGTGCTCACTATCATCTAAGAATTTCCCTATAGTACGTGGGGTGGCCATGTGACACCACCATACCTACGCCAATAACAGAGACTCCACGTCCAGATGTTCGGCCCCCTCAAACGGGTCCTCCCGCAGATACCGCAAAATTTTGTTGGGAATTTTGAAAGCCTTCCCCGGAACATGAACCATGCCAAAATTGAAGAGCTGAAGAAAAGCCACCCACCTAGTCATAGGAGCATTTGGCAGCTTTTTAGATTGATCATCCGCGCCAGGGCCTCCACATCAACCAAAAGCTCAAGTTGTACCCCCCAAAGCAGGTGCTGAAGCCTCTGTGCCATTTTGGTGACTCCAAATAATTCCTGCTTTGGCTGAAAATACAAACTATCCGTCACCCTTAACGTCACGGACTTGTAGAGAACCGGCCTGTCCTTACAATCCTCTTCCTGCTTCAGGACGCAGACCGCACCAAACTTGCGGCCCGCACCAAAATTGTTAGAGTTGAAGGCCAGGGGGATCCCTCCCACATTGTACTCAAGGTCCAAGAGGACAATGTTGCGGCCCACAGTCTCCTTGAGCTTTGCAAAGGCAGCGTCACACCTTCCCGTCCATTCCCACACCGCGCTCTTCTGTGTTAGGGCCCGCAGGGGACTTGAAACTTCCGCAAACCGCTGTGGTGTCATTTTAAAGACACGGATTGGGAAATTCATTGCGGCTGCGCGCTCAGAATTGGAGGCAAGCAGGGTCAGCATTAGGGTATGCGGAGTGCTCAGCAGAGGTAGCTGCTGGATCAGCAGCAGCCCCTGTTTGGCTCCGCACCTAGTGGACGGGTCGGGCTCAGCATTTAATGTGGCGTGGGCGGCAATCCGCCACAGAGATCGGATTTGGAAGGTAGTGCGCTTGACTAGGTTTGCGGGCGCGCCGGTTTGGATATGTAGGGGCAGAGCAATCCGCGGGCTATAAAGGAACGGATGGAGCGCGCGTGCAAGCGCGCTGACCATGCTGGATATTGGCGGAAACCCACGACGGGCGTGGACGAATGGATACGGACAGGCGCAGGGGGCTCCAAGTAGGGCGCGGTGCAAGGACTGCGTCATGAGAAGGATAAACCGGATGGACGGAACGGCGTACGGACGTCGGGGGAGTTTGGTAAGGAGGTGGGGAGAGGAGGCTAGGGTTTCTGTTTTGGGATTGTTTTCTGTTTCTTTTTCATACTGTTATTTGCGCGTGTACTTAGGTTAGGGTTGAGGGGGAGGACTTATCCTCACTCTCAACTCTGGGTTGGGGAGGAGGGGAGGAATGGAATTCAGGAAGAGAATCAGACCATCAAATCATTGGATTGGATCACTCATCTCACCAGGAGATTAAAGGAACTCATACTGGATACACATCCAGGTGGAAATTTCTTAGGATTAAAGGATTGGCAATTTCACTCTCTCTCTACTTTTCTTTATCTTTTTATCTCCTTATTTCTATCTCTCATTTCAAGTGCAACTCCGGGCATCCCCATCTCCTTTCAAAGGCAGGGAACTGTTAACTTCCAAACCTTGGGACAATTATAGGGGGATAACCTTTATTCTTTCCACACCGCTCAATGAACCTGTGGAAGTTGTGGTGTTGTATTTATAACCTTGGATGGGGAGCTGTTTTGCAGGCTTCGCGCTCAGCAGTTGGGTAGGTCGGGCTCAGCAGTGCCTGCTGCAGGCTCATCAGCAGCGGTTGAGGGCTCAGGGGCAGGGATTGCGGGGCTTGGCACCAGGTGCCGGTTGGGCCTACTCTGGGGGGGGGGTGCCAGGCCACGGCCAGCCCAGGGAATGCGGAACAAGTGATGGAGCCGGCCCAACCAAGCTTGCGGGGGGCTAGTCCAGAAGGCAAGGGCGGGGCAATTGGGGGTTATAAGCGCTGGGGCGGTTTGCGCGGGCCAACTCACGAATTGCAGGATCTGCTGGCGCGCGCGGAAAGATAAAGCTGGGGGGCTCCAAGTAGGGAGCGGCAGAGGGCCACGCCATGAGAAGGACAAACTGGATGTACATTATATTGAAGGGGAGGGTTTAGGATGGGGTGGGTGGTACGGGGTAGGGTTAGGGTGGAGCTAGGGTTCTGTACTTGGGGTTATGTTTTCATCTATCTTGCTGCTTGTGGTTTTACCTAGGTTAGGGTTGAGAGGGAGACTCAAAAATACCAACTCTGGGTTGGGGGGGAGGCTATTGGATTACCACACATATCATATAGTTTCATATCACAAGACCGCAGGAAATGGTATAAGAAGGATTGGAGGGAAGGAATTTATCTTATCATCACCCTCTCAATTATTAAACTCATTGCATCCAATCTCCTTACAGATGCTTAGACCAATAAATTCTGGAACTTGAGGACAACTTTGGGGGTATCACTGCTCTTGTTTCTACATCTGGGGGTCTTGCCAGGAACAATCTTTTGTCTAGGTCTCTCAAAGCTAGAAGGTGAAATGTTGCCAACAATTACTCCAGGATCAAACGTTCCACCCTCCTTTCCTCTCCGGTCAGGAGTTGGAGGGCCAACACCTAAACCACCCCTGGCTACTTGGTCCAGCGGTTTTGCTCCTCCTTGGTCAGAGCCTTTGGAGGCGGCTGAGGCTCCACAACGGTTATGGCTCAGGCCGCAGAACTTTTGTCATCTCTGGTTTGACACCTTGGATATTTGGCGCTTTATGGCGAGGTTTGAGGATATTGCGGACTCCAAACACCCAACGGGCAAGGATAAGGTCCGTACCGTTGTCCTCTTTATCACGGACAAGAATAAACTCTGGGATGTGGAGGATATGCCTGGCTACAAGGGCCAAGACTGGGAAAGGCTCCAGAACAAAATGATGGAGAGGTGGGGGACGCGTCAGCCCCGCTTCTGGGAGACAGACTATGAGCAGGCGGCGGCAGAGGCAATTTTGCAAGGTGGTGTGCAAGCATGCAGTGATTTGTCCGAATACAAATCTATGTTTGACCGCATCTACAGTTACCTAGAGAAGAACCATGTGGTAGCGGGTCAAAAAGGGGCAATGAAGCGGGTGTTTCTAGGCAGGCTTGCGCCGCAACTCTGTGCCCAGGTCCAGCGGTATCTATTCAAACACGGGTTGGTATTGCGTTCAGTGGATCGGAGTATCGTGCTTCTTCCAAACCTAAGTGTGATAAACCAGGCAGTAGAAAGCAAGATTGATTTGGAAGAACTGATTAAGGATACAGCAAGGCTGTTCCCGGTGGTTTCAAGGCAACCAACGGCCTCTTCCACTCCGGCTCCAATGCAGGTACTGCCTGCAGGGAAACCAGCAATGGAGCAGCCCAAAACCCCTTTGCAGTCAATGGAAGTACCATTGAACAAGGTAAAGGATATGTTACAAAACCTACGGATACTTCTGAATCGGATAGCGGCCCCACCAATGGCTCCGCCTCCTCCTCCTCCTCCTTGCGGAGTTCTGCCTCACATGGGGGGGGCTTCCAGCCCAGTAGTGGGCCGTCAAGCGGGTTTTTGGTTTGTTTGTGCACATATTGCGGCGATAAAGGTCACTGGAATTCTAGTTTCGTGGAACTGACCAAGGACATGGACAAAGGGTTGGTCCGCACATCCGGGACAACTTACATATTCCCAAAAGGCAAGCCGGTGGATGTGGGGGCCGGTCAGCCACCTCCGGTGGAGCAGGTTAGGGAAAGAGCCTGGCCCGCAGGGGCTGCTTGGGTGTCACTTGGGATTGTTATTGGGCCCAATATGTGGGGGGCTTGGCGTGTGGAGGTGGAGGTTAGGGCATTGGCGTTGAACAAGCATTTTGTGTCAGAGAAGATGGATGTGGATTTCAGAGAGCGGCTGTTGACCCACACACCAAAAACTGGAATGCAAGGGCCAGTAGGCAACGCACCTTCAACCAGTTCTGGAGGAAAGAGAAAGGCCGCAGAAATTGTGCAACGGGTGATGGGGAGCAAGAAACCAATACCCCTCAGGCTGTAACAGCTGGCGGCGGTCTCCCAGGTGGTTTTTTAGGAAATGGTTCAGGCGCTGAGGGAGCACGGGGGTGGCAGGGTTCCGGCAATGGTGCCGCGCCTAAACATGGTGGGGGAGGAAGGCAAACGCAAGTTGTGCCAATCCAAAGCCATGTTTGTGCCGCTTGCCTATGTCTCAATGAAGACTTCAGGCAGGGAGGTGTGGGCAATGGTGGACAGCGGGTCAATCATCAATCTCCTTCCGTCAAAATTGGTGGATGAGTTGGGGATGGTTAGAAGGAAGTGAGCTATTGTACTATGGTTTCTCAACAGAGGGGAACTTTGGTTGGATGGGGTGGTGGAGGAAAAGGAGGTGGAGGTTGCAAAGGTCCGGAAGTTGCTGTTGTTTCTCTTGGTTGATTGCAGCAACTTAATTTTTGGTTGGCCATTTGTGTTTGGGTTCCAGGCCCAAATGGTGTTTAACACGGAGGAACGGAAGGAGGCGCTGACAGTGGAAGATAATTCCCGGGAAAGGTTCAAAACAACAATCTGCAACCACAGGAAGGGGAAATGGGTGCATCCAGCAGCGGCCCGCAAAGAGGCAGGATCCAACAGTGGGGACAACCATGAGGGTTGCCAGCAGAGGATTTTGCATAGTCGACTGTGGGTACCGCATGGGACAGGCTTGGTTTTTGTGCGGGAGGTAGACTAATTAGGAGCAGGAGGGGGAAGGAAGCCCGCAGAGGGCGCGTGCGGCAGAAGTAAGTTCTCTTCCTCAGTATGCGTCATTGGAAGGTACTTTGTTTCAAAAACCCTAACATAGTGCCACACTTGTGAGCAAAGGCAAGAAACACGGGTTGATTATTGCCAGGAATCACAAGGACGACAGTGGAGGCGTGAGGATGGTCAGGTGCAACCCGGGGCAATACAAGCCGGTGGAAGGAAAGATTTGTCCCCGCAACAAGCCAATGCCACAGGGACTGGATGGGCCTCTAAGGCCAATATCCTGGTCTTGGGACCCCTGGGTAAGTCCTTTGAAAATGTACATGTGGGTAACAAGGTTGGACGTATCACAATGAGCGGATTGAGGCCCTTCATTTTGGACCAAGGGAGTGTTTGAGTGGGGAGGAGAAGGATTTGCTGGCATTGGTGTTGGTGCTCCTCAAAAAATCCCTTGCCTTTGGGCCTGACAAGCGTGGATTGCTGAGGAAGAAGGTTGGCAATCCCTATGTGATCCCCACGGTGCTGCATGAGCCCTGGCAGATCAAGGGAATCCCAATCCCTCCAACCGTGTGGAAACCCTTCTTGGAACTAGTCCCGGAGCATGTGAGGATGGGGCTGTACAAGCAGTCCACATTGAGCTACTCTAGCCCAATCTTTGCGGTTGTTAAGAAGGACCAAAAGTTGCTTAGAATTGTTCAAAACCTGCAGTGGCTTAACTCATTCACCATCCGGGAAATGGCATTGCCGCTGCGTGTGGACAAGTTCCTGGAATAAATTGCAGTGTGTGCATGTTACTGATTGGTAGATGTAATAGGGGGGTATGATCAGGGCAAGGTCCATCCTGACTTGCGGCCCTTGACCGCATTTAAGACAGGATTGGGGATAATTCAGCTAACACGGTTGCCCCAGGGCACAGAAACAGGCCCAGATGACCTGGATTCTGCAGGACAACATTCCGGATGGGGTTCTGATTTTCATCAACAACGTGGGAATCAAGGGACCAAAGACGGATTACAGGGGTGCGGTGTTGGAAGGAGCCATAAACATCTGCTGCTTCATCTGGGAGTACACACAGAGGTTAGAGGGGGTCTTGTTCTGGATTGAAGAAGCAGGGCTTACAGTGTTGGGGATCAAGTTGGCAGTTTGTGTTCTGGCACTGGAAGTGTTAGGAAATATGGTGGCTCTTGAGGGAAGAAGAATTGCTGAGAAGAAACGGAACAAAGTCCTCAAATGGACAACCGCGCGGACGCCTTTGCATATCCTCCAACTCCTGGGACTGTGTAGTTATGTTTGCATGTTCATTGAGTGGTTTGCGGAAGTCACAAGTCTGCTGCAAGCGCTAACACGGAAGGGCATGGCGTGGGAATGGATGGCAAGGTGTGACGCTGCCTTTGCAAAGCTCAAAGAGACTGTGGGAAGCAACATCTTCCTCCAGGACCTTGACTAAAACGCAGGAGGGATCCACTTGGCCATTGTGGTGAACAAATCCAGACACCCTGGACCAGATGCAGAAAATTAAAAATTTTCTTTACGATTTTTTTATTTAGGTGTTATTCAAAAAAAATAAAAAATAAATAAAAATAAAAATTTCTCTTTTCCGCTCCATTTGTAGTATCTCTTGTACATAGTCTAACAGGGCCTCCTGCCCATATAAGGAGGGGCTCTCCCCTGCCTTCTGGATACATCCCATCATTGGAGGACCCATGAGCACCATAGGAGGACATCCTATCCTACAGCACATCCTATCCCCACATCACATCAGCACAGGGTATCATCATAATTTTAACCTTGCAATAAATCATCTGTGGGGTCTTCATTCCCTTTATATGAGATAAAAATTTGGGTATATCTATGATTGCCCCTTGATCCTTGAGCCTCCACACTGAAACCCTTGATCCTTGATCCTTATCACAAACCAATAGCTTTTCTGGTTGAAGAAGAATTTGACTAATTGAATTCTTGAGTGTGTTACACCACTCCTGATCCCTTTATCCAACCATACTGGTCCTGATCATCCTTTGATTATCTTTCTTGAACCATTCACGTTTGACTGAAGAGATTTTATGAAGCTTAAAACCTGGAGTGTTAAACCTCCCTTCATCTCTTTTGAATTTGAATTCCGCCACGCTACTCTCAAGTCCCTTGAGAAGTGTTGGGTTATTCTTGTATGAATCAGTTATTGTTTTTGCTTCTATAGCTTCTTCAAACAATTAGCTTTTTCTTGTGCAGCCACCCACAGTTATCTGGTACCCTTCAAGCACTTGATTGCGGAGAGTTGCGCAGGTTCATTGAGAACCTGGAGGTTTTTTGGGATTGAGTTGAGCTTTCCTAAGCTTCTGCTGACAAACAGAGCTATTAGCTTGTGGGCATTGTTACTTACAATTTCATTGTCTTGTTGGACTCTGAAAAAACCATGACTTCTTCTATTCAAGTGTTTGCCAGCACCATCTTGCCTCAGATAGTGTTGTTTTCCAGGTACCAACCACTATAATCTTTATCCTCTTACATTTGGTCCCCCGTTTACCAGGTTCTGGACTTTGATCTTGGTTAAATTTAAATATTTTTGTAACACTCAGGAGGACAGCCTAAACAGCACCTTTCCCCTCCGCAGAACTGCCACCGCCTAGCACGGTTTGGAGTCATACATTTGGTCCCCCTGGCTGGGATTGAACCAGCAACCTTGGGATTTACAGTCCCATCATCAATCATCAACTTTGTAATCCAATCTCTTTCTTTTTTTTCTGTCATCATCTAGATCCATGGAGGCAACTTTTTTTAGAAGTAAGTCCTCCCAATTGTGCACCACCTGGGCAAGATACTTGTTGTTTTTCAAGAAACCCTACTCTTGCCACATTTGTGAGCCAATTTGGAAATCCATTTCTTGGATCTTTTAGGAAACCTTGTCAAAATGGAATCCACCAGCAACGCTTCTACTTGTCCTAAGATTGTTTAGATCAAGCCCCAGAACAAGAACTTAAGACTCAATGGGACAAATGTGGAACACTTCTTGGACTTGTACAAGATGGCTGCTTTGGTGGATGGGGCTAGCAAATTCAATATGGCCTACCAGTTACAATTTTTTATCTCCCCTGATGAAGTTATGGAAATCATTGAGTCATTGAAGGTTTTGAACAACATAACTGGACCCTGCTGCGGGGAGCAATGTTGGCTTATTGGGGAAAAATAGATGTAGCATGATTTCCTTTGCAGGATCTAGATAACCTTGTCTCTCAGTGGGTCTCCAATGGTGGTGTGGCTTCCGCTTCTGATTATCAGGTTTTTAGGAAATCTTGGGATCCCATCCAATCCTACCTTGTCCAAAAGGATCACATTGAATCAGTGGACAAAATTCAAGTACAATTTTTACAATCTTTCTCTCTTGGAGTGCAAGAAAGGATAAAGGACAAACTGGTTGAGTCTGGATCCATGATCACTATCAGGGATAATTGATTCAAGCTCCCTGGTTTCCTTATCCTTAGGGCAGTGGTGGATAAAGTCATGAAAGTTCAAACAGCCCTCACTTTTGAAAAGTCTGAAACCGCTGAACCAGTCCATGCCCCCTCTTTCAAAGAGTCAAACAAGATCATGAATAAAATGGAATCCAATCGCAGGCCCAAGAACCCTCAGCCTAACCAAGAAACGGCTACAATGGACAAGATCACTAAACTGCTCGAAGCCTTTGAAAACAAAATGGATCAAAAGATTTCCTCTCTTGCTGTTCCTAAACCTTCTAGTGCTTTTCCTAAAAATACTATAGTCTTCTATTATTGCGGCAGGGAAGGCCATGGAACCGGTTGATTTCTCAAACTCCAGAAGGACAAAGACAAGAAATTAGTAGAGCAAAAAGGGGATAACTTTTTTCTCCGTAATGGTGCCCTGATCCCCTTTGATTCATCTTGCCCCATTTGTCATGTGGTGGCCTCTTACCAGCCACCCCCTCCTATGAAGGCATCCTTGACTTCTGTGGATTTCTGATCTTCTTGTGGTACTCTTCAACCCTGGTACCCCCCAGCTATTTAATCCTCTTCTCTGGTTGGTACTTACCAATCTGATCCAGAAAGGAAGAGACATGAGGAGCCCAAACCTCATAAAGCTCCATCCCTGCCAACCTCAATCCTTCAAAAACCACCCAAATGACAATCCTCACCTGAGCCCTCTTCTGATGTAGAAGACATGGAGGTGGAGAAAGAACCACTCATGGAAAGGTCTCACAATCACCCTGATCCCCCTTCCTCATCTATTTAAACTCCTCAATCCCCTGATCCTGTTCCTGCTTCACCCCATCTTCCTCCCTCCACCCAGCCCAAAGTTTGATTTGAGACGGGAATTTCCAAAGATCACCCCAATGCTGTGGAAGGGGTTTTGAAGAAAATTTCTGATCTTAAAATTCCTGATCTATCTGTGGCTGAACTTTTATCAATCTCTCCATCTGTTGCTGAAGGAATGAAGAAATGGGTTTTGCGTCAACTTGTGGAAATTGGTTCTGAGGAACTCAAGGTCTCCTCTGGAACTTTTATAGAGGATTCTGGTGGAACAGATCCCTCTTCTGAGTCTAGTCTTTACTCAGGTCCTCTTGGTTTTCTTCCCTGCAGTCTTGGTGAATCAGCTAAAATGGTCTTGCTCCTTGTCGACTCTGGTTCTCAGCTCAACTTGATCTCGGATTTGATGGCCTGCAAACTGAAACTCAGCGCTAGGGTCAGTTTCACCTCTTCAGTTTACGGAATAGGGAATCAGTCTTGCAAATTGGTTGGAATCGTTGAAGAATTTCCAGTCCGGATTGGCCAAAACATTGTTTGACCTTGTCACTTCTGGATTACACACTTGCATGGACCTATGATTTTGGGTCAACCTTTCCTAATAAATTTTGGAGCAACTCTGATGTTTTCCAATAAAGTTGGGGAGAGAATCCTCCTGCCCAATTCAGATGGTAGAAAAATTGAGTTTCCCCTTTGTTCTTTGCATTCTGGTTGCTTGGAAAGAGATTTCCCGGTCATTTTCCAAAACAAAAGGATAATTCCAGTTCTTCTCATTTTTTATGGGAGTAGTTGATCCTACTAATAGTTGTAATTCCTTTCAGCCTCAAACTCCAAATCAAGGTTCAACCCTCACCCCTGAGGCCTATTTCTCTTTCTTTTCAACCATTTCCTCTTATCTCAAAAATATCAAAAATCAAAAACAAAACAAAATGGAAAAATCCAAAAATATTTCTTCTTCATCTGTTGTTTCTTCTTTTCCTTGTACTCTTATTCCTAATCAACCTTCTTTCAGTTCCAATTTGAATCTCCGCAATGAGTATTAACTAGATCCCAACCTTGATCCTATTTTTGGTGGCTTTTGTATGGAAGAATATGGGCTTCAGTGGAGGCAAATTGGGGTAGAAGTAAGTCCTCCCAATTGTGTACCACTGGGGTATCCTACTACCATCATTTTCAAAACTCTACCTTGTGGCACACATTTGAGCAATGCATTATCCCCCGGGACTTCTTTTATGGAAAAGGCACCTTTCAAAAACATTGCGGAACATCAAACTTGGTCTCAATCCCCGTAGTCGGATCTCTCTGGTCAACTCTTGGCAAAAACAAGAAACTCTCTCTTTCTCCTCCAAATATAAACCAGTTTCCAGGAAAATTCAACCAGTCAACCAACCAATGACTCTCAATCTCAATCCTCCTCTTAGACATGCTCCTCTATCCCACAATCCTTACTGTGGTTTACCTTGATCCCTTGCTGGTCCATTCATCCCCTCTCTCCGTGTCACTGAAGAACGTCTGAGAGTAGTCAACTTTGAATCAGATGGATGGCTTCTACCTGATGAGTTGTATTTTATCAAAAATGTCTTTGCTCTTAGGGAAAAAGCTATTGCTTTCTGTGAAGAAGAGAGAGGTCTCTTGAAAGAGTCCTATGGTCTGCATTATATCATTCCTGTTGTAGAACATGATCCCTGGCAAAAGAAAAATATCCCGATCCCTGCTGCCAAAGTAGATGAGTTCATCATGTTGGTCCGGGAATAAGTCCAAACCGGTTTATATGAACAGTCAACTTCCAGCTATTCCAGTCCTGTTTTCTGTGTCCTTAAAAGTAATGTTACACTTAGAATAGTTCATGATCTCCAGCCTCTAAATAAGGTTACTATTAAAGACTGTGGTATTCCCCCGGCTACTGAAGAGTTTGTTGAATCCTTCTCTGGGAGAGCTTGCTATGGTCTAGGTGACATTATGGATGGCTATGGCGACCAGTCCTTACATCCAATTTCTTGCCCTCTCAACAAATTCAATACTCCTCTTGGTCGCTTCCAGCTTACTCAATTGCCTCAAGGCTCCACCAACTCAGTTGCAGTCTATCAGGCTCAGATGGTTTGGATCCTCCAGGATTAAATCCCCAATCATGCTGGTATCTTCATTGACAACGGCGGAATTAAAGGATCAGTTTCTGACTATAACAATGAGCTCTTACCCTGGCATTCAGGAATCCACAGATTTATCTGGGAGTATGCGACCACTTTGGAAAGGGTCCTGTTCCAAATCAAAGAATCTGGCCTCAATGTCTCCGTATCCAAATTGGCTGCCTGTGTCCCTGCTCTGTAAATTGTTGGTCATGTGGTCTGCAAGGAAGGAATAAGGATGGCTCCATCCAAGATCAACAAAATCCTCTCTTGGCCTACTCCCATCAACCCAACTGAAGTCAGGGGTTTTCTAGGTGTCACACGACCACCCCACGTACTATAGGGCAAATCTTAGATGATTGTGAGCACAAAGGAATGCTCAGTGCAAGGGAAAGTGCGAGTAGCAAGAATCAATTGCGAAGTGCAAAATTGTTTATGCCACTCAACAAACAGGGAGAGGAATGGAATGTGTTCCGAAGAGGGAAACTTCAACCTGAGTCCAATGTGATAACTAGGTTGTAGCAAAAGTCAAGAACGTATGAAATTAACTAACTTAGGAGACAATAGTCAGGAAAGGGGATAGCCCTTATAAGGTAATCCAAAGTGACTAAATACAACCTAGTGATGAGCTAACTACAGTTGAAGCAGTGAGGCAATGAATGAGAGGAACGGGATAGGAAATGAAGCAGTAGTACAGATCCAAGGTCATAGGGTAAATGCAAGACAATAGAATCTGAGCGTACAATTGTATGAAGAATTGGGACAGGAGCAAGTGACGTTGAAGGTAATGCAAATGAGAAGTAACGGTGTATGCAGGGTGGGGACTAGTCCAATTGCAAACTGTACAGTCATGATGGCTTAGTTAGACGTAGATGCGAACTAACAAACAATGCATGAGCAAAGATGGAAGTCCAAGGCTGTTGATTGGCCAGGGAAGGAGGTTTGATCTCATAATGGATGGCCAATGGTTATGGAGTTAACCGCAAAGTTTTCAAGTATATACTGAGTTGGTCGCCAAGATTGAAAGGTCAACGCAAGCCAGAGGAAATAGTGGATTGCACCATTGATGTTGTGCTTTATTTGTGTCACGCTTTTAGACTGAGGTAGATGGTACTGAGGAGAGGACATGTCAAAGTGATGAAGACAATAATCCCTAAGTGCAAAGCGTGACACTAGGTTTTGACACTTATGTTTGAATTTTCATCCCATCTTTATCCAAAATCTGTCCCCTACGTTTCCTGACCAGAAACGATGCTGAGTGGATCTGGAACCAAGAGTGTGAACATTCTTTTCATTGGCTTAAAATGATCGTTGGCAAGGACATGGTCTTGAGGAAGATTGCTTACCAATCCAGACCTGGCAAGATAAAATTGGCTGCTGATTCCAGTTATCAATCTGTTGGGGCTTTCCTCACCCAGAAAAATTAAAATGGTTGGGACTGTCCTTCTCTCTATGAATCCCTGTTATTTTCAGATGTAGAATCCAGGTACTCCCAACCAAAACTGGAACTCTGTGGCGTGGCTCAAATGATGAAGAAACTCCAAACTGTCCTCTGGGGTCAACACTTTGAGTTACAAGTTGACGCACAATCCATCATCAAAATGATCAATTCCCCCAGCCTCACAAATGCTCCTATGACCCGTTGGGTGGCCTTTATCCAGCTTTTCTTGTTTGATATTGTTCATAGGCCTGGAAATTTCTTCACCATGCCCAATGGTTTATCTCAACGCCCCCTTGGAGGCAAAGAATTGGATGTTGGAGTGGACTTTGACAAGGAGGAGCCTTTAATTTTCCAGTCTTCACCTTTTCCTCTCAAAATTACTCTGGCTTCCAACAAGGTTTCTGGCTAAAATTAGGTCCAGGGTTCTAGGCTTATGAAAAGGGGCAATCCTTGTGCTCTAATTGTTGTCACAATCCCCTCCAAGCAAGATTCAATTGCTGAAAGTCTCCATGAAGGCCTTGGGCATCGTGGGGAAACCAAGACCTATTGGCGTATATCCAAATGATTCTGTTGGCCATCTTTGAATAAATCAGTCTCTCAATGGTTCAAGATTTGCAAAGTATGTCAGAAACTTGATCTTAGGCGCCCTGCTGAAATTTGTTATCCCACTGGAGAGTCCACTGTCTTTGAAGGATTGCTATGGATGTGGTTCACATTAAGGCTGGTGGAGCTAGTAACCTCATTGTGGCTAGAGATGATTATTCTGGATGGGTTGAAGCAAAGTTTCTTAAGAACCTCAGCTTGTAATTGGTAGCAGCTTTTCTTGACAAGACTTGAACAATGTGTTATGGCTTGTATCAATCTTATTCAACCAACGGTGGCTCAGAGTTTGGTAGCAAACTGGCCAAAATGATCCAATCACTTCCTGGTCATTATAGGGTGACCACTCCTTTTTATCCTGAAGGATAAGGCATGGTGGAAAGAGGCCATGCCACTTTGAAGGCTTCTCTTGTTGAGTTGGCTGGCAAAAGTGGAAAGAATTGTTGACAATTTCTTCCTCTGGTCCTCTTCTCAGATCGAATCTCAACTAAAAAAACCACTGGCTACTAGCCTTAAAAAATTATCTTTGGACAAAGGGCTGTCCTTCCTCTTGATCTGGAAATGGAATCATTCTTAGGTATTTCTTGGGAAAAGTTTTCTTCCACCACTGATCTATTAGTTGCCAGATCCAAGCAACTGGAGCAAAGTGAAGATGTTTGTGACAAAGCTTATCAGAAAACAATGGATTCAAGGGAAAAATCAGTCAAGTATTGGGAGGATAAGCATTCCAATTGAGTCAGGGACCCCTTGAATCCTGGTGATCTAGTTTTAGCTTACAACTGATCCTTGGAAACTCAGTGGGGAAAGATTTTTTCCAATTTCTTGAATGGTCTTTATTGAGTGGTCCGTCAAGTCAGAGGTGGACCATATCTTCTGGAGGAACTGGATGGTACTGAGATGGGCAGGAGATCCTCTGCTGATCAGGTCAAGAAATTTCATTGCTGCAGGGGCAACTTGGATCAGAAGTAAGTCCTCCCAATTTTGCACCGCCAGGGTCATCTTCTGCTTTTTGTTGTGAAACTCTACTGTATGCCACATATGTCAGCACCTGGGATGCTTTCTTCATTTTATTGCAGTCAACTCTAGAAGATCTTCTTTGGATGGATCAAGATATTCTTTTCAATAAACCTCAAGATCAAATGGCCATTTCTTGTGTTCAATCATCTTTCCTTTCTTTTGTTATGACATCAAGCTCAGATGCAGACTAGGGACAGTCTGTAAGTTGCGGAGAGATTTGGTGACCAAATCTGGACACCCTGGACCAAATGCAGAAAATTCAAAATTTTCTTTACAATTCTTTTATTCAGGTGTTATTCAAAAAAAAAAAATCTCTTTTCTGCTCCATTTGTAGTATCTCTTGTACATAGTCTAACAGGGCCTCCTGCCAGTATAAGGAGGGGCTCTCCCCTGCCTTCTGGATACATCCCATCATTGGAGGACCCATGAGCACCATAGGAGGACATCCTATCCTACAGCACATCCTATCCCCACATCACATCAGCACAGGTTATCATCATAATTTTCACCTTGAAATACATCATCTGTGGGTTCTTCATTCCCCTTTATCTGAGATAAAAATTTGGGTATATCTATGATTGCCCCTTGATCCTTGAGCCTCCATACTCAAACCCTTGATACTTTATCCTTATCACCAACAAATAGCTGTGCTGTTTGAAGAAGAATTCAACTGATTGAATTCTTGAGTGTCTTACACCACTCCTGGTCCCTTTATCCGGCCATACTGGTCCTGATCATCCTTTGATTATCTTTCTGGAACCACTCACGTTTGACTGAAGAGATTTTATGAAGCTTAAAACCTGGAGTGTTAAACCTCCCTACATCTCTTTTGAAGTTGAATTACGCCAAGCTACTCTTGAGTTCCTTGAGAAGTGTTGGGTTATTCTTGTTTTAATAAGTTATTGTTTTTGCTTCTAGATCTTCTTCAAACAATTAGCTTTGTCTTGTGCAGCCACCCACAGTTATCTGGTACCCTTCAAGCGCTTGATTGCGGAGAGTTGGGCAGGTGCATTGAGAACCTGCAAGTTGTTTGGGATTGAGTTGAGCTTTCCTAAGCTTCTGCTGACAACCAGAGGTATTAGCTTGTGGGCGTTGTGGTAGTCCAAACCTGTCCTATAGCCATCAGACACACTTTTCTAGTGTAACAACAGCTCAAACCCTCAAATTAACCTCAGAAATGGATTCTACATTGAAAATAACCCATAGTCACTCAGCCAACATACCCCTCTATCTCTCATGGATTAGAAGATACAGCCCAAGAAACCTTCAACTGTGGCAAACTCATACCCACCCAGGTGTCACATCTCTGTGGAAGACATAAGGCATACCTAGTAAACCCTCAAGTACATACCAGTGGCAGCTTATCCTCAAGACCAGGACCACACAACAACCAGTCCATCCAGAATACAGCATACAGATACAGGAGGCAGTGCAGCATGCCAGATCCAGTCACCTCATCCAGAATACAGCATACAGATACAGGAGGCAGTGCAGCATGGCAGATCCAGTCACCTCATCCAGAATACAGCATACAGATACAGGAGGCAGTGCAGCATGCCAGATCCAGTCACCTCATCTAGAATACAGCATACAGACACAGGAGGCAGTGCAGCATGCCAGATCCAGTCACCTCATCCAGCATACAGTATACAGATCCAGGAGGCAGTGCAACCAGTCCAGATCCAGTCACCACAGCCAGAATACAGCAATACAGATACAGGAGGCAGTGCAGCATGTCAGATCTGGTCACCTGAACCAAACAAACATGCAGCAAATACACATACAAGAGGCTGTGCAGAAGTATACAGGAGCAATATATGCAGGAGAAAGTGGAACCAGCCTTAACCAGAACCAAACAAACCAACAGTATTGCACAGCAATACATGTAGGTAGAAGCAAGAATCACTGAATAAACTACCAGTACAGCACAGCAATATACCTTATCTGAACTACACAGCAATCTATGCAAGGCTGTGCATGCATGAAACCCCTGTACAAGCTTTTCTCAACCAGCAGAAATGCCTCATGTAACTGTACAAAATTTTCCCAACCAGCAGAAATGCCTCATGTAACTGTATCTCACTGTCCTCACCAGAACAGGGAGAACACTCAGGGGCAGCCTTGAGCACCCCTGGGGGCAGGATTTGTCTATTTAAGGAGGGCCTCTCTGCCCTATCCAAGTTGTATACCTACTCACCTAATCATAACCACCCATCTCATCATCTATCCATCCACCCCATCAACCCATCCATCTGTGGTACCCACCCAGATACATATTAGTAGTGAACCAATTATAAAGAAACAGGAAATCAGAAACCAATTTATTAACCATATTTAACCAGTTAAACCACCCAACAGGTGCTTGAATAAGGGTTCTTCTGTGACCTAAATATTCAGCACCAGATTAAAGAAAACCAACCCATTAATTGATAAATAACCCTTACAAAGAAGAGAGCACAACAAAAAGAAACTACCAACCTTTCCTCTACCCAGCCCCCTGTGGGTAAACCCATCCTTGGGTCCTCTCCTGAACCATCCCTTTGATAAAACCCTTGAACCCTTTGATATTGGGATACTGGTTAAGATCACATATATCTGAGCAATAATTAACCAATAATCCAATACATCTGGTCTATTCTTCAACAAACCCTACCAATAACAATTAATAACTAGCCTAGGTCTGATCTGAGACCTATTTTAAGTCTCAAAGAAACCAGCCATTAATTTAAATAAATTATTGTGCAGACTTACTATAGTACTAGAAGGGCAGGCAATTCAAAACCACTCTTAGTATAGACTATTACTCCAAAGGAGTAGAAGCAATACTAAATTCCCCTTCAAGGACTGCCAGCAAGCTATTTGCTACTTTATTTATATAATCCCACAGGAGTCTCTACAATTGGTGTCCCAACAGTGGCTGTTTCCTTCAGATTTGATTAGTTATTAAAAACCATAAAAAATATTGGTGGATTATTAGCCTCAAGAATTAACTCAACATTCAGCAGGAAGAAAGAAACCCATACCAGAGAATTGGAGACCTCAAGGACCAACTCAGAGGGATTGAAGATAATAACCAAGAAGTACTATCTTCAATAATCAGGATGGAGAAAGAACTGCAAGAAAAAACCAAAATACCCAGTGGATCCCAAGAAAAGCCAGAGGAAGACCAGGAAAGAAGTCAGAATCAGCCAGGACCTGCAGAAGAAGCAATGGGGAAACTTGCCAACATTACCAAAGTCATAAACCAAATACTTGAAGAAAGAACACCACAGGGAATTCCAGATACCCCATACACCCAACCAAGAACCAGATTTCAGACCCCAACCCCAAGATCAGCGTATGGAAGAATCCCAGCAGAAACCATGGAAGAATCAACAAACCCCTCCATAAGCCCAGGAATAAATATATATCCCCAAGCTAGAGAAGAAGGAAGAAGAGCTCATAGGAGCCAATATACTGAAGGAACCCCAGCCAGAAGACCAGTCCAGGATAACCCAATAATCAATAATAATGAACAAAATGGAGTGTTATTAGATGGAAAGAAAGTGAACCTTGAATTTGATGGAACAGAGGTGGAACAGTTTATTAAAAGAGTGGAGAAACTGGCCAGGATTCAGAAGGCAGGGGGAATAGATATAGCCCTACAATCACCTTTTCTAGTACAAGACAAGAAGATCAGGGAGTCTATTGAAGATATGGAGGGACATGAATATGCAGACTGGGACCTTTTGAAGAAGGAACTAAAAAGGAAATGGGGCACAGCTACCCCCCTTAGAAGGTTCAATGAGGAGTCCATACCAAGGCTTCTCAGACATACTCAAGAACAGGGAGGCATCAAGACCAAGCATGACTTCAAGAATTTCATTGGGAGTTATGAAGAAATGGTTCTTTACTTCATCAGGATGGGTTATGACAACACCAACTGGGAAAGTGGGGAAAACCTCTGGAAAGCCTTGTCCACTGATCTTAGGAGGGAAGTGAACAGGGAATTGGCCCATGCAGGGAGAATCAAGATTGCAAGAGATGGCAGATACCTCCCACCAGATTTGGAGACTTTGAAGGAATTTGTGGAAATGACCTTGGCCTTATGGGATGTAGATGAAGAAGAAACTCCTAGACCTACCATCAAGAACTTAGTGGAAACCAAGAAGGAAGTCAAGTTTCAGCAACTGGGAATTGATGAGCTCTTGAAAATGAAGGAAGATGTTGCAAAACTCACTGAGGCTTTAAATCAGAAGCAGGCACCTCCCCACTTTGATAGGATCAACCAAGGAATGACACAAAACTTCAGACCCTCATCTCCCAGTGCAGGACCCAAATGGCCAATCAGATGCTACTATTGCAAGGATGAACTCCATACCCAAGTCAACTGTCCAGACTTGGCAGAAGATATAAAGGCCAAAAGGGTGTTTAAACAAGGACCCAACTATTACTTCCCAAACAGAGAACCCATACCTTTTAGCCAGCAGGAAAGCTTCAGAGATCAGGTCAAGAAATTCTCAGAGGCTCAACAAGTCCCAAAATTGGAGGAACCCAAGAAGCAGGAAGAACCAACTAATGTTGCAGCATTCTTGAAGACTGGAGATTGGGAAGCTTGGACAGCACCAGAGGTAAACATGAAGGAATCTCAAGTTCAATGGGGAATGAGAAGATCACAAAGGTTGGCTGGAAATCCACCAGAAAAGGATAACACCCAGGAGACACCAGTAACAGACCAAGGAACCTCAGCACCAACTAAAGAATCAGCCCCAGGACCAAGGAAAAGGAAAGCAAGTTACCCAGGAGCATGGGTGGAAGTGGATCAAGAGTCTGAGGATGAAGAAGAGCCCCCCAAAGAATCTGTCAAGGAACCTGTGACTGAACCTGTGAAGAAGAACCAAGGAAAGTCAGAATCATTGGACACTCAGGAAGGAACCAAGATGGAAGAAAGTTTGAAGAAGAAAATATTAAAACAAAACTTCAACCTTACCTTGGAGGAGCTCCTTTCAGTTGCACCAAATCTTTTCCAGAAGTTAAAAGATATGACCCCTGAAGGAACCTTTGACTTGAATAAAGCCTCTAAATCACCAGCCAGCAAAAACAATAGAAGGATCAATGGATGTCAACACCACCTTGAAGACTATTCTGATGATGAATACCCATGCTTAATAGGCAACAACCTCACCTATGCCTGTCCATTGGGGTTCATTGATATTTGGATCAAAGGAAAGAAGATCAAGGCTCTTGTGGATACTGGTGCTGAGTTAAATGTCATACCAGAACATTTGGCCATTCAGACAGGCTTGGTGTCCAGAGAACTATTCATGAAGGTTACAGGAATTGGAGGCCACTCTACCCCACTAATTGGATTGGCTGAAAGAACAGTATTTGAAATAACACCTGGGGAACCAAAGTCTGCCCACTTCTTCATAGCCAAAGGATCAATGCATACAGTACTTGGAAGACCTTTCTTAGTGGATCATAAAGTCAGGCTAGAATTATCAAAGCATAAAGGGGAAGTCTTAAGCCATGAGATAGCAGGAGGGGAAAGGTTATGCATCCCCATTTGTTCACCAGATCAAGCAGGATGGAAGGTTACACCACCCAGAAGACCAATGGGCATGAACAGAATCACAGCAAACTTAGACCAAGAAGGGGTTTGGACCAGTGGACAGAATATACCAGAGATAGACCCTGAAGGCTTACCAGACCCCTGGGAAAACAACATCATCACCCCTGAAGTACCAGCAGGAAGAGGATGGGAGGAGGTGTTGAATAAACAAGAAGCTGAAGAAAACCTGGAAATGTTTCAACAAGTATTTGGAGGATTCTGGACCAACCTTGAAGACATGGAAGGAACCAATTGGGAAGAGCTACCTGGAGCAGGATTGGACAACTTAGAATTCATGGACTTACTTACAGGCACTGGATCTCTTGGTTTTCTCAAAAATGGTGATTGGGACTCAGACTATGGATATATCTCAACAGAGTTCAGGGTAGGGTTATATTATCAGGAGCCCTGGGCAGAGTATTGGGTTGAAGGACTAATCCTCTGGAGAGAAGAAAGTATCCAAAGATATTGGGAGCACTTCAAGGAGATACCTCACCACCTCCTGGAACAATATGAACATCAAGTATTTTAATGTCCAGCATGACATTAAACTGCAAAGCTCTCTCTTATCTGTGCTCCTAGAATAAGAAACAAATAAAAAAAAGAAAAAAAATCATTTCAGTATTGGCTTTCCTCCATAAAAAAAATATAATAAAAAAAAAGAAAAAAGAAAAGAAAACTCACAGTATTCATCACCTCAACCTCATAAAAAAATTAATTACCATTAAAAAAAAACTCATGGTCTTGACAAACCAAGGGTATTCATTGCAAAAAAAATATTAAGAAGGATCATACTAGTAGAATACCACATAAACCTAAAATAACAAAAAAAAAAAAAAAAAAAAAAAATTATAGCTGATTTTTTTCTTCTTAATGCCAAAGCCCTGGTTCTGAGGGCAAGGGTGGCACTGCATTACTGTATTATTACTTCATTACAAAAAAAAAAAAGTGTTGCATAAAAAAAATAGATATATATATGTATGCTATATACAAAAAATATATATAAATATACAAAACGCGCATATAAAATTGGTTGCTAAAACAACCCCTAAAAAAAAAAAAAAAAAACCCCCCAAAAAAAAATAATAATACCCTTTACTGGCCCCACGGCAATCGAGACAAAGGGAATAGCTACCAGCCTCGGAAAGTTCACCTATGGAGGTTTCGACAACAACGGAAAGGGTCAGCATCTGCCCTGGCAACAAAAAAAAGGGGGGGAGAGGAAAGGCAGAACTTACCAACGCAACAACCAGGGGAAAGGGACGCTGCCGATTTGGAAGGGAAGACATTGCGGAGCCCCTTCACCTATCAATTTTGCAAAAACAACAACGACGGGGCGGTCAGAAGATGCCCTAGCGACAAGAAGGAAAAAGGGGGGAGGAACTCACCGAAGCAATGACGAGGATGTTTTTTTGTGGACGGAGGGGGGGAAAGAAGGCGCTTGTCTGCCCTCCTTAAATAGACATTGAGGGAGGGGAGGACTTCTCTCCCAACCGCCAAACTCCCTTGACCGCAACTACCTGCGATCTTGGGAAAGTCCGAGCGGCGATATTGGTTGTCGCGGCAGCAGAAGCATCCGCCGGTCGGAGAAAAAAACAAAGAGGGAAGAAGAAACTCACCTTGCATCAATCGCGCAAGTGGGCTCCTGCCCATCTGTATCAATAAGAAGGAGAAGGAAGAAAAATTGGAAGAAAAGAAAAAGAAAGAAGAAAAAAAGAAGAAAGAACAAGGCGTACCAGAAGAAAGCGCAACCGTTGTGTGGCAACCCCAATCTGATCGGACAAAAAAAAAAAAAAAAAACCAATGGCTGCAACTCAACCTCTGCCCATCTGCCGATGGGAAGGATTGAGAAGAAAAGAGAACGGAATTAATTAAAAAAAAGGGGGGGGACCCTCCGATTGCAATTGGCCTGTTCCCATGCACCAATGAATCAATGATGCAAGCAATCGGTCGATCTGATTAAGTAATGCAGCTAAAGATCGACCGACCGATCTTGCATTTTGCGGGCCTTATTGCTGCCAAGCCACGTCGTTTGGAAGGAAGAGGAAGAAAGCCGATCATACAAGAAAATTGGCTGACCAAAAAAAATAAATGCGACCGGAGATCGTCCAATCAATCTTGCGATTTGCGTAACTCGGTCCCTGCAGGTCCTGCATTGATTGGAAGGATTGAGAAGAAGAAAAAAAATTATATAATAAAAAAATATATATTAATTAAAAAAAAGTAAAAGATTACTTAGCTTGCATCCGGTCCGATTGCGCAAGCGGCCGTTGGTAATCATGCGCAATACAGCAACACTCCCACCTCTACCAATCGCACAAGTCAATCAATCAATCTAATCGTCCTGTCCGCCAATCGGAAGGAACGAAAAAAAAAGAAGAAGATTAATAAATACAACCAGATAAATTGAAACTGTAAAAAAAAAAGAAGATTGGACCAAACAAATCTTACAATCAAATAATTCCATACACCGCCCTCGATGACCCCGGTCGCCTAGTAAAATGTCAATGATCCGGGCGGTTGGTCGATTGGAATGACTAATTCCATTGAAGATCAACCGACCGATCTTGCTATTTGCGCGGCCTTATTGCTGCCAAGCCTGCATTGTTTAGGAAGGAAAAAGAAGAAATAATGAATAAGATTAGATAAATTAAAGCTGTAAAAAAAATTGAATGTGAAACCAAACAGTACTCACAATCAGTTGCTGCCCTGCATCGCCTCCATCGCACTGCTCGCGACGACCCCAGTTGCCAAGGAGAAATTTGATCTTGCATCTGATCGGATCGCCCGGATGTTCTTCGCCAGCTATGCGCGATCGTACCAGAGCGTAGAGGTACTCGACTCAACAACCGGCTAAACCCCGGTCAAATAAATAAGAATAATATTAATAAATAATAAGAAAAGAATAGATAGTAAATACAGAAACAGAAGAAAATAGGTGCGGCTTACCGATTAATTACAACCCGGAAGGCTGTATTCGATTCAATCCATATTGGGAGGTTGACCGCCGCAAAGATCGACATTGATCGGAGCCGCGGCAATTGACAAACAAGATGGATTCCAGAACGACTACTTCGCGCCTCGTCCTTGTGCGACAACCTCGCGCGCAATGCCCGCTTCGTTTTGACGACTATCGCGCGCCCCGCCTTTGAACAAGACCTGCTGCGCACCTCGCGCGCCCTTCCACACCTCGCACCAAAAAAAAAAAAAAAAAAAAAAAAAAAATCCCTCCCGCGACTGAATCTTGCACACCGTGCCTGGGCACGATTCAACAGCAAACACCTCGACGGTCCCCTGTAAGACCTTAAACTGAAGAATACAACCATTTCTTCCTCTCGAATAATGAAAATAAATAAAATAAGAAATAAGAAATAAATAAAAAATAAAAAATTAAAAAAAATAAAAAAAAAAATGAATGAAGGAATGAAAATAAAGGAATGAAATAGTGAAAACATACTTTTGTCAAGAAGATTATTAATGTAAAAAGGATTCAACCCAAAGAGAACATGGAATACTAGGAAGAAGGAAGTGCCTGAAGACATCAAGATTGGCTTTAACTCAAGATTGGATCCAACTAAGGACTTTAAGATGTGTCAAGGTATCAAGGAAAAAGGGATCAATTAATCTTTGGCTAGAACTGTCTGATTGAAGGAATTACAGCAGGTTTCAAAGGAAAAAGTTATCTATCAGGTTTGAATAGATGCAAACAGGGTGTCAAGGCCTGAAACTAGAGAAAAGATTCAGAAAGAAAGGAAAAAGGGGGAATAAAATGAGGAAAATCTGTCTTTGGCCATGAGGTACCATAGGATATGGAGAAGGGGAAAGAAGATTCAAATTCAAATCATAGGAACAGAGGAAAATGCCAAAACCTGTCTTGATCCAGAAGGACCCTACTATAATTCAACAACCAAGAAGAATGGAAAGGATTTAATTATACCTTTACTTGCTACATGGATACAATCAAGAAATAATTAAGAGGAGAAGATTTAGAGATAAAACAATCAAGATTTAAACAGGACCAACTGGATCACTAGGATTCTCTGGACCTTTGTTTTATTCTATATGTGATTATTAGTTTTTTTATTTATGTCTCTCAAGATCAATACCAAGAAGAAGAAGAAAAAGAAGAAATAGAAGAAGAAAAAGAAAGAAAAAAAAAAGAGGAAGAAGAAGAAGAAGAAAGATAGGATGTGGAGTCTGATGTCTATGGACAGGAATGCTGTGGACAGCATTAAGTCTGGGGGGGATGTGGTAGTCCAAACCTGTCCTATAGCCATCAGACTCACTTTTCTAGTGTAACAACAGCTCAAACCCTCAAATTAACCTCAGAAATGGATTCTACATTGAAAATAACCCACAGTCACTCAGCCAACATACCCCTCTATCTCTCATGGATTAGAAGATACAGCCCAAGAAACCTTCAACTGTGGCAAACTCATACCCACCCAGGTGTCACATCTCTGTGGAAGACATAAGGCATACCTAGTAAACCCTCAAGTACATACCAGTGGCAGCTTATCCTCAAGACCAGGACCACACAACAACCAGTCCATCCAGAATACAGCATACAGATACAGGAGGCAGTGCAGCATGCCAGATCCAGTCACCTCATCCAGAATACAGCATACAGATACAGGGGGCAGTGCAGCATGCCAGATCCAGTCACCTCATCCAGAATACAGCATACAGATACAGGAGGCAGTGCAGCATGCCAGATCCAGTCACCTCATCCAGCATACAGTATACAGATCCAGGAGGCAGTGCAACCAGTCCAGATCCAGTCACCACAGCCAGAATACAGCAATACAGATACAGGAGGCAGTGCAGCATGTCAGATCTGGTCACCTGAACCCAACAAACATGCAGCAAATACACATACAAGAGGCTGTGCAGAAGTATACAGGAGCAATATATGCAGGAGAAAGTGGAACCAGCCTTAACCAGAACCAAACAAACCAACAGTATTGCACAGCAATACATGTAGGTAGAAGCAAGAATCACTGAATAAACTACCAGTACAGCACAGCAATATACCTTATCTGAACTACACAGCAATCTATGCAAGGCTGTGCATGCATGAAACCCCTGTACAAGCTTTTCTCAACCAGCAGAAATGCCTCATGTAACTGTACAAAATTTTCCCAACCAGCAGAAATGCCTCATGTAACTGTATCTCACTGTCCTCACCAGAACAGGGAGAACCCTCAGGGGCAGCCTTGAGCACCCCTGGGGGCAGGCTTTGTCTATTTAAGGAGGGCCTCTCTGCCCTATCCAAGTTGTATACCACAATCACCTAATCATTACCACCCATCTCATCATCTATCCATCCACCCCATCAACCCATCCATCTGTGGTACCTACCCAGATACATATTAGTAGTGAACCAATTATAAAGAAACAGGAAATCAGAAACCAATTTATTAACCATATTTAACCAGTTAAACCACCCAACAGGTGCTTGAATAAGGGTTCTTCTGTGACCTAAATATTCAGCACCAGATTAAAGAAAACCCACCCATTAATTAATAAATAACCCTTACAAAGAAAGAGAGCACAACAAAAAGAAACTACCAACCTTTCCTCTACCCAGCCCCCTGTGGGTAAACCCATGCTTGGGTCCTCTCCTGAACCATCCCTTTGATAAAACCCTTGAACTCTTTGATATTGGGATACTGGTTAAGATCACATATATCTGATCAATAATTAACCAATAATCCAATACATCTGGTCTATTCTTCAACAAACCCTACCAATAACAATTAATAACTAACCTAGGTCTGATCTGAGACCTATTTTAAGTCTCAAAGAAACCAGCCATTAATTTAAATAAATTATTGTGCAGACTTACTATAGTACTAGAAGGGCAGGCAATTCAAAACCACTCTTAGTATATACTATTACTCCAAAGGAGTAGAAGCAATATTAAATTCCCCTTCAAGGACTGCCAGCAAGCTATTTGCTACTTTATTTATATAATCCTACAGGAGTCTCTACAGCGTTACCCACCCGTACTTCTTCAACGGAATTACCCAGGGGTCCCAAGACCAGGATATTTGCCTTAGAGGGCCTTTCAGTCCCTGCAGCATTGGCTTGTTCTGGGGCCAAACCTTTTGTGCCATGGGCTTGTACTGTCCCGTGTTGAACCTGACCATCCTTACGCATCCACCATTGTCCTGGTGATTCCTGGCAATGATTAACCCGCAGCTCTTGCCTTTGCTCACAAGCGTAGCACTATGGTAGGGTTGAAGTTGGAAGGTTTTTAGGCTAATAAGGCCAGTAGATTTCAATTGTCAGATGAGCTGAGGTGATTGATGAAATGGAGAAACAATGAAGAAAAGAACAAGGATAACAGTTATGAACCTAATAAGGCCAGGTTGCGAGTGGGGTCAGACACAGAGCAGAGTGAGCAGCAGATGGGGTCTGACGCAGGGCTGAAGGAATCGTGGGAGGTCGGTGAGCGGTGAGGTTGGAGGGATTTGACTTGACACGAAGTTGGAGGCATTGCTGATCAGAATCTTCAGTTGGAGAGTGCCGAGAGCGGAGAGAGGAACTTACCTGATCCTAGTACCCTGGGTGTTGATGGTGCAATCTCTTGGTTGCACGGGGAGAGGAGACACCCAGGATCCAGGATCAGAGAGGTAGATAAGTTCAAGCAGGATGCTGGATTTGAAGTTGGAGTATCCGCACTCGGGTGACAGGTCCAGAAGTGCGGGTGTTGCTACGTTGAGGAGTCAACATGACAGAGGGAAGGAGAAAGACAGAAGGAAAAAGAAAAAAAGAAAGGAATGAAACAGCACACAGCACACAACAATACAGAAAGGACAGAAGGTTGGTAGACAGCTCATTCTCAGCATTATCAGGAATCCAGGATTGATTCCAACATCCTCCCTTGCTGAGAATGCGTTCAGCAGAATCCCAGATTGGATAGAGAGGTGATCAGTTTGGGGCGGCTGAGAGGCTTGGTGAGGAAATCGGCTAGATTAGCTTGTGACGACACCTTTGTTAACACGATGTTACCTTTTTCAATCTCCTCACGAATGTAATGGAACCAGAGTTCCATGTGCTTGGAGTGGAAGCCGGAGTGATTAGCTTGATTCAGGGCCAGTTTGATGGCACCCTTGTTGTCTTCGAATAGAGTTGACGGGTTTGAACTACTTCCAGGGAAAACTTGATGTATTAGGGAGTTTAGCCATGAGATCTCCTTCACAGCATCGGCCATGGCCTTGTACTCCGCCTCTGTCGTAGATAGAGATAGCGTCGGCTGGCGTCTGGATTTCCAGTTGATGAGGTTTCCCAACCACTTGATGGAGATTCCCAAGACTGATCTCCTGGTGCTCGGGCAGGTCGCCCAGTCGGCGTCAGCGAATGCAGCAAGGGTTTGGTCGTCAAGTCTGCAAAAGTTCAGCCCCCGGTTGGAGGTATGTTTGAGATAGTTGAGGGTCTTGAGAGCAGCATTGAAATGATGGTGGGCTGGCTTATTCAAGAACTGCGCCAGATAGTTCACGCAGAATGTGATGTCGGGGCGTGTATAGCAGCTTAGATGATTCAGCTCTCCTATGATTTTCCGGTAGTTGTGATCCGTCTTCTTGAATTCGAGATGCTCTTTGTCAGTTGCAGGCAGCAGCTTGCCGCCGGGTTGGAAAGGAGTGGAATGCGTTTTGAACGCCGGGAGGTTGTAGCTGGGAAGTAAATGCTGTATGTAGGTGTCTTGATGCAGCTTGAACCCTGTCGAGGTGGCTGCTACGTTCATTCCTAGTAGTAGTGAGGCTTGGCCAAGATCCTTGATGGTGAATCAGGACCCAAGCGCCGTAATAAATTCCTCCGGCTTCCTGCTGAAGACGGCTATGTCATCGACGTGGACATAGAGCCATGAGTCTTTGCTCCAGAACACGCAATGGTCAGCGTTGCAGCGGTTGAATCCAATGCTAAGGAGCCAGTCGGTTAGAGTAGTGTACCAGGCATACGGTGCTTGCTTGAGTCCGTAGAGCGCCTTCAGGAGCTTGAGCGTCTTGCCAGGGGTGATGTGGATGTTTGAAGGTGGCTTGATGTAGACAGTTTCTTTGATTGGTGCATTTAAGAATGCGGATTTCACGTCAACTTTATGGAATTTCAGGCCCCGGGACTCTGCGAAGGAAATGAGTACCCTAAGTGAAGCTTTGTCGCCGGTCGGTGAGAAGGTGTTGAGATAGTCGCGGCCCCATTGTTGGTGGAAGCCCTGGGCGCAAAGCCTGGCTTTGAACTCCGTAATCCGATTTCTTGAGTCCTGTTTGGTTCTAAAGACCCACACGCAGTTGATTGGCACAGATTCAGCAGTCGGGTCAACTTCTTTCCAGAAGTCGTAAGATATGAGGTTGAGCTCCTCTACACGCATTGCTTCAATCCACTCGTTGCAGTACTTTGAGGCTAGAGCTTCTTTGAGGTTGGCCGGATCTTTGTATTCAGAGTCGCAGATGAGGTATAGTTGGGTTCGGCCAATAGTGGAGTCTTCGCAACGGGGACTATGGAGGATGTTGTTGGGGGTAATGCGATTGTACGACGGGGTGATTGGTGTTGGCGAGGAACTGGTGAGTGAGACAGAGGAGTCGGAGTTGGAGTTTTTTGGGAGGGAGAGGGAAGTGTCAGCTCCAGTTTTATCTGGAATGGAAAGGAAAGCAGGCCCGGAGTTTGTATCATGCGACATGGTATGAGGAGAGGAAATGGAAGGAAAAATGGATTTGCAGAAAACAACATTTTCAGTTATGTATATTTTTAAGGTGGCAGGATCTAAACATCTGTACGACAAAAAGTCGTTGACATACCCCAGCAAAATGCACTTCTTGCTTGTGGGGGCCAGCTTTGATTTGCAAAGATGCTTCGGAATTAGGGAGTAGCCGAGGCATCCAAACGGTTTGAGGAAGTCCAGATTGGGTTCTCTGTTGAACCAGAGCTTGTACGGAATGTTATTTGATTGGGTGCGGGACGGCAGAACGTTGAGTAGGTGCGTGGCCGTGTTGACGGCCTCATCCCAGTAGGTAAGTGACAGACGACTTTGGGAGAGTAGACATTGAGCTTTCTGGAGAATGGAGCGGTTTGTTTGCTCGGCTAGGCCATTTTGTTGGGGTGTATAGGCAGGGGCGAAGTTCTGAATTATACCTTGAGCTGAACAGTAGTCCTTGAGTGTGGTTGAAGTGAACTCCCCTCCGTTGTCTGAGATAAGGGTTTTCACTTTTTTTGTTGTTTGTCTTTTGGCGGTGGCAATAAAGTTGATGAGGGCCTTTTCCGCCTTGCTTTTGGACTTGAGGAAAGATACAGCCTTGAAACCGGTGTGTTGATCCGTAATTGCTAGGAAGTACAGGTTACCTGAGCGTGATTGAACAGATAGGGGACCCACCAGGTCGAAGTGTAGGGCTTCCAGAGGGTCTTTCACAGCCTTGAAGTGGTGGTTGAAGGGAGTGGCTGTGCCCTTGCAAGTTTTTCATATTTCGCACACGCCCTCGGAGTCTTTGTCGGAAAGATTGAGGAGCTTCAAGACTGATGGATTGGGGTGCCCCAGTTGGTGATGCCAATTGATCGCGTTGGAGTTGGTTTTCAAGAATACACTGGGATCCTCCTTGGGTTGTATGAATTTCACTCCGCACAATTCTGTTAGTCTGTTGTGGGTGCTGCCTATAAAGGAGAAGTTGTCCAGGGTCACCTTGATTCCCGAGTGACTGACCCTATCAAATACTGCCTTCCTTGACTTCAGCTGAGTGAGGGATATCAGTGATCGATTTAGGGAAGGTATGAGAAGGACGTTCTCCAAAACCAGCTCCCTTCCCTCATGGTTCTTGATAACGGCACTGCCGATGTGTGTGGCTTTGAGGCCAGTATTGGGAGCACCGGTGCCTACTTCAACGGCTATGGCTTTGGGTTGGTGAAGGTACTGCAGGTTGTTGAGGATGTGATGGCTTGATCCTGAGTCAAGAAAAGGCAGTCGGTAGGCCTCTTTGGAGAAGGGGTTTTTTAGGTAGAGTTGGGCATTGAAGTGGAGCTCGGCGGCTTCAGGTCCAGGCAGTTGGTCCTCAGATGTTTGAACAGATGCATTGAGATGGACAGCAGGCTTGGATGAGTTATTGTCAGGGCGCAGGTGCGGGTGGAGAAACCAGCATTTGCTTTCTGGGTGGTCAGACAGTGGGTTGTGATGCCCTTTAGAGCACAGGTGTTTGGGTCGAGGACGGGATTTTGACTTGGAACTCGTTTTGATGAGAGCTGTGGGCTTGGGAGCGTTGTTGTTGATTTCCTTGGGATTCTTACTTCGAGATGTTTCGAGGTGGATGAATTCTTGCAGCTTGTTTAAGACGTTCGTCGGATTCAGAAGGAGCTCATCGTTCAGGAGAATGGTATCAACTATGTGGTAGAAATTGCTGGGGAGTTTTGCCAGTATCATGTAGCTTAGGATGTCGGGTGGGACCTCGAGCTTGACAACTGACAGCTTGTTCATCGTTTTTCGGCATTCTTGAATGTATGTCGCCAAATCACCCATGTATTGGGATTGGATGAAGTTGAGCCAGATGCGCCCTTGGTTGTTGGTGGATTTGGAAGTGTAGCGTTCCAGCAGGCTGTTCCAGATTGCGTGGGGATCACCATCATTATCTTTGTTGATGACAGTGTCAAAGGCTGTGTCTCCTAGATGTTGGATGATAACGTCGGCAGCTTCATACAGCTTCTTCTTCTGAGGTGCATTGAGAGGAGAGGGCGGTGGTTCAAGGACGTAGTTCAGGATGCCTTTGCGACACAGATAACTTCGAAGTCTGAGACTCCATGACGGGAAATTCTTGTTGGTGAGAAGAGGAATATTCAATTTGGATGAGCTTGGGGCATCTTTGTTGTCCGACATGGTTCTTGTGACCTGGCCTCTGGGACTGTAAATCTGAAGTTGGAAGGTTTTTAGGCTAATAAGGCCAGTAGATTTCAATTTTCAGATGAGCTGAGGTGATTGATGAAATGGAGAAACAATGAAGAAAAGAACAAGGATAACAGTTATGAACCTAATAAGGCCAGGTTGCGAGTGGGGTCAGACACAGAGCAGAGTGAGCAGCAGATGGGATCTGACGCAGGGCTGAAGGAATCGTGGGAGGTCGGTGAGCGGTGAGGTTGGAGGGATTTGACTTGAGATGAAGTTGGAGGCATTGCTGATCAGAATCTTCAGTTGGAGAGTGCCGAGAGCGGAGAGAGGAACTTACCTGATCCTAGTACCCTGGGTGTTGATGGTGCAATCTCTTGGTTGCACGGGGAGAGGAGACACCCAGGATCCAGGATCAGAGAGGTAGATAAGTTCGAGCAGGATGCTGGATTTGAAGTTGGAGTATCCGCACTCGGGTGACAGGTCCAGAAGTGCGGTTGTTGCTACGTTGAGGAGTCAACATGACAGAGGGAAGGAGAAAGACAGAAGGAAAAAGAAAAAAAGAAAGGAATGAAACAGCACACAGCACACAACAATACAGAAAGGACAGAAGGTTGGTAGACAGCTCATTCTCAGCATTATCAGGAATCCAGGATTGATTCCAACAAGGGTTTCTGAAAAACAGTACCTTCTGATGCTGCATACTGAGGAAGAGGACCTACTTCTGCCGCCCACGCACTCCGCATGCTTCCTTCCCCCTCCTGCTCCTTCCTAGTTGACTGCCCGCACAAAACCAAAGCCTTTCCTGGTCCTGGGCGGTACCCGCGGTTGACTATGCAGAATCCTCCGCAGGGTAACCTTCACGGTCGTCCCCCCCGTTGGATTCTGCCTCTTTGCCGGCTGCTGCTGGTCGCACCCATTTCCCTTTCCCCTGGTTGCATATTTTGGCGTCAAAACTTTCTCCGGATGTGTCTTCCACTGTCAGCGCCTCCGTCCATTCCTCCGTGTTAAACACCATCTGGGCCCCGGAACCCAAACATAAACAGTCAACCCAAATTTAATTGACTTTTGCCCCACCCCCCCTGTGGAAGACTGAACTAAAAGTTAAACTCCATGACTTTCCCATGATGGGAACAGAATCCTTTCTCAACTACAGCATGCCCGCAAGAAAACTCCCGAGAACGCTGAACTTTGATGCCAGCACAATCTCCAACCTCACCCTGGCCAAATCAATTACTCTGGGAATGCCAGCCAACCTGCAAGCGGAGGTGGAAAACCACCATTTACTGCTGGAAAACCCATTTGCCTTTGGCATGTTTGAGAGCCAAGCCAGGGTCTTCTGGAACGGCATTTTGAAATGCATGATGGCAACCAAGACAAAAATGCCCCCCTTTTTCCCAAACACCTCCTCACGCAAGAACTCACCAAGCTGTGAAGAGAACATCTGGCGGGTTCAGTCATATCTGGATTACCTTTGGCTGTGCCACTTCTGTAAGAAAGCCTGTGGGAGAGCTCCCAGCGCCTGTACTGGGAAATGTGATAAATTCTTCCTCAAAATCCCAGACTTGTTCCAACCACCCGCTTGACCAGAAAATTAAAAACCACCTAATGCCCATTGGAGCTCCTCCCCAACAGCAGGAAGAGAAGTAAAACCACCGGCTGGAAAACCAAACTGAGTAGGAAAATTTGTGGGCGTGACCAAAGAGTGGCTATTCCCAACCCTTGATGCCGCCTCAATTTTGGCGCTAGAGGCATTGGACGTAGGTTGCTGCACTCAACCAAGAGAAACAACAGCAACTTCCGGACCTTTGCAACCTCCACCTCTTCTTCCTCCACCATCCCATCCACCCAAAATTCCCCTCCATTGAGCACCCGTAATCCTTTAGCGCACTTCCTTATTACCAGCCCCAACTCATCCACCAATTTTGACAGGAGAAGATTGACCATTGACCCAATGTCCACCATTGCCCACACCTTCCTGCCTGGGATCTTCATCAAGACAAAGGCAAGCGGCACCAACGCGGCTTTGGATTGGAACAACTCGCGTTCCCCTTCATCCCCTACCTTGTTCATGCGCTTCACTGTTGCTGGAACCCTGCTTCCCCTGTGCTCCCTCAGCGCCTGAACCATTTCCTCAACAACCACCGGGGAGACCACTGCCAGCTCCCGTAGCATGAGGAGTATTGTTGCCTTGCTCCCCATTACCTGTTGCACAATTTCTGCGGCCTTTGTCCTTCCTCTGGAACTGGTTGACGGCGCATTGCCTACCCGCCCTTGCATACCAGTTTTTGGGGCCCGGGTCAAAGGCTGCTCTCTGAAATCCACATCCATCTTCTCTGACACAATCCGCTTGTTTGCCACCAATGCCCTAACCTCCGCCTCCACACGCGGAGCTTGCCACTTATTGGGCCTGGTAACCACCCCAAGTGACACCCAAGCTGCCCCTGCGGGCGGGGCTCTTGCCCTAACCTGCTCCACTGCGCGTGGCTGGCTGGCCCCCAGATCCACCGGCTTGCCCATTGGGAATATTTGAGTTGCTGTTAGGAATTTCACTTGTCCCTGCGGCCAATGTGCGACTACTTCCTCTTTGACTACTGTGTCCGGAGACCAACCCCCCCGGGGGGTACATGGCGACTCCATAACCTTCCTCCACAAAGGGCCAGGACGATCCTTTTCTTTTCTTTGTTTTCCTTTTCTAGTCGACCAGAATTTTCCTTGTATTCTCTATTTCTTTCTTGGTCTTCTCTATTTCTTTTTTTGTCTCTGTCTATACTCTCTGTCTTCTATGATTCGCTCAATTGTCAAGTCACTAGCTCGTCAACTGGCAAACTCAACTTCCTCAGTTCTACCAATCTACATCAAACCACTACTCGCTGTCATCCCTTGCCTGGTAAGATGATTCGCGTCTCAACACTATGACCAATCTCCTACTTATGTTTCTGTCAATCAGCTCGTGTCTCTTCCCCACCTCAGATCAATCTCTTCCAGACCGCTCAGCCTCACCTGTCCAGATTGCTTGTTGGTTGTCTCTTTTCTCCTAAATTCTCATTTCTTTCTTGTTTTGTTTCTTACCTTGAGATTCTAGTCTGTTGGTTCTTAGTTCTGAAATCTTTTCTATGAAATCTTATCACGGTTAAAAGCCGAAACCGGACACATCAAATCACCTTCAAGATGAACAAACCAACAGGAGCAACGGACTATTTCCACCAAGTCGCATTGAAAGCTGCGGTCAATGAAATTCCACCTCTCAACGAAGAAAACTTCTTGATCTGGCAGGATAAGATGTTGATTCTGTTCAAACTCAAAGAAATAAAAGATACCATCATGAGGAACTTGGGTCAACTCTCAATAAAACAGGATAGGGAAATTAGGGCGGTCATTCTTTCTAAACTGGACAACACCACACACACCAACCTTGTCAATTCCACCAACATAAACTCATCCAAGCTTCTATGGGCGGAAATCACTCGACTTTTTGCCTCATTGGAGACCGCCAACCAAGCTCAAGTATTCAATTCCTTCCTTCACTACAGTTTCAGTGAAAATGCCATTGAAGGATTTGTGACCGATACTAGAAAGGCACTAACCCAAATGACTGATGTTGGTATTGAACTACCCAACAACATCGTTGCCTACTTGGTCCTCTTCAAATTCCCACCAATTCTCGAGAACTTAAAACAGTAGATCATGCATGTAGAAAAACACTTAACGGTGGATGTGGTCTTTAATCATCTGATTCAATATAACAACAAGCGCAAGGCCCAGTCAAAAACACCTAAATCTAACTCCGATCTTACTCTAGTAACTACAAGGGCTAAATCCGAGAAAGAGACAAAAAGGGTCAAAATGCGCTGCAGAGAAAGATACCATGATCCAAACACTCCGCACTCCGAATCCTCATGCTTTCATCTTCATCCGGGGAATGCTCCAAGTTGGTGGGTCAAACAACAAAACGAATGGAAGAGCAAAATGAACAAACAACCTACCATCAACTATCATGCGCTGTTAACCCTATGGATAAACGCCGACAGCAGCCCCAATCTACTCCTTGACTCTGGCGCCAACATTCATATCTTTAACAATGAGAGGTACTTCCACTCACTCCTGATGCAAGATGAACCAGAGGAGGTGAAAACTGGGAAGCTCAAAGCCAATCTAAAGATACGCAGTACAGGAACTGTGAAACTAGAATGGAAAGACTCAGTCATTACCCTAGAAAACTGCGCCTATATCCTGGATATAGTTGTAAATCTCATCAGTCTGGGACTACTAGCGAGCAAAGGATGTTATCTTACCCAAATTCGAGATCAATTTAACGTCACAAGGATGGGTCAAACCGTACTCAGAGGATCAATCAGAGACAATCTGTTTGTCATAGAGAAGCCCAAGATAGTCGGAAAAGGGACCTCTGTACATCTTATCAATCATTCTCCAAATCCAACTCTGAAACAAGACCCGTCTTTAGAAGATATCCACCGGATGTATGGCCACGCCGCAATCTCTACTCTCAAGCCCATTCTCAAGGGCCTCTTCACTAATGACAAACTGGATTGGTTTCAATGCGATGGTTGTGCGAAGAGTAAGATCACCAGATCTCCATTCTCAGCTGTATCTACTCCCTCAAGTAAACCTCTCAAGCGAATCCACCTCAACCTTGTCGGACCGATAACCCCCCAGTCAAAGAGCGGTCATCTATACCTCCTGACTCTAGTAGACAACTACTCCGGCTACTTATCCGCTTTTCCTCTTGCCTCCAAAGACGAGACTCCGAGAGTCATAATCAATGTGCTCGAGATGGAAGCTAGAAGGCTCAACTACTACCCTTCCAAGATCTTCTCTGACAAGGGCACGGAGTTCACCAACTCAACTCTCAAGGAATTTGCCAGATCAAAACATATCAAGCTGATAACTTCCGAACCTTATCACTCCCATCACAACGGCCGGGCAGAAAGAGCCAATCAAACCATAATCAAATCAGCCTGAGCAACATTCTCATCCTCTCTCCTACCAAAAACCTACTGGCACATAATCACAAGGAGTTGCTGCTTCATGCTCAATCAAATCCCTCGGGAAGGTAATCATTGTTCCCCCTGGGAACTCATGTTCAATAAAAAGCTACCAGCTAACTATCTTAAACCCATAGGTTCACCCCTCATATATCTCAAGAATTGTGTCCAAAAAGGAAGGAAGTTTGATGAAAAAGGGGACGAAGGGTTATTAGTTGGGTTCAATCCCTCTTTCCACTCGTATATAATTCTTAATTCTCTGGGCGCTATTATTGAAACAAAACATGTTAAATTTCTCAAGACACATCTGGACAATTTTCCTCTTATAGAATCCACCGGTATCGATCTCTTCTCACATGAATCACTGGAATCCAACAAATCAGACTTCTCCACAATCGACAAACAGTTTGCAATCAAAAATCATCCTAGTACCAACTTGGACTCGGAATCCAATCCCAATTCTCCTGAAGCTCCGGACTCCGACTTGGATTTGCTCAATTCTACTCCAAAAATCTCATCCCTACCGGAACCCCCACAAATCTCTGCTCCCAAACCTTCTCAAAGTGAAGCATATCAACGACCAAGATGCGAAACTCGTAAACCTCAACGTTACGGATTTCACCATTACTACAAACCGCCGTCTTACAATGCAGCCCGCAACTGTCCTGAATGGCCCAAATGGGAAAAAGTAACTGAAGAAGAATTGGGCTCTATTGAACATCAAGAGGTATGGGAAGACTACTGCGAAGAACCTAATAATATCCTCAACACTACCTGGGTCTTCAAAGTGAAGGAAAACTGTCACGGGGAACCAGTCAAATATAAAGCAAGGTTATGCCTTCAAGGGTTCGATCAAGTCTTTGGCATCAACTACAATGAGACGTGGGCACCCACCGGAAAACTTGGCTCATTAAGAATTGCTCTCTTGTACGGACTAAAAGAAAAAATGAATTTCACTCAATTCAACATGAAAGGAGCCTTTCTCCATGCACCCCTAGATGAAGAGGTTATGATCAAAACCCCCAAAGGATCTCACAGAAAATCTCCATATCTCAAGCTAAAAAAATCTCTGTACAGATTGAAACAATCCCCTAAAAATTGGTACGAAACGCTGACTGGATGGATAAAGTCTCAAGGCTACCTCAAATCAAGCAGCAATCCCTGCCTTTAATACAACCCTGAATCAAAGGAAGTTCTCTACTTCCACGTGGACGACCTTATTCACGTCGGGAAGAGCAAGATCTTCAAGTCAAACTTCTTATCAAGATTCAAAAACTCGTCTTGCCACCCTCCTAACACAATCCTGGGTATTTTGATGGAAGTGAAGGAGGATGAGATCCTCCTAAGCCAACCAAAGCACATAGACCAGGGATTAGAAGAGTTAGGTCTCACTGAATGCAAGGACACTCGCTCTCCTCCAACTCAAAATCTACATCTGGAGCCGGCTACCAACGAAGATCACGCACAATTAACTCAAATGAATATCAATTTCCGATCGGTCACCGGTCTTCTCAATCATCTCGCACAGTATACTCAACCCGATATTGCCTTTGCGGTGTCCAGCCTAGCTAGATTCAACTCCAAACCCGGCATGTCTCATTGGAGAGAAGCTCGCAAGGTATGGAAATATCTCAAAACTACAAGAGACAAGAAACTCATCCTCCAATCCAACCCGAATGAGGAAGTGATAGCTGGATACAGCAATGCAACATGGGGAGACAATCCCTCTTCTTGCAAATCTCAGTCTGGATTTGTCATTTTTCACTATGGCAGCCCCGTCGTCTGGAACTTGTCAAGGCAGAGAAATATTACCTACTCGTCCACTGAATCTAAACTCAACGCGCTGCTTGACTGTTTCCTAGAAGTCAAGTGGATCAGCAACTTAATAAGCGAAATCTACCATCTTCCTAATCCCAAGCCCGCTCTCTATATCAACAACAAAGGACTTGATGATAAGATTAAACGGTTTGGCTCTCACTCTAAGTCCCGCCACATAGACATCAAAAGAAAAGGCCTGAGAGAGGAGTTCCAAAACTGCAAATACAATCTAATCCTAATCACCATGGAGAACATGGTGGCAGACTTGCTCACCAAAGCCTTGTCGATCAACTCCTTGAATCTCCTTCAAAAATCCATCTTTGACTCCACCCTACCACGACCTCAAGAAATGCTCCATCCTACCAGGCACGAGGAGTTTTAGGAATGTCACTCGTCCCTGCGGCCAATGTGCAACTACTTCCTCTTTGACTACTGTCTCCGGAGACCGACCCCCCCGGGGGGTACATGGCAACTCCATAACCTTCCTCCACAAAGGGCCCAGGACGATCCTTTTCTTTTCTTCGTTTTCCTTTTCTAGTCGACCAGAATTTTCCTTTTCTTCTCTATTTCTTTCTTGGTCTTCTCTATTTCTTTTTTTGTCTCTGTCTATACTCTCTGTCTTCTAAGATTTGCTCAATAGTCAAGTCACTAGCTTGTCAACTGGCCAACTTGACTTCCTCAGTTCTACCAATCTCCATCAAACCACTACTCGCTGTCATCCCTTGCCTGGTAAGATGATTCGCGTCTCAACCCTATGACAAATCACCTACTTATGTTTCTGTCAAATCAGCTTGTGTCTCTTCCCCGCCTCAGATACATCTCTTCCAGACCGCTCAGCCTCACCTGTCCAGATTGCTTGTTGGTTTTCTCTTTTCTCCTAAATTCTCATTTCTTTCTTGTTGTGTTTCTGACCTTGATATTCTAGTCTGTTGTTTGTTAGTTCTCAAATCTTTTCTATTAAATCTTATCAGTTGCCCCAGACGTGCGGACCAACCCCTTTTCCATTTCCTTGGTCAGTTCCCCGCAACCAGACTTCCAGTGGCCTTTATCGCCGCAATAGGTGCACATGTGAACCAAAAACCTACTTGACGGCCTGCTACTGGGCTGGAAGCCCCCCCCCATGTGAGGCAGCACTGCGCGCAGAGAAGGAGGAGGCAGAGCCATTGGCGGGGCCATTATCTGATTCAGAATTATCCATAGATCCTATTACATATCCATGACCTTGTTCACTGGTACTTCCATTGAGTGCAAAGGGGCTTCTGGCCGCTCCGTTGCTGATAGGCCCGCGGGGGGTACCTGCGTTGGAGCCAGAGGTGAAGAGGCTGTTGGTTGCCTTGAGGCTTTCGGGAAAAACCTGGCCCTATCCTCAATCAGTTCTTCCAAATCAATCTTGCTCTCTACCGCCTGGTTGATCATGCTTAGGTTTGGAAGAAGCGTGACACTCCGATCCACTGACTGCAATACCAACCTGTGTTTGAATAGATACCGCTGGACCCGTGCACAAAGTTGCGGCGCAAGCCCCCCTAGAAACGCCCGCTTCATTTCCCCTGTTTGACCTGCTACAACCTGGTTCTTCTCTAGGTAGCTGAAGATGCGGTCAAAAATAGATTTTTATTTGGAAAAATCACTCCATGTCCGCACCCCACCTTGCAAACTAGCCTCTGCCGCCGCCTGCCCAAATTCCGTCTCCAGGAAGTGGGGCTCACGCTTCCTCCAGCTCTCCATCATCTCGTTCTGGAGCCTTTTCCAGTCTTGAGCCTTGTAGCCAGACATATCCTCCATATCCCGGAGTTTATTCTTGTCCATGATAAAGAAAACTAACTTACGGACCTTATCCTTGCCCCTAGTGTGTTCGGAGTCCGCAATATCCTCAAACCTCGCAAGAAAGCGCCCAATATCCGCAATTTCAAACTGGAGATGAGGGAAGTTCTGCGGCCTAAGTGATACCTGTTGCGGAACCTCAGCCACCTCCAAAGGCTCCAACTCAGGAGGAGCAAAACTGCCGGACAAAGTAGTTGGCGGTGGTGGAGGTGTTGACCTGCCAGCTTCCGAAAAGAGAGGGAAAAAAGGTGGGAAGTTTGATCCTGGAGTAGTTTTTGGCAACATTGCACCCGCTAGCTTTGAGAGACCTAGACAAAAGATTTTTCCTGGCCAGACCCCCAGATGTGGAAACAAGAGGGGTGATACCCCTCAAAGTTGTCCTCAAGTTCCAGAAGCTATTGGTCTAAGGTTCTGTAAGGAGATTTGATGCAAAAAGTTTAAGAATAGAGAGAGTGATGACAAGATAAATTTCTCCCTTCCAATCCTTCCCATACCCTTCCCTGGTGGTCCAGTGATGATAATATAAGATGATGACCCAACCCGTAGTTGAGAGTGAGTTATTTTTGAGTTCTCCCTCTCAACCCTAACCTAGGTACAACCAGGAGCAACAAGATAGATGAAATATGACCCCAAGTACAGAATCCTAGCTCCACCCTAAACCTACCCCGTACCACCCACCCCATCTGAAACCCTCCCCTTTGATATCACGTACGTCCGGTTTGTCCTTCTTGTGGGGCAGCCCTCCGCCAAGCCCTACTTGGAGCCCCCTGGGTTTCTTGGTCCGCACGCATCCACGGATCCCGCAATCCGTGAGTCAGCCCGCACGCATGCCTGCGCAAACCTTGGATCCTGCAATCCATGAGTCAGCCCACGCTTATGCCTGCGCGAACCTCCCCAATGTGGTGTCAATTTATAGACACGGATTGGGAACTGCTTTGCGGCTGCACGCTCAGCATTTGAGGAAAGGGGGCTCAGCATTAGAATATGCAGAGTGCTCAGCAGCAGCCGCTGTTTGGCTCCGCACCTAGTGGACGGGTCGGGCTCAGCATCAAATGCGGCGTGGGCGGCAATCCGCCCTGGAGATTGGATTCAGAAGGTAGTGCGCTTGACTAGGTTGGCGGGCGCGCCGGTTAGGATACGTAGGGGCAGAGCAATCTGCGGGCTATAAAGGAACGGACGGAGAGCGCGTGCAAGCGCGCGGATCATGCCGGATAATATCGAACATCCACAATGGGCGCAGACAAATGGATACAGACAGGCGCGGGGGGCTCTGAGTAGGGCTCGGTGAGGACTGCGTCATGAGAAGGACGAACCGGATGGAGGGAAAGGCGTATGGAAGTCGGGGGAAGTTTGGTACGGAGGTGGGGAGAGGAGGCTAGGGTTTCTGTTTTGGGATTGTTTTCTGTTTCTTTGTCATACTGTTATTTGCGCGTTTACTTAGGTTAGGGTTGAGGGGGAGGACTTATCCTCACTCTCAACTCTGGGTTAGGAGCGGGGGGGAGGGAATCAGACCATCACATCATTATATTGTATCAATCATCTAACCAAGAGATTAAAGGAACTCATACCGGATACACATCCAGGTGGAAAGTTCTTAGGATTGAAGGATTGGCAATTTCACTCTCTCTCTACTTTTCTTTATCTCTTTATCTCTTTATCTCCTTATTTCTATTTCTCGTTTAAGTGCAACTTCAGGCATCCTCATCTCCTTTCAGACACAGGGAAACGTTAACTTCCAAACCTTGGGACAATTATAGGGGGAAAACCCTTATTCTTTCCACACCGGTGCGTATAACCCCTGATTGCCCCGCCCTTGCTTTCAGGACTAGCAACCCACAAGCTTGATCAGGCTGGCTCCATCACTTGGTCCACATTCCCTGGGTGGGTCGCGGCCCTGCGCCCACCAGAGTAGGCCTGACCCGCACCTGGTGCCAAGCCCCGCAATCCCTGCCGCTGAGCTCTCATCCGCTGCTGCTGAGCACGCAGCAGCCACTGCTGAGGCCGCCCGCGCCCCAAATGCTGAGCCCAAACTACCCAACTGCTGAGCGCGCAGCCCGTGACGCAGCTCCCAATCCAAGGTTATAAATACAACAAAGCACCGGAGTGGTAGGACTGTTTGGAGAGAGGTGCAAAATTTGTCTTTCGTGTAGCCCTCCAGGATACATGACTTAAGGAAATTGGAGAGGCTTGTCCCCAGTTCTGTGAGGGCGGCTACACACCGGACTCCCGCCACGTCAGCTACGTCTCCACCATCTTTGCAGTGCTTGCGCAAGAGTGCGTCTGCAACAAAGTTATCCTTGCCTTTGAAGTACTCAAAGTTCAGGTCAAATTCTGTAAGGATCTTGGTCCATCAAGCTTTATGGCGGATGAGATTCCGCTGCCTCAGGAGGTGAGTGAGCAAATAATGGTCAGAAATAAAATTGACCTTCATCCCCAATAATAGCATCTTCCATTTCTGTAGGGAATGGATTCCAGCAAGCAGTTCTTGCTTGTGGAGTGGATAGTTTTGTTGGGCTGGTGTCATCAGGTGAGATTTATATTTGATTGGGGAGGCCAACTTCCACTCTTTTCCCTGGAAAAGGGCTGTGCCCAGGCACAAGCCGCTTGCTTTTGTGAAGAGCCTGAGTGGATCATTGTAGTCGTAGTTGATGGTCTTCAGACAAGGCAGCAAGTTAATAGTGATTTTGATGTTATTGAATGCCTTTTCTTTGGTGTTGCCCCAGCAGAAGTTCTTCACTTTGAGTTTGGTGCTGGTTAACGCCCAAAAAGTTCCTGCATATTTCTGAAGGCCCCAGATGAATTTCTTCATCCATTCAAAAGTGCAAAGGAACCCCTTCATTGCCTTTGCCAATTGGGGGGTTGGCCACCTTGCTATTGTTTGCGGCCACTCCTGCCTTGGATATCCAATGGCCCAGGAACTTGACAATATTGCGGAAGAGCTTGGTCTTGTTTGGGCTGCAGTATAAGTTGGATGCCTGGAGGCGTTCCAGAACTTTCTATACGTGTGACTCATGTTCTGTGAGGGAATCAGAAAATATCACATTATCATCAAGGTATACATGGCAGATGCTATTAATAAGTCCTCCTAAGGCCTCTACCAAGCAAGCTTTTGGGGTTGCTGGTGCATTTGTCAGTCCCATCAGCATCACAACCCATTCCATCAGCCTCCATGGCGTCTTCATTGCTGTCAGCGGGATGTTGTCTTCCCGCATCCTGGTTTGGCAGAATGTGTTGGTCTGGTCCAGGATGGAGAATACCTTCCCCAATGCTACTGTGCGCACCAGTTTTTCAATATTGGGAAGGGGGGAACGGTCCATGACAGTGAATTTATTGAGGGTTTGCTAGTCAGACCCAGCAGTGTATAGCCTTTGAGTCCTTCTTTGGGATAATCATTTTGGGAAAAGCATATTTGCTGGATGATTTTCTGATCCAACCTGATGCCAGATGTTGGTCCAGCAGCCTCCGCCAGGATTGGAGGTGCTCCCTGGGATACGTTTACTTCTTCTCATTGATCATCTTATTTGGGTCTGTCAGGATTATCTTATGTCTTACCTTTGATCTCTCCAGTTGCATCCTGCCCAGGAAGTGGGGGTCAAGGGTTGGCGCCATTTTGTCAGGCGCATTGGCTACTGCTGGGATATTCATTGGGAATAGGTCCCAGAAGTCGACTAAGACACTCCTCTCCAGTTTCTCACAAGAGGAAGCTGCTGAGGCAGTGGACAAAGGCAGAGGCAGACCGCCTGGTTGTGGTGTTGCCCCAGTATGGTAGTCAAGCATTCTACAACCCAAGTGAGAGCAGGTGAGTGCCTGTTCAGAGATTGAAACAGACAAGCAATATTGTGAGAGGAAGGGGATTCCTAGTATCATGTCATAATTGCCATTGACTGCGCCAACTTTGAGTGTGACCTTTTCAAACAGTCGTCTGGAGGATGGTTTTTAAAAGGAAGCCACTACAAAGTGGTCCAGGAATATTGGTTGGGATTCTGAGTTTTCCAGTGCAAGGTGTATAACTGTTGGGGTGGGGGACTTCTGGAGAGGTAACCCCATTTGATAAGCTGCTTGTAAAAAAATCAAATTTAGATTGGACCCCGTGTCAATCAGTCCACCTAGTTCCTTTCCAGCATGGGTGAGGTGGACAATGATACGCCTAGGGTCAGACTGATGGACAAAATCTTCAGTATTTGCATGGAGGAGTTCTGTGTCCAATGCCTCTAGCGCCAAAATTGAGGCGGCATCAAGGGTTGGGAATAGCCACTCTTTGGTCACGCCCACAACTGTTCCTGCTCAGTTTGGTTTTCCAGCTGGTGGTTTTACTTCTCTTCCTGCTGTTGGGGAGGAGATCCAATGGGCATTAGGTGGTTTTTAATTTTCTGGTCAAGCGGGTGGTTGGAACAAGTCTGGGATTGTGAGGAAGAATTTATCACATTTCCCAGTACAGGCGCTGTGAGCTCTCCCACAGGCTTTCTTACAGAAGTGGCACAGCCAAAGGTAATCCAGATATGTCTGAACCCGCCAGATTTTCTCTTCACAGCTTGGTGAGTTCTTGCCTGAGGAGGTGTTTGGGAAAAAGGGGGGCATTTTTGTCTTGGTTGGCATCATGCATTTCAAAATGCCGTTCCAGAAGACTCTGGCTTGGCTCTCAAACATGCCAAAGGCAAATGGGTTTTCCAGCAGTAAATGGTGGTTTTCCACCTCCGCTTGCAGGTTGGCTGGCATTCCCAGAGTAATTGACTTGGCCAGGGTGAGGTTGGAGATTGTTCTGGCATCAAAGTTCAGCATTCTCTGGAGTTTACTTGCGCGCATGCTGTATTTGAGAAAGGATTCTGTTCCCGTCATGGGAAATTCACCGAGTTTAACTTGTAGTTCAGTCTGCCACAGGGGGGGTGGGGAAAAAGTCAATTGGTCAGCCTTGAACAATGACTAGGGTTTCCCCATGTAGTTTTCCATGCTACTGGCATAGAAGGCTAGAGTGTTTGTCTCCCAAATCAGTTTGCCAACTATGTTTATCTTTTTATCGTCGTGGGTCACCGCCTTTGTTTAAAAGAAGATCTGAAAAAACTGGATCCAGCTGATTAAAGGCTCCACAGCTTGGAAAGGCCCAGAATAAATTGGTCTGTTGGAGTTACAGAATTTCTGGAGGTTGACACAATCCAAGTACGTTAGTTCAAGGGAGGGTCCTTTTGTCTCTGGATGTATGGAAAGTGAGCAGATTGACTCTTCAAGTCTTGCAATCCTGACGGCATCTGCTTTGCAGGCTTCTCAAGCTTCCAGAAGGTCAGCATTTGAAGATATAGGAGGCTAAAAGGACGCTGAATTTCAGCTGCAAGTAATATCCTCAAAGGAAAAATATGATCACAAGCTTATGATAGTTCACCTAAAAGGACCAGACAGACTCTGGTGCAGAGATCTTGAATAAAGTTAGAGAGAAGGAGAAATAAAGGAAACAGCAGTGGTAAAGGAATAGAAATGCAGTCAACGCAGGCAAGGTTGGAGTCAGAGCAGGTTGGTTCAGTAGCAGGTTTGAGTGAAGCGGTGATTCTGATGAGTTGAAGAATCAGGATATTTGGAAACGTTTAACTGGATCAAATCAACAATGGTGCTTACCTGACTCAGAAGTTTGAGTTCAGTTGTGCAATCTTGTGGTTGCACAAAGGAAAAACCTTCCCCAGACTCTGAGCCAGGATAACGACTTTATAGTAGGGTGGACTTGAGTTTGGAGTACTTGCAGCGGGTCCAGCTCAAAGATGAGCAGATGGGGTGAGGGTTTGTGGACAAGAAAAAAATGAAATGGAATGGAAAAAAACAAAATTAGTGAAAGAAACAATGAGAGAATATATAGAGATGGAAGAATACAAGTACAATTAAAATGATTTGAACATATAGCACAAAGCAGTAAGACACAAATCATGGAGCTTCTTCATCCTCACTTGTTCAAATCATGACCTGATGTTGAGGCTTATGAGTGCGTTTTGAACTGCAATTTGAGCCACTTTCTTGGTAAGGAATTCAGCCAAATTCTTTTTCAATGCCACCTTCTGAAGCTTGATTTAATTTTTGGAAATCTCATCCCTGATGAAATGGAAGCGTAGCTGCAAGTCCTTTTTGGGAAAGCTTGAGTGGTTAGCTTTAGCTAGTGCCAGTTTTATGGCGCCTTCATTGTCTTCAAAGATGGTTGTAGTTTTAGCAGTTTCTTCAGGGCAAATTTCTTGAAGAAAGGATTTGATCCACCTAATTTCTTTCTAAGCTTCTACAAGGGCCTTATTTTGGTTGTCAATAGAGATAGCATTGGCTGCTTCTGGCACTTCCAGAAAACCACACAGCACAACCATTGAATCACTAGGCCAGAAATTTAGCATCAAGAGCTTGGAAATGTTGCCCAGTCAGCATCTATGTGCAAAAGCATGTCCATCGGAATGTGGATGGCTGAGGAAAAGACTAAACCCGCCACAGGCCTATGAGGTCCTGATATTTTCAAATGAGCCATAGAGACCCATATTTGCATCCCATTTGGAATACACTCATATGTGGCACACACGTAAGTGCCTACGTATTTTATCACCCATTGAACAAGTCTATCAATGCCTTATGTTGCAAGATGACTTCTATCAATTTTATTCATTGCAATTTTCTTAAACATAAACTAGAATTATGAGAAAATAACTTGATTCTATGAGATATTTTTCATTTTTTTATTATGGGTAAATTTGATGAAGATGGGATTTACAATTTTCACAAACCCTTCAAGTAGTATGTAAATAATTTGAATGAAGTGAACCATGAGGAGTGCATGTTCCAGAGTATGAATGTTCATTGGAGTTCTTTTCATTTGAACAGGTTGAACCTGGCCTAGGACAATCTATTGATCAGTGGTTTTTGGACTGTCTCTGGTTACGGTGCTATTGACCTTCTTGTTTTTCTGGGAATAAATATGTTTAAGGTTGGTCAAACCAAATTTATATTTGAAAAATCTTGTGTTTATGCTTTATTTTTGTGTTCTGATTAATTCAATGGTCAGCCTGTGATCCCATTTTGGCCTTGATGGTAAAAAATTTTGATTTTCATTTTCAACAAAAGTGAAACCAGACCAACTTTGTTTTTCAACCAAGGTAAGAACCAGTTGACTTTTATTATCCATCAAGGTGAAATAAAAAATAAACCCTCAATATTTTAAGGTGAATCAAAGAATACATCATTGTGTTTTCATGGTGAAACTTTTGATCCTTATTTGAGATAACATTGGCCACATATAGTGAATTCATGTCACTGGTCAACCAGAGACCCAAATTGTGCCCTGGTGAATTATCCAATGAATTTACTCATTGTGAGATCCCGTTAGCCTTTATAGACACCAGGTTTCCAGCATTTATTTTTTGTTAATTACTGCTCCTCCTGCCACTTATCTAATTGCTTGCCATAATCTTCACAGGTTGCAGCACACAAAATGAGAAGGAAAAACTGGATGGGTTTAGCGGCATGAGATTTGGGGAAGGAGGATAGGGTGCGTTTAGGTTTTCTGTCTCTTAGGGTTCTTTCCATTTTTTATTGGATTATATTTTTGCTTTTAATTGGGTTATTTTTAGGGGGAATGTTACAATACCTTCCCCCCACCGCGGTGCTGATGGGGGGGGGGATAGCATACCCCTACTTAAGGAAGGAAGGAAGGAATACATCTACTCTCTCATAATTGCTTCATCCCACTCCTTACAGACGCTAGAACCAATCACTTCCAAAATTAGGACAACATGGGTAGTTTTGTTTCCACACTGCCCACCTGCTATGCCTTTGTCTTCTTCCACCGGGTTAGGCAACAAGCCAATTTCAGCATCCCTTCCTATTTTTCTGCAGGTCCAGAAACCGCCCACTTCTGAGACTTCTGGTTGAATTTCCCTCCTGAGCCTTCTGGTCAAATTTCTCTTCTGAGTCTACTATAGATAACTACCACACCTTCAACCCAGCTCTCCTCAACCTACTCACCATCTCACACTTCTTCTCCATTCTTTTATTTTCCTCCATTATTTCATATTCTATCCTGGTTCCTGCCTCTTCATCCTTATCCATCATTCTAAGCTCATCAACTCCTTAGTCTTTTCCCTAACCCCATCAACTCTTATCCACCAATTCCTCATCTTACCTTCCCTTTGTTTCTCATTCTTCCATTCTTATCCATCATCCTATGCCCATAAAAAATAATCCTCCAATTTCCAATCTTACCTTCTACTCCACCTCAGCCATCACCTGTCATTTGACCTCAACCAGCCACCATATCCAAATCAAATAACTTGCTGATTCTCAAGACTACTGTGTCTCATTTGATTAGATGTGAGATTCCAACTTGCTCACCTATTCCTAGCCAGTCCTCACCCAGGTTGGCCACTTGTTGCAGATCTCTCCAACTTCTCAATCCTCTTGACCATCCTATCTTCTCAATTTTTTTGACCTTGTTTAGAAGTATCATGGATAATATTCCTCCCATACTCACACTTTCACTCATATTAATATGTTGAAATTCCCTTCTCCCTCAGACCAATTTTTCTTTTTCTGAAATGAGTTGAAGTTCCTCACCTTTAACTTATCCTGTTTAAAGGCCAAATAATCCACCAACTAAAATTTCCTGAAAGCCATTCTAGCATAATCAAGCACCAGTGGACTCTACTCAATCCTAGTTTGAAGGATGCCACAAGACTGAGTAAGATCTGGAGAGAAACCAAGTGCCCGGTTGGAGAAAAGGTTTTCTTATATTCAATTCCTTCTACTTTTTGAAAACCCCTTATGCAAATCCAGGCCTTCTTCTTGATCAATTCACCATAGGCCCCACATTTTGACTTGAGGACCCATTTAGTGTCTAGCTTGTGGAAGTGGGCAGGTTTGGGAACAAACTTCCATACCTGATTTCATTTTCATTTTCCCTGTTCATTTACAAGAGCAGCATTCCATCCTGCCCAGTCCAACAAGGCCTGAACCTGAGATATATTTCTTGGATCAAATGTGAAGGTTGTTTTGGTACATATAAAATTGGCTCTTGAGAAAAAAATGCTGGAGATGATTTGGCTGTAGGAGATGTCAGATCCAAGATCTTGGGGAGCTTCTTTTTACCAAGGATCATAGTTTTAATAAGGATTGGATTATGTAGGGCAGGTTTTAGTCGTTGACTCCTCCTCAGGTGAAGGTAAGTCAGAGGAAGGCAACTTGGCGTGAATTGCAGCAGGGGTCTCAGGAGGACTGTTGAGTGGTGTTTCCAAAATTCCTGATAATTCAGATAAGAGTTGATATGGAGAGGTAGAATCACATTGGAAGTTCAAGAGGGAGATTGATTTTCTTCCAAGGGAGAAAGCCAATTGTTTCTGAATTGAATTTGAGATCATCTATTTCAAATGGAAAAATATTAGGAAGTAGCTTCACATGATGGAAGAACTGAATTTTATTGGAGGAAGGGGTCCAGGTTTTACAAGGGCAATGGTGGTGATCAAAACCAAGGAGTTCATTCAACTTCAGAGTGAGAAAAATTGGATTTTCTCCATTTATTTTTCATAAAAAGGATTGCCTTCCAACAAAAAGAAGCCAGGTTATATAGGTTATGTGTTTTTTTGAACCATAGTTTGTGGGGATTTCTGAAACCAAGAGTGGAGTGGTTTATTGGGTTTTCAATATATACAGAGCTGTAGACAGTGTTTCCCCACCATTCAAGGGTGATTTAAATTGTGGATAAGATTGTTCCAGCCTTCTCAATAGTTTTGAAATTCCGCCTTTTGGTAAAGGTACTTCATTCAGGAGCATAGGTAGTAGTAGTTAGGTGAGTGATACCATAGTTGAAAAAAAGATTCTTGAAGGACACATTGACAAATTTGCCACCATTTTCCAAGACTAAATAATTAATTTTATGCCCAGAGGCCTGTACAGATTCATTCATAAACTTGAAAAATTTCTATTAAGAATCAGAATTACATTGGATGGGATAGATAAAGTCAAAAAAAGAGCAGCCATTTATTATTTTCATGGAATATTTTTTATTTCCCTTGGAGGTTCTGGAGATGGGTGGAGTTCCAGTAAGATATGCTAATCTAACATTGCGCATACGTGCTCTGAGATGAGGGATACTTGGACAATGAGGATGCTCCAGTTCTGAAGTGCCTAGATTCAATGGTGCAATGGTGTGAAGGTGGAAACCAGAGGAAAAGGGGGGGCTTGGTGGTTTTCTGATCTCATCTCATTGTCTCTCTCTCAAACTCTCTTTCTTTTTTCTTTTTCTACTTCCTCCTCTCAGTTCTCCCTTGCTCAAATAAACATTGCTCAAGTTTGCACCACTCAAATCAAATCAACATCACATACTCAGATTCCTCAAGATTGACACTTCTTACCCCTGCTCTGTTGCCCAGTGAGATATCTGATCCAACAATTTCAACCTTTTCTCCAGCGTCTCTGACTTGCCTCATTCTTGAGTACTACTTGCCTGTCTCTGCTCTTCTCAGTATTCCTTGTTCTTCTCACGTTTCCCACTCTCAAGATGATCCTCAAGGCCTGATGTTGGTATTTTTTCCTGTCTCTCATGTTCTCATACCTGTTGTTGATTGTGTTTGTTGTCCTCAATTCCCAGTTTGAAGTGTTATCAATCTCAAACCTCTATCATGGTTAAAAGCCAAAGGGAAACTCACCTGACCTAACTCTTCAAATCATGACCAAACATGGAAATGGCGGTGAACTCAATTTCTGAAGGATTCAGACAAACTATGCTCAAAACCGCTCTGGATACCATTCCGAGGCTCAGCAAGGACAACTATGGTGTCTGGAAAGACAAGATGGAAGCTATATTGGACGTTTGTGGGTGTGCAGCGGCCATTAACCAAAACTCATCTGCGGTCAACAATGACGTGAATGATGAGATCAAGTTACTCATCATCTCAAGACTAGAAACCTCAAAGCATGAGAACATTGTTACGCCACGCATGACAACATTGTTACGCCGTATAATAAGAACTCTTCCAAACTACTTTGGAAGGCCATTATCAACAAGTATGCTTTGTCTCAAGCTTTGAACAGGGCTATAATTTTGATTGAGTAATTTGAATTAATAGAAATTATCACATTGAGGGACCAGCAATATTCTGACAAGCAGCAGCATACAAATAGAGGCATAAGGTGAGTGAGAAAATAAAAATAGAAAAGAAGTTGAGGAAGGAAATGAAAAGGATTGAAATCATACCAGACAGTCAAAGTTGAGATTTGAGGAAAGTGGATCATATTGAGGCAGGTTGAGGATGATGGTTGAGCAATTGAGCAGTTGGCAGTGGAGAGGTAAACATTGGGAGTGAAGATTGTATGAAGAAATTGGAACAAGCAAGAAAGAAAAGAATGAAATAAAAATAAGAAAGAAATGGATAGATGATAATGGAAAAAAGTCGGAAAAAGACTCCTGGGGACCTTGAAGTATAGTCTTGGGAAAGAACGGGTAAGCGCAAGGTCGGGCGAACTTCTGCAGATGTCACTATAACCGCGCCGCGATTGTGCGCGTGCTGTTAACCAGTAGGAGGAGGATTCAAAACTTTCACACCCCTTGTTGCTGGTAGGATTTCAAGATAACGAAAAAGAGGATTAATGACTTGAACTAGCTTTGATAAAGGAATGCAAGGTGTAGTGCTTTTGTCAGCCCATCAGCAATCATCTTTTCCAAAGGGATTAGTTTGATTTCGAGATTGTTTGCTCGTAGTTCCTCCCTGATGGCTTTAGTTTTTATGGCAATATGGCAAGTTTTGGAATTGTAGCCAAATTTCTTCAATTTGTTGTCCAATCCTTTGTTGTCAATATGGTGTAAGCTAGGTTGCGTTGGTTTTTTCCCAAATTTCTGAAACTAAACCCCTCATCGCCATAGCCTCCAACAAGGAGTCAACTAATGGGTTGAGTTTGGCCTCAGTGGTGGAGTGTGTTACGTTTCTCTGGCGGTAGCTGCTCCAAGCTATGGGTGATCCAAATAGTAGGGTTATGTGGCCAGACTGCGAATGTCTAGTTTCAAGATCATTGTTCCACGTGGCGTCCCTGAAGCATTGTAGTTGGTTTTCTTGATGTTTTATTTTCAATACTAATGAAAGTCCTTTTGTCGCTTTGAGATACTTCCAACAGCGCTTAACTTCGCGCCAGTGATTAATCCTGGGACGTTTGCAGAACCGGGCTAAGCTGGAGACAGCGTAACTGATGTCGGGTCAAGTTAAGAAAGCAATGTAATTCATTAGGAATACAGCTGACGTGTAATTGATTCCTAAAGCTTTGAACTCTTCATGTTCTTGTTCAGTAGCTGTTTGTAAATTGAAGTTAGCAGTTAATGGAATGGAGGATGGATGACAGTCTGAAAGCTTGGGTTCTTCAAGCCCGTGTTCAATGTGATTGGGTTGAGAGAGATATATTTTGTTTCTGGTTCTGGAGTATTTCATACCCAAAATTGTGTTAGGATCATGAGCAGTTGAATTTGGAAAGCGCTGTAAAAATTTTTCTTTAAAATTGTTTCCAATACCAACCAAGATTAGGTTGTTGACATGGAAGAAAATCATGGATTGCCTTTGGGGATGCAGATAGAGACAGGGATTGGATGATTACTGGTGAAATCCTTGGTTGGAGAGCCAGGTGGTGAGGGTGTTGAACCAATTAAGAGGAGCTTGTTTAAGCCTGTACAACAATTTCTTAAGTTTGAGGTATTTTGATTTTCGTTTAGATCCTTTTGGAGTTTTAATAACAAGGAGTTCCTTGAGTGGCGCGTGAAGAAATGCACTCTTCACGTCAAACTGAGTGATAGGAAGAGAGTGATAGAGACCATAAAGTAGAGCTATTCTGAGAGACGTCTCTTTGCCAGTTGGTGAGAACGTGTCTTGGTAGTCCAGGCCATATTTCTGATCAAACCCCTGCACGCAAAGTCAGCTTTTGTAAATCAACGGGTCCCCATGGCAGTTGTCTTTCAGGCGGTAAACCCATGTATTATTGAGAGGATTTGAGGTTTCAGGACCATTTTAGTCTTCCCAAACATCCATCTTTTCAATGCTGGATAATTCCGCGTCCATCCAGAGATCCCAGATTTTATAGTCTTTACACTTCTTAGCTTGATCAAAAGATTTAGGAACAAAATAATGGTGAAATTTGTAACAATTGGGGGGATGAAGAGTTGATTGGTCGCGCAGTATTTGAGAGGGAGCCAGTTCATCAGCAACCTCCTGGGATGAATGAGAAGACTTGTTTTCTGCAGGCTCCGTAGCCTTGGTCAATGACAAGGAGGGATCATTGGGTAAGGAGGAAGTGATGGTAGCTGGAGAGTTGGAACAAGGACAGTCATGAGGGATAAAAGAGAAATCTATGTCAATCAAAGGGATAGCGGCTGGAGGGTTTTCTCTGGTTTGGAAGCGGGGTCTGGATTTAATTATTTTGATATGTTTCAAAAAAATAATGGTATTGTCTGGTTTGAGAATTTAATAAGATAGGAGGTTGGGGTTGAACCCTAATAACGTGCCTTCTAATCCACAATTATTGAACTTGTCTCCGCGCGGAATCTTCAAATTTAGATATACCACTCTGGAACCTAGCGGATGAAAATAATCCATGGGTAGTGACTTATTAGTGAAGATCTTGTAGGGGGACTTTTTGTTAGGTTTTTTGGGAATCTGATTCAGCATGAGAGTAGAGGATTTGGACACTTCTGCCCAAAGATTAAGGGGTAAATTTGACAATCAAAGGACAGTTTGAATAGATTCAACAATAGTATGGTTAGCGCGTTCCACTTTTCCAATATGTTTGTGGTGGTATGGTTTGGATACAATGTGTTTGATTGAATTTTCTTGAAGGAAGGATTTGAGTTCTTGCAAAATGAATTCTCCTCGACCATTGGTACAGACAGTGGCAGGGAAGCAACCTCGTTTTTGCTTCTTGAATCTAAGAATTGATAAAATTTGAGGACAAGCGTCAGATTTGGAATGAAGGGGGATAGCGGATAGATAGCCAGAATGGTTATCAACAATGGTCATAATGTATCTCATCCCATTACGGGATTCCGGATTAATTTGACCCATCAGATCAATGTGAAGCCTTTCAAAGGGCTTTGACACAAGGGTTGCTTTGGAGTTGAATGAGGTTTTGGAAATTTTTGAAAATATGCAATCAGCACATTGGAATTCTTCAATAAGAGAATGAGGAATTTCCGGTTTAACAAGTTTGAGACATTATGGACTGGCATGGCCAAGAGATTGATGGAGATAGATTAACTTATCATGATCAAAAGTTTTGCAAGTCAGGTAGCTTACTTTGCAGTTATTACCAATGGAGTGAGGAAGATTAAGAGCAAAAAGATTATCCCTTATGAATCCTTCAAAAGCAGTTGTTCCATTATTCAGTACCTTGAACAAATTTCCACTAGCAGTGACTGAGCATTGTTTTTCAGAAATTAAGACTCCGGGACTGATAAGATTGATTAGGAGATCCGGAACAAAGAGACAGTCAGTGAGTTGGATGAGAGAATTTCTCCAGGCAAGAACCACTTTGCCTTTTCCTTTAATAGGAAGATTTGCTCCATCTTTTCCTGTACTTATGTGTTCACCGTCGCAATCTTGTAATGAGGATAAATACTCAGTCGAATTGAACATACGGCAAGATGCTCCCAAGACAAGGATGATGCAATGTTTGGCGTTCACTTTGTTGATCCACGTAGTCAAAAGAGCATGGTAATGAGCAACTTTGTTGCTTCTGGGCTTCTTTTGAGCTCTCCATTTTGCCTGAGCTTCTTTACACCAATCCGGAGCAAGATGCTCATATTTATGCCAGCATCTTTCCTTGGGGTGATCAGTTGCATTGGGATTGTGTTAACCTTGCCGGCATTGTTGGAGTTTAGTTAAAGGAGGTTTCAAATTGTTGGTTACAAGAGCAGTTTCTCTGACGGGGGCTTCGGTGAGCTTTTATTTTGATTCATTATCCAGTTGCGTTGAGTGATTGAGGACCAAGTCAACCGTAACTTCCTTATCGGAGTGCATCATTTGCTGCGGTAGGGACTGAAGGGAGAGTGGGAATTTGAAAAGAACTAGATAGGCAAGAATATCCAAAGGAAGTTTGATACCGACATCAAGCATTTTCTTGAGGGAAATTTTTATCTTGGTAATAAAGGAAGAGATAGTGTCAGGTTTGAAGGGATGATATAAGAAGTTGTTAAAGATTTGAGCTCAATTGGCGGTTTGAGATGAGGCAAATCTTTCCTTGATAGTTTTCCATAAACCTTTGGCTGAGTTGATATTATTGGAATTGACAAAATTGTTATGAGTGACAGTATTGATTTTGGACAAAATGATGACCTGAGTTTCAAGATCATCTGTGGGGCTAAGAGATTTGGTATTGTCTTTGAGAAGTTGTTTGGTTCCTTTAAGTTCGAGTAGGATGGTGATCTTGTCTTTCCAAATTGAATAATTTTTGTCTGTCAGATTAGGAACAGCTTTGAGTGCGGCCTTGAGCATGATTTGTTGAAAGCCGTCCATAGTGCCAGGTCCCTCCATGAAGTAGCAAGGTTAGATAGTCAAGCGTTTTGGCTTTTAACCATGTTGATGGAGTAATTTGAATTAATAGAAATTATCACATTGAGGGACCAGCAACATTCTGACAAGCAGCAGCATACAAATAGAGGCATAAGGTGAGTGAGAAAATAAAAATAGAACAGAAGGTGAGGACGGAAATGAAAAGGATTGAAATCATACCAGACAGTAAAAGTTGAGATTTGAGGAAAGTGGATCATATTGAGGCAGGTTGAGGATGATGGTTGAGCAATTGAGCAGTTTGCAGTGGAGAGGTAAACATTGGGAGTGAAGATTGTATGAAGAAATTGGGACAAGCAAGAAAGAAAAGAATGAAATAAAAATAAGAAAGAAACGGATAGATGATAATGGAAACAAGTCGGAAAAAAACTCCCGGGGACCTTGAAGTAAAGTCTTGGGTAAGAACGGGTAAGCGCAAGGTCGCGCAAACTGCTGCAGATGTCAATATAACTGCGCCGCGAGTGTGCGCGTGCTGTTAACCAGTAGGAGGAGGATTTGACAATAACTATTGCTTACTGGTAATTCATATTGAGAGTTTTGAAGGCCTCATGTTCATCGTTGAAGGCAGGTTTGAGCTGAAGATTTTGGGTGAGAGGGATGGTTGATGTTAAAATGCGGATGCACTCAGGTAATGTGCATAGGAGGGTGTAATCCAAATGGGATGCAAAAATGGGCCTCCACGGCCCATTGTAAATCACGTGGGCCATGTGGGCCTATGTGGGTGTTATTGGTTTTGGGCATTTGGGCGCCAAAACACGTTTTTATGGTCTTTTGGAACATGGGCCCTCACGGGCCCGCCATGGTGGATGGGCCACCCAAGCCAGATGGGCTTATTTGGGCATAAAAGGGCCCAAGCTTTATTATGGACATACTTGGCCAGACGGGCTGGCCCGCCAAAGTATGTAATTCCCACAATTAGGGCTTGGGGCGGCCCATTGGGGCCGCCGCCCCAATCGCGGCCCGCTTGGGGCCGCTGCCCGCGTTGCGGCCTGTTCGGGGCCGCCTGTGTTCCTTGGTGCGGCCCACGCAGGGCCCGACGGCCCGCCGCGGGGCTGTTGCGCGGCCGAGGGATCCCGTGGGGTGGGATGCCGCGTGGGCCCGGCTGGTCGCGCTAGGCAACCAGCGCCACAGAGCCGGGGCTTGCGGCCCCAGCATGCTCCCCCTCCCCTTGCTTGCCGTTGCAAGTGGGATGGGGGAAAGCTGGCTGGGTTGAACCAGCCAGCGACTGACCGCAACAGCGCAGTTGGTCAGGGCAGGGGGGTCCTGACCACCCCCTTTCCCAAGGAGGTTGCGGCGCCGGCCGCAAGCTGAGCAACGGGCAGGTGGGGGGGAGTTCATCACCCCTGCACCATTGAGCGGTTGAAGGGACCGATTAGGGGCGCTCTCCCCCCCCCCCCCCCTTTACCAAGGGGGAGGAGCGATGGGCCTGGGAGGACCTGATCCCCTCCCAGGCCAACTTACTTGACAACGCCCTGGGGGTATCAACCCCCAGGGCCCCTGGTGAGGGGATTTGACCGCCCCCACCGGGGATTTGAGATGAAGAGGGGGGGTACAGCATGTCTGCTGGTCAAACCCGCCCATTTGAGTCTGAGACCGGACCCAGGTGTGCCCTGGGTCCCACCTGGCCTATTTGAGGGGCCAGGGGCTGGCTGCATGAGGCAACCAGCCCGTAAACAAGGCAATAAAGGTCATCATGTCTGGTTGTAAAGGACAACCAGCCATGGGGATTGAACAGTAAAGGGGCTGGTTCAGCCCCATTGAGGTGGAAACACCAGAAATAACCGGAATAGGCTGGTTGTAAGGGTACAGGGAATGATGCCATGTGGGATGATGTAGTCCAAACCAAGTAACAAGGCCAGTAGAGCCTGTAGAGCTCTTTTGGGGCGGAAAATTTGCCTTTTGGCTTGTTGTATCATGGGCTCACAAGAGGCCAATCTTTTGTACTTAAGGAGCTCTTCTCCCTGCTGTCTTCCATCCATTCATTCATCATTCCAATCAAATTCATCCAAGATATTTCCCCATTGTGAGAGCCCCGTTAGACAATATTGACACCCATTGTCCAGCATTTCTTTTGCTTTAAATACTGCTCATTTTCCTAAGCTAATTGCTGGCCATAATTCTAACAGTTGAACCCTTACATTTGATCAGGCCTAGCTCCTTGAGGCCATGCTGCATGTTATTTAGCTGGCTTAGAATTTTTTCATTGAGACTCACTACAATTTTCATTCCAAGAATGGTTTTTGGTCTTGGAAAGTTGATTCTTTGAATTTGTTTAGAATTTTTTTCTCAAAGTTTTGTTCTCCCACCAGGCTTAAATCATGGACATGGAAGAAGAGGCAAGATTTGCCATCATCAGACAGGTACAGACAGGGGTTTCATGCCAATTCTTGGAAAACTATTCCCTTGAGCCAAGCCGTAAGGGTTTTGTACCAGTTTTGGGGGGACTGCTTTAATCCGTACAGCAATTTATTCAGTTTGAGGAACTTTGATCCTCGCTTGGAGCCCTTTGTCATTCCAATAATAACTTCCTCTTCTATTTGAGGGTAAAGAAAGGCACTTTTGAAGTCAAATTGTTGCACCTTCTTGGATTTCTTGAGAGCATACAGAAGCAACAGTTGAAGCGTGGACGGTTCTCCAGTAGGAGCAAATGTTTCAAAGTAGTTGAGTCCCTCTATCTGACCAGATCCTTGCACCCAGAGAAAAGCCTTAAATTTGACTGGTTCACCATGGCAGTTCTCCTTGAGCTTATAGACCCAGACTGTGCAAAGGGGATTTAGTGGCTTGGTTCCGTCATAATCTTCCCACTCTTCCAGAGCCTCAATTGAAGAAAATTCTACATCCATGGCCATAATCAATCTGAAAAATTTGTCACACACCAGAACTTCTTCATAGGTTTTTGTTTTTTAATAATGATAGAAGCCATATCTCTGTGGTGGCTTGATTTTAGATCAGTCTTGGAGCCTTCTTACGGGCGCGGTCACTAGCGGCATTTCTTGAGTTGGAGGTGACTGAATTTGAGATTGAGCTTGAGGGTTTGAGTTGCCCTCTTTGGACGCTTCAGACAAGCCAGAGTCTACAGTTGAGCTCTCCTCTGAATCCAATGACATCAAGTTTTGAGTTTTTCCCTGTATTCTGTGAAAGCTTGAACATTAGGGATTTGAGAAGACTTGTCTGGCAGTTTTACTTGGGGGTTTGATTCTGCTTGAGAGTTCAAATCTGAAGTGCCGCCATCCATCCACAAATCATCCATTGAGAAGTTTCAGTTGTAGTTTTGAGGGGGAGCCATCTTCAGGAATTTAACGTGCTTAGTGTGGATAATAGAATTGTATTTGGTTAGAACACAATAAGAACGGAGCAAGGGGTTGAAGCCTACTATTATCCCTTCATCCCCCTTTTTATTGAGTTTCAGCCCCTTCTCTCATTGGGCTATCAGTTACACACATGGGTTCCCCACTGGTTTAAGGTAATTTTCCGGAAAGGCATACCCGTTCACCTTGACCCATGGAGATTTTGAATCATCAACTCTACAAATTTGGTTGAGCATGAGCAAGCTTGCTTTGATTACTTTTTGCCAGAGTTTTGCCTGCAGTTGAGCATCTTTTAACATTGCTCTGGTCAATTTGACAATTTTCCTGTTTTCCCATTCCGCCTTTCCATTGTGTTCCCAATGATATGGCTCTGAAATCACTTGAAGGATGGGGCATTCATTGTAGAAGGAATTCAATTTTTGATTGAAAAATTTGGTTCCCCTCTCAGAGCACACTTATAAGGGATAATTTCTTTGATGTCTTTGCTCCTTCTCTATGAATTCAATGATGATCCCCAGAGTTTTTTCTTTTGAGCTCATTGGGAAGGCCCCAATGTAGCCATATGCACTGTCCACCAGGGTCAGGATAAAATTTTGGCCTCCCCAAGATTGCGGTTTGAGGGGTCCTATGAGATTGGGGTGGATTTGCTCAAACACCTTTTTAGCTGGCTTTGAGGCTTCCTTGTAAGATGACTTGATTATTTTGCTCTGGATGCAGTGTATGCACTCAAAGTCTTTCTTTACCAATGGAGAAATATGCTTTGTGAGGCGCTCCAGCCGCCAGATTCAGGTGTTTTTGTGGTTGCAATGGATCTGCATGAGATCTTGCTCGGGACCGTAGGCTAGATTTGCAGAATGGTCACCTGAGCCATGATCATTTAATCCAGGAGTCTCCACAGTGTAGAGATTGTTGAAAATTGATTGGCTAAAAATTTTACAATTGTCTTTTGAAATTCTGAAGCTGTCCTTTGCCACCTGCAGATTGCATCTCGCCTGATTCAACGCTCCTGCACTCAGTAGATTGATTGTCAAGCTGGGTAAATAACACACATTTTACAGTTCCAAGCTGAAGTTTCCTCAAACCAAAATGGCTTTCCCCTTTCCTCTTAATGGCAGTTCTGCTCCCTCCTTTCCAGTCTTGATGTCCTCTTCTTCACAGGGTGACATTTCTTTGAACTACCTACTATTGTTGATCATATAAATCAAATCTCCACTGTCCAGGATGAATTTTGATTTGGGATCACTTTGATTGATCCACATTTATAGTAGCGCCAAATAGTGAGCCGCAGGAGTTGTTTTGTTACTTTTTCAAGCTTTCCACTTTGATTTTTCTTCCCTCCACCAGTCAGGAACCAACTCTGGATGCAGATGCCAACAATTGTTGGCTGAGTGTACTCTGTCCTGCTTAGGATTTTGCCAACCTTCAGAACATCTTTGCCTCTCCCCAGCATTTCCATGAAAATTTGAACCCGCCGTTGTCTTAGTGTTTGTTGGGGCCACTTCAGTTTGGTAATTCTTGTTGTGCAGGGAGCCTTGTGCCTTGGCCTCATTTTTAAGCTGATTCAGATGATTGAGTACGTAATAAATGGTGAGTTCCTTATCCATGTGCATCATTTTTCCTTTGGAGTCCTTCATAGTCTCAGGGAACTTGAACAGCAAGAGATAGGCCAGGATGTTGTTTGGCAGGATGATTCCAAATTTGACCATTTTCTTTAAGGACACCTTGGATCTTGTGATAAAGTCTTCTATCTTGTCTTGTTTGAAACGTAGATACAGGAAGTCGTTGAATACTTGTGGCCTGTTGGAGGCTTGCAATGAAGCTTACTTGTCAATAATGGCTTTCCAGAGCAATTTGGAGGAGTTTTTGTTATGCGGTGTCACCATATTGTTGTGGGTTGAGATCTCTAGTCTTGATATGATGAGTAGCTTAATTTTGTCATTCACATCATTTTCAAGCGTAGATTTATTGTCATTAATGGCCACCGCAAACCCTTAAACATCCAGTATGGCATCCATTTTATTTTTTCATACGCCACATTTGTCCTCACTGAGCCTTAGGATGGTTTCCAGAGTGTTCTCCAGCATTGCTTGTCTGAATCCTTCAGACATTTATTTTGCTGTCATTTCCCAGTCTTAGTCTTGATTACGGGTAGGTCAGGTTGAGTCCTTTTGGCTTTAAACTGTGAAATAAATTTGAGATTGATTTCACTGAAAACTAAGAAATGAGAACAAAAAGCATGATCAACAGAATTCAAGGACCCAAGGGATGAGAAAGAATACAACCATCAGGCCTTGGGGAACATGACAAGAGTGGAAAACGTGGGTTGAACAATCAGGGCCAAGTAGTTTAAGTAGAGACAAGGAGCAAAATCTGAAACAACAGGTCAGGATACTGGAGACTGAGAAGATGAAGTCTGTGTATATATCTCACTGGAAACACCAACAGGGCTTGTCAAGGGTTGTTTATCTTGATGAGTTTTGAGTATGTGATGTTTAGAAGAGTAAGTCAAAGATCTGGAAGGAAGGAACTGAGAGAGGAGGAACTGATGAAGAACTTGAAAGGGAGAGATTTCACTGTCTTCTGGATCAAACTCCTGATGTGCCTTTGCTTTTCCTTGGACTAGATGGTCCTGGTACCTCAGAATTGGAGTGTTTGAACCTACAAGTATTCTACGTAGGGGGGGGCATACAGAATTTAACAACTCTCAACAGTATGTGTATTTTATAATATTGATTTAACCCACAGATTAACATTTGGAAAGCTTAATACTCCTGTATATATATATATCTATATCTGTTGGAATGTGTGTTGATTTGAAGTTGTGGTTATGGATTATCTAAGAGGAATATATTTTTATTTTCAATATCCTTATAAGGTTTTTATGAAATGATCCATATTCACCCCATTCCACCCCGCATCCAGGTTGCCAGTTCCATCTTTTTATTGTAAATTCTAACAGAAGGGAGAGGAAATCAGTTGCAAACTTCTTACAGAGTGTCTGGGTTAACTGGGTATAATTTCCCCTCAAGGCTGTGCATAAAATAGAGGCACCTACTTTTGGTAAGAAGAAACAATTCAATGAAGGAAATTATTGGTAAAATCCTCCTGCTTGACACCCTCTAGTGCTTTATTTGACACATCCACCAGTTCCTTGCACTTGCCAATCCATTTGATTTGTAGATTGTTGCATCAAAGGTGCTAGTTGGCAAAGTAGAATTCTTGGTCTATTTGCTTGGTGTGTTTCATTCTGGTTTTGTTTTTGGAAATCTTCATGGTCACCTAATTATTGGAGAGAAGAATAGAGTTATTTCCAGGGATAAGTCACGCAATCATGTGGTTTAGCCACATCAATTCCATCACTTTCATTGAGGGATAAATTTATTTATCTTGGAATGTTGATTGGGAAACCCAGGATTGGCAGCATGCTCCCAAGTTTGTTGGTACATCCCAAAGAGTCACAACGTGAAAATTTGAAGATCATGCCCCTTTGATCCCCAAGCTAACTTCTGTGTATTTCTTCAGTGGATCAAGGTATGCTGAGGCAGCAGCAATCTGAATATGCAGGTGCCAAGCGCCCCTGATGTATTGAATTAAACTTGTAAGCTCCTCAAAATTTCTATTGTCCAGGTTTAGCAAGAAACAAGAAAGGTAGTGTATCCCAAAAGCAATCTTGGGGCATTTTGGTGACCAATTTGTTGCACCTCAAGAAAAGGTGACAAAAATTTAAAAATATTTTACTTAGTTTTTGTCTGAGAAAAAAAAATTCTTTTGTATCTGTGGGTACTCTCCTTCTTTCCCATATCAAAACTTCTTCCTAGCCTAGCGGTCTAGGAAGGGCCTCCAGGCCCTCCAAATAGCAGGTCCTCTGTTCAATCCGTCCTTGTGGCACTTGCGTCCAAACCTTTTGTCCAAAACCTGTCACCACCACCGCTCATTGTTATCAATCCCCATCCATGAGATCTCCAACAGTTGGATCCTCCTAAGCGGCCACCAAAATTCTTGTCAATGGCCTGCTTAACCTTGGCGGATAAGGAGCAATGGAACCAGCTTGTTACCATGGATCAGCCCCCCATCTGCATCATTGAACCCACCCCCACAACAATTCTCACTTGTCACTTGCTTCCATCCTTGTTGCCAATCATCAGTGACCCACCCCTATCAACAGCCACCTTCCCCCCTTTTCACCATCTCTACCATCTTTGGACGCTCAACCCTCAACCATCTGTCTTTGGGGCTCATCATCCCAACATATCTAGTCTCCCTCCAACGGCCATGATCATCAAGAGAAACACTCCAACAGTATTTCTTCATCCCCCCCCCTTTTGACAAAGCAACCGCCCCCTTGTGTCATCAGTCCCGGCGGTCATTGAAGGTTTTTGCATCCATTTGTGAAATCACAGAATTCTGACAGCAACTGAGCGCATCCCCTCATCACCCCCACTCTTTTCCTTTGCTTTCAAATTTCCTTTGTTTTCAAATTTCCTTTTGGACTATTTGAAAAAAAATTCCACTTCCGTTTTTAGTTATCACTTGTAAATAGTCTACAGGGCTATTTTTCCCATAAAAGGAAGGGCTCTCCCCTGCATTTTTTCCCCCATTAATCCATTTTATCATCTCATTCATCAAATCCATCATCATCTAAGTAATCAATGCGTGGGGCCCTTCCTCTTTCTGAGCATCCTTATCCTGGGTATATCTTTTGATTGACCCTTGATCCTTTGAGCCTCCATACTCAAATAATTTGATCTGTCCTCTGTGAACTGATCCTTATCACCACCCAAAAGCCTTGCTGGTTGAAGAAGATTTTATTGGGTTGAATTCTTGAGTGTGTTAAGCCACTCCTTTGATCCCTTTCTGTGACCGCTTTGGTCTTGATCATTCATTTGAGTTTCTTTCCGGAACTAGTCACGTTTGACTGAGAGGGTTCTTTAAGCTTGAAACCTGGAGCGTTAAATCTTCCTTCATTTCTTTAAAGTTGAATTCCGCCATTCTATTTGTGATTCCCTTCAGAAGTGCTGGGTTATTCTTGTTTGAATCTGTTACTGCTTTTCTTCTAGAGCTTCATAAGAAAAATTACTTTGTTTTTTACAGGCACCCATGGTTATCTGGTACCCTTCAAGCGGTTGATTTAGGAGAGTTGGGCAGGTTAATTGAGAACCAGGAGTTTTGTTGGTATTGATTTGATATTCCCTAATCTTCTGCTGAAAATCAGATTTATTAGCTTGTGGGTGTTGTTACTTACAACTTCCTTGTTCCATTGAACTCAAAAAAATTTAACTTAGTTTTTTCAAGTCTTTTCCTGCACCATATTGCCTCAGATAGTGTTTTTCCATCGCTACCAACTACTACAACAATTCAACCTTTCCTTTTATTCCTTATTCACAAGGTTCCGGATCTTGATTCCAGTTACATTTAAATATTTTTTTAACACTAAGGAGGGCAGCCTAAATAGCACCTTTTCCCCTCCACAGAACTGCCTCCAGCTCAGCACTGTTTGGAGTCTTACAAAGTGTCAGGGATTCAACCTCTACTGCTATACTTGGGCTGTGATTAAATCTTCAAAAACAAGAAAATACTAATAATTAAATCAGTTCATGAATGAAATGACCAAAAAATAGCTAAAAGCATATGCACTTGAAAAATACCAAGGTATTATGAGCTAATAGCCACACCTTAAACCTTTATAAAAGGCAAGTAAACTGGCTTTAAATGAATTAAACACAAAGGAGCTTTGCTTATAAATAAGTTCACATCCTTCATAGTAGTAACACAAAAGGTTTACTAATCCAATTCAGACCTTCAACTCAAAATTCGAGTTTCCAAAAAAATTATTAATTAAATATAATACTGAGTTCTATAGCCCCATTCAATTTCCTCTTGACATTAATTTTAATGGGCTTGTTAACTCTTGCCATATTATTTTACAAATAAATAATAATATGATAAAGGAGGAAGGGTCTATAGGTTAAAGAACCTACTCTTTTAAGGTAACAGGAGCCCTCAGGGAACTCAAGGATCATCAGGGGAGTCCTAGCCTATCCCTGGTTTTTTCCCAAAGGGATAAGAGCCCTATTAAATCATCCCCAATGTGAAATGGAGGGCTTATACTAATTGGGGAGGATTTTCAATGTAAAGTTTGCAATTACATACTCAAAATCTTAATAAATTGATCCTAGGACTTTAAAATCAGTCATATGGACGTTTTAGAAGTCCTAGAACACCTCAGAATGATTAAAGACATCCCTTTACATATAAATTGATAGCCTTGGCATGTAATTAACTCTCAATTCCAAGCAACTTGGCATACATTTACATGTAGAGTATGTATACTCTTTCCAATGATATCACAAGGCTTACACCTTCCAAGTAAGCTTTGAGCCCTCTGAGGGGAGGAAATCAAGGCTAAGTTTAGTATATAAAATTATCAATACATCCCAAATATGGAAAAGATTAAAATTATGCAATTTATCTATACAGAGTAGAGAGTATGGTTTAAAATAATTACTTTACTTATTCCCAAAAGAATGGAACATATTGGGAAGTTCTATATAAAAATTTGAGACGCATCTGACTGCGCAAAACTTAATTTAAAGTCATATTGGATCTCATTCTTGATGAGATATATTATTGAGGTTTTAATTCCATAACCAATATTCATAAAACCATACAAATTATTCCAAAATGTTATCAAAATCTTATCATATAATTATAAAACTCTTTTTCATTATTCATTCCTGGCCCTATGATGGATTTTAACAGTGAAATTGGTTTCAGGTAATAAAGGATGAGCTCAGTGCTTAACCACTGTACCAAAAAGACATATGGGTTGTTCAGACATTTGGACAAGTATATTTGTCCTGTGGCTGACAGGACGGGTCACTTGAGTAAGGTAAAGGAACATCCCAATTCATTTAATTTAATGCCTTTTGTTGATTCCTGATACATTTTACTCAAGTTTTGTATTTTCCAGGGGCTTTTTGGCAGTCAGGCAAGACCCATATGTTACCAAGATTTTGTCAATTGGGGTGAACTGAGATAGTAGGAAATGGAGCCATTTGGATAGACAGATATGCCAACAAGTGAGAAGGTCTGATAATCCAATTTGATGGTGCTAATTTTGCTCAGATGGCCTTTTAGCATGGACAGAATTTTTTTTTTCTCAGTTTCCAGGATGTCATAATTGACATGGACCCATAGAAAATCCTGTCCATTGGCCAAGTTGTGAGTGTAAGTTCTCTGGTCCTTGTTATTTGACTCAAGGCACTGCCACAGGTGAAACCACCACCAGCAGCCTGCCTGTTTGGTCCCATACAGGGATTTCTTGAGATGCAGGACCTTCCTCAGCGGGGGTGTGACTGATGGAAGGGAAGAGGTTGATTTCCTTGTAAATTTGGCTATGTAGAAAGGAAGTTTTACCATCAAAGGATTCTATTTGCCAGGAGTATTTGAAGGAAAGTGCAAGGTCCATTTGGAGGGAGGAAATGGTGGGGGTTGGGGCAAAGTTCTCCTGAAGGTTAATTTCCTGTTTCATGGTGAAGCCTTGCGCTAAACATCTTACCTTCTGTCATACAAAAGTTTCATCCTGTTTCTGTTGGGTTGTCAAGACATAGCGCAATCCCAGGATCAGCCACTTGTTGGCAGGAGGGTTTCAGACTTCAAACATGTCTATCTCTGGTAGAAATGAGTATTTTTTGGAAATCACCTCCCACCATTCATTAGTGTGCTCCAAAGGCAGAGCTTGAGGCACAGAAGAGTTTTCCATATCTGTGCATAGCAAGGAAAGTAGCATTGAGATAAAAGCATCCTGGGCATCAAGGTTTTTCACAAGTTCAAAATTGCCCAGTTGGTTTCATTTGATTAGAGAAGCAGTTGGGAATGGTTCAGGGCCAGATACATTGAATTTGACAGAGAAAATGTTTTGTATCTTGTAAATTTCTTCCTACAGGAGCAGCAAGCCATTGGAATACAGGGAAATACAAGGTAAAAAACATTCCTAGCATAGGTAATGAGTTGCTTTGAGTGGGTGTGGTTGTAGGCATACGCAGTACAACCAAAAAGTTCTAAAATTTCCAGTGATTTTTGTTGATGCAGAGCAAGGGCAATTGGAGTTTGTTAATTGCCTTGGTGCACCAGGTGGTTGAGGAAGTAGGCTGATTGTCTGAATGCATAGCGCCAGTAGCCCTTAGGAAGCTTTGATGCATGGAGGATAGTTTTGTCCATATCAGAGAAGTTCTATTTGCTCTTTTGATGGAACCATTATGGTGATGCTCATACAGAAAAATATTTTCATGAATTATCCTGCAATCTTCAAGGTGGGTAGCAAGAGAGTTGTGGCATACAAACTAACTAAATGGAATTTTTGGTGGTGAGATGCCTGATACTGAAGGGTGCAATGTTTTTAAAATGATTGATCCATTGCATGATTTTCTCCAGAGCATCAAATTTAGCCTGGATTGGGAGCACAGAGACCATTCCAGAGCCCAAATCCATGACACTAAGGAAAAATCAGCTTCTTTATCACCCTACTCTGATTGGTCCAATGATTTCAGCCAAGAATAAATCTCTGGGGAGATGACAGATGTCATGGGAGGAAAGTGGATTAATCTGGTTTTGGGCCTTCATCAGGGAGAAAGAGACACAGGCCCAACTGCTTCAATCCAGCTTAGGGCTCAGAATGTGGTTGGCAGAATTAAATTTCAGGGTGTTTCTAAGCATGCTGGTGAAGAGATGACCAATTAGGTTGTGAAAATGGTTTGGGGAAGAAAACATTGATTGAATAATGGCTGGCTTGAAGATAGGTAAAAAGAAATAATTTTGACATTCAAAAGTTTTAAATTCCATCCCATTATGTACCATAGTATACCTTGACCTGTTTTAATAGAAATTCCCAGCTTTTTGTTTTAATTTCCCACTAGAGATTATGGTGCAATCGAAATGTTGGCAGAAGAGAATTTTTGTGATTTGAAGAGGACTGTGTTCTTTTGGTATCAAAGCATCCCCTAAATTCATGGGAAACCATTCTGCAGATGTAACAGTTAGAGACATGGTTGTGCCTTTCAATTTTATGAATAGACTGAAATCATTATTGAAACTATTGGTAGCCAGGAAGTCAAACAATGTGGAATCTGCAGGTTTAGAAGCTCTTTTGATGGAGGCTACAGCTCCCAGAATTCAATCACCGTCAAATGCAAGATGTAACACAAATAATTGCTGTATTGGCACCAAGGGGTTCATCAGGAAAGGTTTCATGAAGGGGAACAGTCCTGCCTTCTGTTTGTTGAATGTGGACGGTCAGTGGCCCCATCTGAAGCACAACTTGCAGGGATTCTTTGAGGTCAGGTTTCTGTTGCTTTTTCTGAAGAGCTGTTTCACCCAGAGGCCCAACATTTGCAACCACTTGAGGAAGTTGGAGCCGTTGGCTCTGAGGTCGGGACAGAGGACTCTCCCAGCCTGCGCATATTGGAGGTGGGTCTATGCAACAGAATCAAGGGTGGGTGCGGCTTGTTTTTCTTGTAAAGTTCCCAGGATGGTAGCAAGGTCCAACAGCAGTACAAATGGTTCATGTTTGCGCAAAGAACCTGTCAACATTGAGGGGAAGGGTTTGTTGTTGTAAAACATTGGTTGGAAGATTTTGCATGATTGTGGTGTACCATCCATGGTTGGAAGTTTTGGGGTAAGCAGAGCCTGTTTGAGGATCCAAAGTATTTGGAGTTACTTGTGGTAATGCTGCTGTTTTCAGATCAATAAGATTTGGTGTCAAAATTCAATTGATGATGATGATGATATATAATTTTGTGCCAAAATTATGCGTAGGCTAATGAACTGCAGGGAAAGGTGGATTAATAATTTAATAAAGGCCATAACACCATGGAGAGATGAATGGGAAATTTTAGACTACTGAAGATCCAAATGAGTAGTAATGACAAGGCTACAAAGAGCCAAGGGAGAAAGGATAATACTTTTAAATTCAAGTGGAACTGATCTGATGAGGATGAAGGGGCACTAAAGTTTAGATGTCTGGGAATCAGATGATTTTCATTCATGGTCCCACAGAAGGATCATTATTCAAAGACAACTAGATAAACCCAAAGGGGGCCTAGGGAAGCAGGTTTAATACAATTAGAGAGCCCACAGAAGGGGCCTGAGACAGGAATAATAGGATAATGAAAATAGTAAGATAGACACAAGTTTAACTAAATTTGTTAGTTACAGAATATTAAAAGAAAAAGACAATAGTGTATGTGTAAATTTATGATATTAATTTCCCCTCAAAAATAAAATTTAGCAAGATCAATCCTCCTCTATATATATACATGTGGTAGAATTTGTGTTGATGTGAATATGTCGTTATGAATTATGTAAGAGGGATGTATTTTTATTTTCAATATCCTTATAAGGTTTTTATAACATTAACCATATTTAATTCATGGGTATAAGACTTTGGATGGCTCTGGGAGAGACACATGAAATACTGGATGGATACCTTTCCATTTTCTAATTAGTTAGAGTATAAATGTGTTAGGGGATATGACTGATTTTAATTTGATTGGGCCTAGTTTCTTTTCAGAGAGTTTTTGGATTTTGAATGTACTGCAAATGTTGCAAGCATCAAGCCATACATGATCTCCTACTGCAAAGGTTGGTGTTTTGGGTAAAAGTTGGTTTGCTTGTTCCTTATAGTGCTAGTTTTCTGCTTTTAGGTTGGTTAAAAATTTCAATCAAAGAGATTGAACAAGGGAAAGATAATTTGCAGCTGGTTGAGAATTTGCTATGTGAATGGAGCCCAAAGTTGGAGAATTTCCAAGAATATTTTTAAAGGGTGACTGCTTGGTGGAAAAATGAGTGGAGTTTTTGTATGAAAGTTCTGCTAGCAGAAGCCATCTTGACAAATTGCCTTTCTTGTATGATGAATAAATTGAAAGATAATGTTTGTCAAAATAAAGTGTTTGATTTTCCCACTTCTGTGTTTTTTTTTTACTTTTATTCTAAAACCAGAAACTTCTTAAATTTCTCTACATACATGTGAGGAAACACATAGATCACAAAGAATCAGGAAGAACAGGATCAGTACAGGGAGAGGGTCTTCATGTCAAGGCAAAAAGGATGGTTCTGACCAGAAGGTCTAGGGGAGCCTTGAGGTTCTTTTTTTGGAGTATATTCATATCTCCATATTTTACTTTCTTTCTGTGCTCTTCATATCTCTACTCTGTCTCACATATCTCTTTCTAATCTTTCCTCCTAGGTGACTCCCTACTCATTTCCTTTACATGTCACACACTGAAAACACCAAAATCATCCTCACTCAATCTCTAGACGCGCGCCCTTTCTTTATTTCACACTCAATAATCATTGTACTCTTAGCATGTCACACTACCTGTGACATCCAGTCATGGCGCATCTACCTGAGGACAGAGCTCGAGGAAAGTAGAAGGACTTCTTTCTTTATCCTTCTACTTTACCACTCATCTCTTTTATTCCTCAGCCCAACAGGTTATGAGCCCAGAGCTGCACTGTAAGACAGAATAGAAGGATCCAATAAACTCACGTTATTGTAATAGAACCATCATGGAAAAAATTCAAAACTTGCATCCTGTCCTGAAGACACCCTCAATTATTCCTTTAAACTCCCCTGGGTCCAAATCAAACTACCTCAATTGGGCAATGATTCTGAGGATACATTTCCAAGCTTCCAATGTTGGTTATTTCCTTACAAACAATTCGCCGAAGGGTGAAAACTGGTTGAAAGACAACTTGGCGGTCTTCTCAGTTGTATCCAGGTCAATTGGAACTTCAAAATTCCAATTTATTAGAAAACATGAAGAGAGCGCAATTGGAATGTGGAAATCACTTCAAGAAGCACATCAGGACAATTCCTCAGGAGGCAGGATGTACTGGCTTTGTAAACTTCTCTTAACAAAGTTGAACGACAATAATATGACAACCCACCTTTCCAAGATAGTCTTGTATGGCAAGAAACTCTCTTCAATCATCACTCCCAAGAATCCACTCACAGCTGACAACCTTCAATCTACCGCTATACTGTTGTTGCTTCCCAATGACTGGCTAGGATGTGTCTCTGGCATGATGAATGAGGAATCAGTTCCCTCTTCAAAATTGATCAATGCATTGAAGCAAGAAGATCTCAGCAGACAAACCAGAAATGAAGATAACTACGCGATTAACTCTGTTAAAACCCTGACAACCAATCCTAGACTTCAAAATTGATGTGATTGGGAGGCTCAAGGCTTCTCGAAAACGTACTTCTGCACTAACTGCAAAATTGAGGGTCATTTTTTTGCAAGATGCCCGGAAGTCCTTGAGGCGCTGGAATACTGCAAAAAAATCAGAAAATTATTTTTGACATTTTTGGTACTTTGAATTATATTTAATAAAAAATACGTATAAAGGTTATTTAAGTATTTTCATATAATTTTATGTACTTTTAGACTATCTACTATCCGCAGGAACATTCATTACATATGTAGAATGTTCTTGTGTAGGTTGCAGCATGTTTACGCTGTTCCTAGGTTTCTCAGGCCACCTGTGACTTTTTCAACCCATATTCCCACGGCTGCATACTTTTCAGAGGTCCGGGGCTCCGTACACAACTTTTACAGAGTGACAGAGCTGTAGCTCAGTTGCGCGCAGGTGCATTGGCTGCTGCAGCTGCGTGTGGGAATTGTTACAGAACACATTTCCATCTGTAACTCCTAAAATATACACAACACCTCAATTCTGACTGAATTTTATGTGTGAAACCTATACGTGACAATTCATGTGAAATCTTTAATTGGCCAAAAAGTTCAATAGTTGTGCCATGGTATTTTGGTCTTTTTTTCCTTGATTATTTAAAAATATAAGGAGTTGGATTTCAAGGGTGGGGTCAGTGAGTGACCCTACCTAATTTTGGGTGGAGAATCAATTTTTGAAATAATTTTTATGGTTTTTCTACTCCTTCTTAGGTTAATTTTATTTTTATTATTTTTATGTTATTTCTTTTACTTTTTCAGCTTGCTCTGCAATAGTAGCATGCTGACATTTGGCCTCTGCAATGCTCCTTCCACTTTTAAAGATTTTTTCAATGACATTTTTTCTGACCTTGTAGAGAAATATCTTGTTGTGTATCTTGAAAATATAATACTCTACTCAAAAACTCTTGAGGATCACATCACACATGTGCAAGAGGTGCTGCAGCAACTTTGCAAGAATGACCTGTTTGGAAAAGCCTCTAAGTGCAAATTTCATACTCCTTCTCTTCAATTTTTATGTTTCATAGTCTCTCAGAAAGGAATATTGATGGATCCAGCCAAAAGCCAATGCATATTGGACTGGCCCCCACCTTCCTCTGTTGAATAATTTCAATTTTTGCTTGGTTTCAGTAATTTTTACAGGAGGTTTATTGAGAATTATGTCAAGAAAACCATGAAACTCACTAACATTCTTCAAAAAGGCACTTATTTTGTTTTCACAGGAAAAGCTACTTTGGAGTTTGAAGCTCTGAATAAAGCCTTTACCACTGCTCTAATACATGCTCACTTTAACAAGATAGCTTGCACTATTGTCAAAACAGATGCAAGAAACTATGTAATCACAGGAGTAATCTTGAAGTTTTCCTCCTCTTCTTCTCTTTTTCATCATGTAGATTTTGAGTCTTGCAAATTGCTCGCTGCAGAGCTTAATTATGAGATTCATGAAAAGGAAATTCTTGCAATTGTTTTTTGCTTGAAAATGGAACCTATTGAGGTCTTAACTGATCACAATTCTTTGAAATATTTCATGAGCTCAAAATTTCTTACACGCAGACAGTCATGTTGGGGCAAATAGCTCTCTGAGTTAAACTTTACAATCACGTACCATCCTGGGAAACAAGTGGTAGTCCCTGATGCTTTTTTATGTTGGGACAATGTTTACCCAGGAGGGGGGAGAACCTTTGCTGACAACAATCCTGAAAACATTAGGACACTCTTCTCAACCCAGTCTTCCAAAATTGGTTCAATCATCACTCACCTTTAATATCTTGCTTCCAAACTACATTAAGCTCAACTCAACAACCTCAAGTGTAGCAAACTTTGCAATAATGCAAAATTATTAGATAGTGATTAGATTATTGACAAAAATGTTTGTTTAGTTTATAAAAATTGTATAGTAGTACCAGATAATCCCTGCAATAAGTTAGATATCTTTGAGTCAAGGCATGATTCCCTGCTTGCTGGTCATTATTGGAAGGATAAAACCTACCAATTGATTGCACAAGAATTCTATTGGCCTGGTATGAACAATGAAGTAATAGACTATGTTAATGCGTGCAATGATTTCAATTGGAACAACTCCTCAAAAGATTGGAAGTATGGGCTGCTCCAGCCACTTCCAATTCCACTGATTCCTTGGCACTTGCTTTCTATGGATTTCATTTTGCAATTACCTATTTCTAGTGGTTATGATGTTATTTTAGTAGTAGTAGATTTCTTCTCAAAGATGGCTTTATTTCTTTGTAGTAATGTGATGGCCTCTTCTGAAGATTTAGCTAGTTTATTTGTAGAATATTTATTTTCAAAGAATTGTCTCCCTGATAATATAATTAGTGATTGTGGATCTTTGTTCCTCTCTAGCTTCTGGAACTTTCTGTATCAACATTTTCAGATCACTTGCAATCTATCAATGGCTTACCAACTGGAAATGGATGGGCAAAAAAAGCAATTCAATCACATTCTCAAACAGTATCTTCAAATGTATGTCACCTACCAACAGGAAAACTGGTCACAATGGCTCCCATTAGCCGAATTTTCCTAAAACCACTCCACTCATTTCTCCACCAAACAGTTTCCCTTCCAGACTCTTTATGGTAGAAATCCAACTTTCTCTTCCCTTCAAGTAGCACCTTTCCAACATGCTACCAATTACCTTAACCACATCCAATCCCTTCAATTGCAACTTCAAACCAACCTTGAAGCAGAAAACCAGTGCTACAAGGAACAATCAGATTGACTTTGCACTTTGGCCCCAACCTTTGCAGTAGGATATTGGGTATGGCTCAATGCCTGCAATATTTGCAGTACTTGCCAAACTTTTAAACTCTCTGAAAGAAAGCGTTTCCCCTTCAAATTCAAATCAATAGTCTCCCCTAACACCTTTAAAATTACCCTACCTGCAAAATGGAAAGGTATACACACAATCTTTCACGTGTCTCTTCTAGAGCCAGCTTGAGTCCTATACCCGGGCAAGACTCATCTCCCTCCTGAACCGGTCCAAGTACACAAGCAGTTTTTGCAACAAAAGAATGAAAATGACAAAATAATTAATTATTAATCTATTGAAAGCAAAGAATTAATGATTAATGGGTATACAGTAATTGTAACAACTTTGTAATCAATGGGAAGACTGTTTAAACGCTCTCAGGAGCTTGCATCTTTATACCCAGTGTGGAATTCAAAATAGGAAATCCCCCTTAATGCTTCCAAGTTTGGAAGTTATTGATCCCTTGCATGTGTAAACCCTGAGTGCAACTGTTCACCCTTTGACTGAGGGATAGAGAATTGAGAATGAAGATCCTTCCCAAAACTATGACAACCGGTGTGATCCCCTCTCCCATGATATCCAGGTTGAGGGTGCTGCTTAAGTAACCTCCCCCTCAACCCTAACCTAAGTACAACCAGAAAAAAGCAAGAATAATGAAATACAACCCCTAAGCACAGAACCCTAGCCTCAACCCTATCCTTCCCATCCCATAATCCACAACCCATATTTCACATCCCATATCTCATATCTTTCCATCTGCTTTTCCTGCCTGCCATTACGTCAACCCCGTTTGTCCTTCTCATGAAGCATCCTTGCACCACGCCCAACTTGGAGCCCCCTGCGCATGTCCGCATCTTCCCAATGCGCAATTTCAGATATCCAAGATATATTTGCGCAATCCAATCTGGGTCTTGCAACGTGCAATCCACGGGCAATCCTTTCAATCCAATCTGATCCAATCCATCCCGCATCTCCAGTTTCTGAGCCCGCAGAGCAACTTTTGGCAGCAAAGCTGCACCCATTGCTGAGCGTGCTTCCCCTACTGAGCCCGCCGCTACTGCTGAGCGCGCAGCGTGCAGCCTATTCCAACTTGCATCTGTAAAAGACCATCACATCCCCCCCCCAACTTGAGTTCTGTCCCCAGATATCCACCACTATCTCATCTACCTCCCATTTTACCCAAGCTGTACCACCTCCAACCAAACCCCTTCATCAGACCAAAGAAATAAAAGAAAAACTTCATCTGACACCCCACACCAAATATGTCCTGCACATAATGCAGCAGGAATGGCCTTTTGTGCCAAATCCTTCCGGGCCAGTGTGCCTGTGTCCCGTCCCAAGCCAGACACCGCTGCTGCTATCTGTCAGAGGGCATGCCGCGCAAACGCCCCCAAGGTTGCCCACGCAAGAGGACCTGTTGCAACTCCTTGGTGATCTCAAGCAACAAGGAGATCTTGACAAATGAGTGGACCCCGCCTGGATTGCCTTGCAATTGTCTGCAAAGCGCCCTGCAAAATCATCCATTGTGCAAGAGCCATGACTTGGGCTTGCCGTTTGGCCGGGCTGAACCTCTGAGGCGCCGTGACTTCCCAAAATTAGTGGCCTTCCGGAACGCCACCCATGAGTGGGCCGCACGGGTACAAATCAATGTGCCAGCAATGGACCCAAGGATCCCAAATGGTCTGGCCGCTCCTCCTCCACCACCACCAAGGCCAACTACTCCTCCACTGCCACCGTGTCCTCCCACTCCTCCAAGTCCAACTCCCCCTCTGGCTTCATCTCCTCCACTGCCATTGCCATCTCCAGTTCCAAGGTCATCACTGGAACCCGCGCGCTCACCGTTTCTTGTGGTGATTGAGTCATCACTGGAACACACAGCTGCTCCAACCCCTCTGGCCACAAATCCCAAGATCCCAGAAATCCCCCTAGTTCTGGCACTTCCCTTGGCAAGGTTTGAAGCAATGGTGAACAACACAGAAAAGCTCCTCCAGCGGTGTCTAGCGGTTCCTTACACACACACTTCAAATGAGCAACGCAAGGTTTTGGCGGCTTTCTGATCCCAAGCCGCGAAAGCTTGCGCTGTAGAGACTCCTGTGGGATTATAGGTAAATAAAATAGCAAATAGCTTGCTGGCAGTCCTTGAAGGGGAATTTAGTATTACTTCTACTCCTTTGGAGTATTAGTATATACTAAGAGTGGTTTTGAATTGCCTGCCCTTCTAGTACTATAGTAAGTCTGCACAATAATTTATTTAAATTAATGGCTGGTTTCTTTGAGACTTAATATAGGTCTCAGATCAGACCTAGATTAGTTATTGATTGTTATTGGTAGGGTTTGTTGAAGAATGGACCAGATTTATTGGATTATGGGTTATTTACTGATCAGATATATTTCATCTTAACCAATATCCCAATATTAAAGGGTTCAAGGGTTTATCAAAGGGGTGGTTCAGGAGAGGACCCAAGGATGGGTTTACCCACAGGGGGCTGGGTAGAGGAAAAGGTTGGTGGTTGCTTTTGTTTGTGCTCTCTTTCTTTGTAAGGGTTATTTATTAATTGAAGGGTGGTTCTTCTTTAATTTGGTGCTGAATATTTAGGTCACAGAAGAACCCTTATTCAAGCACCTGTTGGGTGGTTTAATTGGTTAAAGGTGTGTTATAACTTGGTTTCTGATTTCCTGTTTCCTTTATAATTGGTTCACTGATATTTTATCTGGGTAGGTACCACAGATGGGTACTGATAGAGTGGTTGATGGGGTGGTATGAGTAGGTGAGTAGGTATACAACTTGGATAGGGCAGAGAGGCCCTCCTTAAATAGACAAATCCTGCCCCCAGGGGTGCTCAAGGCTGCCCCTGAGGGTTCTCCCTGTTCTGGTGAGGAACAGTGAGATAAAGTTACATGAGGCATTTCTGCTGGTTGGGAAAAGTTTGTACAGTTACATGAGGCATTTCTGCTGGTTGGGAAAAGCTTGTACAGGGGTTTCATGCATGCACAGCCTTGCATAGATTGCTTTGTAGTTCAGATAAGGTATATTGCTGTGCTGTACTGGTAGTTTATTCAGTGATTCTTGCTTCTACCTACATGTATTGCTGTGCAATACTGTTGGTTTGTTTGGTTCTGGTTAAGGCTGGTTCCACTTTCTCCTGCATATATTGCTCCTGTATACTTCTGCACAGCCTCTTGTATGTGTATTTGCTGCATGTTTGTTTGGTTCAGGTGACCAGATCTGACATGCTTCACTGCCTCCTGTATCTGTATTGCTGTAATCTGGCTGAGGTGACTGGATCTGGACTGGTTGCACTGCCTCCTGGATCTGTATACTGTATGCTGGATGAGGTGACTGGATCTGGCATGCTGCACTGCCTCCTGTATCTGTATGCTGTATTCTGGATGAGGTGACTGGATCTGGCATTCTGCACTGCCTCCTGTATTTGTATGCTGTATTCTAGATGAGGTGACTGGATCTGGCATGCTGCACTGCCTCCTGTATCTGTATGCTGTATTCTGTATGAGGTGACTGGATCTGGCATGCTGCACTGCCTCCTGTATCTGTATGCTGTATTCTGGATTAGGTGACTGGATCTGGCATGCTGCACTGCCTCCTTTATCTTTATGCTGTATTCTGGATGAGGTGACTGGATCTGACATGCTGCACTGCCTCCTGTATCTGTATACTGTATTCTGGATGAAATGACTGGATCTGGCATATGGTTCTGTTGTTGAGGTTAAAGTGTTACTGGTATGTACTTGAGGGTTTGAAAGGTATGTCTTTATGCCTTCCACAGAGCTGTGGCACCTGGGTGGGTATGAGTTTGCCACAGTTGAAGGTTTCTTGGGCTGTATCTTCAAATTCATGAGAGATAGAGGGGTACTTTGGCTGAGTGACTATAGGTTATTTTTGATTTAGAATCAATTTCTGAGGTTAATTTGAGGGTTTGAGCTTTTGTTACACTAGAAAAGATAGTCTGATGGCTATAGGACAGGTTTGGACTACCACAGCGCAGAAGCGGAGGATGTGATGAGTAGTCTGCTGGCTTAGGCAAATTTCACCCTTTTTCTCCTCCTTCTTCCATCTATCTTGTATCCTTCCCCAGGCCTATGCAAAGATAAGGACTTTTTCCGCACCATCCTTGAGCATCCTTTGGGCTTTGTGAGACCCCTGAGAGAAATATGAGCCGGGCGCAAGATCTGCAAGAGTGAGAAGGATCTGCGCCACTGAGAGTATTCTTTGAGAGTAAGAACTTCTGCTCGCAAGATTGGAACTTTTGAGAGCAACCCAAAAGAGTGAGGAATCCGGGGGAGTGAGAAGTATCCGCTCAAGGTACCTGGACCGCCCAACACAAACTGCCACACATTTCCACATACCAATCTATGGAAAAGAGAGAGTAAAAAGAAAACCAGCCGTGCACGCACATCCATGAGAGATAGAAAGAAAAAGAATCCTCCCAAACCCATTTGCACCTTCCACCTATAAGATAACCAAGAAAACTTAAAAAAGAGATTTTTTTAAAAAAAAAAACCAACCCCTTGCCAAGCCCGCGCCTTTGCTCTTTGACCCACATCTGTTCTGAAAAACACGCTCTCCTAGTTCCATGAATCATTGGTTGGAAATTTTCCATGCATTTGCATCTGGAATGTGGGGCTTGTCCTTCTGTCTACAGACCCTTCTTTGAGCTTTGCTGTACCTAAAATAAACCATCCATAGCCAGAAATAATCCAAAAAGCCAATCCAGAGAGACAAAAATAAGAAAAGAAACATTCTGGGGTTTATAGTCATTCCGGCTGTGAACCGGCTAGAACACCCCCTCACCAAATCCAATCATATACCCTATTCATCCATTGTTCCCCCCTCAACTTGGCTTCTGTCCCCAGCAGTCTACATTTGTTTAATTCTCCGGATGTGAAGCGCGCACGCGGGCTTGTCCTTGGAAGACGGATCCATGTTTTTGTCCCGTTTGCTATCAGAACCAGCTGGCTAGTCAAATGGAGTTGATCCCTGTGAAAAGCTGCAGCCTTCTGCTTGAGCGGAGTTATGTCCAATTCCTCCAACTGGTAGCTACCTCCGGTCCACTTGGACGTCATGCAAAAAGGCCCGTTCCATTGATTAGCAAATAGCTTCCCCCATTGAGTTTCCAGTCTTTGGTTGTAAAGCAGAACCAAGTCTCCCTTCTGCAATGGATCCTCAAGTTTATGCACGCAGCGCTTGTCCCAGTAGCAGAAGGAATTTGTGCAGGTCACCTTCAGTCTTCCAGCTGCCTTCTCCAACATCTCTTCACGTCACAGGAGTTGCTTGGTGCGGGCCTTGACCAGATCCATGGCCTTCTTAACCTTCCACCAATAAATACCCAGAAAGGTTTCCAGCTAAATATCAATTAGCAGCATGGGTTGCTGCCCAAATAGCAGCTCATACAGAAAATAACCTGTCAATCTCTTTACCAAGATCCAATCTGCAAAAATAACTGCCAAAGGGTTTCCTGCCACCTCTTACCATCCTTGCCGCACATCTTCACCATTTGGTCCTTGATTGGCTGGTGACCGCACTCAATCATCCCTGCACCTTCCAGATAGTACTCCATCACTTGCTCAAACTTTTCTGTGCAACTTTGCACCAACTCCACCAACCGTCCCCAGAACTCCACACCCCCATCAACCATTACCAGCCAAAGTGATCCACAATGCGCAAAACAATCTTCCTCCAGAAACTGACCTACTTTTTCTGCCAAAAGCTTCACCAGCGGCCGCGCTTCCACCCATCCCAACAGATTGTCCTGAAAAACAAGGAGGTATGCAAACTAACCTGCCTTGATGTGCACAACGTCCAGAGAAACCCGCCCAAACAAGGCTTCCTCTCCAGTGGGGATACCTACTTTGCAAGTTTTGGTTGTGCTCCCCTTCTGAAACGCTTTGCACAACTCTACCCATTCCTGCACCGTGCGTACTACACCTGGCCACAAGAACCTTTCCTGCACCCGCTTCCGCGTTTTGAGCTTGCCACAATGGCCAAGATTGTCATGCAGACTTCCCAGAACCACCTCCTGATCTGCCCTTGACGTGCTGACCACAAGCAGTACCGGCGTGCTCTGCCGCCACAGCTGTCCTTCCTGCAGGTAGAAATTTCCCAATCTCAGCTGAATCCATCAAACAATCTTGGCTTCTGTGTCATCTGGAAACCAAAGATCCTGCAAATACAAACTGAGGACTGTGTACTTCCTGGACTGCTGGAGAGGAATTTGCACGCCTACTTTCACCACCCCAACCTTAACCGTTGGAGCCTCCACATCCAATTGTTACCCGCGTTTGTACAGATCATCCTGCGGGTACCAAGACAGCGCGTCCGGCATTGTAAAGGCCTTCCCTGGAACAAGCAAAACCGTGAAAGAGAAGAACTGAAGGAACACAACCCACCTGGTCATAGGCCCGTTTGGCAGCACCGGCAAATTGATCATCTGCGCCAGCGCCTCCACATCCACCAGAAGCAAAAATTGAATCCCCCATAGAAAATCTTGCAAACTCTACAAGATCTTAGTGACCCTGAAAAGTTCCAACTTAGGCTGCAAGTACTGGCTCTCCATTGGCATAAACATAACAGACTCATAAAGAAATGGACAATCTTTCCGCTCATCCTCATGGGTCAGCACCACCCCTGCGCCAAGCTTGTTCAAATCAAAGGCCAACTTAATTCCTGTGGAGTTATAATCCAGGTCCCGCAGTAAAATATTGCGCCCAACAATATCCTTGAGTTTGCTGAAGGCATTGTCACAGTTTGACCCCTGGGTCCATTCCGATCCCTTACGCGTTAATGCCCACAACTGAAGAGTTGAATGTTTTAAATTCCTGAACCAACAGACTGAACGCAAGAGAATCAACAAAATTTTTTAAGAAGAATAAAACAAGGAAAAGGATAAAGGGAATGAAGAAAATAAAGAATGATTCTCACTCTAGGCGGACACGAAAGATTTAGGCACTCAAGGAAGGGTGGTAATAAAAAAATGGAGAAGGGAAAGAGACTAAATTCTGACGTGTGCGGCAGATGAACATATGAGCACAATTTGAAGCTGATGTAAGTTTAGTGCAGAGACAATCTCACATATGAACACTTAGAGAAATGAAATCCTCTTGATGTTGGGTGATGAGTGTCGGGTCAATGGTTGAGGAGGCTGTTGTATTGAGCTGATGATTAAGAGAGGCTAGGATGACTTGATGTTGGGTGAATGATTTGTTGAAGATGTGAGGGTGAAATGAGGTAAGCGGTAAGGAAGCAAAGAGGAGTGATGAATGGTGGAGGAGATGAGGAACTGAGGAGAGCGGTGAGGTGGATTGTGGAAACGATGAGATGGATGATGGAAGCGGTGAGGTGAGCGGTGAAAGCAGTGAGGTGAGTGAGTGAAGCAATGAGTCAAAGAGAGTGTGCGCGCCGTTGCGCGGATAGAAGATATGAGGATGAGTGGGCGCCGTTGAGCGGATGAGACAGGAAATTGAAGGAGAAATTGAATAAAAGAAACATGTGTGCAGGAGGCGCACGGGGAGGGAATCAATGGAAGATGGCCAGTAAGTAAGTTTAGTGGAATTTCATTTCAACAACAACAGGCTAGCAACCTCTGCAAAATGCTTGATGAACATCCGTACTTAGCTACACAATCCAAAGAACTGGAGAATTTGCAATACAGTTATTGGTGTTGGCCACTCAAGGACTTTTTTGTGTTTCTTTTTGGCAAAACGCCTTCTGTTGGAAACTACCACATGTCCTAGAACCTCCAGAGAGGGTACTCAAACCGCTAATTTCTCCCCAACATGGTAAGTCCTGCTTCCTCAATCCGCAACAAGATCCGTTCCAGCCTTTGCGCGTACTCCCAGACAAATTTCCAAATTTCCAGAGCGTTGGTAAGTGTTCCATGTCATCAATGAAAATCTGAGTTCCCTCCAGAAGATCATCCTTCAGAATCCAGGTCATCTGCGCTTGGTAAACCGCAACCAAGTTAGTTGCACCTTGCGGCAGCTGTGTCAGTTGCATCCTTCCCAATAGGGTTTCAAAGGTAGTCATTGGATGCAAACTCCAATGAATTTTGCGCTGGTTTTATCCACCCATCACATCCACCAGCCCATAGCATGCGCATCCAGCCATAGTTTCCAGAAACTTTTCCATGGGGGGAGGTTGTCTGGTGTCTTGGATTGTAAAATAATTGAGCCGCTGCAGATCATGAACAATCTGTAATGAATTCCCATCCTGCTTAACCACTGCAAATATTGGACTTGAGTAACTTGAAGTTGACTGCTTGTCAAGACCCATCCCCACATGCTTTCACACCAGCTCCAAGAAGGGTCCCCAAACCGCCTGAGAAATTGGAATAGACTTGATATTCCAAGTTTTGTGCGGAACCATTGGAATCACATAAGGGTTGGCTATCTCACTCTTTAACAGTCCCCGCTCTTCAGGTCCAAATTCAAGCACTCTTTCCCAGAGAATGAGTACCAAAGTCAGCAAATCCTGTTCCTCTGTGCTTAAAACACTGGTGCTCCAAAGTTAAGGGCCGCAGTCTGCTCATCTGTAATCCACTCCAATTGTCTTACCCATCCTTACACCTTCATCCAAGATTCCCAAGGGTCCGGCAACAAAGGGATTGGTTGCAGTGGTCTGTTCAGATCCTGCGGCATTGCTTTGTTCCGGGGGCAGACCTTTTGCGCGACCGGCTTATACTTTCCAACATTGCACCACGCCATTGACACAAGTCTGTTACCATAGGACCTAGTCAAAACCAAACCGCAGCTTTTGCCTTTGCTCACAAGCGTGGCAAAATGATAGTGTTTTTTCCCGGAGATGCACACTGAGGAAAGGAACTTACTTTGGGAACTTGCGTGTCCCGCGCTTCCTCCCTTCTTCCCACCTGCTCCTCACTGGTCAACCGCCTGCACAAAGATGGAGCTTTCTCCATGTGGTAACCTTGGCCAACTAGTCAAAATCCCCCTCCAGACCGCCCTTGCAAACCAAATCTGCGCCAGGGTCCTCCTCCTCTCTTGCCAAATCCCGCATCCACTTCCCCAACCCCTGATCACAGATTGTGGTTTCAAATTGCCCTCCGGACAAATCTTTTACTGTTAACACTTCCTTCCCTGCCTCTGGATCAAGGGTTGGAACCCAAACATGAGAGGCTGTTCTAAAATAGCCTCCCCACAATCAAACAATAGAAAAGAAAGTGGTTTATGGACCCTTGCAACATCAACCTCTTCCTCCTCCACAACCCCATCCACACAAAATGCCCCTCCTTTAAGCGTGCAAAGCCCCATTGCACATTTCTGCCAAACCAATCCAATTTCATCAACCAATCTAGACGGAAGAAGTTTCACCATAGGACCACTATCCACCAGTTCCCACACTTTCCTTCCAGCAATCTTTATTGAAACATAAGTCAGTGGAGTTGAAACCAATTTCATCCCCACTAGCTTGCACTCCACGTCATCCCAAGCCAAGTTCACCCGTTGCACCATTGGAGGTATCCTATTCTGTCTGCAATCCTCCAGCGCTTAAACCATCTCATCTACCACAACAGGCAACACCCCTTCCAACTCCTTCAATTTCAAGGGAATAGTTTTTTCATTCCCCATCATCCTACGCACAATTTCCACTTCCTTCTTCTTTCCCGCTGGATTCACCAGCCATCCATCTGTTTCTGGAATGCGCTTGGTTGGCTTAGTAGCTGCCGGCGGTACCCGTTCCTTGGAATCCACCTCCATCCTTTCCACCTCAGCCAATTCCTCCATTGCTAGCACCCTCACTTCCACTTCCACACGCAGTTGTTGCCATACCCCAGGACCAGTGACAATCCCCAGAAAAGCTTGAGCAGTCATGGCCAATTCCTGTCCCCCCCACGCACTTGCTCCATGACAGTTGGGTTCCCAGGTTTGGAGGTGATCTGCTTGCCCGTTGGGAACATGAATCCCATTTCCACCAGCTGAACCAATCCTGCCTTGAGGTTTTTGTCATGTTATTGCACCCCAACCCCCAATGCCCCTTGTCCCCACAGTGATTGCATAACCGCAACATGGGAAGATTTGAGGGCAGAAGAGGTCCTTCAAGGTGAGGAGGCAGATTGCACAAGCCAGACAAAATTCAACTCAGAAAGATCCCTTAATCCTTCATCAATTCTGTCATTTTGCTAACCTCTGGGCTTGTAGTTGGTGGTGGCTCCTGAGCGCTTTCAGTTTTTGAGGGGCCGGCGACTGGAGCTTCTGTCGGTGGTGCCGGAGTGTGGGAAGCAGACTTCTTTGGCCCCGTTGGGAACAACCTATCTGTCTCCCCAATCAGTTCTTCTAAGTCCAGCTTGCTTTCCACCACGCAACAAATGACAAGAATGTCCGGAAAAAGCGCAATACTCCTATCCAACAACCTTTTTACCTGGTTTTTGTTGTACAAGTGCCGCTGCACCCACCCACGGAGTGGAGGACTGAGTCCTCCCAATAACGCCTTCTTCATTGCGCCTTTCTGCCCCAATATGACTTTGTTCTTTTTGAAGTAACAATAGATCAAATCAAACATTGCTACATAATCCCCCAATTGCGCTTGAGTCTGGACTCAGCCATTTGCGCTTGCTTCTGCCGTGGCTTGCTCAAACTTTCTTTCCCAAAACCAAGCTTTGGGCCTCCCCCACTGCGCCAAGATTGCCGCCTTCAGTTTGGGCCAGTTGAGTTCCTCATATCCCTCCATCTCCTCCACATCCCAAAGCTTCTCTTGGTACATGATGAAGAGGACCACAAGCAGAGCCTTGTCCGTACCCATTGCACCTTCCGCATTGGTAATTCCTTTGTATTGCGCAAGGAATTTCTCAACTTTCTCAGTGTTGAACCAAATGTGAGGATAGTCCCACGGCCTGATGCAAAATGGCTTGTGGTTGGCGCAATTGTTCGAACAAGGGACACTGTCTCCCGCCCCTGATGAGGGTTGCTTCCAAGAAGACGGAGGAGGAGGAGGAGTAAGAGAGTGGGGGTAACACTAGATGACCCGGAAACAGTAAATGGGTGGTACTGGGACATTGCACTTGTTAGTTTCAAGAGACAAGGAACAAAAGATTACTTCCTGGCCAGACCCCCAGATGTGGAATTCAAAAGAGGACTTCCCCCTTAATGGTTTAAAGTTTGGAAGTTATTGATCCCTTGCGTCTGTAAACCCTGAGTGCAAATGTTTACCCTTTGACTGAGAGATAGAGAATTGAGAAAAAAGATCCTTCTGAAACCTATTACAACCGGTGTGATCCTCCCTCCCATGATGTCCAGGTTGAGGGTGCGGCTTAAGTAACCTCCCCCTCAACCCTAACCTAAGTAAAACCAGAAACAAGCAAGAATAATGAAATACAACCCCTAAGCACAGAACCCTAGCCTCAACCCTATCCTTCCCATCCCATAATCCACATCCCATATCCCACCTCCCATATCCCATATCCATCCATCCGTATTTCCCAACTGCCATTACATCCCATGGTTTGTCCTTTTCATGACGCGGCCTCACACTGGGCCCAAATCTGAGCCCCCTGCGCATTTCTGCATCCACCCAATGCACCATTTCAGATATTGGAGATATATTGGTGCAATCCGTTGTGGTGCTCTTTTATGGACGCAATTCAGGAAAGGGCTGCAGGCGGCGCGCTCAGCAATGGGAAGGGCCTTGTTGCAGCTAGCCGCGCTGCGGGCTCAGCAGGAGTCAGGTAGGCCCAGCAGCGGTTTGGTTGGGCTCAGCACCTGGAGACGGGAGACAACGGATCACACGGACCAGAAAGCTTGCGCGGATTGGAAAGCTTGCGCAGATCGGAAGGCTTGCGCAGATCGGAAGGCTTGCACGGATTGGAAAGCTTGCTTGGGTTGGAAGGCTTGCGCGGATTGGAAAGCTTGCGCGGATCGGACGGCTTGCGCGGACCAGGCGGACCGCGCATCGCAAGACGCGCGGATTGGGTCACGCGGGTACGCGGATACCTGGAACGGTTTGTTGGGCGGACGCGCGCGGGCAGGCAAGCTGGGCGTACGTTGATATTGAGGGGCATGGGTTATGGGGCAAGGGATGGAGGGGTAGGATTGGGCTAGGGTTCTGTGCTTAGGGGTTGTATTTCATCATTCTTGCTTACTTGTGGTTGTACTTAGGTTAGGGTTGAGAGGGAGGACTTAAATACTTTGCTCTAAACTCCGGGTTGTGGAGGGGAGGATGGGGGGGAGAGGAAAAAAACACTTCACTTCACTTCACTTCACGGACTGGACTGCACTCTAGGATATCACTTTTTATGGCATTGGATTGGATTGGATTGGAAAGGAAGGAATTCATCTTATTATTGCTCTCTCTCTCTCTCTCCCTCTCTCTCTCTTGAATGGCTGCATCCAATCTCCTTACAGACTCTTTGATCAATAACTTCCGGAACTCTAGGACGACTTAAGGGGAGTTGCCCCAAAAGTTTCCACATCTGGGGGTCTGGCCAGGAACAATCTTTCGTCAAAGTCTCTCAAAGGTACTCACGGATGCTACCAACAGCCGCTTTTCTTCCTTCCTCCTCCCACGGCTTCCGCGCTACCCCATGGATTTACCCGCATATTCAACTCAACATTGCAGAAGTGGAGCAATTCATCTCGCGGTATGAAACAATCGCGGACTCTGAAGGCGTTTTGGATTTTGAGAAGGCGCGCCATGTTGTCCTGTTCATCAAGGACGTGGAAGCGCGTCGGGATGTGGAGGAGATGGATGGCTACCTGAACCTGGATTGGCTGGAACTGAAGGAGGACATGCTGGCAAGATGGGGGAGGCGCGGTTCTCGCTTTTGGAAGGACGATCTCAAGCCATCTGCAGAATTGGGTTACAAGGCAGGCGCGCGCAACGGGATCCGGTTGCAAGCGGAAGTGGACTATGCGGAACTGGAGTACTACAGGGCAGAGTATGTTCCGGCCCCACCACCGGCAACCATCTCTTGGGCTAGCAAACTTGCGGAGGTGGCAAGGGGCCTCAAGGCCTATCTGGAGAGTATTCAGTCTCCCAGCGCATCTGCGCCCCACGTGTGCACAAATGGGGAGGACAATGACCATTGGCGGACGGGACAAAGGGACCGGACAGCGGATTCAAACGCGAAATTGGTTTCCCCAGTGGGGGCTAAGAACGTGTTGGGGAAGCGGGACTCGATAGGACCAGTGCGGCCTACTGAAAGGAAGCGGGCGAGGACAACGGAACGGGAAATGGATGCTCTGTGCGGTTTGGGAATTGGCAAGCGGCGGACGGATCTTGCAAAGAAGGTACACGCGGCGGCAGAAGAGACAGACCATGCGTTGGAGAATCATGACCCAAGCCGGACCTCTTTGACGGTGGGGAGCGTGCATTTGGAAAGGGTAGTGGCAGCAACGGAAAGGACGGGCGCGGAATGGACAGACGGTGGGGCGGAGCGGAAGGATCAAGTGGTCACGCGCGGTCTGGCGGGCAGGGAGGGGTCAGAAATCTCCGGAGGGGAGAACAAGGCCGCAAGAATTGCAAAGGGCGAAGGATGTTGTAAGAACGTCTGGGGGTGTTTGCTTTTGTTTGGGTTTTGCGCGCGGATGGGCTCAAATTTCAAAGGATGCAGGAGGTGCACCTAGGCGGTCTGGGACAACAATTTGCAAACAAGGTCCCTGCGGGATTGGTTGAGGAAACGCTCCGCAGATCTGGCAATGGTTGGGGCGTGGTCGGCTGAGGACAGCGGCAAAGTTGGGGGGGAGCAAGCGCGGGGTGGAAGGTTGGAGTTGGGATGCAGGACGCGGGCTCAAAAAAAAAAAAAAAAAAAATCTCTTGTTCCTTCTTATCTATTCATTCTTTCTTTTCTTTCTCCCCATGTACTCTTGCGGATACTCTCACTGGCGCAGATTTCTCACCTTCAGACTCTCACTGGCGCGGATTTCTCACCTTCAGACTCTCACTGGCGCGGATTTCTCACCTTTTCCGATTTCTCACTGGCACTGATCTTCTCTCTCCAAGGCGCGGATATTGCGCGCGGTTCTTATTCTTGCTCAGGGACTCACAAGCCCAAAGGCTACTTAATTGCGCACAACAATAACTACGGAAGGTGAGATGGTGGGAGATCTCTGGGGACAGAACTCAAGTTGGGGGGGATGTGGTGCTCTTTTATGGACGCGAGTCAGGAAAGGGCTGCAGGCGGCGCGCTCAGCAATGGGAAGGGCCTTGTTGCAGCTAGCCGCGCTGCGGGCTCAGCAGCAGTCAGGTAGGCCCAGCAGCGGTTTTGTTGGGCTCAGTACCTGGAGACGGGAGACGACGGATTGCGCGGACCAGAAAGCTTGCGCGGATTGGAAAGCTTGCGTGGATCGGAAGGCTTGCGCGGATTGGAAGGCTTGCGCGGATTGGAAGGCTTGCGCGGATTGGAAGGCTTGCGCGGATTGGAAAGCTTGCTTGGGTTGGAAGGCTTGCGCGGATTGGAAAGCTTGCGTGGATCGGACGGCTTCCGCAGACCAGGCGGACCGCGCATCGCAAGACGCGCGGATTGGGTCACATGGGTACGCGGATACCTGGAACGGGTTGTTGGGCGGACGCGCGCGGGCAGGCAAGCTGGGCATACGTTGATATTGAGGGGCATGGGTTATGGGGCAAGGGATGGAGGGGTAGGATTGGGCTAGGGTTCTGTGCTTAGGGGTTGTATTTCATCATTCTTGCTTACTTGTGGTTGTACTTAGGTTAGGGTTGAGAGGGAGGACTTAAATACTTTGCTCTAAACTCCGGGTTGTGGAGGGGAGGATGGGGGGGAGAGGAAAAAAACACTTCACTTCACTTCACTTCACGGACTGGACTGCACTCTAGGATATCACTTTTTATGGCATTGGATTGGATTGGATTGGAAAGGAAGGAATTCATCTTATTATTGCTCTCTCTCTCTCTCTCCCTCTCTCTCTCTTGAACGGCTGCATCCAATCTCCTTACAGATGCTTTGATCAATAACTTCCGGAACTCTAGGACGACTTAAGGGGAGTTGCCCCAAAAGTTTCCACACTGTCCAATCCAATCCAATCCAATCCATCCCGCATCTCCAGATGCTGAGCCCAATTTGACTGCTTCTGAGCCCGCAGCGCAACTTGCTGCAGAAAAGCTGCACCCATTGCTGAGAGCACTTCCCCTGCTGAGCCCGCTGCTACTGCTGAGAGCGCAGCGCACAGCCTATTCCAACTTGTGTCTATAAAAGACCACCACACTGGGCAACTGTCACACTTTGAGCTTAAGGGTTTTTGTCCTCCTACTTTGAAATACTCTTTTCTTCAAGTACCATCTACCTCAGTCCATAAGCGTGACAAACTAGAATTACAACATCAATGGTGCCTTCCGCTTATCAACTCTGGCTTTCATAATGACCTTCCATTCTTGGCTAATGAATCAGCATCCATTTTCAATCCTTGCAGTCAACTCTACCTTGGTCAACCATCCATTCAGGTTCCACCCTTTTCATCCTGGGTATCAATAACCCTTGGGTTCCCATTTCTGGTCACATGCTATTGCTATTTTGCACTCATGCTAGTCAAGCCATCTCAACTGTATAATTCGCAAATGGACTAGTCCCTTACCCTGCATAAACTACACTTTCATATTTGCATTTCTTCTGACGTCATTCCCTCATTTCTCAACTGTTAAATCCCAATACATTTGTCCCCTATTGTTTTGCACTTATGCTAAGACCTTGGGAAAAATTCATACTGTCATTTCATTTTGTACTCTTTCCATTTCATTCATTTCCTTGTCACTCAAAAATTTAGTTGACCATCCATCAGGTTGTATCTAGTCATTTTGGGTCACCTTATAAAGGCTAATTCATTTGCCTGGGGATAGTCTCCTCAGTTAGTTAATTTCATATGTTCTTAAATTTTCTAAATCCAGTCATCACATTGGTCTTGGGTTTGGTTTCCTTCAATTCAAACATTCATCCCTCTTGCTGTATGTTAAGTTACTCCACCATAAGTTTTCACTTTGCAGTTAGCCCTTGCTACCTTGCACTTGTGCTTTCACTCAGCTTTCCTTTTGCGCTCAGGATCATCTAAGATTGCCCTATAGTACGTGGGGTGGTCGTGTGACAGGTAGACTGAGTTGTTGGAGTTTGTAGGTAACTGGTGTATAAGCTGGAGGTAATAAGCAGAGGTGCTAATAATAAGCTGTTTTCTTGTGTCATGCTTATAGAATGAGGTAGATGGTTTTGAGGGGTAGGATATTTCAAAGATGGTGTAGATAATAAACCTTGAACTTGGAGCATGACAGGGAGTGAACTTTCCCACTTTTTCAAGGACCAAATTTTCCAGGTTCTTATAACCTAATCCTGTTATTGTTGACATTTCCCATCATTCAACATGCTCTTCACACCATCTTTATTTTCTTACTCCTTTCCACTTTTATAATGTCTTTCCTTTTTTCTTTTCTTTTCTTCCTTCTGATCATTTTCCTTCTTTCTGTCACATGTTGTCTTCTTTTCTTCTCCTCTTTGACCAATCCTGGCGCGCGCGCTGTAAGACTCCAAACGGCGCAGGGCGTTTGCAGTTCTGTGGAGGGGATAGGTGCTATTTTAGGCTTCCCTCCTGAGTGTTACAAAAATATTTAATTGTAACCAGGATCAAGGTCCATTAACCTTTGTTAATGAGGAATCCAATGGGATAGGGATAAGTCAATAGCAATGATAGCTGAGGGGGGAAGCAGCACTACCTGAACCAAGAAGATGAGGAGAAAGACTTTGAACAAAATAAGTTAAATTTTGCTCAGAGCCCAATAGAACAAAGCAGTTGTAAGGAACGGCGCCCACACGCTAATAACTCTGGTTTTCAGCAGGTGCTTTGGAGCAATCAACTCAAACCCAATCAACCTCCAGGTTCTCAATGAACCTGCCCAACTCTCCACAATCAAGCGCTTGAAGGGTACCAGATAACGGTGGGTGGCTGCACAAGACAATGCAATATGTTTATGGATCACTGAAACAAACAGTAACAATTTTGGACTAAGAGTAACCCAACACTTCTCAAGGATTCAAGAATAGTGTGACAGAATGCAACTTGAATAATTAAATGGAGGTTTAAAAATCCAGTTTTAAGCTTAATAAAACCTCTTAGTCAAACGTGACTGGTACAGAGAGACAATCAAATGAATGATCAAGACAAAGTAATGCTCAGAAAAAGGGATCAAGAAGGTATAAAACACTCAAGAATTTGATTTAATTGATTCTTCTTCAACCAGCAAGGCTATGGTTGGTGATAAGGAACAGGGCCACAGAAGGGAAGATCAGAATTTCAGACTTAAAAAAGTCAAGGGTAAGGGATAAGGATCAATGGATAATCAAAAGATATATCTGGATAAGTGATCAATTTCACAAAGGAAGGAGCTCTTGGATCAGAAGCAAAGTTTGCAAACCTAGTAACAACGTAACACACCCTCCCATCCAAATCTGGAGGGGGGTGAGAAAGAAAGAAATTGGATGGTTTTGATGATGAGCAATGGGGTTGATGTGATCAATTATCCTTGCTCACAAGAGGTGATGGTGGTGATGATGAGGACAGCATGATAGATGAATTGATGATGAGAGGGAAGGCAATGATTTGCGCATGGCCAAGCAATGGGGAGGGACATGATGAATGACTGATGGTCACAATGAAAGTGGGGAAGAAATCAAGGATGCAAGCAATGAGGATAAGGAGGAGAGACGCAATGAGGATCAGGAGGAGAGACGCAATGAGGATGAGGAGGAGCGACGCAATGAGGCTGAGGAGGAGCAACGCAATGAGGATGAGGATGAGCAACGCGTGAGGATGAGGAGGAGCAACGCGCAAGGATGAGGATGAGGAGGAGGGACGCGTGAGGATGAGGATGAGGAGGAGCGACGCACAAGGATGAGGATGAGGAGGAGCAACACAACTAGGACAGTTTTTTTTTAAAAAAATTTTTTGAATTCTTTTCCCAAGGTGTCCCAAATGGTTCACCACATCTCTCCCCAACTTACAGAATGTCCCTAGTCTGCATCATAATTTTGAAAACATGAAAAAGAAAAAAAAAAAATAATTGGCCGTTTCTTGATCCTCTAAGTAAAAAAAAAAATGTTGAAACCCATCTTGATCCATCCAAAAGATCCTAAATGTGGAGAAGATAAAAGAAACAGCGTCCCAGTTGCTCACTTATGTGGCATAAAGTAGAGTTTTTACAACAAAACGCAGCAGAGGACCCCGGTGGTGCACAATTGGGAGGACTTACTTTGAACCCAAATTGCCCCCACAACAATAAAATCTCTTAACTTGATCAGCAGAGAACCTTCTAGCCAACTGAGTACCATCCAGTTCTTCCAAAACATAAGATCCACCTCTTTCCCCACAATGACCAAGGCCCTCATGGAGACTTTCAATTATCAAATCTTGCTTAGCCAGGATAGTAACCACAACAAGCGCCCAAGGAGTTCCTCTTTTCATAAGCCTAGAACCTTAGACAAAGAAACTAGAGGACTTTCTTTTAAGGGATCAAAATTCTTTGGCAGAGAGATCAGGGGGTCTTTGGAGAGTTGAAAGGTACTTCTCTAACTTAAGTCAGAAACCTTGTTGGAAACCAGAGTAATCTTGGGAGGAGAAAGCAAAAACAGGGCGGATCAAAGGTTCTTCCTCATCAAAATCCATTCCAACATCCAATTCATTGTCTCCAATAGGCCTTCTAGATGAACCATCAGGCATAGTAAAAGATTTTCCAGGCCTATGAACAATATCAAAGGAGAAAAGTTGGATAAAAGCTACCCAGCGAGTCATTGGAGCATTTGGAAGACTGGGAGCATTGATCATTTCCACAATGGATCAAGCGTCAACTTGCAATTCAAAATGTTGTCCCCAGAGTACTGTTTGGAGTTTCTTCAGCATTCTGGCCACACCACAGAGTTCCATTTTGGGCTGAGAGTATCTAGATTCCACATCCGAAAATAGCAAAGATTCATAAAGAAAAGGGCGGTCCAAACCATTTTCATCTTCCTGAGTAAGGACAGCCCCAACAGATTGATAACTAGAGTTGACATCCAATTTTATTTTGCCAGCTCCAGGCCCATCAGAGATCTTTTTCAAAACTATGTCATTGCCAACATTAGTTTTGAGCAACTGAAATGATTGTTTTCAATCTTGGTTCCAAATCCATTCAGCTTCCTTTCTTGTTAGACAATGCAAGGGTGCACAGCTTTTGGATAGAGAGGGAATGAAGATCCTGAAATAAGTTACAACACCTAGGAAACCTCTAACTTCAGTTGGATTTATTGGAGTAGGCCAGGAGATGATTTTGTTGACTTTAGAGGGTGCCATCCTTCTTCCTTCCTTGCAGACTATATGACCCACAATTTCCAAGGCAGGGACACAGGCAGCAAGTTTTGATCCAGAGACAGTAAGGCCAGATTCCTCCATTCAAAACAGAATCCTTTCCAAGATAGTAGCATACTCCCAGATAAATTGTTGAATTCCTGAGTGCCAAGGTAAGAGCTCATTATCATAGTCAGAAACTGGACCTTTAATTCCACCATCATCAATAAAGATATGAGCATGATCAGGGATTTCGTCTTGGAGGATCCACATCATCTGAGCCTGATATACTGCAACCGAGTTGGTGGCACCTTGAGGAAATTGAGTCTGTTGAAATCAACCAAGAGGAGTATCAAAAGTAGTGAGAGGGCAAGAAATAGGATGCAAAGATTGTTTGTCATAACCCCCCATGATGTCTCCTAGACCATAACAGGCTCTCCCAGAGAAGGATTCAACAAATTCTTCAGTGGCAGGAGGAACACCAGAGTCCTTAATAGTAACTTTATTGAGAGGTTGGAGATCATGAACTACTCTAAGTTTACCATTACTCTTTAGAACACAGAAAACAGGGCTAGCGTAACTGGAGGTTGACTGTTCCTATAGACCAGTACAGACTTGTTTGCGGACCAACTTGCTGAATTTGTTGACTTTTGCAGCAGGAATAGGGATCTTTTTCTTTTGCCAAGGATCATGTTCAACTACAGGGATGATATAAGGGAGACCATAGGATTCTTTCAAGAGACCTCTCTCTTCTTCACAGAATGCAATAGATGTTTCCCTTAGAGATAAGATATTTATGATCAAATTTAACTCATCAGGTAAAAGCCATCCATCTGGACTGAAGTTGACCACCTTCAATTGTTCTTTAGTTACACAACCACAAGGTACAAAGGGGCCAGTAAGAGAATGAGATAGACCACAATAAGGATCACGAGGTAGAGGAGGACGCATGAGAGGAGGATTGAGATTGAGAGGCATGGGTTGGTTGACAGGCTGGACCTTTTTTGCAACTGGCTTATACTTAGTGGCAAAAGAGAGAAGCTCTTGTTTCCTCAAAGCATTCACAAGCAAGACCTGAGTATGAAAACTGAGACCAGATTCCAACATCCTCCAAGTTTGATGTTCCATAAAATTTTTGAAAGGTGCCTTTTCCACACAAGAGGATCCAAAAGATAACGCTTTTCTCACATGTGTGACACGAGGTAGAGTTTTGAAAACTATGGTAGAAGAATTCCCTGATGGTGCAAAATTGGGAGGACTTACTTTTACCCCCAAGTGCCTCCTTTGGAGCCCATACTCCTCCATACCAAAACCATTAAGAAAAGAATTGAGATCAGGATCTAGTTTATACTCATTGCGGAGAATCAAACCAGAGCTAGAGGAAGATTGATCAGTGATAAGAGAACAAGGAAAAGAAGAAACAACAGAACCAGATAGAAGAGAAATATTTTTAGAATTTTGTGTTTTAACATGCTTTTGATTTTGGACATTTTTGAGATCAGAAGAAAAAGAAGAAAGAGATGAAAAGGATGAAAAATATGCCTCAGAGATAAAAGTTGGCCCTATAGTTGAAGTCTGAGGCTAAGAAGAACTACAACTGTCAGTATTACCAACTATTCTGCTAAAAAATAAGAGGATTTAGAAGAATCCTTCTGCTTCCCCTTCAGAACCAATTTAGGTGAAAAACCAGGGAAATCTCTTTCCCAACAACCAGAATCCAAAGAACAGAGAGGAACTTCAATCTTCCTACCATCAGCATCAGGAAGAAGAATTCTCTCCCCAACTTAATCAGAAAACATCAGGGTGGCTCCAAAGTCTATTAAGAAAGGACAACCCAAAATCATAGGACCTTCCAAATGAGTGATCCAAAAGTGACAGGTTCCAACAATATTTTGACCAATTCAAAATGGCACATCATCAGCAATACCCACAAACTCACAAGATTGATTCCCAATTCCATAAACAGCAGAGTTGAAGCTGACCCTTGGACTGAGATTGAGCTTGCAGGCCATTGCATCCAAAATTAAGTTTAGTTGGGACCCAGAATTGACAAGTAGAGAAACTATTTTGGATGAGTCACTTAGAGAGCATGGTAAAAATCCAAGAGGACAAGAATAAAGATTTGAATCAGAAGGAGGATCTGTTCCACAAGAGTCTTCCATCAAAGTTCCAGAGGAAACTTTCAATTCATCAGGACCAATCTCCACACATTGCCTAGAAACCCATTTCTTCATGCCTTCAGCCACAGATGGTGAGATGGAAAGGAGTTCAGCCACAGATATATCAGGGATTTTAAGATCAGAGATTTTCTTTAATACCCCTTCTACAGCGTTGGGGTAGTCTTTGGAAATTCCCCTTTTGAATTGAACCTTGGGTTGAGTTGGAAGAGGAAGTTCAGGTGAGGGTGGCACTATAACTGGATCAGTTGGTCAAGGTTATTTGGATGGCAGAGGAGCAGGATCAGAGTATTCTGGGAACCTATCCATGAGGGGTTCCTTTTCTACTTCCATGTATTCTACCTCAGAAGAAGGAGGCTCCAGTGAAGATTGACGTTTGACAGGTTTTTGAAGAATTGAAGATGGAACAGGAGGAGCTTTATGAGGTCTGGGTTCTTCATGTTGTTTCCTAGCTGGATCAGATTGATAAGTTCCAGAACAGCTGGAATAAGAGACAGCAGGAGGATACCAAGGTTGAAGAGTTCCACAAGCAGATTGAAAATCAATAGAGGCCAAGGATGCCTTCTTGGGAGCAGAAGGCTGGAAAGAGGCCACCACATGACAAATTGGACAAGATGAATCAAAAGGGATAAGTGCACCATTAGGGAGAAAGAAGTTGCTCCCTTTCTGTTCCACCAACATTTCCTCCTTGTCCTTCTGGAGTCCAGGACAGCAACCAGTTCCATGACCTTCTCTGTGGCAATAATGGCAAACCATGGTTGACCTAGGAACAGAGTTGGAGGGTTTAGGGACAACCAGAGAGGAGAGTTTCTGATCCATTTTATTCTCAAAAGCTTGCAAGAGTTTGGTGATCTCATCAATAGTAGGTGTTTGCCGGTGGGTCTTAGGATTTGGTTTAGGTCTGCAATTGGCTTCCATCTTATTCATGATTTTGTTAGATGCTTGAAAAGAGGGGGCAGGGACTGGTTCAGTGATTCTAGGTTTTTCAAAGGTGAGAGCTGTTTGACCTTTCAGTACTTTATCCACAGTATTCCTAAGAACCATGAAGGCAGGGAGCTTGAACCGATTATCTCTTGTAGTGATCATGGATCCAGATTTCACCAATTCATCCTTAATTTTTTCCTGCACTCCTGGAGAGAAAGACTGAAAAAATTGCACTCAAATTTTGTCCACCGTATCAATGTGATTGTTTTGGATAAGATAGGATTGGATAGGGTCCCAAGATTTTCTGAAAGCTTGATAATCAGAGGCTGAGGAGATACCACCATTGGAGGTCCATTGAGAGACTAGGGCATCCAGATCTTGGAGAGTGAACCTAGCTATATCAATTTTGCCCCAGTAGGCAATCATTGCCTCCTTAAGAAGTACCCAGTCATGGGATTCAAATCCATTGAATTATTAAAGTAATTCCATGAATTTTTCAGAGGAGATAAAGAATTGCAGTTGATAAGCCATGTCATATTCACTAGCACCGTCCACTTCAGCAGCCATCTTGTAGGAATCCAGGAACCATTCAACATTTGTACCGTTAAAGCATAAGTTCTTGTTCTGAGGTTTGATCTTGATCATCTTGGCCGTAACAGAGGTAGAAGGGGTACTGATAGATTCCATTTTGACAAAATATTTCCTAAGGCATCCAAAGAACAGATTTCCAAAGTTGCTCACGAGTGTGGCAAGGGTAGGGTTTACAAAAAAACAACTAGGATCAAACCCCTTGATGGTGCACAATTGGGAGGACTTACTTCTGGAACAAGTTGCCTCCACGGATCAGATCAAGATGATAACAGAAACACAGAAAAAAAAAGAAAAAGAGAAAAAGAGAAAAAGAGAAAAAGAGAAAAAGAGAAAAAGAGAAAAAGAGAAAAAGAGAAAAAGATCGGATTTCAAAGTTGATTCCACAAATCTGGGACTGTAAATCCCAAGGTTGCTGTTTTGATCCCGGCACGGGGGACCAAAGGTAAGACTCCAAATGGCGCAGGGCGTTGGCAGTTCTGTGGAGGGGATAGGTGCTTTTTTAGGCAGCTGTCCTGAGTGTTACAAAAATATTTAAATGTAACCAGGATGAAGGTCCAGTAAACTTTGTTAATGATGAATCAAATGGGATAGGGATAAGTCAATAGCAACAATAGCTGAGGGGGGAAGCAGCACTACCTGAACCAAGATGATGAGGAGAAAGACTTTGAACAAAATAAGTTAAAGTTTGCTCAGAGCCAAATAGAACAAAGCAGTTGTAAGTAACGGCGCCCACACACTAATAACTCTGGTTGTCAGCAGGTGCTTGGGAGCAATCAACTCAAACCCAATCAACTTCCAGGTTCTCAATGAACCTGCCCAACTCTTGGCAATCAAGCGCTTGAAGGTTACCAGATAATGGTGGGTGGCTGCACAAGACAATGCAATATGTTTATGGATCACTGAAACAAACAGTAACAATTTTGGACTAAGAGTAACCCAACACTTCTCAAGGATTCAAGAATAGTGTGGCAGAATGCAACTTGAATAATTAAAGGGAGGTTTAACACTCCAGGTTTAAGCTTAATAAAACCTCTTAGTCAAACGTGACTGGTACAGAGAGACAATCAAATGAATGATCAAGACCAAGTAATGGTCAGAAAAGGGGATCAAGAGTGGTATAACACACTCAAGAATTTGATTTAATGAATTCTTCTTCAACCAGCAAGGCTATGGTTGGTGATAAGGAACAGGGCCACAGAAGGGCAGATCAGAATTTCAGACTTTAAAAAAGTCAAGGGTAAGGGACAAAGATCAAGGGATAATCAAAAGATATATCCGGATAAGTGATCAATTTCACAAAGGAAGGAGCCCTTGGATCAGAAGCAAAGTTCACACACCTAGTAACAACGCAAAACCCCCTCCCATCCAAATCTGGAGGGGGGTGAGAAAGAAAGAAATTGGATGGTTTTGATGATGAGAGATGGGGTTGATGTGATCAATGATCCTTGCTCACAAGCGGTGATGGTGGTTATGTTGAGGACGCCATGATAGATGAATTGATGATGAGAGGGAAGGCAATGATTTGTGCATGGCCAAGCGATGCGGAGGGCCATGATGAACAAATGATGGTTGCGATGAAAGTGAGGAAGAAATCAAGGATGCAAGCAATGAGGATTAGAAGGATGCGAGAGATGAGGATGAGGAGGAGCAAAGCAATGAGGATGAGGAGGAGCAATGTGATGAGGCTGAGGAGGAGCAACGCAATGAGGATGAGGATGAGCGATGCGCAAGGATGAGGATGAGGAGGAGCGACGCGCAAGGATGAGGATGAGGAGGAGTGACGCGCAAGGATGAGGATGAGGAGGAGCGACGCGCAAGGATGAGGATGAGGAGGAGCGACGCGACTAGGACAGTTTTTTTTTTTAATTTTTTGAATTCTTTTCCCAAGGTGTCCCAAATTCTTCACCACAGCGCACTTACTACTCCCCCGGCTGTGAAACCTCAATGTGCACCATTCTTGACTCAACCCCCAGTGCCAACTCCTCAGCTGCTTTCTTGACAACTCTCATCCTCAACCACCACCCTCATCCAACCAACCCTCAATCATCCTCTCACTCACCCTCAACTCCCAACACTCAAATCCCCAACTTTGACCTCAAATCTTGCCCTTACTAATTTTGAACCTTCACGCTGCTCACTTACCTCCTCCATCATCAACTACTACTCCTTGCAATTCTCCCTCAACTTCTGCTCCGCCATCTTACCATGTGGTCAAAGATTCCTTTAGGTATCTCTTCTGATCTTTCTTCTCAAGTCACTCCTTTGTAAATAACTACCTGGCGTCTCAGTCTCATTGAAATGAATCTTTAGTTTCATTCTTTCAATTCTTCAATTATCAAACTGTTTCCCCAGCTCAAAAATTTCTTGACACCAGTGAGTTTTTCCCCATGTAGGCTCCTCATGTTGTGGTTTTCCCCCATGTTGAAGTTGGTTGGGTATTGAGTGAGTAGGTTTTGTATGGTGAATTCTGAAAATGATGATGAGGATGAGTTGGAGTATGAAATATATTTTCTTGCAGTGATACTTGGGGATTTTGAAAGGATGATGGAAGACCATCTTCAGAGTCCTAGTAGTCTGCCACAATTTTGGGTATTTAGGTCCTTGATTTCACTGCAGAATTCCTGTCCTATTGTCATCAAAGCTGGTAGGTTGGAACTGGGCTCATAACCTATTTAACCACCCCAGAACAGAGTGGGATGTGAGTAGACAGGTCTTGGGAACAGGAGGCAAGCATGAGCAAAGTGAAATGAAATACCTATTGAATAATTCCAGCACAGAGTGAGATGACAGTGGGCAGGTCTTGGGACCAGGAGGCAACCACAAGTGAAGAGAAATGAAATACCTGATGAGCCGGTAGGAGTGGTTGAAGACAAAGAGAATGAGTTTAAGATTGCAAGCATAGGAGTTCAACTAATAGGGGTGAAAGATAGGAGCAAGAGACAGGAGACAGAAACAAAAGAAAGAAGCAGTTTGGTATCAAGCCTATTAAATTACACCCGCATGGAGTGAGATGTGAGTGGGCAGGTTGGGGGACCAGGAGGCAAGCACTAGTGAAGAGAAATGAAATCCCCAATGAGCAGGTAGGAGCATTTGAAGACAAACAGGATAAGTCGGATAAGTCAGAAAAGCAAGATAGGAGCTAGGTACAACAATATAATGGTGTAGATACAAGGCTTCCTTAAACCTAATCTGTTGAGAGGTGCAAGTTCAAGTGTCAGATTAGGTTGGCCGTTTGGTCTTCATTTGGTCTCCATTGGGTCACTTGCATGAGTTGGACGTCTCAGTTCAACACGAAGGTGGGAAAGGGGTCAAATTAAACATCAATACAACTAGCTCGGGGATTATCTTGAGTTCCTTTTTTCTTTTCCTTTGACAAATACCATTTGTGCGATTTCCGGGAAACAACACAGATATCTCTCGGAAGAGTTGACAAATAATGGAAAAATGGGACAAGAGAATTAGGACAAGGGAACGATGATTGCGGCAAGAGGGAACAAAAAATTGCGGGGGAAAGGTTTTTTCAGTCGGAAGGGGGGTGATCAATTTGGGGCGGCAGAAAATTTTCCCGGAAAAAGTCGACAAAGCTTCCGGGAAGGGCAATATATACAACTCTTGTTTTTGCTTATCCTTCGGGTAAATATTGATCGTACCCAAACAAAGGATTCGATCCTCAGAAATGTGGGTTAACCTTTATTGACCCCGTTCGAGGCGTGCGAAGCATGAAAAGGGCACGGGAACTCGACACCGTGCTGGTCCTGGCTGTTGCAAAAGCTTCCATACACTTTATGATTGCAGGAAGGGAAGATGGTAACCTCGGACACCATGTGGCCTTCACAAAACCTTCGATGGTGTCGACAAGAGCATTGGCGCCAAGCCCTACATTCCACGAATGGAGTTGGGTTGTTTACCCTCTGAGTGGGATTTTCACTTTCCACGCCGCAAACGGGACACCGCAATGGGGCTCCAGACGAATAGACAGCGAATGCCAGAAAAGCGATAGTGATCAAACTTTGAAGGTGCATGACTGGATCTAAGAAGCCCTGATAAAGTAGAGTAAGGCTTTGGGGACGTTGACGTAACCGTAGACGGGGTTAGCTAGTTGAGCGCCCAAACTAGAAGCCTGATCATTGACGCGACGGACCTCGCGCCGTCATGAAGGAGCACTGTTGCAGGGGCTTACTTGAATGTGGTCAACGGCTGGCTCACCCGATGTGTATTGGACGGGTGCTTGGTGGCTAGACTGAAAGCTGCAGAGATTCTAGTTGGCAAAAGAGCCTGTTTGCGGCATGGCGACGGTCACTTGTTCGCATCCGTTCCCTCAGATATAGTAAACCGATAAAGGCGCTCAATATGACGTTACAGTAATTAATACTGACGGAACGCACTCAACCCCCAGAGGAGTTCATACATGTATGCTTGTCCCACTCCAGTACCGCTTATTCAGTAAAGGCTTATGCACTCATGATAATAACTAAGCCCTATCGCAATGAACCGTCGCATCAAAGCTTTGTGCCATCTCGGGCGATGACCAAGCTCCTAGAGGTCGGATGTGACGAGGGCCGGTGACTAATGTTGACGTTTCGACTACTGTGGAGTGATGGTGAGTTGATAAGCTCAAAACAAATTGACCACTCGGAGAAATTTATTCCGACAGGTTCCAGGCTAGGGTGGGTAACGTTTTGTTCGATTTGCTGATATTTGAGAATGATGTCAGACGTAGGATATGGAGCCAAGATTGATCGTCTCGTTACTGCAGCCGCGATCAAGTGTCATGAACGGGTCTCCTGTATTATTATTCATGATACAACAAGCCCAAGACAATCATGGTGTAATCTTGTGTCAAAACGAGTTCTTTATTACAGCGATGCAAAACCAGAACTTGTAAAAGAAACAGCATGAAAGGGAATAATTGGGTCTCTCGGATCGAGTAATGAAGCAAGATCGAGACGCTGAGACGAAACTAGTGGAAACAACGTCACCCGGAATGACCTCAAGCTTGTGAGGGTCGGTTCAATACACTCAGGTCAGGAAGTTACGATGATAGAAAGACAAGTCTGCAAACAGGTGGATGGAGAATAAAAGAACAACGTGGTAAGCCCGAGCAATTTGGATAGAGTGGAGAATGAATCAGCCGTCAGAAGCAAACAAGAAACCGAAATAGAGGGGAAAGAACGAGAGAGGACTTAGTTTGATAACTAGCTCCCCTCGGACTACGTGGGCCTCCTCCTGATTACTAAGGTCGAAGACGACTTTGATGGTGCTGGAGATAGGTTTAATTCAAGTTCAATGACCCCTAGGTTGAGTGCAGTAGGAAGCTGAGGGCTGTGTGAGGAAGTCATGGGGTGAGCTGATAGGAGAATGGGAACTCAGGGTGCTTATCGGGTCGGGCCCACCCGTTTTTGCTGAGCCCAAAAACGGCCCGTCAATAAACGGGCTTTGGCGGGCCGGGTATACTCATAAATTTGTCGAGCCAAAACAGGACCCAAGCCCAAATTGTTGGGCTTTTTGCGGGTTCGGGCCAGTAAGCGGGCACCCAGGGTTTTTTTAACTGAAAGCTGCTTGCTGCACTTTCAAATAGCTCAACACAATTTTTGAAAAGGGTGATGCACTTTAAAATCATGAAAAAATGCAGTTTTGAGGGGAAAACAATCAATTTTGATTGATAGAGAGAACAGATGAAGAAATAATATTCAATTGTTCATCCAATCTTGACTGCAAATCAGGGCTTCAAGGGCCTCTGGAGCCAGTTTTGTCCTGAAATCATCCAAAACATGACAACTGGTAGACAAGGCCTAAAAGATTACAAATAAAAATGAATTAATTATCACACAAAAATAAATAAAGAAGGAGATGAGTCTAACTGATTCTGATGCAATAGATGTCATTAGAATCATCAACATTGTCTTTGATAAACAAGCTAATAATGGGAATTGACATGAATTTTCTTTCCACCAGTTGAGTAAGCTAAATTCAAAATTACTTTCAAGTATTTCAATCAAAGTTTCTTGAAGGTATAAATCCAATTCAGCAAAAGAGGTGCTTGATTGCAATTGTGTGTTTCCTTGTAAAAACTTGCAAAAACCATCTGATTTGGAATTTCTATAGGATTTTTCAACAATTTCACAAGAAGTAATTTTTTGTTTTTCCACTAATGATTTGCAAGAATAACATTCAAGCAATAGATGCATTGTCTTTCTGAGGTCTTGTATGTAATTTTGAACCAATTCAACATTCATAGTCCTTGACATGGTGTATTCTATGTATTTGAACTTGTAGCTGGGATCAAAAACAATTGCAAGAGCTAGAAATTCACTCATGTTGGACCAGTACTTGCAAAATTTATCAATCATTGGCTGAACTGTTCAGGCAATATGATCATTTCCAACTTCTTGAGATGAAACTTCCAGATGATATTCTATGTACTTCAGAGTAAGGAAAAATAGGTTTGAAGTTGGATATTTTGTACCAGAAAGTTCATTTTTTGCTTTTTGAAAAATTTCAAAGAAGTCCTTCATTACTTCAAGTTCAGGCCATTCAGCCTCAGAGGTGGAGTCTAAAAATTGTGAGTTTGACATCTGATGATGCTGAAATGCTGATTTGTATGGGAATGCAGAAGAGATCATTTCACAGGTTGAGTTCCATTGTGTTGGGACATCAGTATTAGGTACCTTCAGTTTTTTTTTGATAGGCCAACAATATCCATGGAATGCTCAAAATTTTGTTTTCTGGATTGGGAACCTCTGAAAAACTTGATGTTGGACCTGAGTTTGTTGATAGCATCAAAAGAAGCATTAAATCCATCTTTGACAATAAGTTTGAGGATATGGGCTGCAAATTGGACATGAAGAAACATTTCACCCAACACTGATGCATTGTTTGGACATTCAAGAAGCAGATTGTGTAATTGATTAATTGCAATATCATCAGAGCTAGAATTATCAGTAGTAACAAATGAGCATTTATCCATCAAATCCCAATCATGCAGGGTCTGGGCTAATTTTTCACCAATTGCAATGCTAGTATGTGGGGCTGGAAGTTGTTTGAATGACAAAATATTCTTGTTAAGTTGCCAATTATTATCTATAAAGTGAACTTTTACCACCATGTAGCCATCATTTTGAGGAGATTTCCACAAATATTTTATAAGTTAAATTTTTGTACTTTTTCCAGCAGGTATGGATTGAGTCCTTCAGGCTATCATATAACTCCATCACATCAATTCTGACAGTATGTCAAATAATTGGTTGAAATAATGGTTTTACTTGCTTTAAAAATTCCCTGAATCCTTCATGCTCAGCCATCATGAATGGATACTCATGCTTAACAATCATCTTCACCATTTCCAATCTTGCAATCTTCTGGTCAAACTTCCATTTCAAAAGGTTTCCCTTTTCAGAATTCAATAGTGTTTTTAGTGGTCCAGATGAGTTTCCTGACTGTGTGCATCTCTCAGAATGACAGTGGAGGTGAGTTTTCCCAGAACGCGCTGTCCCAGAAAGAGAAGCCTTTCAAGATTTGCAGATTTCCTGGAAATCATTACCTGATCATGTGGAAGATGATTTGATTAGAAATTGATCAAACAACATGCGCCCAGTAAAATCATACTTACCTGTGTCTTTTTGCTCAAAGAAATCCCACACATTGCTTGTTTTTTGCCTCTGTTTTTTTGATTCCGTATCACTGACAACCACAACATGATCCCCTTTGTTGGTTTTCAAAGGAATTTTTCTTCTGATGCGGAAATGGAAGAGTTGCAAGCGGAGGACACTAATTGGTTGAATGAGGAGGAAGTTGAGGGACTGGTAGCTCAAAGCAAGAGAGGTGATGCACTGGTAGCTGGAAGCAAGGTATTTGATGGACTGGTAGCTTGAAGAAAGGGAGCTGAATGACTGGTAGCTTGAAGCAAGGGAGGTATCATACTGACACCTAAACTCAGTCTAACCTCAGTATAATCTACTTTCCTCAGGAACTTCAACCCCAGGGCTCTAGAGACTTTACCAGTATATCTCGTTCAACTACATATCCTCAGGATCTTCATGCCTTACATATATACATATAGTCTAACCTCATGCATTGTACATATGGAATCCTTAGGATTGCATATACTTAACTCTTGGTTCTGCATATCCTCTAACCTTCTTAAATCTGTCTATCCCATTCTTCATTATGGTTTATCCTTTGAGAATCCTTATTTAAATCCTCTTACAGATTGTATAACATACTCTCCATACTTAGTACATAGTGTCATGACCTCCATGCACACTGTACATCCTCTCACTGTACATTCTCAACTTAGAAAGCCAGACCTGTAGCCTGGCCCCAATGTGGTAAGCAGCCTAACTACAATGTAGTAGCATACCTGATCAGCCCTCTCTGTTACCTTGACTGCTCCCTTGGCATCACATATGTAGCCTGAGCCCCAAGCATCTGTACCTCTGTTGTAGTCCAGCCTCCTTTCTACTTAATCAGCCCTTCTATTCCTCTTCCTGATTGTCCCCCAAGAAATCAGTTTACTACTTCTTACTAGGAATCCATCCCAGCAAGTGTCATTCAGCACCTTAACTCCAATTCAATCCTACTCTGCTCCTTGTAGCATCTTCAAGTATTCTTGCCCCAAGCCTACTGAGAGTAGAGTCCCCTCTGTGCCAAGCCCTGCTTGCATTCAGAAGAACTTGTGAAATTAAACTGATTTCTTCCCCAATAACCCCTTCTCCACCAACCACAAGCCTTATCCTATTTAAGCAGCATCAAATATTGATATTGAGTTGTGGTAATTTTTGTTTGCTTTATTTCCTGTCCCAACATTGAGCTTGGCTATTGAGTTGTGGCCATTTTCATTGTACCCCTTACCTTGCTATCAAACCTCCATAAAGGCCCAAATTTACAATCTAAGCTCCTCTTTGATTCTTCAACACTTCAACTCTTTGACGCTTTGACACTTCAAAACTTTGAAACTTTAATGCTTCAACACTTTGACACTTTGACGCTTTCATGCTTTGACACTTTGATGCTTTGACAAGGTACTTCAAAGGTTTCTTTGATAAATATTTGAGTTAGTCAGGGTAAAACCTTTTTAACCATTTTATTCTTGTTCTAAGGTGAAGAAATATTTTTGAGTAATTATTTATCCTTAAGCATGCCCCCACAAAGTGCTATCTTTTCTCACGTCTCTAGCCCCGCTGTCACCCATAGCTCCAGAGGGAGAGGTGCCAATGAACCCACTGACCCTTCTACTCCCAGAGATTGTGGTAGAAATCTTTCTAACCTGCCAGAACCAGTGGCTACCACTTCTACTCCTATGGATACTGGCTTATTTGAGCCTATACCTCAAGTATCTCTTTCTACTTTTCCTTATTCTGACAATGCTAGCCTCCACAGGGTTATATGTCAGTTTCCAATTCCAGGCTACCATGGCTTGGGCTCCCCTGCCTACAATGCCAGCATGGTCCCAATCCCAGGAGAAGAAGAAGAAGAAGGAGATGAGGATGAGGACTCAGGATTTGATTCCAGAATCTTTAGTGGCTTGGATTCACCCTCCCCAGGGGGTAATCCTGGCCCAACTTTTAATGCAACAGCCATCCCTTCAACTTCCCCAACCACTAACCTTGCTTCCATCTCTCAGGGCCCTTCAACTGAACCTGCTCTGCTGGCCATTCTTCAGCAAATGACCACTGCAATGAACCATCTCTCTAGACCTGTTGAACATGAACCTTCTACTAACTTTAAATCCCCATCTATCAATGCTCCAGAAAAATTTGATGGGACAAACCCAACCAAGCTCAGGCCCTTCCTCCAAGCTTTTGAAATAATCTTTGCTAATGATGAAAGGGTTTTTGCTAATGACAGAAAGAAATTATTCTTTACGGTCTGTTACTTCACAGGAAATGCCATTCAATGGATCCAACCTTATCTTTCTCAAGTTGGTAATCATGAGCCAAATTTCACACTTAAATTGTGGTTTCTATTTACTCAACAGCTCCATACCATTTTTGGGGATTTTATGGAAATTTAATGTGCTGAGAAGGATCTAACCCTTTTTAAGATGAAAGATACTGGCTACGAAACTAAATATATAACTTAATTCAGGACACTTATGACTAAGTTCTCTGGATGGGGTGATAAAGATTTTTTCTTAAATTTTAGACAGGAACTCCCAGCAAGAATACTGGATCAACTAGCTGGTTATGATGGACCTCAATAAATCTTTCAAGAACTAATGGAAATTTTCCTTAAATATGATACATACTACCATGAAAGGATCCAGGCAAGGTCCTTCAGATCCCCTCAGACCTCAAGACCTGGACCCAGTTCTTGCAATCCTCAAAAATCCCAAAAGCCCAGCCAACAAGGTAGGTTCAAGGGGAAAGCAAAGGCAACCCCTACCAAGTCTGCTCCAACCTATGTTCCCAATCCCAATGTGGGTGAGGATGCACACCTCAAGGCTGAAGAAAAGGCTAGAAGGGAAAGAAAGGGTTTGTGTTACTATTGTGGAGGTGCTCACAAGTTTAGCCTCTGCAGGAAACTTCCAGACTTTAAATCTGGCCAAAAACCCACTCCTGGTAAACCCAAACAGGGAAAAGACTAGGTGATGGAAATATGGTACTCCTTGACCATCTCCCCTCCAATATTTGAGTACAAACTTTGGGATGGAAAGACTCTTACCTCCCTACTAAAGACTTATATTTTATTTTTTTATTCAATAATCAGGCCTATAGCCCACTCATTAAATGTGGAGGAACTCAATCTGTTATTTTCAAATCTATTGGTTTCAATTTTTTCTCTTTTTCCAAAACCTGTGACCACTCCCATTTTTTTATTTACCTTAAACCTTTCTGAATCACCTTCCTGGGAAATCACTCATAAGGTTTCCTTTAAATTCTCCCTACCATCCATTCCCAACTTAGAATGGGAATTATTGGTTGTTGATACACCTTCAAAAGAAGATATTATTCTATGTATTGAATTCCTCCATTTCTGGAAACCAGAGGTCAATTGGAAATTTGGATTGATCACCCCAAGGCACCAACCAAGTTGTGATCATTCCCCTTCTGTTGAACTCTTTTTGGCCACTACTCACCTTCCACCAGTGAATCTGCAGATCACTGCTCCTTCTCCCTCTTCAGAATATATGCACTCAAAAAGCTTTCCCTTGATTTCAACAACCACTTTTGTGAACAGGATATTCTTTGGACATTCTCTGAAATTCTTGAAGAATATAGAGGATGATCTATCCATTCAAATCTTGCATATGATTATTTCCACTTCTGATTCTGCCCAAAAGAAGACTACTGCTGAAGGTCTAGATGAAGATGAGGAAACTGATGAAATTGAAAATGTGATGGAGAGAGTCCCAGAAGCTTACCATGAATTTTTAGATTTTTTTTCAAAGTTTAAAGCTGATAAAATCCCCCCTCACCTTGCTTACAATCACCATATTGAGCTGGAAGGCCCTTTGCCTCCACTTGGGCCAATCAACTACCTCAGTCATCATGAGAAGGAGGCCCTACAAGCCTACATAGCAGAAAATATAGAGAAAGGTTTCATTTTTGCCAGCACTTCAAGCACTGGAGCACCTTTCCTCTTTGTGAAAAAGAAGGATGGTGCTTTGTGGGTGTGTTGACTATTGCAAACTTAATGCTGTTACTTGAAAGAATCAGTATCCTATTCCTCCCATGACTCACTTATTAACAGTCTTTTCTGGTTCTACCATTTTTTGAAAAATTGACCTCAGGGGTGCTTACAATCTCCATTGAATTAAAGAAGGGGATGAAAATCTTACAGCATTCAGAAATAAGCTTGAAAGTTTTGAATATTTGGTAATGCCATTTGGGCTAACAAATGCTCCTGCCTCTTTCCAATGTCTTGTTAATGACATTTTTTCAGACCTTCTAACCATCTGTGTGGTGGTATACCTTGATGAAATCACATAAGTCAAAACAACTAGGAAACCTTCAACTTCAATAGGATTGATTGGAGTGTGTCAAGAGGTGATCTTGTTGACATTGGCTGGTGCCGTCCTTCTTCCTTCCTTGCAGACCACATGACCAACAATTTGCATAGCAGGGAAACAAGCAGGCAATTTGTATCCAGAGACATTAAGGCCAGACTCCTTAATTAAAAACAGAATCATTTCCAAATTTTTAAAATACTCCCAAATGAATAAAAAAATTCCTTAATGCCAGGGCCAGAGCTCATTATCATAGTCAGAAAATGGACCTTTAATTCTGCCATTGTCAATGAAGATACCATCATGATCATGGATTTCATCCTGGAGGATCCAAATCATCTGAGTCTGATAGACTGCAACTAAATTAGTGGCACCTTAAAGCAATCAAGTAAGTCCAAATCAACCAAGAGGATTATCAAAAGTAGTCAGAGGGAAAGAGAAAGGATGTAAGAATTTTTTATCATAACCACCCATGATTTCCCCTAGACCATAGCAAGCGCTCCCTGAGAAAGATTCAAAAAATTCTTCAGTGACAGGAGGAAAACCAGAGTCTTCAATAGTAACTTTGTTAAGAGGTTGAAGATCATGAACTATTCTAGGTTTACCATTAATCTTGAGGACACAGAAGACAGGGCTGGAATAAATGGAAGTTGAATGTTCATATACAACAGTACAAACTTGTTTGCAGACCAACTTGATAAATTTCTTGACTTTAGCAGAAGGGATTGGAATATTTTTCTTTTGCTAAGGATCATTTTAAACTACAGGGAAGATATAGTGACGACCATAGAATTCTTTCAAGAGACCTCTGATCTCTGTACATAAAGCAATAGATTTTTCTCTTAGATATAGCAAATTTTTGATCCAATTTAACTCATCACAAAAAAGCCATCCATCTGTGTTAAAATATGTATTCACTTACGCATGTGCTACATTTGAGTGTAATCCAAATGGGATGCACATGTGGGCCTCTGCGGCCCATTGGACACACACATGGACAATACGTGCCTGTGTGGATGTCACGGATTTGGGGAAACTGGCCTCAAATTGCGTGAAAAAGGCCTATTGGTATACGGGCCCTAAGGGGCCTGATGGGGTATATGGGCAAATACAGCCAGATGGGCCTGTATGGGCATAATTGGGCCCGGGGTTTATTTTGGACATACTTGGCCAGACGGGCTGGCCCACCAAAGTATGTTGAACTCACTTTTTGGGCTTGGGGCCGCCCATTAGGGGCCACCGCCTGTGTTTCAGCCCATTTGGGGCTGCCCCCCGTGTTTCAGCCCGCTTGGGGCTACTGTTCTTGCTTAAGGCCCTTTTATGGGGCCCCACAGCCCGTCAGGGCCTTTGTAGGGGGCAGGGGGACTCAAAATGGAGTCCCCCCACCATGGTCGCGGCTGCCATTCTGGGTGGCGGGGGCGGGGCTGGGGCCAATGGTCCTGGTGTGGTGAACCATTTGGGTCACCTTGGGAAAAGAATTCAAAAATTGTAAAAAAAAAAAAAAAAAAACTGTCCTAGTTGCGTCGCTCATCCTCATCCTCATTGTTGCGTGTCTCTCCTCCTCATCCTCATCATCGCGCGTTGCTCCTCCTCATCCTCATTGTTGCGGGTTGCTCTTCCTCATCCTCATTGTTGGGCGTCGCTCATCACTCATCATCATCATCATCGTTGGCTTCCTTCTTCTCATCCACCCCAACCAACCATGGAAATCAATTGGGGCATCCAAAAAGTTTAGAAGGCTCAGATCAAAACTCAAGACTCATCAGGGTGCCAAGAAACAATTCTTGGTCACCAGTAGTGGTCAATTCAAATAATCTTAGCCACTCCTATCTTCCCACCATCATCAATCCGTCCATTGTCATTGATTGGTTGAGTGTTATCGAATCATCCAACTCAAGGCCAATCTCAAGCCCATCAGGATTTACTCAATTGCCTCCAGCCATTGAGTCCTGCCTGCCATCATCCTCCCATCCAGTCTTACTCTGATCAAGATCAAGACAGTCTTGATGCCTACCTCAACTCCCTCACCTTCCCCCTGGGAATCTCCCACCCCCCTTCCATCTTTGGGCGGGGGTGAAAAGGCATCGTCTACTGCCCGTGGAAATCCACGGGCGGTCTGGTTCATTATCTTTTCCCACCCCTTCCGCCTTTGGGTGAGGGGTGGGTGATTCCGGTGTTGCCGAGCGCGCCCCTTGACAGACGGACGCAAAAGATGGTGAAGGGATGAGAAGGATCCCACCCCGGTCAGGCAGGCTGGATTTCCACCGGCCTGCGTAATCTGAAAAAAAATTTCTTTTTCCGCTCTATTTGTAGAATCCGTTGTACATAGTCTAACAGGGCCTCCTGCCCATATAAGGAGGGGCTCTCCCCTGCCTTTTGGGGGGGAAGCAGCACATTGGAAATCACATCAGATCAGCACATGGTATCCTAACACACACCACATCCTAAGATCATCAGTATCCTCTTGAAATATATCATCCGTGGGGTCTTCATTCCCCTCTATCTGGCGCAAAAATTTGGGTATATCTATGATTTCCCCTTGATCCTTGAGACTCCATACTCAAACCCTTGATCCTTGATCCTCATTATCAACCAATAGCTTTGCTTGTTGAAGAAGAATTTGACTTATTGAATTCTTGAGTGTGTGACACCACTCCTGATCCCTTTATCCGACCATACTGGTCCTGATAATCCTTTGATTATCTTCCTGGAACCAGTCACATTTGAATGAAGAGGTTTTATTAAGCTTAAAACCTGGAGTGTTCAACCTCCCTTCATCTCTTTTGAAGTTGAATTCTGCCACGCTACTCTTGAGTCCCTTGAGAAGTGTTGGGTTATTCTTGTTAGAATCAGTTATTGTTTTGCTTCTAGAGCTTCTTTAAACAATTAGCTTTGTCTTTTGCGGCCACCCACAGTTATCTGGTACCCTTCAAGCGCTTGATTGCGGAGAGTTGGGCAGGTTCATTGAGAACATGGAGGTTGTTTGGATTTGAGTTGATCTTTCCTAAGATTCTGCTGACAACCAGAGCTATTAGCTTGTGGGCGTTGTCACTCCCAATTGCCTTTTCTTGTTGAACTCTGAACAATTCTTGACTCCTTCAATTCAAGTCTTCCCCGACATCATCTTTCCTCAGATAGTGTTTTCTCCCTGCTACCAACTACTATAATCTTTATCCTCTTACTTTTGGTTCCCCGTTTACCAGGTTCTGGACTTTGATCTTGGTTACATTTAAATATTTCTGTAACACTCAGGAGGGCAGCCTAAAAAAGCACCTATCCCCTCCACAGAAATGCCCACGCCCTGCGCCATTTGGAGTCTTACACCGGCTCCTCCCTCTCCCCTTGCTTACCATTGCAAGGAGGAGGAGGAGAGCTGGCTGGGTTGAACCAGCCAGTGACCGGTTGCAAGAGGCAACCGGTCGGGGTGGGGGGGGGACCTGATCACCCCCCCACCAAGTGTGGTGGCTAGGTTGGTTGCAGCGAGGCTACCAGTGGTGGGGGGGAATTGACCACCCCCCCACCATCAAAGGGGCGCTCTCCCCCCCCCCTTTACCAAGGGGGAGGAGCAATGGGCTGGAGGGGATCTGACCACCCCCTAGCCCACCTACAATGACAAAGCCCTGGGGGATTTGACCTCCAGGGCCCCTGGTAAGGGTATTTGACCGCCCCCTCCAGGGATTTGAGAGAAAGAGGGGGGGGGGTGGCATGTCCGCTGGTTACACCCCCCCCATGTGTGTCCAAGACTGGATCCAGGTGTGTCCTGGGTCCCACCTGGCCATTTGTATTGCCAGGGGCTGTTTGCATGAGGCAACCAGCCAGCATGTGAGGTAACAGGCCGGTTTTAATAGACAACCTGCCAGGGGTTTGAACAGCTAAGGGGCTGGTTCAGCCCCATTAAGGTGGAAACACCAGAAATGACCAGAATAGGCTGCTTGTAAGGGTACAGGGACTGATTCCATGCGGGCTGATGTAGCCCAAACCAAGTAACAAGGCCTTTAGAGCCTGTAGAGCTCCTTTGGAACGGAAAATGTGCCTTTTGGCTTGTTGTATCATGGGCTCACAAGAGGCCAATCTTTTGTACTTAAGGAGCTCTTCTCCCTGCTGTTTTTCATCTTCCATTCATCATCCAATTGAATTCATCACTGATATTATCCAACATTTTTCCCCATTGTGAGAGCCCATTAGCAATTATTGACACAAGGTGTCCAGCATTTATTTTTCAATAATTCTCATTTGCCTAAGCTAATTGCTGGCCATAATTATAACAATCTGGAACAAAGTAAAAATTTCAGATTTTCTTCAGTTAACAAACAATTGGGCACAAAGGGACCAGTAAGAGATTGAGATAGACCACAGGTAGTATCAAAAGATAAGGGAGGACCCCTGAGAGGAGGATTGAGGTTGAGAGGCACAGGCTGGTTGACTGGTTGGAAATTTTTGTAACTGGCTTATAATTAGTAGCAAAAGAGAGAAGTGCTTGTTTCCTCCAAGCATTGGCCAGTAAAACTTGACTATGAGAACTGAGACCAAGTTCCAATATTTTCCACATCCAATGTTCTTCAAGATTCTCAAAGGGAGCACTTTCCATAAAGGGAGAACCAAGAAATAGCAGTTTGCTCACATTTGTGGCACTAGCTACCCTTTTGAAAACAATGGTAGAATATTATCCTAGTGGTGCACAATTGGGAGTACTTACTTCTACCCAAAATTTCCTCCAATGAGGCCCAGATTCCTCCATGAAAAAAACCACCAAGTAGAATCAAGATTTTGATCAAGTTTATACTCATTGCGGACATTGAAGCCAGAACTTAGAGGAGATTTATCAGACCTCAGAGTACCAGGAAAAGAAGAAAAAACAAATCCAGAGAGAGAAGAAATCTTTTTGGAATTTTCTATTTTGACATGTTTTTGCTTTTCAATTCTTTCCAGATCAGAAGAAAATGATTAGAAGAATGAAAAAAAGCCTCAGTGATGAGATTTGAACCTTGATTTGAAGTCCGAGGATGAGAAGAACTAAAACTATTAGTAGGGTCAACTATTCCCATAAGAAATGAGAGGAATTGGAATTATCCTTCTTCTTCCCCTTTAAAGACAATTTAGGAGAGGACCAGGGAAATCTCTTTCCCAATGAACAGAATACAAAGAACAGTTGGGAAATTCAATCTTCCTACCATCATCATCATGGAGGAGAATTATCTCCCCAACTTGATCAGAAATAATCAGGGTAGCACAAAAATCCATTAAGAATGGTTTTCCCAAGATCATAGGAACTTCCAAAGGAGTGATCCAAAAGTGAAAAGTTCCAAAAATAATTTGACAGATTCTAACTATGAAATCTTTAGCAATACCAAAAAATTCACAAGATTGATTCCCTATACCAGAAACCGCAGAATTGAAGCTGACCCTAGGACTGAGCTTGAGTTTTCAGGCCATAGCATCCAAAATTAAGTTGAGCTGAGAAACAGAGTCAAAAAGGAGTGAAATTTTTTTAGCTGAATAACCAATATACCAACAGAGAAAATTGTTAAGATTCTGCCTCTCTTCACACGCCATTCTTCTTTGATCCGCACCTCTGTGTGCGCTACTCAGTGTGCTCTCCGCGCACTCTCATCTGTCCGCAGAATCTCATCTGTAGCAGATTGTCCCGCGGTGTTCCTGGTTTTCCTTCTTCTTCTTGATAGTCTCCTTTTCTCTTTGTTCTCTTAACTCTCTTTGACAAATCTTCTTCTTCCAACTACTCTTCTTCCTATACTGTCTTGTACATCTGTTCAACTCAACATTCAATCTCCCAAGTCTCATTCCACTCGAACTCAAATAATCCTTGCCTGGTAAGATGTCACAGTCTCAGTATCTTGATCTCATCTTAATCTGATCTATTTTCTATTCAGTTTGTCTCCTCGTGATCTTTTCATTCATCTACCTCCACCACATCAATTACTATCCCGCTCCTCAAATATCTTCAATATCAATCTAACCGCCCTCCTAACTTTCATTTCTGGTCAAGCTGTAGGGCTCTATCTCTTTCTTCTTTTTCTGTTCTCATGATTCTTATTTTCTCACATCTATCTTTGCATTCTCTTTGTTCAGCCCATGCTGGTTCTAATTCATACAGAAATTCAACAATATACTTGACACTGTTAAAAGCCGAAATTTACCAATCAACTCTAACCAAATCTAGACAAAGAATCCTTATAAAACTATGACCAAACCAGCCGGAGCAGCCAACTTCTTTCACCAGGTGGCCCTGAAAGCTTCCGTTGACCCTATTCCTCCATTAAATGAAGAGAATTATTTGATCTGGAGAGACAAGATGCTCATGCTATTTGATTTGAAAGACATAAAAGATGCTATCACAAGAAATTCCGGCCCTCTTTCCTCTAAACAAGATATAGAGATCCAAGCTATCATTCTATCAAAACTAGATAAAACTACTCATGCGAATGTAGACAATACCTCCAATATGACTTTGTCAAAACTCCTGTGGTCTGAAATCACAAAACAATTTGCCTCTTCGGAAACGGCTAATAGGGCTAGGGTCTTCAACCATTTTCTTCATTCTACTTTCAAAGAACATGCAATTGAAGGTTTTATCACGGAAATGCGTAAATCTATTATGAGGATGACGGACGTTGGAATTGAATTACCTAAGGATATACTTGCGTATCTTGTACTCTTCAAGTTTCTGACTATTTTGGAAAACCTCAAGCAACAGATAATGCATGTCAAAAAACAGCTAACGGTAGATTTTGTGTTTAATCATCTTACTCAGTATCATAAAAAGAGGAAAGCGCAAACGAATCCTGGTAAATCATCTGCGGACGTCTCCTTGGAATCGACAAAAACCAAATCCCATAAGGATGAGAAGAAGTTAAAGTTGATGTGTCGAGAAGGATACCACAATCCAAACGCTCCTCACTCCAAATCTTTGTGCTTCCATCTACATCTGCAAATAGCTTCCAAATGGTGGATTGAGCAGCAAAATGAATGGAAAAATAAAATGAAGAAGCCTCCTACAATCAACTACCATGCCTTGTTAACCCTTTGGATCAACGCCAATAACAACCCAAACCTTCTCTTAGACTCTGGATCTAACGTCCATATATTCAACGATCTTAAATTATTTTCCTCTATTAAACTCCAAGAAGAATTGGACAAGATTAAAACCGGTAAACTAGAAGCTAACCTAAAAATATGTGGAACTGGAACGGTCAGACTGGAATGGAATGATTCTATCGTCACACAAGAAGACTGTGTCTACGTACCCAATATTGTTGTTAATCTTATTAGTCCCGGTCTTCTGGCAAGCAAAGGGTGTAGTCTAACTCAAATGAATAATAAATTCTTGGTCACTAGAGGGAGTCGACTAGTACTGAAGGGTATGATTCGAGACAATCTATTTTTCATAGAAAAACCCAAATCCGCAGACAGAATTCAAATGGTCAATCTCTCTCAACATATCAATAGTCGCCCATTCTCCCTACTCGAGGTACATAAAATGTATGGACATGCTTCAATATCCACTCTCAAACCTCTAGTGAAGGATCTTTTCTCCAACAAAGAACTCAATTCATTTGAGTGCAATAGCTGTATCAGAAGTAAAATCAAAAGATCGCCCTTCACTGGGATTTCCAAACCATTGAGTAAGCCCTTAGATTGAATTCATCTGGACCTTATTGGTCCTATCTCTCCTCAATCTAAATTAGGTCACCATTACATTCTCACTCTGATAGACAACTGCACCGGTTATCTTGCGGCGTTTCCACTGACTTCGAAATATGAAACTACGGATGTGATAAAAACTGTTCTTGAGACCGAGCATAAAAGATTGGGCTACTACCCATCTGAGATTTTCTCAGATAAAGGAACTGAGTTTGTTAACTCCAATCTCAAAAAATTTGCAAAATCAAATAATATCAAGTTGATAACCTTGGAACCCTACCATTCTCAACATAACAGACAAGTCAAGAGAGCAAACAGAACAATCGTTGAGTCAGCCCAAGCAACATTTTCTTCCTCAAGATTGGCAAAAAATTATTGGCATGTAGTTACGAGAAGCTGTTGCTTCATGCTCAACCAAGTCCCCAGAGAAGGTAACAAACAGTCTCCTTGGGAACTCATGTTTGGTAAGACCCTTCCCACTAATTACTTGAAACCTGTAGGTTCTTCTGTTATATATCTGAATAATCAAATACCACAAGGACGTAAATTTGATGAAAAGGGACTCGAGGGTATCTTGATTGGCTTCAATCCAACCTTTCATTCCTATCTTATTCTTAATTCTCTTGGCGCAATTTTTGAAACAAAACACGTCAGATTTCTCAAAACTTGGCTAGACAGATTTCCTTTCCTTGAATCCCCCGGACTAGATCTGTTTGCTCAATCTGAAGTAGATTCATTTGAGACCGACTTTTCAACTAGTGATAAGCAATATGCTATGAGAGGAACCGGTACTGAAGTTCCAGACTCCAACTCTGATTCTGAAGAAGCCGGCTCTCCTGATTCCCACTCTTCCAATTCTCCCAAAAATCCCTCTTCTGATATTCCTATGGCTCAGATTCCTCAACCGACTAATCCAAGGACCAGTCTCAGACCACGCATTGAAATTAGAAAACCCCAAAGATATGGATTTCACCATTATTATGAACCACCATCATACAAAGCGGCACAAAAATGTCCTGAATGGCCCAAATGGAAGAAGGCGTTGGAAGAAAAATTGGACTCTATCAAATCACAGGAAGTTTGGGAAGAATTCTACGATGAACCCGATAACATTTTGAATACCGTTTGGGTATTCAAAATAAAAGAAAATTGTCATGGCGAACCGGTTAAATATAAAGCACAACTTTGCGTAAAAGGATTCAATCAAATCCAAGGCGTGGACTTTGACAAAACCTGGGCACCCACTGGAAAACTAGGTTCTCTTTGTCTCGCGCTTCTCTATGGCCTTAAAAACAAAATGACCTTCACAAAATTTGATGTGAAGGGAGCATTTCTCCATGCTCCTCTAACCAAGACGGTGATAATTCGAACGCCTGAAGGGTCAGAGCGTAAATTGCCATATCTTAAATTAAAGAAATCACTCTACGGGCTTCGCCAATCTCCCAAGAATTGGTATGAGACTCTCACCAATTGGATCAAATCTCAAAACTTTGTTGAATCTACAAGTGATCCATGTCTTTATCTCAACTCTTGATTGGGGGAAGTAATCTACTTCCACCTGGACGATCTCATCCACGTTGGTAAATCTGACGTATTTGCTAGCAACTTCCTCAAAAGATTCTTAAACTCCTCGTGCCATTCTCCAAATACCATCCTTGGAATGTTAATGGAGGTCAAGGACGACAAAATTCTCCTTAGTCAACCAAATCATATCAATTGAGGATTAGAAGAATTAGGTCTTACAGATTGTAAAAATATAAATACACCCCTTACTCAAAATCTTCATCTAGAACCGGCTTCAGATGAAGAACACGAGGAATTTTCCCATCTCAAAGTTAACTATAGGTCATCAATTGGTCTTCTGAATCATCTTTCTCAATATACTCAACCAGATATAGCATTTGCTGTCTCAAGCCTGGCAAGGTTCAATACCAAGCCTGGCATGTCTCACTTGAGAGAAGTAAAGAAGGTCTGGAAATATTTGAAGACGACCCGGAGTCTCAAATTGACGCTTAAATATGATCCTTCTCAGGAAGCTATAGCTGGTTACAGCGACGCTACCTGGGGAGATGATCCCACCTTTTGTAAATCACAAACAGAGTTTATCATCCTTCATTACGGCAGTCCGGTCGCTTGGAATTCCTTGAGACAAAGAAATATAACTTACTCATCTACGGAATCTGAACTCAATGCATTGATAGATTGCTACTTAGAACTTAAATGGATCACCCATCTTATTGACGAAATTCATCCTTCCCTTAAATGCAAACCAACCATCTACATCAACAATAAAGGTTTAGACAATAAGATAAAAAAATTTGGATCTCATTCTCAATCCCGAAATATTGATATCAAAACAAAAGGGTTAAGGGAGGATTTCTCTCTCTCTTTGTTCAATCTAGTTCTCATTTCAACTGACAAGATGATAGCGGACTCCCTCACTAAGTCAACTTCGATCAATGCCCTTAAAATTGTTCAACAGGAAGTTTTCAATTAATTCCTGCTGTTCTGTTACCCTCTCACCAGTCACGAGGGGTGTTAAGATTCTGCCTCTCTTCACACGCCATTCTTCTTTGATCCGCACCTCTGTGTGCGCTACTCAGTGTGCTCTCCGCGCACTCTCATCTGTCCGCGGAATCTCATCTGTAGCGGATTTTCCCGCGGTGTTCCTGGTTTTCCTTCTTCTTCTTGATAGTCTCCTTTTCTCTTTGTTCTCTTAACTCTCTTAAATAAATCTTCTTCTTTCCACTACTCTTCTTCCAATACTGTCTTGTACATCTGTTCAACTCAACATTCAATCTCCCAAGTCTCATTCCACTCAAACTCAAATAATCCTTGCCTGGTAAGATGTCACAGTCTCAGTATCTTGATCTCATCTTAATCTGATCTATTTTCTATTCAGTTTGTCTCCTCATGATCTTTTCATTCATCTACCTCCATCACATCAATTACTATCCCGCTCCTTGAATATCTTCAATATCAATCTAACCGCCCTCCTAACTTTCATTTCCGGTCAAGCTGTAGGGCTCTATCTCTTTCTTCTTTTTCTGTTCTCATGATTCTTATTTTCTCACATCTATCTTTGCATTCTCTTTGTTCAGCCCATGCTGGTTCTAAGTCATACAGAAATTCAACAATATACTTGACAAAAATCAAGAGGACAGGAGTAAAGTTTGGAATCTGAGGAGGGAATTTTCCACCAGAGTCCTCCATCAAACTGACAGAGGAGACCTTTTATTTTTCAGGAGAAATATCCAGATGTTGACAAAAGACCCATTTTCTCATTCCTTCAGCCACAGATGGATATAGTGACAGTAGTTCATCCACAGATAGATCAGCAATTTTGAGGTCAGAAATTTTCTTTAATACCCCTTCCACAGAATTTTTTTGGTCCTGTGAAATTCCCCTCTCAAATAAACCTTTGGGTTGGTTGGGGGGAGGAAGTTCAGGTGAAGAAGGAACAGGATCAGAAAGTTGAGGCAATATAGATGAAGGAGGAGGAACAGAGTGATCTTGAAACCTTTTCATGAGTGGTTACTTCTCTTCCTTCATGTCTCCCCCATCAGAGGAAGGAGGCTCAGGTGAAGATTGAGGTTTAACTAGTTTTTGAATAATTCAAGTTGGCAAGGAAGGAGCTTTATGAGTTTTGGGTTCCTCATGTTTTTTCCTAGCTGGATCAGATTGATAGTACCCAGCAAGACTTGAGGAGGAGATGGCTGGAGGATACCAAGTTTGAAGGGTACCACAAGAAGATCAATGATCCAAAGAATCCAAAGATGACTTCATTGGGAGTGGTGGCTGATAATAGGCCACCACATGAAAAATAGGGCAAGATCAATCAAAGGGGATCAGAGCTCCATTAGGAAGAAAGAAATTTTTCCCCTTCTGCTCCACCAAGCTTTCCTCCTTATCCTTCTGGAGTTCAATAAATTTTCCGGTTCCATGGACTTCCCTATGACTTTAATAGCAGACCAGAGCGGATTCAGGAACAGAGCTAGAGGTTTTAGGAGTAGCAAGAGTGTTGGAATCTTTTCCACCCACACGCTCAGCCAGAAAAAAACCACATCTGGAAAGAACTGCAGCCGTACTATCAACTCAAAGATGAGCAGCAACAAATACCAAACTCACCCAAAACCTCCTAAATGCTCAATTAACCAACTCAACTCAACTTTCAACTCTCACATCTCATCTTTCCTTATAAACTCTAATTCACCTTAGAGATTCACACCTTTTACCCAAACTCAACAACTCCAAATCCTTGACCTCAATTTATCCTTCCTTGCCTGCCTGGAAAGACTCAGCCTCAAACTTATGAAGCTGTTCTTCTCATCTTCTTAGTAATCCAATCTCATTATTATATTTTTCCTCAATAACTTGATTATTAGTTCTGTGTCTTTACTTGGTTTTTGGATTCTTCAACAATGAAATTTTATCATGGTTAAAAGCAAAAAGTTGCTCTCTCAAAAAAAAAACAAAACAAATTAACTGAGACCAAGGAAAAGCCTCCGTAGTGTGGCCAATCAAGATTGACCACTTCAGCCAATCCAGACCACAGAAATAAAGAGAAAAAATAGTTTTTTTTTGCAGTTCTCTGCTCCTTGTCCCGCTTTCCGCTCCACCCTTTGTTTCCTCCGCTGGGCTTGTGATTTTATATGTGGAACTGGCATTGCGCTTCCCCCTCCTTCCTGCAATTTTACAACCCAAAGCAAGTACCAATCCAAGAACCCAATCAAATCAAAGAAATAAGATAACAAACATTCTTGCGTTTCTAGTTGTTCCTGTGTTAAAATACCTATGCACTTACACATGTGCTACATATAAGTGTAATCCAAATGGGATGCACATATGGGCCTTTGCGGCCCATTGGACACTCACACCAACCATACAGGCCTGTGTGGATGTCACTGATTTGGGGAAACTGGCCTCAAAACACATCAAAAACGCTCATTGGTACACAGGCCCAAATGGGCCTGGTGGGGGATATGGGCAAGTACAGCCAGATGGGCTTTTATGGGCGTAATTGGGCCCAAGGTTTATTTTGGACATACTGGGCCAGAAGGGCTGGCCCGGCAAAGTATGTTTTACTTAGTTTTTGGGCTTGGGGAGGCCCATTGGAACCACTGCCCATGTTGCAGCCCGGTTGAGGCTGCCTCCTGTGTTGCGGCCCGCTCGGGGCTGCTGCCCATGTTGCCGCCCGCTTGGGGCCACTGTTTTTTCCTTTGGCCCATCTATGGGGCTCAACAGCCCATATGGGGGCGTTGTTGCGGCTGCCACGGGGCTGGTGGTTCCGGCTCCTCCCCCTTCCCTTGCTTGCCATTGCAAGGGGGAGGGGGAGGGCTGGCTGGTTGCAACCAGCCAGCGACCGGTTGCAAGGGGCAACCAGTCATGGTGGGGAAGATTTGATCACCCCCCCACCAAAAGAGGTGGCCAGGCCGGTTGCATCAAGGCAACTGGCAGTGGGGGGGAATTGACCACCCCCCTACCATCAAAGGGGCGCTCTCCCCCCCCCCCTTCACCAAGGGGGATGAGCAACGGGCTGGATGGGACCTTACCACCCTCCAGCCCACTTACCGTAGCAATGCCCTGGGGGTATCAACCCCCAGGGCCCCTGGTAGGGGGATCTGACTGCCCTCTCAAGGGATTTGAGAGAAAGAGGGGGGGGGGGTAGGCATGTCTGCCGGTTACACCCCCCCCAGGTGAGATTTTGGTCAGACTCAGGTGAGTCCTGGGTTCCACGTGGCCCATATGAGGGGCCAGGGCTGTAAAAGTGCTAAAATAAGTAACAGGGATGGTTTTAACGGACAAGAAGCCAGGGATTGAACAGCACAGGGGCTGGTTCAGCCCCATTGAGGTGGAAACACCAGAAGCAACTGGAATAGGCTGGTTGTAAGGGTACAAGGACTGATGCCATGTGCGCTGATGTAGCCCAAACCAATTAACAAAGACTGTAGAGCCTGTAGAGCTCTTTTGGGGCGAAAAATTTTCCTTTTGGCCTTTTGTATAATGGGCTCACAAGAGGCCAATCTTTTGTACTTAAGGAGCTTTTCTCCCTGCTGTTTTTCATCATCCATTCATCTTCCAATTGAATTCATCAACAATATTGTCCAATGTTCTTCCCCATTGTGAGAGCCCATCAAGCAATTATTGACACAAGGTGTCCAGCATTTCTTTTGCTTTAATTACTGCTCATTTGCCTAAGCTGATTGCTGGCCATAATTGTAACACATTATCAGTACCAACATCATCATTACTTCCAAAAATTTGCCTTTTGGCTTGTTGTATCATGGGCTCACAAGAGGCCAATCTTTTGTACTTAAGGAGCTCTTCTCACTGCTCTTTTTCATCATCCATTCATCATCCAATTGAATTCATCAACAATATTGTCCAACGTTTTTGCCCATTGTGAGAGCCCATCAAGCAATTATTGACAAAAGGTGTCCAGCATTTCTTTTGCTTTAATTACTGCTCATTTGCCTAAGCTAATTGCTGGCCATAATTATAACAAATTATCAGTACCAACATCATCATTATTTCCCAGCCATCTAGACCCTTGTACCTTACTCTGGAGAACCTCAAAGACCTCAAGTTTTCAAAGAAGATGTCCTATATCCCTGATGTTAGCTCCACCAAGATAGTTCTGAACAGTCAGGATTATAATTCTTGGGCTGCCCTTATGGATAGTGAGCTGGATAAAATCTGTTGTGGGGAGATAATGGATGAATATGACACTTCAATCAGTTCAGAAGTGGAGAAAAAGTATTATCATCTAATCCTTAGGCATCTTGATGAGAATCATGTGATGTGGGTTGCCGATACTCTTAGGGAAGATGACAGAGGGAGGGGCAGCATCCTTTGGAAGTTGCTTAACTCAAAGTATGTTAGTGATTCTGTTCACCAGAAGGGTATTTTTCAATGAACTGTTTAAGTTACAATATTTGAATTGTAAACAGTTTGTTGCAGAGGCTAGGTCTAGCATAGCCAAGTTTAAGTCATCAGGAATTAACATGGATCCTGAGTGTTTGTAACTCTTAATCCTTCAGAAGCTACCAAAGGAGTTTGATTCTTTAGTCAGAACTATTTCTCATTGGATCCTCTCCCTGGGGAGGAGGATGTGCTGAAAAGGATTGAAAAGGATGATCTTTAGTTCAAGATGAAGGGGGGTTCTGGAAAAGCCCTTGTTGGAAAGACTGGAAAATCTCTCAAGAAGGAAAAAAAGGATTTTTCCAAGGTCTTATGCTATAATTGTCAGAATAAGGGACATTATGCTAAGGATTGCAAGGAGGCCAAGAAGAGGAAGAAGTCCAAAGAGAATAACAATGAGGTCAATCTCACTACTGAAAACATTGCAATGGTAGCATTTGATCGTCCAATGGACATGGTTGTTGTCAAAGAAGTTCCCCAAAAGAACGCCAAAATTTATGAGGAGCAAGAAATGGACTTGATTGATTAAAAAGTGAGTAATCTTAAACTCAAAGATGAGAACTTATCAGTGACTTATAAAGCTTCTTTCCTATTAGGAGGATTGAAGGAGGATGTTCTTTTTTTGATTGATTCTGGTTGTACAGATCACATGATCTTTGAACCAAATTTCTTTTCAAATCTTAGTGATTATGATGGAGTTCTAAATATTGGTCAGAAAGGCAGAACAATTCAGATTAAAGGGATTGGAAAAGTTATTCTTGCAAACCTCTTGGGTTTCAAAATTTCTTTTGATTAAGTGTTCTATTTACCCAAATTGCCTTATAACCTTGTGTCCCTTGGAGTGTTGTGGAAAAAAGGTTTCCAGATTTTTTATCTTAAAGAAGATAAGTTTGTTATGGATATGAATGGGAGAAATTTTCTTAGTGGACAGGTTTGGAACAACCTTTTGTGTTCAAGCTTGTTCAAAATCTCAGATTTGAGCATTGTTGCTCACAATAGAAGTGGCCATAAGGTAAAGGACAGCAACTGTGAGAGTTTTACCTTAGTGGCTAAGACTAGAAATGTTTTCTCAAAGAGTAGAGATTGCACTAATGTTCCTAGAGAGGAATTTTCCATTGATTTGGCAGGGCCATTTACACCGGAGTCCCTTGGTGGGGCAAAATACTTCATCAATTTAGTTGATACTGCAACTAATTATGTTTGGGTTAAACCAATTTGATCTAAGGATCAGACCACAGAGGAGGTTTCTGTAATCTTCAAAGTCTGGAAACAAATTGGTCTGATGAAGGAGATCAAGAGGGTTATTACCGATGGAGGGGGTGAATTTGTGAGTAAAGATTTTTAGAGGCTATTGAAAGATTATGGTATCATTCATAAAGTCACTACTGCAAGTACTACACAAAATAATGGAATAGTTGAGAGAATGAATAGGACTTTACTGGACAAAGTCAGAACTATTATGTCTCAATCTGGTCTACCAAAGTTCTTATGGGCTGAGTTGATGTGCACAGTCTGTCTGTTGCACAACATTGTATGTGTTAATGGGAAGTGTCCTCATTATCAGTTTTGGAAGTTGTACCCCAAATAATCAAACCTAAGAACAATTGGTTGCTTGGTGTATTATAGTGTCCACCATAATGAAATGGTTGGAAAATTAGACCATAGAGCCAGAAAAGGGGAAATTGTAGGCTATGATTTAATAAGTAAATTGTAAAAGATCTATTGTCCAGGGACAAGAAAGGTTATCCATAGTAGGGATGTAAAATTTGATGAAAGTACCTTTCCACTCAAAAGGAGTGAAGATGTTATTGTGAATAACTCACAGCAAGAAATATAATTAGAACCTACTTCACCAGCAAAGGCTGTGGAAAATGTGGTTCCAGAAGATGAAGAGATGGCAGACGTGCCACCAGAGGGTTCAGTGCCTGCTTCAGGGGAGTCTGTTAATTTGGAACCTGATGAGCCTGCACCTCCAGTAAGAAGGAGTGGTAGGGTTAGAGTAGCAGTTGATAGGTACAGGGAATGGAAGTCCCATTATGCTGCCGCAGGCTATGAGGAAGATACATTTCAGGAACAGTGTATGCTCAATGAAGTCCTGGAGTTGAGGTCAGAAATGGGTAACAGGGTTAACCCAGATAGCTTTTGCCAAGCTATGAATTCTGATGAGAGAGCCAACTGGAAGAGTGCTATTTTTGAGGAATTTGATTTTGACCTAGAAAATAATAGTTTCTTTGAAGTGGTTAAGTGGTATTCTGTTCAAAAAGGAAAGATAATTGTGGGGTCTAGATTGGTGTTAAACAAGAAGTTTGACACAAATGGAGTTTTGAAAAGATTCAAAGCTAGATGTGTTGCACAGGGCTTCAAGCAGAGAGAGGGTATCAATTAACAAGAAAATTTCTCACAAAATGGAAGGCTGTCCACCTTCAGGTACATCATTGCTCTGGCAGTGGAGTTGGGTGAAGAAATCAGACAAGCTTATTTTGTAACAGCATAATTGAATGCAAAAATTGGAGAGGAGGATACTTTTTATATGTCAATCCTTGATGGTTTTTGTGAATGGTTAGTAGAGACTAAACCAGAAACCATGAATAAAATCTATGTTAGAAGTTTTCTTTCAGCAGATAAAGGGGAATATGTGCTCAAGCTGTGTACATCCCTGTAAGGATAGAAGCAAGCAGCTAGATTGTGGTATAATACCATGAGTGAGAAACTGATACAAATTGTTTTCAAGACATCTGAGGCCAACCCTTGTCTCTATGTAAGAAATGATGCAATTTTGTTTGTATGATTCAATGAAATTATCATTATTGGAAATGGTAAAGAGAGAGTCATGGAGACACTGAAAAAGGAATTCAAGATAAAAGATCTTGGTCTGGAACAACAGGTGCTAGGAATGAAAGTCGTTAAGAGCAAGAATGGTATTTAGTTAGACCAGAGCCATTAGGTGGAAGCTCTTCTTAAGCAATATGGCTTAGAGGATGCAAAGGAGTTTGGTACTCCCATGCAGTCAAACATTTGTTTAGAGAAGTCTACAGATGAGGAGAATCTGGAGTTTGTTCAATCTGGGAACAACTACAGGTCAGCTATTGGTTTGCTTAATTATTTGGGGAAGTGTACAAGGCCCAATATTGCTTTTGCAATTGGTGTCTTGTCCCAACAATTAGAGAAGCCAAGCATGAGGCATTGGTCAGTGTTGAGATTTCATGGCAGTGAGGTTTCACCGGCCCCAGGGAGTCTCTTGTTGCTAGTACACACACTCGCGCTGTCACAATCCCCGGGGGGACTCCTTGACTTTAACTCACCCAACTCAACCTCAATCGCTTGGGACTCAACTCAATCTCAATATTGACCCTCCACCTTCAACCTCAAATAACCACCTCTGACCATGATGACCGCCTGACTCGACTCAACCTCAAAGCCTGATCTCGTTGAACACGCTCAACTCAATCAAAAAATTAGTGTTTTCTCAGATCTCAATATCTTTCTTCTCATTTTTAATTTTATTATTATTTTCATTTTCTTTCTTTCAACCTCTGCTCCCTGCCTGAAATCATGCCCAGTGAGATTCATCTCTTGACCATCTTCTACTCGTCTCAAATACTCACTGTCTGCTCAATCTTAGTCTATCCTGCTTGAATCATCCTTCAACCTCAAGATCCTGTCAATTGACCGTCTCCCGTATCTCCATCGTGTCTGATAATGAACTTTGCAGTCATCATTTCCTTTTTGTGTTTTATCTCATTGTGATCTGTGGGCTATTTTTCTTGTTCTCACCTTCTCTTGATTTGATTCTTCTTCAGCTCTTAGTACAGCAATCAATTCAAATCAGTATCTTTCCTTTAGTCAGCGTTTAAGAGAGTTATGTGGTATCTTAAAGGAATGCACAGTCTGGGACTGTTTTTTAAAAAGTCAGCAAAATTTGATTTGGTTTGTTATTCCAATGCAAGTTTGGAAGATGGTAACACCATGGAATCAACAAGTGGTCTTGTATTCTTCTTAGGTAAGAATCTGGTGTCATGGATGTCCATGAAGGTGTTGAAAATAAGTCTTTCATCAACAGAGGCTGAGTATAGAGCTTACTTAGCAGCTTCACAGGAAGCAAAATGGTTGATAAAAGTCTTAGAGGATACACATAAACTACAAGGGTTTGCTTTGTTGTATTCTGATAACTAGAGTGCCATTGCATTGGCGCAAAACCAAGTGTTCCATTCAAGAACAAAACATATCAATGTTCACTATAACTATATTTGCGATGCAGTTAACTGCAATGAGATTGTGTTTAGTTACATGCCAACTGGAGCAATGATTGCGGATATCTTGACTAAGGCTTTAGATAGGAACAAGCATCAAGGTTTTGTGACTAATATGCGGATTTCACCCCTTTTGGATTAGGGGTGTGTGTTAAAATACGTATGCACTTACGCGTGTGCTACCTATAAGTGTAATCCAAATGGGATGCACATATGGGCCTCTGCGGCCCATTGGAAACTCACACGGACCATATGGGCCTGTGTGGATGTCACAGATTTGGGCAAACTGGCCTCAAAATGGGCGAAACAGGCTCATTGGTACACGGGCCCTAACGGGCCCAGTGGGGGATATGGGAAAGTACAGCCAGATGTGCTTGTATGGGCGTAATTGGACCCAAGGTTTATTTTGGACATACTTGGCCAGACGGGCTGGCCCGGCAAAGTATTTTTTACTTAGTTTTTGGGCTTGGGGCGGCCCATTGGGGCTGCCCCTGATGTTGCAGCCCGGTTGGGGCTGCCCCCTGCGTTGCGGCCCCCTTGGGGCCGCTGCCCGTGTTGCAACCCCCTTGGGGCTGCTGCCTGTGTCGCGGCCCCCTTGGGGCTTCTGCCTGTGTTGCGGCCCACTCAGGGCTGCTTCCCTTGTCGTGGCCCACTCAGGGCTGCTTCCCTTGTCGTGGCCCGCTTGGGGCCGCTTCCCCTGTTGGGGCTGCCCCCTGCGTTGCAGCCCCCTTGGGGCCTCTGCTGGTGTTGCGGCCCCCTTGGGGCTGCTGCCTGTGTCGCGGCCCCCTTGGGGCTGCTTCCTGTGTCGCAGCCCACTCAGGGCTGCTTCCCTTGTCATGGCCCGCTTGGGGCCGCTTTGCCTGTTGGGGCAGCTTCCTGTGTTGCGGCCTGCTTGGGGCCACTGCCCGTGATGCTGCCCGCTCGGGGCCGCTGTTTTTGCCTTTGGCCCATCTATGAGGCCCAATGGCCCGCTGTGGAAACTTTCGAGGTTTTCCCTCACAAAGTTGTCCCTAGTTACGGGATTGATGGTTCTAGTGTCTGTAAGACCAAGAATGCTTCCTTTCCTTTTCCCCCCGAGAGAGAGAGAGAGAGAGAGATAGAGATAGATGGATAGATTGCTGGAGCCCCCCCTACAACCCGGAGTCGAGGGAAAAGGTATTTGAGCCCTCCCCCTCAACCCTAACCTAAGTACAAGCACAAAGACAGACTGGCAACCATGAAGAAGGAACCCTAGACCCAGAACCCCAACCCATCCCCCAACCCATACCCATACCCTATCCCCGCCAGCTTGCCTGCCATTACGCGCATCCGGTTTGTCTTTTTGTGGCGCGGCCCTCCGCCGCGCAATACCCAAAGTTCACTGCGCTTGCGCGCATCCACCCGACGCACCATCGTGGATTTCCCATCCCGTGGCCGGCCCGCGCTTGTGCGCGGCTGCCCACGCATATAGCCCCGCTGTCGCCCCGCTTTTTCCCCCCCCGACTAGCCGTTCCGAGAACCTGGTCGGCCCAGCTCCATCCGTGAGTCGGACATCCAAGCGGGTCGCGGCCCGCCTCCCTTAGTCAGGCCCGGCCCGCAGTCGCGTGCTCAATCCCGCCGCGCCCACTGCTGAGCCCGCAGCGGCTACTGCTGAACCCGCAGCGGCTACTGCTGAGGACCGGCGCACCCCCACTGCTGAGCCTAACCTACCAGATGCTGAGCGCGCAGGCCGCGACGCAGTCCCTGACCCGAGGCTATATAATGACACCACACCGCGCGGGGCCGTCATTGCGGCTGCCAGCCTGGGTGGCGGCCGCGGGGCTGGTGGTCACGGCTCCTCCCCCTTCCCTTGCTTGCCATTGCAAGGGAAACGGGGAGGGCTGGCTGGTTGTAACCAGCCAGCGACCGGTTGCAAGGGGCAACCGGTCATGGTGGCAGGGAATTGATCACCCCCACACCAAAAGAGGTGGCCAGGCCAGTTGCATTGAGGAAACCGGAGGTGGGGGGGAATTGACCACCCCCCCCCACCATCAAAGGGGCGCTCTCCCCCCCCTTTACCAAGGGGGATGAGCGATGGGCTGGATGGGACCTGACCACCCCCAGCCCACTTACCGTAGCAATGCCCTAGGGGTATCAACCCCCAGGGCCCCTGGTAGGGGGATCTGACTGCCCCCTCCAGGGATTTGAGAGAAAGAGGGGGGGGGGCGGCATGTATGCCGGTTACACCCCCCCCAGGTGAGATTTTGGTCAGACTCAGGTAAGTCCTGGGTCCCACCTGGCCCATATGAGGGGCCAGGGATGTAAAAGTGCTAAGATAAGCAACAGGGCTGTTGTAACGGACCAGAAGCCAGGTATTGAACAGCACAGGGGCTGGTTCAGCCCCATTGAGGTGGAAACACCAGAAAAAACCGGAATAGGCTGGTTGTAAGGGTACAGGGACTGATGCCATGAGGGCTGATGTAGCCCAAACCAAGTAAAAAGGTCTTTAGTGCCTATAGACATCTTTTGGGGCGGAAAATTTGCCTTTTGGCTTGTTGTATCATGGGCTCAAAAGAGGCCAATATTTTTTACTTAAGGAGCTCTTCTACCTGCTGTTTTCCATTATCCATTCATCATCCAATCAAATTCATCAACATTATCATCCAACATTTTGCCCCATTGTGAGAGACCATCAAGCAATTATTGACACAAGTTTTCCAGCATTTTTTTTGCTTTAATTTCTTCTCATTTGCCTAAGCTAATTGCCAGCCATAATTATAACAGTTACAACTGTGAAACCGCTAGAGCACCCCCTCACCAAATCAGGCTTCCCCCCCAGCTTGGCAGCTATCCCTAGCAGTTTGCAACCTTCCACTCCAGCAGGAGAGAGAGAGACACACAGCCTCATCCAATACCACGTGGTTTGTGTCCCCAGGCCCTTTTCTCAAACTTCCATCCAGGCGCGCCTTCTGTTAGCAAAGCCCTTGAAACCCCAACTTCCTTCTCACCAGTTATACCATTGATGCCTAATCCCTTCCCATTCCGCATCTAAAGCCCTGCTGCACTTTTCCGCTGCACCAATGCCAAAAACTCTGCTAGCCGTGATGGCAATGGGCCTGCTGTTGACCCACCCATTCCACATTCCCTGCGCTCCACGTCCTTCCATTCTGCATGCATCCTCCTGGCTGTCAAAGGGGTCCAACTCTGGTTGCAATCCTTCAACACCTGGTCCCTTCCTTTTGCCACTGCATCTATCCTCTCCACAAGACACATCCACCATTCATTGGTTCCCAAGCCGCGCGGAATATCCGCTCCCATCCCCTTCTCTGAAAGACTTGCCTGCCACCCATTGATTCCCAAGCCACGCGCAATATCTGCTTCCCTTTTCCTTGTCCTCTCTTTCTTCATAGCAATGGGCTGATCCAACTCCACCAAGCCCCGCTTTCCGAACACGTATCCTGTCTCCACTGGGTAAACCAATCCTGTGTTTGAATGCATTGTCTGGTTCTTGTTTCCCAAGTACCAATAGCAGCTATTCTCACCATAAATGCACACCTGGGCAGCGGGCGCAGTAGGGAGCTGAAGACCCTTCAAATAGATATCAAGGTCCCTTTTGAACTCTGTGAGTTCAGTAACCCAAGGATTGGGGGCCAGCGGTTGGGCCGGAGCACACGCTGCCTCATAATCTGATTCTGCATAATGCAGCCCTGCTTGCAACCAGACCTTGCCGTGCGCGCCCGCCTTGTAACCCAATTCTGCTTGCAACTGGACCCTGCTGCACACGCCTGCCTTTTAATCCAATTCTCCGTAATCCAATTCCACTTGCAAGCAGACCCCACCACGCGCGCCTGCCTCCACCCTGGATTGATTCAAATTGCATTCCCAAAAACAAGGATTGCGCTTCCCCCATCTTGCCAACATGTGCCCCTTCAGTTTTGGCCAATCCATGTACTGTTAGCCTTCCATCTCTTCCATTTCCCAAATCTCTTCCACATAAATGCTGAACAGGAAGACATGGCAAGCCTTGTTGGAATCCAATGCACCTTTGAATTCTGCAATCACTTCTTACCATGACATGAATTGTTCCACATCTGCGCTTTTGAATTGAATGTAAGGGTAATCCTTTGGGTCAATGAGGAGATTTCTGGAGGAGGAAGAAGAAGGAAAAGCTACTGCTGGTAGCATCTTGAGTGCCTTCAAGAGACTTGAGACAAAAGACGACTTTCCGGCCAGACCCCCAGATGTGGAAACCAAGAGGGTGGAAATCCCCTAGTTATCCTTGAGTTCTGGAATCAATGGTCCTAGCGTTTGTAAGGATAAGGATGCTCCAGTAAAGAGAGAGAGATGAATTTCCTTTCATTTCCGTATTCCTCACCATATCCATCCATCCATCCATCAATCCATCAATTTCTTTCCATATCCCAAGATCCAATGATATATCATACCCATATATCTCCCTCATACAACCTTCAATTGAGAGTGAGGTATTTAAGTCCTCCCTCTCAACCCTAACCTAAGTAAAAGCACAAACAGAAAGCCTAGCAAAGAAGAAAGAAAACCCTAAAAACCAGAACCCTAGCTTAACCCTAACCCTTTCCCATACCACAACCACCCTCAAGCTGCCTAGTGTTACACACACCCAGTTTGTCCTTCTAATGATGTGTCCCTGTGCCGTGCCCTACTTGGAGCCCCCCTTGTTGGCGTATCTGCCTGGCGCGCCACATCATTTCCTGCCCTTCTGGTTTGCCCGCGCTTGCGCGCGCCCAGATGGATCCTATAGCCTCAATTACCCCCTCTATCCTCCCAAACTAGCCTCCCATGGTACGTTTCCCAATCCAAGGCTATATAAGGACACCACACCGGGCCTTAAATTGAGCCAGGTTGTTCAAATATTTTCTCTACCTCAAATTAAATGGTGAACACATTGAAAAAATCACCACAAGATCCAAAGTCTGTATGAAGAAGCTGTCAGACGTTGGCATTATTTTTCACAACAACATCCTAGTCTAATTTCTACTATTCCAATTCCCTGGCAGCATGAAGGACTTCAAGCAAAAAATCATGCAAACACACTAGGAACCCTTGGTTGATTTTTTTGCAGCCATCTGAATCAACTCAATAACAAATCAAAAGCTCAAAGTTGTATGGACCCAACAACCACTTCAAGGAACCAAGTCGCCCTTACAAAAAACACTGAAAATCTCATCCCAAGAATTGAGATGGCAAGAGAAGGAATTGCATAAATGGATACCACACAAAGCAAGGAATTGAGATGGCAAGAGAAGGAATTGCACAAATGGATACCACAAACCTAAGAAAGACAGGTTTCACTTGGCCAACAAATTCTGGCACCTACACCCAGAAATAGCTCTGGAATTGTGGAAAGATGAGCAAGCTAAATGGCCAGAAAAAAAACTTGCTCAAAAGGGAAACCTCTAATGGCCCACTTTCTGGCATTGGTATCCCTGTGGATAGACCATGGTAATCCTCAATCCAAATTTCTCCTAGACAGCGCCATTTAGGTCCATATTATTAATGATAGCCACTACTTTGTTGAAATGGCTCCCTTCAAGGAAGAATCAACCAAAGCAGGAAAGGAGGGAGCAAACTTGTAGAATAAAGGTTGAAATACTTTTAAAATATGTATTCACTTATGGGTGTGCTACTTATAAGTATAATCCAAATGGGATGCACATATGGTCCTCTCCCGCCCATTGGACACTCACGCAGACCATATGGGCCTGTGTGTATGTCACGGATTTAGGGAAACTGGCCTCAAAACACCTGGGACAGGTCTATTGGTACACAGGCCCTAACAGGCCGGTGAGGTATATGAGAAAATACAGCCAGATGGGCTTGTATGGGCATCATTATGCCCAAGGTTTATTTTGGACATACTTGGCCAGATGGTCTGGCCCGCCAAAGTATGGTTTAATTAGTTTTTGGACTTGCGGAGGCCCATTGGAGCCACCACCCTTGTCACAGCCCGGTTGGGGCTGCCGCCTGCATTGCGGCCCACATGGGGCCACTGCCCGTGTTGCAGCCCTCTTGGGGCCACTGCCTGTGTTGCGGCCCACTTGGGGCCACTTCCCGTGTTGCAGCCCGCTTGGGGCCACTTCCCGTGTTGCAGCCCGCTTGGGGCCACTGCCCGTGTTGCGGCCCGCTTGGGGCCACTGCCCATGTTGCGGCCCGCTTGGGGCCACTGCCCGTGTTGCGGCCCGCTTGGGGCCACTGCCCATGTTGCAGCCTGCTCCGGGCGGCTGTTCTTGCTTACGGCCAATTTATGGGGCCCGAAGGCCCATGCGGGGCCATTTTAGGGGGCAGGGGGACTCAAAATGGAGCCCCCCCCACCCCGGTTGCGGCTGCCGCGGGGCTGGTGTCCCTGGCTCCTCCCCCTCCCCTCGCTTGCCATTGCAAGGAGGAGGGGGAGGGCTGGCTGGATGGAACCAGCCAGCAACTGGTCATTGTGGGGGGGAACTGATCACCCCTCCACCAAAAGTGATGGCTAGGCTTGTTGCATTGAGGCGACTGGCAAAGGGGGGAAATTGACCACCCCCCACCATTGAAGGGGCGCTCCCCCCCCCCCTTTACCAAGGGGGAGGAGCAACGGGCTGGAGGGGACCTGACTACCCCCCAGCCCACCTAGCATGACGACTCCCTGGGGGTATTGACCCCCAGAGCCCCTGGTAGGGGCATTAGACCGCCCCCTCCAGGGATCTGTGAGAAGGAGGGGGGGACAGCATGTCCACAGGTTACACCCCCCCCCCCCATGTGTGCCTGAGACTGGACCCAGGTGTGTCCTGGGTCCCTGCTGGCCATTTGTATGGCCAGGGGCTGGTTGCAAGAGGCAACCAGCCAGCATGTGAGATAACAGACCGGTTGTAACAGACAAACGGCCATGTTTTTGAACAGCTAAGGGGCTGGTTCAGCCCCATTGAGGTGGAAACACCGGAAATAACTGGAATAGGCTGGTTGTAAGGGTACAGGGACTGATTCCATGCGGGCTGATGTAGCCCAAACCAAGTAACAAGGCCTGTAGAGCCTATAGAGATCTTTTGGGGCGAAAAATTTGCCTTTTGGCTTGTTGTATCATGGGCTCACAAGAGGCAAATCTTTTGTACTTAAGGAGCTCTTCTCCCTGCTGTTTTTCATTATCTATTCATCATCCAATCAAATTCATCACCAATATCATCCAACTTATTGAGCCCATAAGCAATTATTGACACAAGGTGTCCAGCATTTCTTTTGCTTTGAATAATCATCATTTGCCTAAGCTAATTGCTGGCCATAATCATAACAGGTACTGCCAGACTAAAATGGGCCAATTCTATTTTTCAATTATCAGATTGCTTCTATTTTTCCAAAAATCACCATCAACATTTTAAGTTCCAGGGCTCTCAACAAGGCAGGATGTACCCTCATTCCAAAGCACAGCTCTTTTTCAGTTACCCATTGGAGCCCAAAGGTTTTCTTAGGTCCAATTTTCAGTAATATATATACTATTTATACTCCATAATTCATTCAAAACTTAGCAAACCCCTCAGCTCTATCCTTCCTATTGAATTCCACTGAAGGAGAAGTCATGAATATCCACCAAAGTTTTGGGCACCTCTCACTCTCAAGATTGGAACCATTTATACAACACCTAACTAAAGAAACTTGTTTGAGTTTCAAATGCATCAACTACATCTAGAGAAAAATTGTTAAATCCAGTTTCAACCAAGTCTCAATTCCCTTCAAAAAGGTCTTCCATTGAATTCACCTCAATCTCATTGGACCTCTCAACCCTCCATCCAAGCGTGTTCACAAATACGTTTTGACCCTGGTCAACAATTCATCCGGGTACTTGGCGGCCTTCCCTCTTGCTTCCAAAGACAAAATTTTGGATTTTAAAATTGATATCATTGAAAGTAATTCAATCAGCAGGGCTACTAACCATTGCAGATATGCTTGGATGGAGGTTCCAAATTCACCAACTGGATGCTCACCTCCTTCCTCCAGGACAAACATATCCCCTGGTTTATCTCAGAACCCTATCATCCCCAGAACAATGGGATGGCTGAGCAATCCAACCAAAATATTTTCAAATCAATCAGGTCTATCATAAAAGATGGAAAAGTACCTGCAAATGCCTGGGACAAAATTATAAAAGGTAGCTGTCACATGTAAAATGAAATACCACAAAGAGAGAATGAAGAGAACCCCTGGAAAAAAGTAAACAGTTACTCACTTCCCTTGAATTTTGTTCAACCATTAGGAAACCCATGCGTTTACCTCCTGAAAAAGAGGCGGAAGTCCCAGAAATTTGACCATGAAGGCAGTGAGGGAATTCTAGTAGACTTCAATCCACTTTTACTTTCCTATGACGTTCTAAAATGAGAAGGATCCCTGATTTCAACCAAAAATGTTTGTTTTCTCAAGATGGACCACCCAGGCCAAAAATCACGCTGGTATCCCATGGATTAAAGAGAATAACAAGCCATCCCTCGAGCGGAGATGTGTACAGGAAATATTGAGGCAAGAGATGACTCACACAACTTGCAAATTCCCTACGGAACTGTTTGGACCCATTGAATTCCGGAATGGAGAGAGTACAGAAACCAAAAGATCAAGACTATGAGTCTTTCAAATCTGAGCCAGGGACCAATTCCCCTGAAGATTTGGAAGGGGAGGACCTTAACCAAGTGGATCCCCTAATATTGAACCTGATATCAGAAAACCCACTCTCAAGCTCCCCAGGCCCAGAACAAGCATCCCACAGAGCCAAGCCTTCAACAATGAGTACCCTGCGCAACTGCTCTAGTCTCAGGCGCCCCCAGCACTACGGCTTTGAAACCACTACAAGCCTAAAACGTAAAAATAAGCTATTGCTTGCAACAAATGTTCCAAATGGATAGCTGTAATGGACCCCAAACTCTCAATAATTGAAGCGCTGAATGTGTGGGAGGATTATCATGGAATTTCCACTTAAAACTGCCTAAACACAACTTGGGCTTACAGAATCAAGAGAATTTCCACAGAAAACCAAACTAATGCAAAGCAAGACTATGAATGCAAGTGTTAAATCACAAAAGAAGGCCTAGATTACTCAGATAGTTTAGCTCCAACTGGAAAATTCTCAACTCTCAAACTGCTCTTACTCTATGCTCTCAAGTCAAAACTCCCGGTCCGTAAGTTTGACATCAAGAGTGCATTTCTTCATTCCCCAATCAATGAGGAGATCATTATCAGAACTCAAAAAGGGTCCAAATTCTCCCTAGAATTCCTCAAGCTCAAAAAATCATTGTACGGCCTCAAGAAGTTGCTGAAAAATTGGTCCATGACTCTGACTGAGTTGCTCAGAGCTATTGGGTTCTCAGAATCAAACCGCAATCCATGTTTGTATGTATCTCAGGATGGGTCCTTAAGAATGTTCTTCCATGTAAATGACCCGATTCTGGTAGGGGACAGAGTGGTTTTTGAAAGGAAATTTCTAGATTAGTCTCTGGGATCAACATCTCAAATACCTAAAACAATCCTTGGGATGAAAATCAAACCCAAAAAAGAATTTATCTGCCTGAGCCATCCCAACCACATCAACATGGGTTTGGAACAACTGGTCCTCACTAATGCAAAGGACACCTCCAGGCCACTGAACCTGGGCCTAAAACTGAAACCAGCTTCCAATAAATATCATGAGGGATTCAAGAAGATGAATATCAACTTTTGATCTGCAATAGGATTAGTTAACCATACTGCCTGCTACACCCTGAGAAGATTTGAGGTGGAAACCAAGACCAGACTGTCTTTTAATTGCATATAAGAGAAGAACACAATGAGTCATAGCCATGACGTGAGTATGAACTGAAGATAGCATCAAGGAGATAAACCAATGGGTGAGAAGATTGGCTAATTTAAGGAGTTTATCAGTTGATGAAGATGATGAGGAAACAAACTCCTATACTGTAGAACAGAAACATGTGAATAAACAGTTGGCGTGATACCGGCTAGCGTGGAAAGCAATTACGTTGGCCAATTGATTTAACCGGAGAAGCCAGCTGTGATCAGAAGATTATGAACTCGAGCGCCTTGAACGATCTGAAAGGAGGAAAAGATGAGCAATCACTGATTGTTGAGTTGACGTTCATTTTAACATCCTTACAATTATACAAGCTGGCTGCAGAGTACCTTTGATTGAGTTGATTTGAGATAGAGATTGTTTCTTGAGGATTGTTGCTGGCGAAATCAAAGTGGGAGATGGTGGTGTGACCGTTGGAGTGTCTCGAGCTTTGATTGATTCAGTCTTCAACAAGTTTAGTCTACGCGTCTTGACGGTAAGAGTTTCTGCACCGGTTCCCGTGGGAAATGGAGTGCGGGTAGCCGCGCGGTACAACAATTGAAGTGAAAAGGTGAATGAGAAAATATAAGGAAGTAAAACAGAAAGGAAACGCGCTCAGTACACAGCGTTGATTCTAACACCCCCCCTCAACTCAAGAATCAGTGATATAGTGAGCTAAATGCATTTAAAAGTTGTGTTATCAAGACCTTGTTGGCTGCTTTGGTGAGAGCTCTTGTGATGCGGACGCACGACCGAGTGGACAAAACTGAGACCAAACAGCAAACCTAATCTCAACACGCTAACCATGTGCATCTCATCTGATTAGGTCAAGAAACAATCTTGTAACTACTACTTAAACTAGTTGTACCTAGCTTGTCTCTGTTCTTCCTCATTGCTGTTCGCTTTCATCTTTCTCCTACCTGCCCAATCAGGTAGTTCATCTCATTCTTGCTTGTGTCACTCGTCTTGCTCCCATCATCTGTCCGCTCACAAGTTCCACTCGCTGGCTTCACTCAAAAGGTAGTTCATCTCATTCTTGCTTGTGTCACTTGTCTTGCTCCCATCATCTGTCCGCTCACAAGTTCCACTCGCTGGCTTCACTCAAAAGGTTATGAGCCCAGTTTAAATCACCAGCCTTGACAACAGTAGGACAAGAGATTCAACATCGAGATTCAAGAAGACCTGAATACCTGAATTGTGGCGTCTCCCTCTAGCCCTAAAGATGGTTCTCCTCCGACTCCTGTGACTACTCCATCCCCACACTCTGAATAAGACTCATCCGCGTTGTCATCTTCGGGAATCACCGTGCAGAACTTACTTGTTGGTTCCACTACCAATCTCACTATGGGGGGGACTTGAGAGGGCTCCATGGAGAAAAACTCACAGGAGCCGAAAATTTTTCCAGCTGGAGAAACAGCGTACTCACAGGCCTAGGATACAAGGACCTCGACACAGTTGTCTTAGAACAAATCAACGATACTTCGCCAGAAATCAAACTCAAAAAGAAATATGCAACCACTTTCATCCGACTACATCTAGATCAACAAAATTTTACTCAATTTGTTAGGGACCCCACCTCGTACGAGCCCAAAATCTTGTGGGATTCCATCTGTGACCATTATGCCACAAAGTCGCTTGAGAATGTGGTGAATCAAATGGACCGACTCTACGACATTCAATTCTCCAAAGGAAATTTGCAAGACTCCATCAACAAATTTCGAGCAACCTTCAAACTTTTGTTAGAAGTATCAGATGGTAGCCTTGACTCCTCAACAATCGAAACCCTTTGGGCAATCATCATCCTCAAACGTTTGCCTTCATCCTTCTCCGTAATGCGCTCTCTCCAATTTGCCCAATACAAGGGCAAGAAAGCCAAAATTCCTCTCAATACCTTCCTCAGCGAACTCGAACTTGAAATTCAAAGACAGGAAGATTCTCACAAGCAGTCACAATCATCAGCTTTCCAACTCACCAAGGCCTCTCAACCGGCCCAAAATAAATCCTCAAAGAACAGACAGTTCTGCGCGAATGGAGTCCATAATCCCAACACGACGCATTCTCCAGAGCAATGTCATCAATTGCATCCTGAACTCGCTATCGCCTATCACCAGGCTGCCCTCCAACGCTTTCAATCCTCCCAGGGAAAGAATAACCCAGGAAAAGTCATGCTAAGTCTTCACACTTCCAATCCCGATATCATTATCTTAGATAGTGGTGCCTCCGGACACTATCTGAAGTTCAAAGAATACTTCGTTGACTTCACTCCAACTCACTCCACCCTCTACGCGGCGAACGGATCTCCGCTCCAAATTCTAGGTCAGGGAAAGGCCATCATTCCCCTTGCAACCGGGCTACTGGAGATTCCTCAGGCCCAGTACGTCCCCAACATAACCAACTCCCTCATCTCAATGACCCCTTTCCTGCTACAGGGGTATTTGATCATTCCCTCCAAAGATGGTTTCTCATGCATCAAGAAGGAGCACTGTCTCATGACTGGGAAGTACGTAGACAACACCCTGGCCTTGGACACTCGCATCGACCGTGCCAACACTGCCCTTTTGTCTCTGGACCTTCATCGGGAAATGGGACACCCAAATCAAGCTTTTCTCAAGCACCTCTTCCCTTCTCGCTCTTTTGATGAAATTGCCTGCCCTGACTGCGAAACCTCCAAAATGACCAGGTCACCTTTCTCGGGGAAATTCCCTACCCCATTGGCTCCTCTCAACTGCATTCACATGGACCTCTGCGGTCCAATCTCCCCCACATCGGTCGGGGGAAATAAGTACTTCCTGAAAATCATCAATGGATTTTCTCAATTTGCCTTCATCCATCCACTCCGCTGTAAGTCTGATGCTTACAATCAATTTGTCTCCTTCATGGATGAGGCTGAAAGAGCCTCAGGGTGCAAAATTAAAACTGTAGTATTGGACAACGGGGGCAAGTTTGTAAACGAGTCATTCAAAAGTTTATTCAAGCAAAATGGTATCAATCACCTCCTCACCGCGCCCTACACACCTCAGAAAAACCCCTTTGCCAAACAAGGTAATCGCACAACAATCAAGAAAGCCAGGACACTTCTGTCCACCAGTGGACTTCCGCTTGAATGGTGGGGGGAAGCTGTGTGCACCGCTGTTTTTCTTGAAAATCGCACTCCTCACTCATCCCTGGAATTGAAGACCCCCTTTGAGAAATGGTCAAACAAACCCCCAGACCTAGATCGCATCTTTCCTTTTGGCTTCAAGGCGATTGTCTTTGTCGAAAAGAAGTGGAGAAACTCAAAATTCTCCCCCTCAGGAGTCGAAGTTGTGCTCCTTGGTTTTGACCCTCATCATCACTCCTATAAGCTCTGGATACCTTCTCAAAACAAGATCCAAATGTCTCATCATGTCAAATTCTTCCCAACCATTTTCCCATTCCATTCAGACCATCGTCCCAATACCAACTCCGAGGTAATTCCTCTTTTGCTACCCTCTCCCATCCTGATGGATGATCCCTCAAAATCCATCGACCTCAGCGTCGACCCTGTAACAGAAATCTCCTCGCCGTCCGACACATTCGTCGATGGAACGTACGACAACATGGTCCCTGACGAGCCCACTCACCCCGCCACAGCCCCTGTTGATAGTAATCCTCCTGACCCTGGCACCGCATCCTCAAATCCTCATTATGCCAAGGTGCCTTGGTACGACAAAGCCCCGCGCGATATCAGATCGGACATCTCAGCTGAAAACATCCTCCAAAACAGGCGTCGTCCAAAGGCTAATCTGATCAACTGCGAACCCTCCTTCGCTTCTGACCCCAAGAATATCACCGAGGCTCGCAACTCCTCGGACTGGGAAGGCTGGAAAGCGGCCCTCAAAACTGAGCAGAACAACTGTGATCGCCACCAAGTCTGGAAGATTGTTCCAAAGCCAGACCACTGCCGAGAGCTAGACACAACGTGGGTCCTCAAATCTAAGTACGGTGCCAATGGGGAGTTCATCAAAAAGAAAGCCCGCCTCTGTGCTCGCAGATTTTGACAAGTTGAAGGGATTGACTATAACAAGACTTTTGCGCCCACTGGACGCCTTTCCTCTCTTTGGATCATCCTCAGCCTTGTGGCCTCACATGACCTTGAACTACATCAAATGGATGTTAAATGCGCCTTCCTCAACGGCGTTCCTCAGGAAGATATCTTCATTAAGGTACCTGAAGGCCTAGAAATCAAGATCCCCCAAGGATACGGCCTCAAGCTTTTCAAGTCCCTGTACGGCCTAAAGCAAAGTCCTTGCTGTTGGTACTCTGCGCTTTCCTCTTTCTTCTCCTCTCTCAACTTCAAATCCACTGCCATCAATCCCTGCGTCTTCATACATTCCAACCCCACAGATCTATGCATTGTGTATGTGCTTGTTGATGATCTCGTTATTGGCGGCACCAGCTCGGGCATCTCCAAATTCAAAGAAAAGATCAAACTTCAGTTCAAGATGGAGGATCTTGGTGAATGTAAATGGATCCTGGGCATGAGAGTCACCCGGGAAAGAACCGCTAGGACCATTCAGCTTCACCAGGATTGCTACATTGACAACATGCTCAACGAATTTGGGATGTCTGATTGTAAAACCGCTTCCACACCTCTACCACAAGGAGCGTCTGAAATTCCCATATCTTCTTCTCCCCCCAGTGAAGGTTTCAACTACCGACAAGCATTCGGGCTGTTAAATTACCTGGTACAGTGCACCCGACCCGATCTTGCTTTCTGCTAGAGCTACCTCTCCCAGTTTCTCAACGCTCCTTCGCTGACCCACCAACAACAGTTCAACCACGTCCTCCGTTATCACAAACTCACCAGTGATCGCGGCATTTCACTTGGGGGTCCCCCTGACCTCTCTCTCTCCCTGACAGCCTATTGCGACGCTGACCATGCTTCCAGCATCGATCAGCAATTATTCACTGGGAGTGTTCTCCTGCTCCAGGGACCAGTAATGTGGCGCTGCTCAAAACAGGCCGTGTGCGCTCTGTCAACCACCAAGGCTGAACATCAATCATGCTCCAAATCTGGCCAGGATTTGTTGTGGGCAACACAATTCTTATCGCTCCTAGCCCCGCTCTTTAATCAAGAACCCATCCCGCCCACCCTCTACTGCAATAACCAAGGCGCAATAGCCCTCCTCAAAAACCCTCTGTATCAACACAGGACCCGGCACATTGATGTACGGTTGCACTGGATCCGTCAACATCTGGCGGAGGGTGCCTTTGAACTGAAGTATGTCCCGACTGGCAACAACCTGGCTGACAGGATGACGAAAGTTATCTCACCGCAACTCACTCGGAAGTTCCTCAGCAGTCTCCGGCTCGTCTCCCTCCAGATAAATCAGCAAGCAGGGGGGGGTGTTGTGATGCAGACGCACGACCGAGCGGACCAAACTGAGACCGAACAGCAAACCTAATCTCAACACGCTAACCATGTGCATCTCATCCAATTAGGTCAAGAAACAATCTTTTAACTACTACTTAAACTAGTTGTACCTAGCTTGTCTCTGTTCTTCCTCATTGCTGTTTGCTTTCATCTTTCTCCTACCAGCCCAATCAGGTAGTTCATCTCATTCTTGCTTGTGTCACTCGTCTTGCTCCCATCATCTGTCTGCTCACAAGTTCCACTTGCTGGCTTCACTCAAAAGGTTTGCTCTCCCGTTTCCGTTTTTCTCTTCCTCACTTGCTGTCTCGTAAAACATCTCCTCATCTCTGTGCTTGCAATTAATCAATCTTATTGCTGTTTGCTTTCATCTTTCTCCTACCTGCCCAATCAGGTAGTTCATCTCATTCTTGCTCGTGTCAATCGTCTTGCTCCCATCATCTGTCCGCTCACAAGTTCCACTCGCTGGCTTCACTCAAAAAGAGCGTCAGCAGTCATGGATAGAGAAGGAATGAGCCAAAAGTCTATAAGCCCATCCTCATAGTCGTTTCTCAAGCTCTTTGTTTTGAGGTCGATATGTTTAACTTTTGAATTTGAGCCAAACTTCTTTATCTTGTCATCTAGTCCTTTGTTGTCGACAAGGTGCAAAGGACATTTGAATTGCGATCTGTATATCTCCTCAATTAGTGTTTTCAACCAACGCGCTTCTAAGTGACAACTTGATAGAGCCACGCATTCCAATTCGGTAGAGGAGTGCGTGATGCATTGTTGGCGCCTACTGGTCCAGTACAGCGGACTTCCTTTGAATGAACAGATGAACCCGCTTTGGGAAATCCTTGAGACCGGGTCATCGCCCCAAGTGGCGTCGCTGAAACACACAAGTCAATTGGAGATTGAACGAGGACCAAGAGTCAGGGTGAGATCCTTGGTTTTTGAGAGATACTTCCACACGTGTAGAACTTCATTCCAGTGGCTCAGACCGGGTCGATCACAATATTTGGCCAGACTGGAGACGGCAAAGCTGATGTCCGGTCTCGCAAGGCCTGCAATGAAGTTCAGTCGCCCAATAGGTGACCAATAATTTATATTGAGCTCCAAAAACTTTTTATGGTCTTGATCGTCAGCTGGATGGAGATGGAGTCCTGGAGTGCGAGGAGTGGATACGGGTCGGCAGTTTGGCATGTTGAGTTCATTCAGTACCTTCTCAATGTGCAGAGGCAGTGACAGTTGGATTAGGTTGTCGCAACGTTCCACTTTCATACTGAGCAAGGTATTGGGTTTGTGGGCTGAAGAGTTGCGAAATTTAGAAAGAAAGGCATCCTTGAAGCGACTTACATCTCCGGCAACAATAAGGTTGTCGACATGGAAGAACACCACTGAAGTCTTGTCGGTGCCAATGTACAAGCAAGGATCCCCTTTTGACTCCTCAAATCCTTGAGATTTGATCCAATCGCTTAACATACGGTACCAGTTTCTGGGTGCTTGCTTCAGACCGTAGAGGGATTTTTTCAGTCGGAGATACTTGGATTTTCTGTTACAGCCAAATGGTGTTTTGATGTAAATGCGTTCTTCAAGAGTTGAATGGAGAAAGGCGCCTTTGACATCAAGTTGAAGTAGTTGTAGGTTTTTGTCAGCTGCGTAAGTGAGAACAGCTCTCAAGGAGGCCACCTTACCCGTAGGCGCGTAGGTTTCCAAGTAGTCGAGACCGTAGCGTTGATTGAAACCCTGAACACACAGCCGAGTCTTGTAAGTGACTGGCTCTCCGTGGGCATTTTGATTGATTTTGAATACTGGCACGGTGTTCAATGGATTGGTGACTTCGTCGTCTTCCGCTTCTTCCCATACCTCTTGATCTTTGATTGAGTTGAACTCGCAAAGAGCTGAATCCTTCCATACGGGGATCTTCATGGCTTCTTGCAAAGTTTTGGGAAGTTTTTCAGATAAGAAGCCATACCTCTCTGGTTTGGATAGTTGGCTTTGGTCTTGGAGCATTGGTCGGAGGTTGTTTTCAATGGATAAGCTGTCATTTGTAGATTTGTCCAACTCTGGTTCTGATTCTGAGGGTGGTGCATCGGATTCCTCTTTGATGACCTGCGGCAGTTGATTAACTGGATTGACCTTGGGCTCTCGTGTGGATTGTCCAAGGGTCAGTGTTGGATGTTTGGTTTCCAGATCTATGAGAGGGATGGCTATTGGTTGTTGATTGTTGAAGATTACATGTTTAGAGTCGATGATGTTGCCGGATGAGTTGACAATCTTGTACGATAACAGTTGGGGATTGAATCCAATCAAGATGCCGGGCGCTCCCTTTTCGTCAAGTTTGGACCGAACTTCAGTTTGATTCAATTTTCAGTGAGCGAGGTGCCTATGGGTCTGATATAGCCGTCAGGCAGGAGCTTGCCGTGCATCTTGAACCAGGGAGAATCATCGCCTTTTACTTTAGGGATCTTATTGAGCATCAAACAACATCCTTGCACGACTTTGTGCCAGACTGATTTAGGTAGTCCAGTATCCAATATAGTTGCTTGGGTGGACTCCATGATTGTGCGATTAGCACGTTCAACTCTTCCATTGTGTTGTGAGTGGTAGGGTTTGCTTGTTATTTGATTTATGTGGTGTTGTTTGTAGAAGGATTGGAGTTTGGTGTTCACAAACTCTCCCCCTCCATCGGAGCATACCTCTCTGGGATACCGGTTGGTTTTCCAATGTTGGTTTTCAATGATGAAGATAATCAAGTCCGCCGCGTCACTTTTGGATCTGAGAGGAAAGCAAGAGATATAGCCAGAGAATGAGTCGATAAGATTCATAATGTACCTGTACCCTCCCTTGGCAGTTGGCAAGATGGGTCCCATGAGATCCAGATGGATCTTGTCAAAGACTTTCTCAGCAACGCACTGTTGATGCTTAAAGGGTTGAGCAGTGATCTTGGATTTGTGGCAACTGAGGCATTCAAACTTGTCTTTGAGGTTTGGAGGAATTGTCTGATTCAGGAACTTCTCCATCCTTGCAATGCTGGCGTGTCCCAACAAACGGTGTATTTCGGACAGTTTGGCTTGGGAGAAATGACATGAGTTCGACTTTCGTACCATATCAATCACGAATAAATTGTTGATGATCAAACCCGAGAGGAGACAGCAATTGCCTTTGAACAGTTTGAAAGTTCTTGGATTGATTGAAGAATTGAAACGTAGCGAGGCTCCTTTGGTCATAAGGGCTCCAAGTGAGATTAGGTTCACAGTGGACTTGGGGACCCAAACGGCATCTGATAGTGTGATGAAGGCGTCACTGGTAGCAAGTGACACCGCTCTGGATCCCTCGATGGTGATGGCCTCATCTTTCTTGCTGGTTTGGATTTTTCCAGCTCCATTGCTTAAGGTGAGGTGATTGAATCGATCCTTATCAGTTATCATGTGTACGGAACATCCTGAGTCTAAAATGAATCGAGTCGGCGCAATAAAAAAATCGGAGTTCAGACCGCAGAAAAATGAGTAGAAATGCGCCTCCTTCTCCTGGGTTGGTTTGGATTTCTTGCCAAAATTGTGCGTATTGGGGGGTTTGAGTTCTGGAAATTTGAACCAGCATGATTTGGCCGAATTTGACGTGACCTCGGGATTGTGTTTGCCATTTCCACATCTAGGTCCTCGATAGAGCGCCACGTTGACTGGTTCAGCCCGATTGTCTTGAGCTATGATTTCATTCTTGTGTTGAATAAGATGATTGAGCACCACGTCAATCTTCATGTAGGTGGTGGTGTGCATGATTTGAGACTTCATGCTTTGCATCAAAGCCGGGAATTTGAACAGCACGAGATAGGCGATGATGTCCGATGGTAGCTCTATGCCGACTTCTGTCAGCTTCTTGAGGTAGACTTTAATGGAAGTAACGAATGTATCGATGTTGGCGCCCATGGTTAGGTGCAAGAATCCATTAAAGCCTTGCCCTATTAGCTGATTGTGACGAAGCAAAATGCTCTTGAGTCGAGATCCAGATTAACTTTGCGTCATCCTCGTTGACATCGTCAATGATGTTGTTGTACGTATTCAAGTCAAACTTTGCCATGATGTGCGCCACGAATTCCTGGTTTGTATCATCCTCTAATCGATTTGAAGGGTCAGGATTGTCCATGATGGAAAAAATGCCCTGTAGTTTAAACAACTTTTCAAACTTCTTTCGCCACATACTGTAGTTGTCGGCTGTTAGAAGGGGAGTGGATTCGATTAGAGACTTGATGGCTAAGAATTTGTAGTTTGTTGAGTCCCCCCTGGTCCTGGCGTTTGAGAAGAAGGTCCCGGTCAATCGTCCATTACGAGCGGAAGGCTTTTAACCATGAGAAGATTTGAGGTGGAAACCAAGACCAGACTGTGTTTTAATTGCATATAAGAGAAGAACACAATGAGTCATAGCCAAGACGTGAGTATGAACTGAAGATAGCATCAAGGAGATAAACCAACGGGTGAGAAGATTGGCTAATTTAAGGAGTTTATCATTTGATGAAGATGATGAGGAAAAAAACTCCTATACTGTAGAACAGAAACATGTGAATAAACAGTTGGCGTGATACCGGCTAGCGTGGAAAGCAATTACGTTGGCCGATTGATTTAACCGGAGAAGCCAGCTGTGATCAGAAGATTATGAACTCGAGCGCCTTGAACAATCTGAAAGGAGGAAAAGATGAGCGATCACTGATTGTTGAGTTGACTTTCATGTTAACATCCTTACGATTATACGAGCTGGCTGCAGAGTACCTTTGATTGAGTTGAGTTGAGATAGAGATTGTTTCTTGAGGATTGTTGCTGGCAAAATCGAAGTGGGAGATGGTGGTGTGACCGTTGGAGTGTCTCAAGCTTTGATTGATTCAGTCTTCGACGAGTTTAGTCTACACGTCTTGACGGTAAGAGTTTCTGCACCGGTTCCTGTGGGAAATGGAGTGCGTGTAGCCGGGCGGTACAACAATTGAAGTGAAAAGGTGAATGAGAAAATACAAGGAAGTAAAACAGAAAGGAAACGCGCTCAGTACACAGCGTTGATTCTAACACACCCATCCGGTGTAAGACTCCAAATAGTGCTGATCTGGAGGCAGTTATGTGGAGGGGAAAAGGTGCAGTTAAGGCTGCCCTCCTAAGTGTTAAAAAAATATTTAAATGTAACCGGAATAAAGATCCAGGGACTTGTAAATAAGGAATCAATTGAAAGGATGAATTTGATGGAAGTTGGTAGCAATGGAAACAGCACTATCTGAGAAAAGATGGTGCATCAAAGCATTTGAACAAACAAGTCAAACTTTTTTTCAGAGTTCAATAGAACAAGGCATTTGTAAGTAACAACACTCACAAGTTAAGTCAGCAGAAGATTAGGAAAGATCAAATCAATCCCAACCAACCTCCAGGTTCTCAATTAACCTGCGCAAATCTCCGCAATCAAGGACTTGAAGGGTACCAGATAACTGTGTGTGGCTTAAAAAACAAATTAATTTGTTTTATGAAGCTCTAGCAGCAAAGCAGTAACAAATTCAAACAAGAATAACCCAGCAATTCTCAAGGGAATCAAGAATAGTATGGCAGAATTTAACTTCAAAGGAAGAAAGGGAGGCTTAAAACTCCAGGCTTGAAGCTCAGGGAAACCTCTCAGTCAAAGATTACTGGTTCTGGAAAGGGAATCAAATGAATGATCAAGACCAAAGTGGTTGGAGAAAGGGATAAAAGGAGTGGCTTAACGCACTCAAGAATTCAACCAATGAATTCTTCTTCAATCAATGAATTCTTCTTTAACCAGCATGGCTATTGTTTGGTGATAAGGATAATGTCACAGAGGACATATCCAAGGATTGAGTTTGGAGGCGCAAGGATCAGGGGGAAATCATAAATATACCCAGGATTAGGATAATTTGAGAGGGGAAGAGCCCCACAGGTTGATTATTTAGATAATGATGATGATTTGGTGATTGATGAGAAGATGGATGATAGGGGAAAAAGGGCAGCGGAGAGCCCCTCCTTTTATGGGAAAAAGATCCCTGTGACTATTTACAAGTGATAAATATAAATGAAATTACTATTATTATTATTATCATTATTATTTTTTGGTCAGATGGTCTAAAAGAAAATTTGAAAACAAAGGAAAAGAGTGGGGGTGTTTCACACAAACACCCCACGTAATATAGGGAAATCTTAGATTATTGTTAGAGCTAAGGAATAGACTGAATGCAAGGGCAAGTGCAAGGTAGCAAAGATAACTGCAAAGTGCAAACTTATGTTTGGGTAAATCAACAAACAGTGAGAGGGATGAATTTTTCCAATGGAAAGGAAACTAAATCCAATCCCAATGTGATGACTTGATTTAGCAAAACGCAAGAACATATGAAATTAACTAACAGTGGAGACAATCTTCAGGCAAGCGGTGTAGCCTTTATAAGGTAATAAAAAGTGACTAGATACAACCTTATGGACGGCCAACTACAGTTAAGAGGAAATGAGGCAATCAATGACATGACTGTACTGGGAAATTAAATAACAGCATAGAGGTTTCCAACATCATAACATAGATGGGAGGCAATAGAGTCTGAGCGTACAAGGGCGTAAAGGATGGCATAGGAAGGAGTGATGTGAGAGACAATACAACTATGAGGATTAGACAATGCAAATATGGGGATTTAATTTATGCAGGGTAAGGGACTAGTCCACTTGCAAAATATACAGTTGGTGTAGCTGACTAGCATGGGTGCAAGCTAGCAAGAGTGCTTGACAAGGAATGGGGACCCAAGGACTAATGATACCCAGGTGGAAGAGTGGAGCTTGAATGGATGGTTGACTGGAGTAGAGTTAACTGCAAAATTTGCAATTAGGTTCTGAGTTGGTTGCCAAGAATGGAAGGTCATTGTGCAACCAGAGTTGATAAGCGGAAGGCACCATTGACGTTGTGCTTCTATTTGTGTCACGCGTATGGACTGAAGTAGATGGTGCTGAGGAAAGGATATGTTAAAGTGAGGAAGAAAAGAATCCTCAAGCCTGAAGCATGACAGCTGCCTGGGTATAAAGACGCAAGCTCCAGAAAGCGTTCAGATGATTTCCCATTTATTCCAAAACATTTTTTGAGTACTGTATACCTCTAGTTATTATCATACTTCTTCTTCTCTCAAATAAATTTATAACTTGAATATGTCATCATTGTCATCTCCTTGTTTCAAAAACTGCATTTTTCATAATGAATAATGTGTCCCTAGTACTTCCCCAAGAGGTCTCCAAGGAAAATGCAAGAAATCATGTCTGCGCAAGGTTGCTTGCAATTTTCCTATAAATAGCAAACAATAGTGGATACCCCTGTAGCGTCTAAGAGTTATGTGCAAAGCCAAAGGTCTGCATCGCAAGTGAACCATCATATACGACCAGTGCATGAGATTGAGTTCTTAGGCATCCAAAAACCAGAAAGTTTAAGGATTAGAGACTAACAATAAATAAAAATAAAAAGAAATGGAATTGATATAATTTCTGTTCTTGATAGTACTAGCACAATGCAGACGGTACTCTACCAATACACCTACACCGCCGCCACGGTATATTGCATTGTTGTCCAAAGTCAAGGTGAATCAGATGAATCCCAAGGTGCAAGGCAAAGTGCGCGCTGAGGAATTGGCGGTAGTGAAAGAAGCAAGGGAGGAAGGGATAATGGCTGAAGTAAAGGGTGATACGGAAAAAAGGGAAGAAAATGAATAATAAGGAAATGGGACAGAGGGAAGGGATGAAACAGAACAAGAGATAGAGGAACCTTGTGGAATGGAAAGGAATGAAATGGAAGGCCAAGATGGAGAGAACCGTGTGCAAGTCAAAGCGCCCATCAAATGATGCAAGGAAATCAACTAACAACGTTAAAGGAGGTTTTTCAAGGGGCCAAAGAGAGAGAAAATATTAGGAGCTCTTGGAGGAAGGTGGGTGGAATGCCCAGCCAAAGAGGGCATGGACTGCAAGGTGAAAGGAAATCTTTGAAAGGCACCTGGTGAAGCAAGTAATGGTGTTGCAAAGGATGTCTTCTCTGATAAACAACAAGGATTTTGATTAATTTACATTGATGGTAGAGGAATTGACCAAAAATTGGGAGGATGCGGAAAGTGAAGTAAAGGAAAATTAGTAAAAATTTATTTTATTTGTAAACTTATTTTATTTTAATATATAGTTTATTTTATTATAATACATAGTTTATTTTATTATAATATATAATGTATTTTTTTATAATATATAGTTTATTTTATTAGAATATATAGTTTATTTTATTATAATATATAGTTTATTTTATTGTAATATATAGTTTATTTTATTATTATATATATTTATTTTATTATTATTCAAAATAAACAAATGTGAAAGAATAAAACATTTTGAAAAGAAAATGGATAATTTTGAGGAACTGGAAAAGAGATAAAATAAGGAAATGGGATGAGATTGATGTGATGAAATGAGATGGAAGTGAGGAATGGGATTGGAGTCATGATTGGCAAGGTTTGCAAGGGTAACTTCCATGAAAGTCTCAAACCAAATCAGGAGAGTGCAAAGGTGATGGGCTGTTTCCCACAAGGTGCAATCTTTGTTGGACTGGAAGCCAGTCCATTTGAAGAGGTATTAAATTTTTCCTTTTCCCAACCTGGAATCCAGAATACAACTTACTTCCCACTCTAACTGATCTTGGAAGTTGACAGGTTCAGAAAGGGGATTAATCTTGCCTAGATATAAGACTTGAGATGGCTCTAGGAGAGACACATGAAATAATGGGTAAATACCCTTCCATTTTGCAGTTAAGGTGAGTTTAAAAGCGTTAGGGGAAATGACTGATTTGACTTTGAAGGGGCCAATTTTTCTTTCAGAGAGTTTTTGAGCTGGGCAAGTACTGCAGATATTGCAAGCATTGAGCTTTACCTGATCTCCTACTGTTAAAGTTGGGGCTAAAGTGCAAAGTTGGTCTGCTTGTTCCTTGTGGCACTGGTTTGCGGCCTCAAGGTTTGCTCAAAGTTGCATTTGAAGAGAATGAATGTGATTAAGGTAATTGGTAGCAGGTTGAGAATTTGCTACATGAATAGAAGAGAAAATTTGGTTTCTACCATAAAGATTCAGGAAGGGCAACTGTTTGGTGGAGGAATGAGTGGAGTTGTTGTAGGCAAACTTGGCTCATTGGAGCAATTGCAACCAGTTGTTCTGTTGGTATGCAAAGTACATTCAAAGGAACTGTTTGAGAATCTGGTTGACTTGCTTGGTTTGCCCATCTGTTTCTGGGTGGTAAGCCATTGATAAATTGAAATTAATCTTCAAATGTTGGCAAAGCAAGGTCCAGAAGCTAGAGACAAAAAAGATCCAAAATCACTCATTTTTTTTATCAGGGAGACTATGTTTTGAGAATACATATTCTATGAATAAATTAGCCAAGTCTTCTGAGGAGGCCGTCACATTACTGCAAAGGAATAAATCCATCTTTGAGAGCCAATCTACTACTACTAAAATAGCATCATAACCACTAGAAATAGGTAATTTCAAAATGAAATCCATAGAAAGCAAGTGCTAAGGAATAGGCGGAATTGGAAGTTGCTGGAGCAGCCCATACTTCAGTTGTTTCAAGGACTTGTTACAATTACAATCATAGCAAGAATTAAAAAAGTCTTTTACTTCCTTGGTCATACCAGGCCAATAGAAGTCTTGTGCAATCAATTGGTAGGTTTCATCCTGCCCATGATGACCAGCGAGCAGGGAATAATGCCTTGAATTGAAGTTATCTAACTTAATGCAAGGGTTATCTGATACTACTATACAGTTGTAAGAAACTAAATAACCATTTTTGTCAATACTTTAACCACTATGCTATCTAATAAATTGGCACTCTTCCAATGTTCAGTACACTTGGGATCATTGAGTTTAGCTTGTTGTAGTTTGGAAGCTGTATCTTGAAGGTGAGTGATAATTGAACTGAGTTTGGCAGATTGGGTTGAGAAGAGTGTCCAAATGTTTTCAGAGCTTTTTTCTGCAAACGTGCTCCCCACCCCTGGGTAAATTTTGTCCCAACGTGATAAAGCATCAGGGACTACCACTTTTTTCCCAGAACAGTACCGCTTTTTTCCCAGGACAGTACCACTTGTTTCCCAGGACAGTAAATGATTGTAAAGTCAAACTTGGAGAGGTATTTGGCCCATTGTGCCTGTCTGTGTGTAAGGACTTTTGAGCTCATGAAATATTTTAAAGAATTTTGATCAGTTAGGACCTCAAAGGGTTCCATAAGACTCACAAGGTGTGAATGCCATTTTTCAAGAAAAAAAAAATTTCACAAAGTTCCTTTTCATGGATCTTGTAATTGAGCTCTGCAGCAAGCAATTTGCAAGATTCAAAACCAATGGGATGAAAAAGGGAAGAAGAGGAGGAAAACTGCAAGATTACTCCTGCAACCTCATAGTCCCTTGCATCCGTTTTTACAATAGTGCAAGCTAGCTTTTTGAAGTGAGAGAGTATTTTAGCATGGGTGAATTCTTTCTTCAGAGCTTTAAACTCAAATGCAGCGTGTTCTTTAAAAACAAAATGAGTGTATTTTTGAAGAAGTTTAGTAAGGTTTACGGTTTTCTTGGAATAATTCTCAATAAACCTCCTGTAAAAATTACTGAAATGGAAGAAAACTTGAAGGGATTTGAGAGAAGAAGGTGGGTGCCAGTCCACTATTGAAAACTTGAAATCATGTATTTTGAAACAAAGACCAACAGAAAAGAGGAGAGAAACGGAGGGATGAAAGAACAGGAACCAGAAGTATGGAATAGGAGGATGGAGGAAAAAAGATAAACAAGAGAAATAGAACAAAGAAACACGGGAGAACTAGAGAAAATTATGTTAGGACAAATTTTACAGGTCTTGAAATGGAATGATTGCCTCACAGCTGGACAAACAAGACAAGTTGACAGTTTTCAACTGGAATAATGGTTGAAGATGATTGAGGCAACAAGGAATAACGGTTGGAGATGATTGAGGGGATGGGGTTGAATGATGTGGTCAAAGGTAGCACAATGAAGAGGAAGGAGTTGGGAAGACAGTTGAGATAGAGTTTAAGTGGTCAGCCAAGAGATGGGGAGCAGAAAAAGAAGTTTGAGAAAGGAAGCAAGGAGCCTAGCCAGATGATCAGAAAGAGATAAAAAAAGAAAAGGGATCAAAAAGATAGGAAGAGAGATGGAACAAGAAGGATCTGGACAAGGAGCCATCCCCCAGGGGGGAAGTTGGGGAAGTAAAGCTCAAGCAGAGGGGAGCAGAGAAGGTTTTGAGCCACTGTCAACTCATAACACCACCCTGTTCAGTTGTTAGGTGCTAGGACAAAGGAGGTGAGATTTATGACCAAGGATCTGATTGCTGGTTTGATCAGTGGGTTGGAAAGCATTTTGTGAGACAGAAGAAGATTGGTAATTAAGTTATTGGCCTTGTGATGTTCTCTTAGCCACTTTATCTGAGTATCCACATGCTTTAGGGCGCTGTGGTGAGACCAAAAGTTGACTAGGTCATTTACCGCCTTTTTGTTGATGTTTAAGCACTGGGACAGCTGGATGTGAGGGTGCAGGTTGTGAAGAAGATTGTCAATCCATAAATTTTCTTGAGTGACAGATACTAAGGCCTTCAGTTAACCTTCAGTGGATGAGAGAAACGCAGGGTTGAAGCTTACTATTCCAGGATACTGGGCAACCATTGTAAGACTCCAAACGGTGCTAGGCCGTGGCAGTTTGGTGGAGGTGAAAGGTGCTGTTTAGGATTCCCTCCTGAGTGTTAAAAAAATATTTAAATGTAACCAAGATCAAAGTCCAGAACCTGGTAAATGAGGAATCAAGGAGTAGAGAATAAAGATGATAATAGTTTGGTAGCAATGGAACAGCACTATCTGAGACAAGATTATGCAGGGAAAAACCTGAACAAAAGAATTTAAAGTCCTCTTAGAGTTCAAAGAACAAAAGCTGTTGTATGTAAACAACACCCTCCAGCTAATAACTCTGGTTGTCAGCAGAAGATTGGGGATGATCAACTCAAACCCAAGCAACCTCCAGGTTCTCAATGAACCTGCCCAACTCTCCGCAATCAAGCGCTTGAAGGGTACCAGATAAATGAGGGTGGCTGTACAAGACAAAGCACAATGTTTAAGAAGCCCCAAAGCAAACAGTAACTGATTTCAAAGCAAGGATAACCTCAACACTTCTCAAGGGACTCAAGAATAGGCTGGCAGAATGCAACTCCAAAGAAAATAAAAGGAGGTATAACACTCCAGGTCTTAAGCTTAATAAGACCTCTTCAATCAATTGTGATTGGCTCCAGAAAGTTGATCAGGGATCAGGACCAGTATGGTCAGAGAAAGGGATCAAGGAGTGGTATAACACACTCAAAAAAATTCCAACAGGCAGAATTTTTCTTCAACCAGCAATGCTATTGGTTGGTGATTAGGATCAGGCCACAGAGGGGCAAAGACTCAGGGTCAAAAATGGATCAGGGGGCAATCAAAGATATACCCAGGATAAGGACCAGGATTGAATTTCACAATGATGGGGGGGGGAAACAGGCACACACCCCTATGGATGATTCTATTAACTGAGGATCTGATGATATGATTCCCCCCAAAAAAGCAGGGGAGAGCACCTCCTTTTATAGACCAGAGGCCTATAGGCGATTTACAAGAGAGATTTACAAATGAGAGCGGAATTTTTGTTTTTTTTTTGATGATCAAGATCATGAGAAAAAAAAAGAAAAAAAAACAAACAGGTACTTGGAGACAAAGAAATCCGATGGGGGGGACGCTTGTGGGCGTCCTGATGGGCCCGGGCGACTTCCAAGGCCGCGGTTGACCGCCGGCAGGTGTCCAACGGGCCTGGCCAACTTCTGTGGCCGCGGATGACCGCCGGCTGATTTCCGACGGGCATTTGCAACTGCCGAGACCTGCGCGGGCAACCAACAACGTAAGAGACCTGCGGACTGGGAGGTGGACTTTGAGAGAGGTTGACAACTTGAGATAGTTTGGAGGTTGATCAAGGGAGAGATGATGATGGATTGATGAATTGAGGTGATCAATCAATTGTCTGAACCAACCTGATGGGGAGCTGGTTGGGGTCATCAACGGGGATCTGATGCTGAGGTTGAGATTGAATAGTGAGATGGAGTGAGTTGGTGATGTGATGACTTGGTTGGGATCAAGGTTGATTGTATTACTTGGTCAAGGTCTGAAAATAGAATACCACAATCAGGCTCAAGATGGTGGTGGTGATGGTGGTTATAATTAGCATTTGGGGGTGCCGGTGATGGATGACAGGGCGGAAGCAAACCCAGCGGTCTTTTGGCCGCGCGCTTGGCAAAAAAAAAATTGTAAAGCGGAATAGCGGAGCAGAAGGGATTTGAACACAAGAGCGGGGATACGCCCACCCAGAGATCATCCTTCCCAACTGAGAGAATGAGCAGTTGGGAAGCTGGGAACCAAATGGAACCCCATTCCGGATTAAAGATTCTTTTTTTTTTCTTTTTTTTCTTTCTTTTTTTTTTTTTTAATGACTCCTATGAATGATGATAAGGAAGAATCATAAAAAAATTAAAGTCTCCGCACTGGCCAGGGTGTCCAGGATGGGGGACCACATCTCTCCCCAACTTACAGAGTGTCCCTAGTCTTCTTGGGAGTTTGATGCCATAAAAAGAGAAAGGAAAGAAAGATGATTGAAACCAAGGAATGGCCATTATGCTCTTGAGAGTGAAAAAGAATATGTTGATCCATCCAAAGGAAAATCCTAGAAGTTCCTGAGATAAAATGAAGAAGGCGTCCCAGGTGCTCACATGCGTGGAATGAAGTAGAGTTTTGAAAATGACAGTAGTAGAAGCCCCTGGTGGTGCACAATTGGGAGGACTTACTTCTGGACCAAGTTGCCTCCACAACAATGAAATTTCTTGACCTGATCAGCAGAGAACCTTATGGCCATCTGAGTCCCATCCAGTTTCTCCAAAACAAATGATCCACCTCTAACTTGACGGACTACTTGAAAGGACCATTCCAGCGGTTAAAGAAAAGCTTTCCCCACTGAGTTTCCAAGGAACAATTATAAGCCAATACCAGGTCACCAGGGTTTAAAGGGTCCCTGATTTGATTTAGGTGTTTATCTTCCCAATACTGAACTGAGTTTGCTCTTGATTCCATCATCTTCTGATAAGCTTTGTTACAAATATCTTCACTCCGCTCCAGTTGCTTTGATCTGGCCACTAATAATTTAGTAGTTGAGGAAACTTGTTTCCAAGAGATGCCCAAGAAAGAATCCATTTCAAGATCAAGAGGAAGAACAGCCCTCTGACCAAAGATGATTTCATAAGGAGAGTAACCAGTGGTTTTCTTGGTGGAAATTCAATCAGAGAAGAGGACCAAGGGGAGAAACTTCCAACAATTCTTGCCACTCTCACCAGCCAATTTGAAAAGAGCAGCCTTCAAAGGAGCATGGCCTCCTTCCACCATGCCTTGTCCTTCAGGATAATAGGGAGTAGTAACTGTATGTTGTCCAGGGAGCAATTGGATCATTTCAGCAAGTTTTCCACCAAATTCCAAGCCACCATCCTTAGAATAAGATCTGGCCAAGCCATAGCGCATTTTCCAAGTCTCATGAAGGAAATCTGCTACTGATTCAGAGCTGAGGTTCTTAAGAAACTTAGCTTCAACCCATCCAGAAAAATCATCTCTAGCCACAATGAGGTACTTAGCTCCACCAGCCTTAATGTGAACCACATCCATAGCAATCCTCCCAAAGACAGTGGACTCTCCAGTGGGGTAACAAATTTCCGCCGGGCGCCTAAGATCACGTTTCTGGCACACTTCACAACTCCTGCACCATTGAGCAACAGATTTCTTCAGGGATGGCCACCAAAATTTTTTGGATATTTGTCAATAAGTTTTGGTTTCCCCACGATGACCAAGGCCTTCATGGAGATTTTCCAGGATTGAATCTTGCTTAGAAGGGATAGTGACCACAACAAGTGCACAAGGAGTTGCTCTTTTCATAAGCCTAGAACCTTGGAAAGGGACCAAAATTCTTTGGCAGAGAGATCAGGGGGTCTTTGGAGAGTTGAAAGGTACTGCTCTAACTTAAGCCAGAAACCTTGCTGGAAACCAGAGTAATTTTGGGAGGAGAAGGCAAAGACAGGGCGGACCAAGGGTTCTTCCTCATTGAAATCCATTCCATCCCCTGATTCATGATCTCCAATAGGGCGTCAAGATAAACCATCAGGCATGGTGAAAGATTTTCCAGGCCTGTGAACAATATCAAAAAAGAACAACTGAATGAAAGCCACCCAACAAGTCATTGGAGCATTTGGGAGGCTGGGGGCGTTGATCATTTCAATAATGAATTGTGCATCAACTTGTAACTCAAAGTGTTGACCCCAAAGGACAGTCTGAAGCTTCTTCAACATTCGGGCCACACCGCAAAGTTCCAGTTTTGGCTGGGAGTACCTGGATTCCACATCTGAGAAAATAAGAGATTCATACAGAGCAGGAAAATCCAAACCATTTTCATCTTCCTGGGTAAGAACAGCCCCAACAGATTGATAACTTAAGTCCACTGCCAGCTTGATCTTGCCGGCTCCAGGTCCATAAGTGATCTTTTTCAAAACAATGTCTTTCCCAACAATTTTTTTAAGCAACTGAAATGATTTTTTGAAGTCTTGGGTCCAAATCCATTCAGCATCCTTCCTGGTTAAGCGACGCAAGGGAACACAGATTTCCAATAGTGAGGGAATTAAGATCCTGACATAAGTTACAACACCTAGGAAACCTCTAACTTCTGTTGGATTTATTGGGGTAGGCCAGGAGATTATTTTGTTGACTTTAGAGGGTGCCATCCTTCTTCCGTCCTTGCAGAATATATGACCAATGATTTCAAAGGCAGGGACACAGGCGGCAAGTTTTGATCCCAAGACAGTAAGGCCAGATTCCTCAATTCGAAACAAAATTATTCCAAGACAGTAGCATACTCCCAGATAAATTTTTGGATTCCTGAGTGCCAAGGTAAGAGCTCATTATCATAGTCAGAAACTGGACCTTTAATCCCACCATCATCAATAAAGATACCCGCATGATCTGGGATTTTGTCCGGGAGGATCCACATCATCTGAGCCTGATAGACTGCAACCGAGTTGGTGGCACCTTGAGGGAATTGAGTCAGCTGAAATTGACCAAGGGGAGTATTGAAAGTAGTGAGGGGACAAGAAATAGGATGCAAGGATTGTTTGTCATAGCCACCCATAATGTCACCTAGACCATAGCAAGCTCTCCCAGAGAAGGATTCAACAAATTCTTCAGTGGCAGGCGGCACGCCAGAGTCTTTAATAGTAACTTTACTAAGAGGTTGGAGATCATGAACCACTCTAAGTTTACCATTACTCTTAAGAACACAGAAAACAGGACTGGAATAGCTAGAAGTTAATTGTTTGTATAAAACGGTTTGGACTCTTTCGCGGACCAACTTGATGAATTTTTTGACTTTAGCAGCAGGGATTGGGATCTTTTTCTTTTGCCAAGGGTCATGTTTAACTACAGGGATGATGTAGGGGAGACCATAGGATTCTTTCAAGAGTCCTCTCTCTTCTTCACAGAATGCAATAGATTTTTCCCTTAGAGACAAGATATTTTTGATCAAATTTAACTCATCAGGAAGAAGCCATCCATCTGGACAAAATTTGACCACTTTCAGACATTCTTCAGTGACCCAACCAGAGGGAATAAATGGACCAGTGAGGGATTTGGATACAGCACAGTAAGGATCGCGCGATAGCGGAGGACGCATAAGAGGAGGATTGAGGTTGAGAGGCATTGGTTGGTTGAATGGCTGGACCTTCTTTGCAACTGGTTTGTACTTGGTGGCAAAGGAGAGGAATCCCTGCTTCCTCCAAGCATTGACCAGTGAGACCTGACTACAAAAACTGAGGCCATGTTACAACATCTTCCAAGTCCAATGTTCTGCTGCGTCCTTGAAAGGTGCCTTCTCCATAAAAGAAGATCCAAAAGATAACACATTGCTCACATGTGTGGCACAGGGTAGAGTTTTGAAAACAACAGTAGTAGAAGCCCTTGGTGGTCCACAATTGGGAGGACTTACTTCTACCCCAAATTGCCTCCACCTAAGACCAAACTCCTTCATACCAAAGCCACCAAGAAAAGAATTGAGATCAAGATCTAGTTTAGACTCATTTTGGAGATTCAAAACCGGAATAGAGGATGAGTGATCAGGCTGAAAAGAAAAAGGAAAAGAAGATACAACAGATCCAGACAGAGAAGAAATATTTTTGGATTTTTCGGATTTTTCATGTGTTTGGGTTTTTGATCTTATTTGGATGAGAAGAAAATGATGAGGAAGAAGAAGGACATGCCTCTGAGGTGGGAGTTGGTCCATGATTTGAAGCCTGAGGCTGAGAAGAACTAAAACTATCAGTAGGGCCAACTATTCTGCTAAAAAATGAGGATAAAAGGAATGAGAGTTTTCTTTCTGCTTTCCTTTCAGGACAGATTTGGGAGGATGACCAGGGAAGTCTCTTTCCCAACAACCAGAATCCAAAGAACAAAGGGGAACTTCAATCTTTCTGCCATCAGCATCAGGGAGGAGAATTCTCTCCCCAACTTGATCAGAAAACATCAGGGTAGCACCAAATTCCATTAAGAAGACTTTCCCAAGATCATGGGACCATCCAGACGAGTGATCCAGAAGTGACAGGTGCCAAGAATATTTTGACCAATTCAAAAAGGAATATCCTCAGAAATACCAAACAGTTCACAGGACTGATTCCCAATTCCATAAACCGCAGAGTTGAAACTGACCCTTGGGCTAAGTTTAAGCTTTCAGGCCATGGAGTCTAAAATCAAGTTGAGCTGAGAACCCAAATCCACAAGGAGAGAAACCGTTTTAGTTGAATCACTAAGACAACATGGAAGAAAACCAAGAAGACAGGAATACAGGTTGGTATCTGAAGAGGGATCTGTTCCACCAGAATCCTCTATCAGAGTACCGGAGGAGACATTTAATTTGTCCGGACCAATCTCCACATGTTGACAAGAAACCCATTTCTTCATCCCTTCTGCCACAGATGGAGAGATTGACAGGAGTTCAGCCACAGATAGATCAGGAATTTTAAGATCAGAAATATTCTTTAATACTCCTTCCACAGCATTAGGGTAGTCCTTGGAGATGCCCCTCTCAAATCAAACTTTGGGCTGGGTGGAGGGAGGAAGATCAGGTGTAATAGGTGATGGAAGAGGATCTGAGGTTTGGGCAGGTTGAAGAGGGGGAGGATCATAATTGCCCTGGAACCTTTCCATAAGTGGTTCCCTTTCTACTTCAATTTCTTCCACATCAGAGGAAGGAGGCTCAGGTGAAGATTGACGTTTAACGGGTTTTTGCAGAATTGAGGATGGAACAGGAGGAGACTTATGAGGTTTTGGTTCCTCATGGCATTTCCTAGCTGGATTGGATTGATAGGTGCCAGGGAAGCTGGAAGAAGTGATAGCTGGGGGATACCAAGGTTGCAGGGTTCCACAGGATGATCAAAAATCCATAGAGACCAAGGATGCCTTCTTAGGAGTTGGTGGTTGGTATGAGGCCACCACATGACAGATTGTTCAAGAAGAATCAAAAGGGATCAAAGCACCGTTAGGAAGGAAAAAATTATTTCCCTTATGCTCTACTAACTTCTCCTCCTTGTCCTTCTGGAGTTCAGGACATCTACCAGTACCATGGCCTTCCCTATGGAAATAATAACAGACTATAGTAGACTTAGGAACAGAATTAGCAGGTTTAGGAGTGGCTAAAGAGGATATTTTCTGATCTATTTTATTCTCAAATTCCTGAAGTAATTTAGTGATCTCATCTATAGTATGTGTCTCCAGGTGGGTCTGAGGATTTGGTTTAGGTCTGCGATTGGCTTTCATCTTATTCATGATTTTGTTAGATGCTTGAAAAGACGGGGCAAGGACTGGTTCATTGATTTTGGTTTTTCAATGGTGAGAGCTGTTTGACCTTTCATCACTTTATCCACAGTATTCCTAAGAAACATGGAAGCAGGGAGCTTGAACCAATTATCTCTTGTAGTGATCATCGATCCAGATTTCACCAATTCATCCTTAATTCTTCCCTGCACTCCTGGAGAGAAAGACTGAAAAAATTGCACTCAAATTTTGTCCAACGTATCAATGTGATTGTTCCGGATAAGATAGGACTGGATAGGTTCCCAAGATTTTCTGAAAGTCTGATAGTCAGAGGCTGAGGAGATACCACCATTGGAGATCCATTGAGAAACCAGGGCATCCAAGTCTTGCAAACTAAATCTAGCTACATCTATTTTTCCCCAATAGGCCAACATAGCCTCCTTCAGGAGCCGCCAGTTGTGAGTTTTGAATCCCTTGAACAATTCAATAACCTCCATAACTTCATCTGAAGAGATAAAAAACTGTAACTGATAAGCCATATCATATTCACTGGCACCATCCACTTCCGCAGCCATCTCATAGGAGTCCAGGAATTGTTTGACATTGGTCCCATTGAAGCCTAAATTTTTGTTCTGAGGTTTGATTTTGATCATCTTGGCCCAAACAGATAAAGAGGATCCAGCAGATTCCATGTTGAAGGCTTCCTAAGAGATCCAAACGAGCAGAGTTCCAAGGTGGCTCACAAGTGTGGCAAGAGTAGAGTTTCACAAAAACAACAAGGATCTTTCCCAGATGGTGCACAATTGGGAGGACTTACTTCTGGAACAAGCTGCCTCCACGGATCAGATCTGAAAAAAGAACAAACAGAAAAAGAAAGGGAAAAAAAATTGGATTGGATTTCGGAGTTGATTCTTCAAGTTGGGACTGTAAATCCCAAGGTTTATGGTTCAATCCTGGACCAGGGGACAAAATTTAAGACTCCAAAAGGTGCTAGGCCGTGGCAGTTTGGTGGAGGGGAAAGGTGCTGTTTAGGCTGCCCTCCTGAGTGTTACAAAAATATTTTAATGTAACCAAGATCAAAGTCCAGAACCTGGTAAATGAGGAATGAAGGAGTAGAGGATAAAGATGATAATAGTTTGATAGCCATGGAACAGCAATCTCTGAGACAAGATTATGCAGGGAAAAACTTGAACAAAAGAAGTTAAAGTCCTCTTAGAGTTCAAAGAACAAAAGCTGTTGTATGTAAACAACGCCCTCAAGCTAATAACTCTGGTCGTCAGCAGAAGATTGGGGATTATCAACTCAAACCCAAGCAACCTCCAGGTTCTCAATGAACCTGCCCAACTCTCCGCAATCAAGCGCTTGAAGGGTACCAGATAACTGAGGGTGGCTGTACAAGACAAAGCACAATGTTTAAGAAGCTCCAAAGCAAACAGTAACTGATTTTGAAGCCAGGATAACCTCAACACTTCTCAAGGGACTCAAGAATAGGCTGGCAGAATGCAACTCCAAAGAAAATAAAAGGAGGTATAACACTCCAGGTCTTAAGCTTAATAAGGCCTCTTCAATCAATTGTGATTGGCTCCAGAAAGGTGATCAAGGATCAGGACCAGTATGGTCAGAGAAAGGGAACAAGGAGTGGTATAACACACTCAAAAAAATTCCAACAGGCAGAATTTTTCTTCAACCAGCAATGCTATTGGTTGGTGATTAGGATCAGGCCACAGAGGGGCAAAGACTCAGGGTCAAAAATGGATCAGGGGGAAATCAAAGATATACCCAGGATAAGGATCAGGATTGAATTTCACAATCATGGGGGGGGACACAGGCACACACCCCTATGGATGATTCTATTAACTGAGGATCTGATGATATGATGCCCCCCCAAAAAAGCAGGGGAGAACCCCTCCTTTTATAGACCAGAGGCCTATAGGCTATTTACAAGAGAGATTTGCAAATGAGAGTGGATTTTTTTTTTTTTTTTTGATGATCAAGATCATGAGAAAACAAAAGAAAAAACAAACAAACAGGTACTCGGAGACAAAGAAATCCAATGGGGGGACGCCTGCGGGCATCTTGATGGGCTCGGGCGACTGCGGAGGCTGGGGATGACTGCCAGAAGGTGTCCAACGGGCCCGGACGACTGCCGTGGCCGCGGATGACCGCCGGCCAAGGTCCGACGGGCATCGGCAACTGCTGAGACCCGCGCGGGCAACCGACAACGTAAGAGACCCGCGGACTGGGAGGTGGACTTTGAGAGAGGTTGAAAACTTGAGATAGTTCAGAGGTTGATCAAGGGAGAGATGATTATGGATTGATGAATTGAGGTGATCAATTGATCATCTGAACCGACTCAATGGGGAGCTGGTTGGGGTCATTGACGGGGATCTGATGCTGAGGTTGAGATTGAAGAGTGAGATGGAGTGAGTTGGTGATGTGATGACTTGATTGAGATCAAGGTTGATTGTATGACTTGGTTGAGGTCTGAAAATAGAATACCACAATCAGGCTCAAGATGGTGGTGGTGGTGGTGGTGATAATTAGCATTTGGGGGTGCCGGTGATGGATGACAGGGCGGAAGCAAACCCGGTGGTCTTTTGGCCGCGCGCTTGGCAAAAAAAAAATTGTAAAGCGGAATAGCGGAGCAGAAGGGATTTGAACACAAGCGGGGATACGCCCACCCAGAGATCATCCTTCCCAACTGAGAGAATGAGCAGTTGGGAAGCTGGGAATCAAATGGAACCCCATTTCAGATCAAAGAATCTTTTTTTTTTTTTTTTTTTTTTTTTTATATTTAATGACGCCTATGAATGATGATAAGGAAAAATCATAAAAAAATTCAATTCTCCGCACTGGCCAGGGTGTCCAGGATGGGGCACCACACCATACAAGAGGATTATAAAACTAGTTTGACTTCTTCAGGTTTTGGTATCATTGCCGCCATTGGAATTTCTAAAGCATTTGATGTTGTAATTAAAGTTAGTTTATTTGAGTCTAAGAGCCAGGTTCTTTGTGTGATTGACATATCTCTAGGCGTGCTTGGCTTTCAGCCAGTGTTGAAGACCGGGATTATTGTTGTATTTAGAGAGAGTGGATACGGGGTGAGATAGGTCAGGACGGGTTGTGCTGGCTATGAAGTTAAGGAAGCCTGAGGATGATCAAAAATTGATGTTGAGTTTGAGGAATTTGCTTTTTTCTTCATCAGATGCTTGAGAGAGATGATTATTGGGAGTCATGGGGATGTTGATTGATTTGGTTTCAAACAAGCCTAGTTCTTTTAGGGCGTAGTCAATGTATTTGTTTTGCAAAAGACCTGGTCCTTGGGTGGTACTGACAAGTTATTTTCCAAGGATCTTGTCAAGGGGTCCTTTATGAGAGATGGGGAATTGAGATTTGAGTTGTTTGCAAGATTTGGTTGACTCTCCAATTACAATTAAGTTGTTGACATAGACAAAGACAAAATTGGAATGGTTATTATTGATTTAGAGACAGGAGTTGGCGCTTGAAGGGTTGAAAACTTCAGATATAATCCACATTTGCAACATATAAAACCAGATTTTTGGGGCCTGCCTTAGGCAGTATAACGCCTTTTTAAGTTTTAAGTAAGGAAAGGGAGAGGAGTATCCATCAGGTTGCTTGAAATAGACATCCTTGTCAAGTGTGGCGTTCAGGAAGGCAGATTTGATATCCATTTGGCAGATTTTGAGGGAATGGCAGAAATAGTAGATTAAGAGAGTTCAAAGGGTAAAGATTGAGTTGGTAGCAGCATACATTTCTCCATAATTGTAGAATTCCATTTTCTTGAAGCATTGAACACACAATCTTGATTTGAAGCGGGAGTTGGAGCCATCAGGTTTTTCTTTCAGTTGATAGACCCAGACAGTGGATAAGGTATTCTTTCCGTCTGGTAGGGTGTGACATCCTCCCCAAACCTTCAGCAGATCTATACTGTCTAGTTCAACTTCCATAGACTATAACCATCAAACTTGATTGGGACTCTTCTCTAAATCCCTGTAGCATCTAGTGATGGATCCCATGAGAAACCCAAAACGCTGGGGTTGTTGAATTCTTGAGCAATCCCAAAGGTTGTATGTTTAATGAGGTATGAGGAGATTGGAGACCTTTTCAACATTGGATACATCAGAATCTGACTTGGGATTTGAATTTGAATTATTCCCAGATGTCTGAGGAATTGGAGTTGGTGAATCAGAGGAAGGCCAATTGGAGTTGGATGAGATGGGGTTTTGAGAAGTAGGGCTAAGGAGTGGTGGATGTTTGGAGGTAGGAGAGATGAGAATGTCAGTTAAACGGCATGGAGGAGAGATTCAAAGGGAGAATTGGGATAAGAGGAGGAATTATTTTCAAATTTTATGTTTTAAAAGATTTTAATGTGTTTGCTACAGACAATGGAACCCTGTTCAGGACAGAATATTTGGTAGGAGTTGAGGTTTAGGTCAACTCCCACAAGGATCCCCTTGATGCCCTTTTCCTCAAATTTGGAGAACTTTAAGTTGTTGTTGAGGATGATGGTCTTGGACCCAAGAGTTTGGAATAGTTTCAGTTTTGGACTTTTTTTGTGCCATAATTTGAATGGGGATACCTTGAGATTAATTGAGGGTATTTAGTTGAGGATCTTGCTCACGCTAATCACAATTTCATCCCACAGAACAAGAGGAATAGACATGTAGATCATCAAAGTTCTGGCGGCCTTAACAAGGGTCCTATTTCCTTGCTTGGCTACTGGATTGTGTTGAGGAGTGTAGGGTTCAGAGGTAGTGTGAAGGACACCATTATCTTAAGGAATGATGAAAGAGGGGAATTAATGAATTCACCTCCTTTGTTTGAGTGGAATATTTTCAGCATTCTTTCAAAACAATTTGAGTGCAATTTTATGAAATTAATAATTTCCTTGGTTAGATCCAACTTGAGTTTATAGGGATGCAGGTCTTGTATTTTGAAAAATTGTTGTTGAGGAGTAAGAAGTATTGAAATCTGCATTTAGAGATGGGATTGATTGGACCGCAGACGTCTGCATGGATAAGTTCAAATGGATGAGAGCTTGGAGGAATTTGACTTCTGAAAGGTAAGCAATGGATTTTTCCTTGAGCGCAGGAGGTAAAAGTGTTGTTGTCCCATTTCACGTTTGAAAAAGAGGTGGACAGGAGCTGGGCTTGTTTGCAATGAACATGGCCAAAGCGTTTGTGAATGGTAGTCATGCAGAGAAAGGTGTGGCAGTTGGAAATTTTTGGCATTGATTCTTTGACATAGAGGAGATTGTCATGAATTTGACCTGAGATGATTAGCCTTCCCTCAAAGAACACGCCAAAGCATTTGGTAACAAGTTGAGTAAGTGAGCATCCCTTCTGAATGAGTTGGTAAAGCAAGATTATATTGACTTCTAGATTGGGTACCAGGAGCAAGTTGGTGAGGTTGAGTGATGCAGTTTCAGTGTGGAAGCTTGCATCTCTGGCTCCTTGGGACATGATGGAGGCCTTGGTTTTTCCAGTATTGACCTTGGCTTTGTTTTCCTTGAGCCAGTAGAAGTAGTTGGGATTATTGAACATGTGGTTAGAGGCACCTGAGTCAAGGAGCAGGGTGCCGGGATAAATACAATGGAAGTTGGCAATGGAAAAGGTGTATGCTAAATTGGTGGAAGCTTTGAGATTAGAGGTGGATTGCAATTGATTTTTGGAGGAGGAGTTGTCATTTGGTCTGTTGCAATAGGTTTGCAGGTGGGGATACAAAGCAAAGCACTTTTTTTTGGATGGAAGGCCTGAGGATTGTTCCAATTGGGTTTACATTACAGTAATTCCTGATTTTCCAGAAGAGCCAAAGCGTAAGTTCCTGCTGCTACCTCATTTTTAATTTTATTCAGTTGTCTGAGGACTAGGTCACCATTGATCTTTGCTTCTACAAGGGAGTGAGTTGTGGTAGTATTTAAGTGTTTGAGCTGTGGAGGGAACTTGTACAGAATCAAGTAGGAAACTATATCTTCATCCATCTTTATTCCAATTTTGGAGATTTGAAGTAGGCATGATTGCACATCTGTGATGAATTTCTCTACGTTTTAAGGGTTGAATGCAAGGTTGAGGAAGTTCAAGAAGATTTGTGTTCTGTTTGCAGTCTGGGAGAAGGCATAAAACTTGTTAATAAACTTCCAAAGTGCAATTCCATTCAGACCATTGGTATCCTTGAAGCAATGGATGTAGTTCCAATTGTCCAGTTTGGCCAAGATGTAGCCTGCAATCTCCAGATTTACTTCCAGGGAGCATTCTTTGTTACAATCCTTGTTGAGCCATTGGGAAATTCCTTTCAGAGAGAAGATGGTGGTCAACTTGGATTACCACAAGGAAAAGTTTTATTTTTGAAGATTGGGGATGGAGTCCATCAAGGTTCTGAGAAGGGTTGAGTTCAAATCTGTCAGTCCAGTTGAGTCCATGACTGCCAGATTAGCTTGGTTGCGGCATCCTTTTGGCTTTTAAAATTGAAAAGTTGAAATCATTTATTTTGAAACTAAGACCAACAGAATCAAGGAGAGAACTGGAGGGGTCCTATGTTCAATTTGCCCTTGCTTTGCGCTGCTATTTACCCTTTTTGGCAAACATGCGGATGAAGACTGGCTTGGCTTGCGGGCTTCTATCCAACACCGTCATCCTCTCATCAACGGCACCATCCTCCTCATCAAAAATACTTCCACCAACTCCATCCTGACTCATGACAACCATCAGACCATTGCTATTGATCAGCCATCAATCCAAGACTCCACCAAACTATTTGACTAACCATCATCTCACGCTCAAGATAGATCCTATCAATTCACTACATCCATTGAGATCCTTGCATCATCATCATCATCATTGTCTCAGGATAGCAGTCATCATCCATCAGATTCATCCAAGCCCAACGTGCCCCCTCAGATCATGATCATCAGTCAATCCAAGTACTATTGAATTTCTCATGACGCCAGAGAGAGAGAGAGAGAGAGAGAGAGAGAGAGAGAGAGAGAGAGAGAGAGAGAGAGAGAGAGAGAGAGAGAGACAGAGAGAGAGAGAGAGAGAGAGAGAGAGAGAGAGAGAAAGAGAGAGACCCTTGGAGGATATCTATTAAAGATCAAAATGGAAACAGACCCTTGAGGCGCCACTACTCAATCAAATCTAGAACAAGATGAGAATCATCAACCTCAAGCTCTCAAGAAAACTCCCCATTAAATCCTCCACCCAATCCATCAACCAATGACCGCAAGGAAAATTTGCACTGCCCTCATTGACAAGCTCCTCAATCCACCTTCAGCTCACCGGTCTCCTGCATGGCTTTTCCATTGCCCGCGCGGGTCTCAACTGTCGCCCAGGCCCATCAGCATGTCCGCGGGCCACTAAACAGCTACTCTCCTGCCAGTGTCCATCATTCACCATGAAAAGAATGGTGGCGCCTGCCGGCAGGTGTAGCACCTGGGTTTGTGATTGAAACCTGTTTTGACTTTGTTGAGGTTTTGGAGTCAAACATCAAATTGATTTCTGGATGAACTCAGAAGATTCATGCAGAATGTTTAGGAAATGCATAGATTGAATTGAAATTCATTACATAAAAGGAACTATTGAGAATTCTTCATTTAAATGTAAGACCATACTTTGATTGAACAACTTTTCAGCGGTTAAGATTGGAATTGGAAATCATGGGCCATGATTTCCAATGGTAAAAAGTTCCAAAAAGAGAAGAATCAAATTTTTAGATAATTATCATTTCAAATAAATGATGCAAACACAGATTTCCAATTTGTGGTTAGGATTGATGCTTCATTTTTGTGAGATTAAATCTGATTTATATTATTGAATTCTGTACCTTATAGACATGTTTTAGATAGATATGTGAAACAATACCAATGCCTCTGATTTCATATTTTACCAATATCTATTACAATCAAAAATAGGTCCATGTGTCTTTTTATATTTCCTCCTGTTTTGTAAGGAATCACCAGTCAGAAAAATCAATAATGACAGTCCTTCAGAAATTATTATGTTTGATATCAACTTACCAAAGAGTTAATTGCCACAACACAATAAACATCCTTGGACGTTTGTGCTTTTTTTGCTTCATAAGCCATGCTTGCCAAAAAACCTAATATGTTATCTTGATGTATCACAGATATTGATCCACCTTCTTGATAAACCATTTGAGCATTGAGATAATTGAGGCCAAGGTAGGAATTTCTTGAAGTATCAATTTGTTCCAAAGGAGAAAAAGTTTCAACAATGAGGAAATATTGTTCACAGTTTTTTTCATGAAAGATGGACAATACCTTCCCCATCTCACAAGGGCCTTGATTTGATTTTGATGAAAAGGAAATCTGATAATTACTTTTATTGTAGCAATGGGGTGTTATGTGATGACCATGGAAGAGCATTGATTTGCAAGGCAACCACTCCAGCTGGTCCCATGGCAAGAAATTGTATGTTGAGTTATTTTCAATGAATTGTTTTAATTTTTCTTCTTCCAAAACATTCATGTCTTTTTTAGCCCTTGAAACATCACCTGTCTTGGAAGGATAGAAAAAACTTTTCAGATCTGGGAGTTGGTAAGAATTGATCCCCAAAACATTCCAGCTGGATCCAATTTGGTCAACCATGCCTTGAAGTTTGGCCCTTTCAAGGAATCCATTCAAGAGGGACTTATCAAGGAAACCTTAAATTTAAAAAAAAATCAATTCAAAGTGTGCCACCAAGAATCTACTTTTCAGAAATCTGTGTATTTTTATTTTTTTTAACTAATGTCAAGATGTGATTCAGCCTTTCTCCTGACCAAAATGAAAATATAGAGGGAGGACCATAGAGCTTGATCATCTTAGTCATATGCTGAGAAAAATGGATTGTTGGCTTGGTTTTGATTTCAGATCCCCAATGCAGCAATAATTCCTCCCAGTAAGCCAGAATTAATTCATCCAATTGGCACAACTGGTAATCTTTAAGTTGATGAGACATTACCAAGTTGGTGATACCAATAAGTTTGGAAGTAGTGGAGGTAAGCTTTTGCTCCTGCAAGCTTCTGGCTGATTTCCAATTCCATTCTGGAATTAAAACAAGCACTACATGAATGGTGTACAAAACCAACCATTCAGCAGCCTTAGGAGTACCAGCAGCAGGCAAACCAATGTTTCTGGGAAACCTAGTAATCCAAGATGGAAATTTGATTGAATTGGTACCCTCTTGAAGACTTCTGAGCTATTGAGTTGTAAGGCACAATTCATCTGATGCAATACTTGTCTCTTCTATCAATGCACCTGCTTCATGTGGATTGCTTTGATCTTCAAAAGAGTGGTAGGAGCTTTCCTGAAGGGAGCTTTGCTTGCTCTTCCCAGATTCATTTTGGCTTCCTGATTTGCTTCCAATAGATCTAATGGGATTTTTTCCTGGTGAGGTATCTTTTTGCTTTCCTTTTTCCTTTGATTGAGGCCCAGATTTGCATGAGTTGCTTGTGCATTCATTCTCAAGAAGCCTTAGAGAACGTCTTAAAGTTGGTTGAAGATGTTCAGATGCAGAATTTTCCCAACTTCTTGAGGAGCTGGGAGGATGTAGCCCTGGGATTTTCTGGACTAAAACAATGGGTACAGAAGCTCTATGCTGAATATTTGATGAGCCTTCTTGCTGCTGATTTTCCCAATTTTGAACCTTTTCAATTGGATTGGGAGAAATATCTTCAATGTTGTTTGAGGAGCTATCTAGGAATGTTTGAACTCTCCTCCTGGTGACTCTTTTGGTGTTTTTGGGTGATAAATAGCACTTTCTTTTGGATCCAGATTTGAGGCTGCTGACCTGACTAATTTTTACACTTCTTGGGTAAGTGTTTTTCCTCCTTTCCAAATTTTGAAGACTTTGGCCAGCCTTGATTATTCCAAGGTAGGTGATGCTGTAATCCCTTAGCATTCCCAAGATGAAGGTATGCATTTGATCAATTGTTTTCATGTTTGTTGGTGCCCAGTATGGAAAAGTTTGGAAAATTGTGTAGCGGGCACCATGTAGCTTGAGAATGTTTGTTTTCTCATTTAATGATTGAGCATTATTCCAATTCTCTGCCCATTTGATGTGATCTTCATTATTCTTTGATGGCCAAGTCTCCTTTTTGGTGTTCTGGATATCATTCAGCTTGAGGTTACAGTGGGCACAGAAGATTGGTGCTGAGTGGGATGCAAATCCACCCATTTTACGTAAGGCAGGTGTATCACCAATCAGTGGTAATATGACAGCACGTATTACTCTTCCATGTTGATATTTGTTAGTTTTTGTGAAGAATAATCCTTTCCAATGATCCAGTAGCTCATAGAAAAGAGGCTTCAGTAGATTATTCAGTTGGCATGAGGTGCATTCCTTGGGTGTTGGTGTGAAGCCATACACAAAAATATTGTGTGGCTTGTAACGCACACTAGGTGGAATATTAAAACATATTAAGAATATTACGCCAAGAGAGATGCTTTTCCCACTGGTCTTTATTCCATGTGGATTCATCCAATCAATGTAAATTCCAAAGACAAGTTTCCCTGGTTCTTCTGTGTAAATCTGATTGGTTTGATCCTTGGATTCTTTCCACATAGTTCCATCCCAAATATCACAAATTTTAGTAGGATTGTTGGCTTGATGCTCTTGAGGTGCACTGAGTAATTCTTCAAACCAAGCAAGCAGCAATTGCCTGGCAATCCACTTCTTGAGCAATTGGTACCCAAACTGCATCAGAGTATAGAATTTAGATTTGTTCTTGTCTTGTTTCCAAAGTTTTGATCCACATGTAAAAGGCTCCCCAGCTATTGAATTAACTATATTATGGCATACTGGATAATGCCTGTGTTTTTCACTTTCTTCATCAGTTTGGGCTTCTGAAGAAGAAAGTACTTCATTCAAAGGATAAAGTTGGTAAAAATTTTTACAACAGACATTTTCCACTAGATCATTTGTAATTAAAAATATTTTTTTCAATTTTGAAAGACTTTTGGGTATTTCTGCTGAATAGTTGGGCTGGCCACTGAGAATTGAGTTCATGCGGATTTTCTCATGTTCCATCTTGATGTATTTCTGACATGCATGGTCACCAATGTTTTCCTCAATACTTTGATAAAGGATTTGGAGTAATGAGATTAGGGCACTTGGAGTGTGATACACAAATTGAAGAGATTTTATCTCAGATGTATTTTAAATTTCCATATTTTCTGCTGGGGAGGATTGTTGGATTTCACCATAGCAAGGATCTCTTTCAGGGTTTGGCTGTGCATTGGAATCTTCAATTGATGGCTTGAATGTGAAAAATGATAGGATAAATAAGAAATTGCATGCCAATTGCAGTATACATCAAGGAATTTAATCTTGTGCAAGATTTTCACTTACAGCCCTGATGTTTGCTTCTAGTGGTTCCCTGGTGGAGTTTCTTCTGGTAGTGGATTAGAAAATGTTTGGTGTCTTTGGGGTTTATGTTTTGCAAAAATAAAAATTCATCAGTGACCTTGATAATATTGATAGAATGCAGGAAAAATTCAGTCACATAAATTTTTAGAATCATTTGATTGCATGATATGGGTTTGATGTGCTTTTTTGGACCTTCCAACACCATTGTATATATTCCTTCCATGTTCAAAATTCCTTTGAGGAAATTTAGGACATTGGCATATCCAAATGTTTCCAACTCTGGTAGTGTTCTCCATAGTTTTAATTGATTTGGATGTTGTGGTAATCAGATTTTTGGAGGTTTTCTGAGATTTATTATATCAAAGGGAAATAGAAATGAAAATGAATGGAACATTTTATTTGATCTTATACCTCCTGGTGAGCTCAAGTATTCCAAAAAAAAAGCTTCTATTATGAATATTCATATTCACTTCAATAGGCAAGGCATGGAACAGTAGATTTTGCATTTTGAAAAAGCTTTCAAACTAATGCATCATATCAACTGCTCATGGTTAGCCCACCTAAAATACTTAGCCCATTCCATTGTGTTTGGATTCAAATGCAAGTTCAATTGCCTTGATGGAACCTCACATATTCTATCTTCAAAGTAATTATCTTATTACAAAACCATGATTTCAAATCATCTTCTTGTGTTACAAAATGTTAATGATGCACCATTTTACAAGGAAAATCCATATGCCTAAAGTTAGTGTGATTTTCTTAAATTTCACAATTCACATCTGGGAATGTGTATTTTATATATATTTCTTTCATAAAAAGATATTTGGGAATGGTTAAAAAGTAGGTGATCTCAACTTGACTGCTGCACAGTGGAAAAAAATGTACTCAGGATATTATGATTGAAAAAAGATATCATGTAGCTTTCCAAAAGGTGATGCATCAAACAAAATTTACTCAGAATTTTTCAATGAGATTGTGTATGCTGTGCACATGTGGATGTTGGTTTTCTTCACTCTTACTTCAATATCTGTTTGGATGTAACAACTTCTTAGAGATTTATTTATTTGAAAATTTCAAGAGATTAAGAGCGTAACCTACATTCTTAACCTCTTCAAGTAATGGTGACCCCACATCATTGGATTTTGTACATTCAGTAAATCTAGCTTTAAATATAATTACAAGTTTCAGGTTGACAAAACAAGAATGGGATGAAAATAAAAATACATGTAGTACTCAAGAAAAATTTCACCAAAGCCAATGTTGCATCCAAACATTCTCCTCCATATTTTTTAAAATACTGATATAGAAATTTCACTATTTGGAATATATTTAAAATTTTTGTGTGGTTTCCATTAAGCTAGAGGGCTTGGACACTTGGGTTCTGAGATATGAAACTGCCTCTGTGAGATCAACGTCTGGAAGTAAACCCAAGGCTCTTTTATCAACTGGAGTTATATCCTTCAGAGCTTCCTTGCTTAACCAGTTTTGAGGTATTGAAGTAGGAAGTGTTGGTGGGTCATCACCCCTTGGTGAATTATTTGGTTTAGAAAGTTGACTAATTTTCAATGGTCTATCCCTCTTGATGCGCAGGTTTTTGGCAAGTTGAATGTATGCTTCATCCAGGTATTGATATATTTGGGATACATTTTGAGCCCTCCAAAAATGTGCATGATTGAATAATTCCTCATCTTCACCCTCAACATCAGATATGAATCCACTGTCCAAGAAAAGAGCAGAATTTTCTGGGAACATGTCCATCATTTCCAGCTCAACTGCCGTGGTCTTTTGAATTTATTTGTTGTTATTCTGTATTTTAAAACATGATAAGCAGTTATTCATTGATCATGAAGAGAATATTTCAAATTATTGATTTGACACACTTTCTTCTTGTTGAGACTTTGAGATGCAGAAACATTAGATTTTCTGCTGATGGAGCCTCCTTCTGCCTTGTGCTCCTTCTTCCAAATAGCCTTCTTTGAGAAAATCCAACAATTTATTATGGCGACCCTGTTTGCTGGGGTGTTGTCATTCTCATTTATTGAATAGGAAGCATTCCCCCCGCGTTTGTGGCACATATCCCATGCTCTGATGATTATTGCAGTCAGAGAGTAATTCCATCAGGATGTTGCATTCTGTTCCCAGTGATAGGTGCATCTGGGAATACCAGAATTTTGGATCAAGGCCCTGGCCTGGGCTATCCACGTCTCATCATGAGACTTTATTTGGCCCAAAGCAGTGGTTTCCAGGGATCAAGATGTTGAAGTAATATTTTGTTGTAATTGACACAAGGCATCCTTCTTTACAAGTTTCAGCTCCTTTTCTCGCAGTTTTGAATTGGAGCTGTACTGGTTTGGCGGGCCAATGTTTGATGCTATGGCATCATTAATGGATGCCTTCTTTGTTTCCATGTAATTTTTGAGGGATGCTAGTTCACAACTAGTTGGAGGATTAGGAAGTTTGTTGTTGTTGGAATCCATTCCAAGAATTTATTTTTTCCAATCAAGCAAGGACTTGGAAATACCACTTGAAGAAGCAGGGATGCCAAGATTGCATGCATGGCGCGAGAGAGATTATTGTTCTTGGGCCAAACGTTTTTTCTTCTTTTGGTGTTGGTGGGATTGAGAGAGTTGTTGTGCAATCATGAAGTAGGATGGGGCAGCAGAGTCATCAAAATCTTCATCTTCCTCAACAACAGGAATATTGACTTGGTCATCTGGAAGGGGAACATTTGATGGCTCAGGGGTGGGTTATGTTGGGTTAGCTGGGGTTTCTGCATTTTAGTAACATAAAATAGACACCATGATTTAGCAATGAGGTTGTATTATTGTCATGAATATCTTATACTGGGGGGATTAGTTCTTACTGGGTTCCATGTCTAATTTTCCAACTTAGTAACCAGATGACAATGTTTCTGATTTTGTGATTTTGTATTGATTTTTCACAAACTGATAAATAGGAAGTCAGATTTCCTTTTATTGACCATTGGAAAATTTTCAGAAATCAAGATATTATATATCATGATTCCCCTTTGTTCTCAAATTTTTCTTCCAAGTGGGCAAAGGGTATGGACATAAGTATACTTGGAGATTTGAATGGAATCTTCTTCAACAAGGGAAGAGCTCAATTAGAAATCAATTCATGATGGACATAGAAAAGAGACTCAGTGGCTTCCATCTTCCCCAAAAAGTGTGATCAATTTTTTTTTGTGGCACTTATGCATCATTCATAAAAATATATGTGGATTGTGCAGTCAAATTTGAGTTATTCATTCTGGGCATTTCTCACAGAAAGCAATCTTGACCATTATATGTTTCCAAAAAATTCCTCATTCTCATATCTATGGAATTGACCAATAATTATTGAATGAGAAAATGAGCTCAAGAATTCCAGCCACCATGAGGAAGAGCTGGAGTTGAAATATACCAAGATCCAATTTTCCATAATATGAACTTGAGACTACTCCTTGCCAATCTTATTGATTTGGTGGAAGTGCTAATTGAATGATATATCACTTAGACATTGATAATACTGGCACAGGTCCAATAGCATTTTGCATTGCTGTGTTTTTATTATAAGATTCTTGAAATCCCCAATTATGCAAAAATGAAATGCTGGGTACCACACATATGCAGGTTTACTGCATGGATTGATATTCAGTGGGAATTGATTGTTGAGGGTTCAATTTTGGAAACTGAATAATAGAGAAATAGGATGAATCAGGTGTCAGATTTTGCATGGTGCAAATTCTTGGAAATGAGGATTATGATTTGCCTCTTTCCTGAATTGATTTTGATTAAATCTGAACAGATCATATTAGATAAATAATAAAGGGCAAGAAAAACAATGCATGGTTTTCAATTTCATTCTTTAAAAATGGTGTGATATGAATTCCTGCTACGTCTTGTGAAGAAGGCAGAGTGCTGTGTAATTACTGGCTCTTCTTACACCAGTAATTAGGATCGATGACATAAATAACATTTCTCAATCATCATTCCAAAAGAATATATGAGAATTCAACATGCCTGGATCACTTAGCTCAAAAGAATAAAGAAAAATGTAACAGGGGTGCATAATTACATGGGGAGATTACATTGTGCAGGATTCACCTCATTGATTTGTTGAAATAGGCAGGTGTCTATCACCAAAGTGTCTGCTTCACCACACCAAATAAATATGAGACATGTCCAGGGAGGTGGAAAACTTTTCATAAGTTTTCCACCTCCCTGGACCTGTGTGCATACAGGAATCAGATTTCAAGGGAAAATCATGTGGGAACGCTGGGGAGGCGGACAACTTGTGATAAGTCATCCACTTCCCTTCAACTACAGGGTAGCAGGATATTGAATATGCCAAAGGATTGATGATTTCTGGGACAATGGACAACTTAGCACAAGTTGTCCACCTTCCCGGCTTTCCCACATGATTTTCCCTTGAAATCTGATTCCTGTATGCACACAGGTCCAGGGAGGTGGACAACTTATCATAAGTTGTCCACCTCCCTGGACATTACCTATACATTTACGATGCAGTAAAGCCACTTATAATTTGATGGGAAGGTGGACAACTGGGCATAAGTTGTCCATCAATCCAAATTCATCTCATTTTGCATTCCAACCAGTACAAATTTTGTGCAACTCATGCACACTTTGACATCATTTCATGAAATAAATCGTAAGCATTTTGGCACAAAGAGGTTATTTTTGAATTATATACATTGAAGGACATGTTCAACCATATCTGGATTTTTAACCACGTGATCTAGTGAAAAGTTCAAAAGGAGGAAAATTTTGGAGTTGAACAGAGGCACTGGCAACCATTTCTTTTGGAAGTAATGAGAAAGAAAAATTAGTAAGTTGTTCTGTTGATTAGATAGCCACTGGAAGGAATGTAGTTGTATGTGCAAAACAAGATCAACCTGACTGAAAACTTTGGGCTGCCAACTGCTGTTCAATCTGCAATTCAGGGGTGGATCCTCCTGGTGAGGTGGTGCACTTAGCTCAAGTGGACCACTTTACCAGGAAAAACTGGATAGCATTGTTGGTGAGTTGCTTTGAATGATGAATTCTTTTTCAATTACTGGTCATTGACTTTCTGAATATCTGTCTTGGAATTTTGTGCATTCAAATGACATCACATTTTTCCCTTCCTGCCTCTATCAACATATAAAAATTGGTGATATGGTAAGGCACTTAGTCTTACTGTGCCATCCTCTGAGAAAAGTTAGAAGTCATTGTTATGCAACAAAATAAGTTTTTGTTCCCATTCATGCTTGAGGAAAAATTAAATTGTGAAGAGTTTGAACTTGCAAGAAATTTATATTGAGTAGTATTGCAACTGAATTGCATGTGCAAGAAATGCATGATATTTTCTTGATTCTTTTCAAAACATGAGTATTTTTTGGGATAAAATCCAATGATTCCAAACCCTAATGCCACTTTCCAAAAAAATAAATTTGTACCCAGTCTCTAACTACATGGAAAACCTCTCAACTTTGTAACTTTTTCCAATTGGTCATGCTTCAGAATGTTTGTGTGTCTTTAAAAGAAAAAGGGCCCCAAAAAAGATGTATTTTCCTGTAATTTGACAAGAATTTAAAACCAAAGGTTGTACACCAAAAGTTTTGAATGAATCATTAGACAGAATCATCAACTCCATCTCAATTGAAATGGCAAAAGAACAGTTTAAATCAATCCCATGCCATGGTGGTCTCAATCCTAGTCTGAAAACAAATCTCTGGTAATGAGCCAAATCTCTGTTGCCCCAATGATTTCTTCCTGTAACCCTTATACCTTTTTGTTTATATTATCTGGTTTGTTCCGGCTCTCTTGGTGCCTGTTTCCCAAAATTGGTTTGTAGAACTTCAAGTGATTATTCTGGAAGCTCAACATGTTTCAATCATACAAACCCTTTCAGAATATCATATGCTAAATTAGCATATAAAAAGGATGTATCTAGGTGTGAAAATTAAACATTGATATAGATTTGGAATTTAATTCATTGTCATCATCCTCCATCTTCAATAAAATCACGCGCTTGGGGCTAAGAATTGCCCTGAATCATCAAAAATTAATACAGAAAGTGGGAAAACCCGTCTCCACTCTTGAGAAAATTTGAATGACCAATTGGTCCCCCCACCATCTTTTTTAGGCCTTTTCATGAAGTTTACCGTGTATTCTAAGCTCTTTTGCTTTTATTTGCCTGTTCTGCAAGCTATCAAGGGAAATTTGGACTGGTAAAAACCTTTCAAATAAACTTAAATCGGCATGGCTTATTCAAATGGTTCCAAAAACCATAGATTTGCATCTTTTTGTTGTTGTAAACATTTTTGAGTGGGAGTGGGGGATTCCAAGGAACATACATGATAAGAATGAATGAATTTTCTAGATAAAAGAAGAAAAAAACAGGTTTTGCATGACATATGACTATGATTTGCACTGAAAATCATCAGTCATGTTTCAATCAAGAGCTCAAAACATCCCACAAGAGTTTGGGTCATGGCATACAGAACTGATCAACCTCTCATAAGGTTCAACGACAGTGGCTGAATTCAACTTTCTGGGGTCTCTGAAAGTTGCTGAAAAGTATCTTGCGCAAGTTGTGCATTTCTTCAAGTGGTCATGACCTGCTTGGTTTGAAATTACAAATAAGTTCACTTCATATGGTTTGGATTGTCTATCTTTTTGAGGCCATTCTCAACTGATAAGCATGAGGAGATCTTTTGTCTTGTTGTGAGAGACAGTCCATTTTGACATTCTCATCAGCTTCTGGTGGAGTAACATTACTATCATCCAGTGCTGTATCTTGTAAATTCAGAGAATACCAAGCAGGGGTGGAGGTGAAGGATTAGGGTGATTATAAATTCCATGGTTTTTGTGAGTTATGGAAGATTCACTAGATTAAAAATGACTGAAAGAAATCATTGGTTTTCAAACTACAGATTTCCACATATTATTATTTCCTGAAACACCCAGAGATGCACCAAAAAACATCATTACCCATATGATCAACTGGATGGTGGCCTAGGGAGGTGGACGACTTAGCCTAAGTTGTCCACCTCCCAATGAATATTTTCCAATTTCCCCAAATTAGCTTGGTCTCAGTCCATAGGGTGGGGAAGTGAAAAATTTTGCATAAACAGTTCAGCATGTTTATTTCTGGGAAAAACGTTCTGGTACTGAAATGCTCATGCTGGAAAATATCCTCATGCAAGAGGATGAATGAAAACATGGGCACATTAAAAAGAAAATGGGTAGAGGTACAGGTTTTTCTGATCGTTGCATGTCCCTGAAAATATTTTCTTCACCTTGCTGAGTCATTGAACCCATCCTGAAAAAATGATGGTAGGAACAAGGCTCCAAGAATTAAATGTGGTGAAAAATATTCTTCAGTGGATAAACACTGAAATATTTCTGTCCCAGGTAAATATCTTGGGGATGATTGGGTATGCTGCCTTATCAATTATACATTGTGAGAGTTCATTGTGAAATGGATTTAAAAAGACCCTAAAGTTATGAATGGTAATTATTTTTTAAGATAACATTGATTTTCTGTCACAGTGGCAGTTTTGGTGGACACATGAATGAATAAGCACATTTGAAAATCACAGAGCACAATTGATTGTTCTCACCCTTCAGAATCACACAAATACTCATTTTCTGAAACACCCAGAAATGATACAAAAACATAACATCATTTGTCACATTATAAAGTGTGTGATGGCTCAGGGAGGTGGGCAACTTAGGCTAAGTTGTCCACCTCCCTGAGCCATCATGATCCAATTTCCAAAAAATGGTTGGCTCTTAGTAATTGGTATGGCAAAGTGGACAAGTTATGCTAATTTTTCCACCATGTCTGTTCCAGTAACTAGTTGTTACTGAAATGCGCATGTTGGCACATACCTTTCATCCAAAAAGATAAATTACATGGAAATATTAGAAAGAAATTTGGTATAAATAAATGATTTTGTGGCTCTTGCATGGCCCTGAATATATTTTATTGATCTTTCTCATTGGTTGAAGAAACTTCCCATGACCCAAAATATTCCATCTTTCTCATGTCCCAAAGGTCCCAGATATGTTGGTAAGTGTTGATAAATTACATCCACCTGGTCACAGTGGGAAGTGACCATGTCTATAATTAAAGAAAAAGCTTTCCAGCATGAGGGCTAAGAGGATCAATGCTGTAAACAATTTCATGTAGGTTTGTGGCCACCCACAACCACCACCAACTGGTTGTCTGAAGGGACATGGTGCACTTAGGCTAAGTGCACCATGTCCCCAGAGGTTTATGTGCATAAATCACTATCATGAAATAGAAGAGTTTCTCCAGTTATTTCAATGAATATAAATCATAACATGAATTATAAATACCACAATGTTTATCCTCAAGAGCAATTGAATTAATTCTAAAACAATTTGACATTGTTGTTCCATACATTACAACCCCACCTTGATCAATAGACCAATAGCTCAAATCTAATGGTAAATTGATCAATGCCATTTCTGTTTTTGAATCTTGTAATCAGGCAGATTCTCAGGGACCAACAACTATGAAAAATTTCATGTGTGTTTTATTCTGAACATTTAGAGTCAAAAAATATAAGGATGCTGGGTTCATTGAAATATTCAAATTATCAATTTTGAAAACTCGTTGCACCTATTCATTTGGAGTTTAAAAACAGTGAAATAACCATTGGAGAAAATTTTCTTTAGAAAAAATTATTTAAAAAACATCTTTTCCGTAGTGAAATAAAAATCATGATTATAAATTAATTTTGTGGTATTTAAGTACCTAAATATAAAATTATTGCCTAATTTTACTTTAACTTTCAGTAGATGAATATTTATTTTTAAATTTATGGATATTTCTTATGTAAGATTTATCCAAAACTGTTGTTTTGCATTATCATCATATTTTATAAAATATATATGGCATGGTATTTCCATGCCAAGCTTTTTATCTCCAATGGGCCAAACCCAATATCATGGGTTCTAACCTTCCCATAAGGCAAAAACCCATGGGCACTTGCCCTGGGCTCCCCATGGAAATGGCCCTAAACGGCTCCAAGAGCTCCAGGCCCCAGGGATGCCAAAATCGGGCCTGGAGCAATCGCAATGGCATCAGTCGTTCGCTTCCATCCTCACAGACGCAAACAACCGATGGTTGTTGAATTAGCAACAGGGTCGCCAAACGCGACCCTGTTCCGGTCGTGCAGGTTGCCAGGGGCCTGGGAGAGGTCTGTGCACCTCGATGGGCCCTGGTCCCCTGCTGGTTTCTAGAGAACGCCCCAGCGCTTGCGTCAGCAAACGCGTAAGCAATTTGCAAGCGAATCGCAAACTTGCTGAAGCGATCGCATCAGCAAGCCTTGCTTGTCAAATCGAAAGCAAAACAACAAGCGCTGGCCAATCAACGACCGGTATAGAGGCCCTTTCAACCATCAACCAAGCACAGTCAAACCACCATCCCCAAGAAATCCCAACAAGTCCACCCAGGCAAGTTTCCAGCCTATTTTTGACTGATTGAACATTGTCTGAACACGTAGACTGATTGTTTTTGTGCTATAATTGTATCTGAAACCCTCCAATAACCTCTCAAGATTCCAATCATCAAACCATTCTATAATCAACCTGTTCATAAAAAAGAACCATTCCATCAAACTCCTTCAATTACCCATTGACTGAAAGGCCTCCCCTCCACCTCTGAAAAATCATCACGGCATTTCATTGGTAAGAACTTGTGCTCCTATTTCAATCTCTTGAATCCTTCATCTTTATCAATCCAACACTGACTTCCCTCTTTCTCTTCTTCACCATTTTTTATCATCCCATATCAGCATCAACACATCCATTCTTGTATTCATCATTAATTTAAGCAGCAATGAAGAAATGAACTCATCATCCACTGATCCTTGATTGATTCCTTCTTGTCCTTGACCCCATCTGTAAACCATTCAACATGTTGTCATCATCATCTTTCAAAGTTTTGTTGATTGAGTAATTTGAATTGATAGAAATTATCACATTGAGGGACTAGCAACATTCTGACAAGCAGCAGCATAAAAATAGAGGCATAATGTGAGTGAGAAAATAAAAATAGAAAAGAAGTTGTGGATGGAAATGAAAAGGATTGAAATCATACCAGACAGTCAAAGTTGAGATTTGAGGAAAGGGGATCATATTGAGGCAGGTTGAGGATGGTGGTTGAGCAATTAAGCATTTGGCAGTGGAGAGGTAAACATTGGGAGTGAAGATTGTATGAAGAAATTTGAACAAGCAAGAAAGAAAAAAATGAAATAAAAATAAGAAAGAAACGGATAGATGATAATGGAAACAAGTCAGAAAAAGACTCCCAGGGACCTTGAAGTAAAGTCTTGGGTAAGAACGGGTAAGCGCGAGGTTGCGCAAACTGCTGCAGATGTCACAATAACTGCGCCGCGAGTGTGCGCGTCTGTTAACCAGTAGGAGGAGGATTCAACACTTTGACACCCCTCATGGCTGGTAGGATTTTGAGGTAACAAAAGAGAGGATTAATGACTTGAACTATCTTTGATAAAGGAATGCGAGGTAGTGCTTTTGTCAGCCCATAAGCAATCATCTGGTCCAAAGGGATTAGTTTGATTTTGAGATTTTTTGCTTGTAGTTCCTCCCTGATGGCTTTAGTTTTTATATTGATATGGCAAGTTTTGGAATTTCAGCCAAATTTCTTCAATTTGTTGTCCAATCCTTTGTTGTCAATGTGGTGTAAGCTAGGTTGCGTTGTTTTTTCCCACATTTCTGAAACTAAACCCCTCATCCAGATAGCCTCCAAAAAGGAGTTGACTAACGGGTTGAGTTTGGCCTCAGTTGTGGAGTGTGTTACGTTTCTCTGGCAGTAGCTGCTCCAAGCTATGGATGATCCAAATAGTAGGGTTATGTGTCCGGACTGCAAATGCCTAGTTTTGAGATTGTTGTTCCACGTGGCGTCTCTGAAGCATTGTAGTTGGGTGTCTTGATGTTTTATTTTCAATACTAATGAAAGTCCTTTTGTTGATTTGCGATAATTCCAACAGTTCTTAACTTCTCGCCAGTGATTAATCCTGGGACGTTTGCAGAACCGGGCTAAGCTGGAGACAGCGTAACTGATGTCGGGTTGAGTTAAGCAAGCAATGTAATTCATTAGGAACACAGCTGACCTGTAATTGATTCCTAAAGCTTTGAACTCTTCATGTTCTTCTTTGGTAGCTGGTTGTAAATTGAAGTTAGCAGTTAATGGAATGGAGGATGGATGACAGTCTGAAAGCTTGAGTTCTTCAATCCCGTGTTCAATGTGATTGGGTTGAGAGAGATATATTTTGTTTCCGGTTCTGGAGTATTTCATACCCAGAATTGTGTTAGGATCATGAGCAGTTGAATTTGGAAAGCGCTGTAAAAAGTTTTCTTTAAAATTGTTTCCAAGACCAACCAAGATTAGGTTGTTGACGTGGAAGAAAATCATGGATTGCCTTTGGGGATGCAGATAGAGACAGGGATTGGATGATGACTGGTGAAATCCTTGGTTGGAGAGCCAGGTGGTGAGGGTCTTGAACCAATTGAGAGGAGCTTGTTTAAGCCCGTACAACAATTTCTTAAGTTTGAGGTATTTTGATTTTCGTTTAGATCCTTTTGGAGTTTTAATAACAACAAGTTCCTTGAGTGGCGCGTGAATAAATGCACTCTTCACGTCAAACTGAGTGATAGGAAGAGAGTGATAGAGATCATAAAGTAGAGCTATTCTGAGAGATGCCGCTTTGCCAGTTAGTGAGAACGTGTCTTGGTAGTCCAGGCCATATATCTGATCAAACCCCTGCATGCAAAGTTGGCTTTTGTAAATCAACGGGTCCCCATGGCAGTTGTCTTTCAGGCAGTAAACCCATGTAGTATTGAGAGGATTTGATTGTTCAGGACCATTTTAGTCTTCCCAAACATCCATCTTTTTGCTGCTGGATAATTCCGCGTCCATCAAGAGATCCCAGCTTTTATATTATTTACACTTCTTAGCTTGCTCTAAAGATTTAGGAATAATATAATGGTGAAATCTGTAATGATCGCGGGATGAAGAGTTGATTGGTCTAGCAGTATTCGAGAGGGAGCCAGTTCATCAGCGACCTCCTGGGATGAATGAGAAGAATCATTGTCTGCAGGCTCCGTAGCCTTGGTCGATGACAAGGAGGGATCATTGGGTAAGGAGGAAGTGATGGTAGCTGGAGAGTTGGAACAAGGACAGTCATGAGGGATAAAAGGGAAATCTATTTCAATGGAAGGGGTAGCGGCTGGAGGATTTTCTGTGGTTTGGAAGCGGGGACTGGATTTAATTATTTTGATGTGTTTTGACAAAATAATAGTATTATCTGGTTTGAGAATTTGATAAGATAGGAGATTGGGGTTGAACCCTACTAACGTGCCTTCTAATCCAAAATTATTGAACTTGTCTTTGCACGGAATCTTCAAATTTAGATAGACCACTCTGGAACCTAGCAGATGAAAATAATCCACGGGTAGTGACTTATTAGTGAAGATCTTGTAGGGGGACTTTTTGTTAGGTTGTTTGGGAATCTGATTGAGAATGAGAGTAGATGCTTTTGACACTTCTGCCCAAAGATTAAGGGGTAAATTTGACAATTGAAGGACAGTTTGAATAGATTTGGCAATAGTAAGGTTAGCTTGTTTCACTTTTCCATTATGTTCGTGGTGGTATGGTTTGGATAAAATGTGTGTGATTGAATTTTCTTGAAGGAAGTATTTGAGTTCTTGCAAAATGAATTCTCCTCCACCATCAGTACAGAAAGTGGCAGGGAAGCATCCTTGTTTTTGCTTCTCTAATCTGAGAATTGATGAAATTTGAGGACAAGTGTCAGATTTGGAATGAAGCGGGATAGCCAATAGATAGCCAGAATGGTTATCAACAATGGTCATAATGTACCTCATCCCATTACGGGATTCCGGATTAATTGGACCCATCAGATCAATGTGAAGTCTTTCGAAGGGCTTTGACGCAAGGGTTGCTTTGGAGTTGAATGAGGTTTTGGAAATTTTTGAAAATACGCAATTGGCACATTGGAATTCTTCAATAAGAGAATGAGGAATTTCTGGTTTAAAAAGTTTGAGACGGTATGGACTGGCATGGCCAAGAAATTGATGGAGATAGAGTAACTTATCATGATTAAAAGTTTTGCGAGTCAGGTAGCTTTTTTTGCAGTTATTACCGATGGAGTGAGGAAGATTAGGAGTGAAAAGATTATCCCTTATGAATCCTTCAAAAGCAGTTGTTCCATTATGCAGTACCTTGAAAGAATTTCCACTAGCAGTGACTGAGCATTGTTTTTCAGAAATTAAGACTCCGGGAATGATCAGATTGATTAAAAAATCCAGAACAAAGAGACATTCAGTGAGTCGGATGAGAGAATTTCTCCAGGCAAGAACCACTTTGCCTTTTCCTTTAATAGGAAGATTTGCTCCATCTTTTCCTGTAATTATGTTTTCACCGTTGCAATCTTGTAATGAGGAGAAATACTGAGTCAAGTTGAACATATGGAAAGATGCTCCCAAGTCAAGGATGATGCAATGGTTGGGGTTCACTTTTTTGATCCAGATAGTCAAAAGAGCATGGTAATGAGCAACTTTGTTGCTTCTGGGCTTCTTTTGAGCTCTCCATTTTGCCTGAGCTTCTTTACACCAATCCGGAGCAAGATGCTCATATTTATGCCAGCATCTTTCCTTGGGGTGATCAGTTGGATTGGGATTGTGATAAACTTGCCGGCATTGTTGGAGTTTAGTTAAAGGAGGTTTTGAATTGTTGGTTACAAGAGCAGTTTCTCTGACGGGGGCTTCGGTGAGCTTTGATTTTGATTCATTATCCAGTTGCGTTAAGTAATTGAGGACCAAGTCAACCGTCGCTTCCTTATTGGAGTGCATGATTTTCTGCCGTAGGGACTGAAGGGAGAGTGGGAATTTGAAAAGAACTTGATAGGCCAGAATGTCCAAAGGAAGTTCAATACCGACTTCAAGAATTTTCTTGAGGGAAATTTTGATCTTGGTAATAAAGGAAGAGATAGCATCAGGTTTGAGGGGATGATATAAGAAGTCGTTAAAGATTTGAGCTTGATTGGCGGTTTGAGATGAGGCAAATCTTTCCTTGATAGCTTTCCATAAAACTTTGGCTGAGTTGATATTATTGGAATTGACGACATTTTTATGAGTGACAGTATTGATTTTGGACAAAATGATGGCCCAAGTTTCAAGATCATCCGTGGGGCTGAGAGATTTGGTATTGTCTTTGAGAAGTTGTTTGGTTCCTTTAAGTTTGATTAGGATGGTGATCTTGTCTTTCCAAATTGAATAATTTTTGTTTGTCAGATTAGGAACAGCTTTGAGTGCCGCCTTGAGCATGATTTGTCGAAATCCGTCCATAGTGCCAGGTCCCTCCATGAATTAGCAAGGTTAGATAGTCAAGCGTTTTGGCTTTTAACCGTGTTGATTGAGTAATTTGAATTGATAGGAATTATCACATTGAGGGACCAGCAACATTCTGACAAGCAGCAGAATACAAATAGACGCATAAGGTGAGTGAGAAAATAAAAATAGAAAAGAAGTTGAAGACGGAAATGAAAAGGATTGAAATCATACCAGACAGTCCAAGTTGAGATTTGAGGAAAGTTGATCATATTGAGGCAGGTTGAGGATGGTGGTTGAGCAATTGAGAAGTTGGCAGTGGAGAGGTAAACATTGGCAGTGAAGATTGTATGAAGAAATTTGAACAAGCAAGAAAGAAAAGAATGAAATAAAAATAAGGAAGAAACGGATAGATGATAATGGAAACAAGTCGGAAAAAGACTCCCGGGGACCTTGAAGTAAAGTCTTGGGTAAAAATGGGTAAGCGCAAGGTTGCGCGAACTGCTGCAGATGTCACTATAACTGCGCCGCGAGTGTGCGCGTGCTGTTAACCAGTAGGAGGAGGATTCAACACTTTGACAAGTTTACCATGGATCAAGTCAACTCCAATGCCTTCACCCAACCTCAAGCTCACCTTTGGCCGGTGAAAATAAATAATGGGGATGAGTGTTCTGAAGTGGTTAAACTCAGAAACATTTATGGTTCTTTAATCATCATAAAAGGTTTCATGTTATTGACTTTAACCCTTTGCTTTTATTTCCATCCTTGTCACTTGTATTCCTGTTGGTGCTTTTAAGAAAAATTTTCTAGTGATGATGAGCCCTTGAATCTAAAGCAACATCAGGAATAAAGCCAAGATTGTTCTGTTCTTAGGCCACCACCACAAACCTTAATTCCATCCATCCCATCCTCATCCAGAGCACATAAAAAGCATTGAAAAGCTAAGCGTGATTATGGCAATAAGGATTGTGTATCTGAGTCAATCTACTTCATCACCCTGAAGAAGGGTCTAAGTCCATGCCAAGTAGTAGTACCACAAGTAGGCCTCCCAGTAAATCTACAAGTGGTTTGCAACAGAAAGTACCAACCCTATGTGGTGCTCAAGTATCATTCATTGCAGCAAAGACCATATACATGGCTGGAAACTCAATTTTCAGAGATGGCACAAGATCTCTATGTGATGGCAAACAATCAACAGAACCTGAACAAAACCAACAAAAACACTAAAACAGGATCTATGTTTGGAATTGGCTTTTGTCAGGGCCCTGAAAAAGGATATTCTGCAGGTAATTGGGAATAACCACAAACTTGCTAATCATGTCTTTGTTGACTGATTACCATCCAACTATATTTCCAAATAGGAATATATGCAAGGAGACAGGATATGAAGCCAGACCAAATAGCAAATGATGATCTGTTGTGGTCTAAGCTTCCAGTACATAACCAACTCATTTTCAATAGAATACAATTTTTATCCAACACTGCTCATGTGAAGAACAAGGAAGTATCAGAGGAGTTCAAAATTCCAAACTGGACATCTCCAGAGTGGAATGACCAAAGGGATTCTTTTCTTCATGCTTCTAATTTCATTGTCACTAGTCATGACTTTTCAAATGTTCCTCATACAGATCAGGATGACTTGAATGGTTATACTTATGGTTTGTTCTCTTATATTTAAAAACCCACTGGAACCCCAATCCCTCCTCCCTCCAAAGAAACAGGCCATGGTCTCTCCTTCCCAACTCTTAGTTTCATAATTGATTAAGCAAAAGCTGCGGGAATTATAGAAATTTTATGACAGACTTCTGTTTTTCCTCATCAAACTACTTTTCCTCCGCCCAGCCTTCAAAGAACTGAACATCATACTCATTTTGGTTGCTCCTTCTAAATTAAAAGAAAAATAGCCAGGACTGCTCTTAAACTTCAAAATTGTTCTCCTTCTGAAATTGTAACTAGAGTAAATGGAAAGAAGGCTATATATGGTTAAACATGTGCTTAAATGTATATAATTCAAATATAACCTCCTTGTGCCAAAACACTTAAAAGTTAATTCATGAACTGATGTCAAAGTGTTCATGACTTGTACAACATTTGTACTCGTTGGAATGTAAGATAAGATCACTCGGGGGAGGCGGACAACTTAGAATAATTTGTTGTGGTGTCAATTTATAGACACTGATTGGGAACTGCGTCGCGGCTGCGCGCTCAGCATTGGGGGCGAGCGGACTCAGCATTAGGGTATGCAGAGTGCTCAGAAGCGGCAGCTGCTGGATCATCAGCAGCCGCTGTTTTGCTCCGCACCTGGTGGAAAGGTTGGGCTCAGCATTGAATGCGGTGTGGGCAGCGATCTGCCCCGGAGATCGGATTTGGAAGGTAGTGCGCTCAACTAGGTTTGCAGGCGCGCCGCTTTGGATATGTAGGGGGGGAGCAATCTGCGGGCTATGAAGGAACGGATGAAGCGCGCGCGCAAGCGCGCAGATCATGCCAGATATTACCAAACACCCACGACGGGCGCGGACAAACAGATACGGACAGGCGCGGGGGGCTACGAGTAGGGTGCGGTGCGAGGACCGCGTCATGAGAAGGACAAACCGGATGAACGGAACTGCGTACGGACAGCGGGGGGAGTTTGGTACGGAGGAGGTGGGGAGAGGAGGCTAGGGTTTCTGTTTTGGGATTGTTTTCTGTTTCTTTGTCATACTGTCATTTGCGCGTGTACTTAGGTTAGGGTTGAGGGGGAGGACTTATCCTCACTCCCAACTCCAGGTTGGAGGGAGGGGGAGGATGGAGAGAGGGATTCGGTAGAGGAAGAATGACATCACATGATCAGATTGGATCACTCATCTCACCAAGAGATTAAAGGAACTCATACTGGATACACATGCAGGTGGAAAGTTCTTAGGATTGAAGGATTGGCAATTTCTCTCTCTCTCTAATTTTCTTTATCTCTTATCTCCTTATTTCTATTTCTCATTTAAGTGCAACTTTGGACATCCTCATCTCCTTTCAAATGCAGGGAACCGTTAACTTCCAAACCTTGGGAATATGATAGGGGGATAACCTCTATTCTTTCCACATCTGGGGGTCTGGCTGGGAAATAACCTTCCGTTTCTTGTCTTTCAAAGGTAACTGGGCGCAATGTCCTATTCATAACTCCCTACAGTCGCTCCTTCTTCTTCTTCTCCTTCTCCTTCCTTCTCTGAGTCCGCTACTCCAACCCCACTCTTGTCTTCCATCCCTCCTCCTCCCCCTCCCTCTGCTCAACCCAGGACGAGCTAAGCCATTCCCCCATTGGTCTCCGGTGACCATGAACCCACTCGTCCGGTTCGCATCAGGCCGCGCGACTACCCTCACATCCAATTCAACACCGCGGATGTGGAGCAATTTATCTTGAGATACAAAGGTATTGTGGATGCAGAAGGTGCGTCGGACGCTGATAAGGCCCGGCTTGTCGTCCTGTTCATTATGGACAAAGAGGAGCTCCGGGATGTGGAGGAAATGGAAGGCTACAAGAATCAAGATTGGCCAAAACTGAAGGCGGAGATCCTAATGCGGTGGGGTAGGCGAAAACCTTGGTTCCGGGAAAGCAATTTTCACCGCATGGCCTTGGAGGCAAGCGCGCGCGGAGGGGTCGGAACGCGGGTGGAGCTGGCGGAGTACACCTTGAAATTTGATTGGATCTATTGGTACTTGTCAAAGAATGAGGTGGTGGCGGGACAGACGGGGGCCATGAAACGCGCGTTTCTGGGCGGTTTAGGCGCTCAACTCCGGGCAAGGGTGCAGCGGCATCTTTACGATCACAACTTGGTAAAGCGGTCATTGGACGGGAGCATTGCGCTCCTTCCGGAGTTGGCTGTCATTTGCCGGGCTGTGGAGAGTGATCTCAACTTAGAGGAGCTTATTGAGGACACCGCTAAGTCCTTCCCAGCGGGACCAAAGAAATCCGCCCCCCAGGTTCAAGCTCCGGCGCAATTTCCGGCCCCAGTTCCACCTACTTCCACGCGTGTTCCGGTTCCTCAACCCGCGCCTGCCCCTCTGGTAAGCCAATTGACGGAACTAATGAAGGATCTGAAGATCTGCATGAGCCGTATGGACCAGCAGCAGCTGCAAGGGCCTCCACCTCACATGGTGGAAGGGTTTCAGCCGCCCGGTACCTTTGTGCCAAGGGGGTGCTTGTACTGCGGGGAGAACGGTCATTGGCGATTGGCGTGCAAGGAGCTTACAAAGGATCTGAGCGCGGGATTGGTTTGAACAGCGGAGATGGGGTACATTTTTCCAACGGGCGAACAGATTCCAATGGAGCCAAGCCAGCTGACCGCAATGCAGCAGGTGCGCACACGGGGTCAGGAGGCAGGAACAACGGCTCAAGCGTCACTGGGCATTGTTACCGGTCCCGGATTGTGGCAACCACCTTGGGTGGAAGCTGAGGTAAGGGTAGTGGCAAAGGAAGAAAAGGTGGCGGTCTCCGATAAAATGGAGGTGGACGCGAAGGAGCCACCCCCGTCAGCTGTTCTGAAACCGGCCGCTGGCGTGCCCGGAACCAAGGCGCCGGAAGCAAACCCTGTAGGGAAGAAGAAAGCGGCGGACATTGTGCAAAGGGTGATGGGTAACAAGACTCCGGTTCCGCTGACCTTGCGGGAACTGGCAGCCGTGTCTCTGGTGATGGTAGACGAGATGGTTCAGGCATTGCGGGATTGCGGTCAGGGCCGGGTACCTCAGACGGTGCAGCGAGTTCATGTGGCGCGGAAGGAGGAGGGGCGCGGGGAGTGCAAGTCAAAATTGGTTTGACTCCGCTTGCTTACCTACCAATGGTCATAGTGGGAAGGAAGGTGTGGGCTATGGTGGACAGCGGTTCAATGGTGAACCTTCTGCCATCGCGGATGGTGCATGATTTGGGGTTGGTTTGGCGGAAATGCGCAATGGGTCTCTGCGCGCTTAAAGGAGGGGAGTGTTGTGTGGATGGGGTAGTCAAGGAGGAGAAGGTCAAGGTTGCAAGGGTCCATAGGCCCCTTTCTTTTCTTTTGGTTGATTGTGGGGATGTGAATTTGGGAAGGCCGTTCATGTTTGGGTTTTGAGAACCAATGTTTTTCAATCCGGAGGCGGGAACGGAGGCGTTGACAGTGGAGGATTCGTCCGGTGGAAGGTTTGAGACGACTATCTGTGATCACAGGCAAGGGAAGCGGAGGAGAGTGTCGGAGTATGAGGAGGAACCGGACGTGGAATTGGTCTGCAACGGGCAACCTTCAGAGGATTTTTTCTAGTTGAATGAGGAGACCGCGCGGAAAAAGCTCTGGTTTCGCGCGGGTGGTTGACTAATGAGGAGCAGGGAGGGGGAGGAAGGAAAGTGCAGGGCGCGCACGTTGCAGAAGTAAGTCCTTTTTCTCAGTATGCATTGCCCAAGGGTACTACGCTTTGAAAACCCTATCATTGTGCCACACTTGTGAGCGAAGGCAAAAGCCGCAGCTCCGTTCTGTGCAGGAATTACAGCAAAGGATGCGTGGGGATGATGCGGTGCAAGGTGGGCAAGTACAAGCCAGTGTCACAGAAGGTCCGACCAAGGAATGAGCCAATGCCCCAGGAACTGAAAGGACCGCTTTGACCAATAGCTTGGTTGCGGGACCCTTGGGTCACGCCAATTAAGGCTTTGGGGTGGGTTACTAGTTTGGCGCGGATCACAGAGGAGCGGATTGCAGCTTTAAATTTTGGTCTGATGGGATGGTTGAGTACGGAGGAGCGTGAGTTGCTGATTTTGGTTCTGGTTCTTTGGGAAAGAGCGCTTGCGTTTGGACCAGAAGAGCAGGGGCTCCTGAAAAACAATATTGGCGACACCTATGTCATCCCCACTGTTGATCACGAGCCGTGGAAGATCAAGCCAATTCCAATACCGCGGGCGGTCCGGGAGCAGTTTCTGGAGTTGGTGCAGGAGCGGGTGAAGACTGGCCTTTACAAACAGTCAACGTCTAGTTACTCCAGCCCAATCTTTGCAGTGGTTAAGCAGGACGGAAAGTTGTTGAGGATTTTTCATGATTTACAGCAACTCAACTCCTTTATGATCCTGGACGCAGGACGGCCCCCTCGCGTTGACGAGTTCCTTGAGTCAATGGCGGGACGCGCTTGTTACGGTTTAGTGGATGTGATGGGGGGATACGACCAGCGCAAGTTTGATCCTCGCTTGGGGCCTCTAACGGCATTTGAGACTGGGTTGGGAAGAATGCAGCTGACTGGGCTCCCGCAAGGCGCGACCAATTCCGTGGCGGTGTACCAGGCACAAATGGCTTGGATCCTGAAGGATGATCTTCCGGAGGGAGTCCAAATCTTCATTGACGACGTGGGCATCAAAGGTCCGAAATCCAATTACGGGGGAGTGGAGCTGGTTGAAGTTCCCGGCGTCCGACGTTTCGTGTGGGAATATGCGCAGAAATTGGAATGCATCCTGTTTTGCATTGAGAAGGCAGGACTGAGGGTGTTGGGGAAGAAGTTGGCGGTTTGTGTCCCGGCGCTCAAAGTCCTTGGCCATGTTGTTGCTTCCAATGGCCGGCGCATTGCAGAGAAAAATCGGAACAAGCTCCTCGAATGGCCAACCCCGCGGACGGTGTTGCATATCCTTCAGTTCTTGGGATTATGTAGCTATGTCCGTAAGCTCATAAAGAGGTTTGCGGAGGTGGCAAGCCCGCTCCAATCACTAACGCGGAAAGGCGCGGAGTGGAAGTGGGGGGAAGAATGCAACCGCGCGTTCCGGAAGCTCAAGGAGATCGTGGGACATGACATTGTGCTCCGCAATCTTGACTAAAACGCGGGAGGAATTAGGCTAGCAGTTGATTCCAGCAAATTCGGCGCGGGGGGGGGGTTTCACTCAAGAGGACGACGGCAAGGATAGGCCGGTACTTTACAAGTCGGTCACCTTCACTCCGATGGAAAGCCGGTACTCCCAGCCAAAGTTGGAGTTGTGCGGGGTCACCAAGATTGTGCGGCCACTCCAGTATCTTTTGTGGGGGGTCCATTTTGAGCTTTTGGTGGACACAAAGGCGCTGGCGCGGATGATAAATTCCCCAGCGTTGCCCAATGCTCCCATGACCAGGTGGGTGGTGTTTCTTCAACTTTTCTCCTTTGCTGTTGTTCATGTTCCGGGGAAAGCATTCACTATGCCGGACGCGTTGTGGCGGTATCCGAGGGACAACCCGTGTGAGAACGCAGAACTTCTCGATGTAGAGACCCTGGTTGTCAAGGAAGGGGTTGTGGAGGCAAGCATTCAGCTGCTGCTCCGGCAGACCGGGCGGTATGCAATTCTTTGTGATTACTTGCGGGACCTTTGTTTTCCCGATGGAGCTACGGAGAAGGACATGCAATGGGCAAAGCGGCAGGCGGGGAATTTATACGTACAGGAGGGGCAGCTTTGGCGGCGGAAGACTCCAGTTCCTCTTGTGGTTACCACTTCAAGGGCGGATCAGGAAGCTATCCTCCGGAGCCTTCACGAAGATCTTGGTCATTGAGGGGAGATCAAGACGCGGAGGCGGGTCAAAGAGCGGTTCTGGTGGCCGGGTGTAGTGCGTGCGGTGCAGGAATGGCTGGCGTCCTGCAAATCCTGTCAACGGCGGGGGCAAGACTGCCCAAGGAAGTCAGAAACCCCACAGGGGAAGACGCCCTCTTTGGTCAAGTCTTGCTTGATGTTGTTCACATCAAGGCCGGTAAGTTTTCCTATCTGCTTGTCGCGTGGGACAACCTGTCTGGTTGGGCAGAAGCGCGTCCGTTGGTCAAGCTCTTGGCAGACAAAGTTGCTCTATTTCTGGAGGAAGATTGGTTTGCCTGGTACAGGTTTCTTTGTATGGTAACAGTGGACGGAGGGGCTGAGTTTTGCGGCCGTTTGGTTGAGTTGGTGAAGAGTTGCGGAGCCAAGTTTGGCCGAGTAATGGAGTACTATCCCGAGGGGGCCAGCATGATCAAACGCGGGCATCAGCCAATCAAGGACGCCCTGGTCAATATGTGCGGGGAAGACGGTAAGCGCTGGCAGGAGTGTAATGACGGGGAAAAGGTAATGCAGTCAGTGGGAGTCGAACCCACATCTGCCCATGCATGCGGGATGCTCTAACCATTGAGCTATAAACGCTTGGTGCAAGGTGTACATCACAACACCCCCCCATACACCAAGCACCCATTTGGCGCGCCCTTTTTACCCCATAGTCATGTGTCTTTATTCAATTTTAAAGCTTGATATTCAGCGTGAATCAGGATGCTACAGCTGCAGTGCTGGGGTCATAACCTGTAATGACGGGGAAAAGGTAACGCAGTCAGTGGGAGTTGAACCCACATCTGCCCATGCATGCGTTTCTCATCTGGATTGTGGGGTCTTTGCTGGCTTGGGGTTTTTGCAGGAAACGCGGGAGCGGCACAAAGCCGGGTCCGTAAATGCAAGGACAAGCTCCGCGGAACTGGGATGCGTGGGCAATCCTGCGGATGGGGGAAGCGGGACAAAGAGCGATTTGCGGGCAGTCTACGGGCGTTGTACCAAAAAAAAAAAATGTGTTCTTTTCTATTTTTCTTCTCTGTTTGTTTCTTTTTCTCTTTTTCTTTCTCTCAGCATACCTCAAGGATGGGTGGCTGGTATGGGGATAAGCTTGATTTGGTGAGGGGGTGCTCTAGCCAGTTCACAGCTGGGACAACTAGACACCCCAGAATTTCCGTTCTCCTACTCTCTCTCTCTCTCTTCCCTTAAGGTGGCCCGCGCTGGTGTTTTGGTTGTTTTGTTTGTTACAGGAAGGGTATGGGGAACTGTGTGGCAGTTTGTCTGGGGCAGTCCAGGTGCCTCTTTTGGAACGGCTAGTCACTTACGGTTGCTCAAAAAGCAAGCACGCGGGTGCGGACTCAATCTCAGACTCACTCTCTCAAAGCCCGGCCGCGCACTTTGTCTCAGAAGGTTAGGACCTCGCGTGGAGACATGTATTTTCTTAATGGAAAAGGGAAGCGCGGTACAAGCAACAAGAAGATAAGAAGTAGAGGAAAGGGAGAAGGGGAAAAGGGGGGGAAATGCGCCCAAGCCATCTTCATCATTTCCTCCATTTCTGCCCTCGAGGACGCCAGTAAAGCCCAGAAAGACTCCAGGAGTTTGCGCCGGGATTCTGAGGATTGTGCGCCGGGGATCGCAAGGAAATTCCGAAGCATCGTGGTTGACCGTTCCGCAAAAGCCTCAAAGCCGGCCGCCGGGAGCGCCATTACAATGGGAATCTCCGGGATCTTGGGAGGGCTGGGGGGAGGAGGGGCCGGTGAAGATGGGGCCTCCGGGAAACCAACAGGGGGGCTCGGTCCAGCTGGAGGTGATGACGGGACAACAATTGGTGACAGAGGCGGAGGGGCATTGGGGGTTGTAGGCCTCTCATCCGAGTCCCCTGGTGGCGCGGGCGGTGTTGGCGGTTGTGGAGGAGGAGGAGGAGGTGCTGGCGCAGCGGCGGGCCTTTCAAAGAGTCTTGGGTCTGGTACCGTTTAGTTCACGCCAACAGCAGCAGCCCAAGCGCAGGTCCCCGCGCCCCATTCCTCCAAATTTTTGTATTTGCCCCGTTGCGGAGGTCCAGCCCGGCGGAGGGGTGATGCCGAGTTGCGGCTCACGTGCGAGGTGGTGGGAGACAAAGCTTGGGGGCGGCGGGATGGAGGTGAACCGGGTGGTGTCCACGAGCCTTCCGAGATTGAGTTGTCGTCCAAAACCACAAACGGGTCTGGACGAGCCCTCTTGCGCAGCCTGGGGCAAGAGCCGGATTGGGGGGGAGCTCAAGGGATGCTGTTGCTAAGCGAGCAGGGACAATGGCCGCAACTGCAAGCTACACAGGCGCGTCAACCGGGGATGATCAAACACGCGTTCCCGTTCTGGGCGCAGAACTCGCAAGGGAGCATGATGGTGATGGATAGGAGGGAAGATGGGGAAGGTTGCGGTGGGAGTGGTAGGGGTGGAATGGAAGTAGTCGAGGTGGTGGTATGGTGAAGCAATGGGAAACTTCTGGGGACAGAACTCAAGTTGGGGGGGATGTGGTGTCAATTTATAGACACGGATTGGGAACTGCATCGCGGCTGCGCGCTCAGCATTAGGGTATGCAGAGTTCTCAGCAGCGGCAGCTGTTTGGCTCTGCACCTGGTGGACCGGTCAGGCTCAGCATCAAATGCGGCGTGAGCGGCAATCCGCCCCGGAGATCGGATTTGGAAGGTAGTGCGCTTGACTAGGTTTGCAGGCGCGCCGGTTCGGTTATGTAGGGGCGGAGCAATCCGTGGGCTATGAAGGAACGGATGAAGCGCGCGCGGATCATGCCAGATATTACTGAACACCCACCACGGGCGCGGACAAACGGATATGGACAGGCATGGGGGGCTACGAGTAGGGCGCGGTGCAAGGACTGCCTCATGAGAAGGACAAACTGGATGAACAGAATGGCGTACGGACGGCGGGGGGAGTTTGGTACGGAGGAGGTGGGGAGAGGAGGCTAGGGTTTCTGTTTCAGGATTGTTTTCTGTTTCTTTGTCATACTGTCATTTGCGCGTGTACTTAGGTTAGGGTTGAGGGGGAGGACTTATCCTCACTCCCAAATCCAGGTTGGAGGGAGGGGGAGGATGGAGAGAGGGATGCGGTAGAGGAAGAATGACATCGCATGATCAGATTGGATCACTCATCTCACCAAGAGATTAAAGGAACTCATACCGGATACACATCCAGGTGTAAAGTTCTTAGGATTGAAGGATTGGCAATTTCTCTCTCTCTCTACTTTTCTTTATCTCTTATCTCCTTATTTCTATTTCTCATTTAAGTGCAACTTTGGACATCCTCATCTCCTTTCAAACGCAGGGAACCGTTAACTTCCGAACCTTGGGACAATTATAGGGGGATAACCTCTATTCTTTCCACATTGTCCACCTCCCCAGCCTCTCCACGAGGATTTCAAATGCCATGTGATTCCTGTATACCCACATTTCCAGTGAGGTGGACAACTTATGATAAGTTGTCCACCTCCCTGGACATGTGTGCATATAGCAATCACAAGGCATGTGAAATCCTGGTGGAGAGGCCGGGGAGGTGGACAACTTATGCTAAGTCGTCCACTTTCCCAGCAATCATCAATTGATTTGCATATTCAAAATCATGCTACACATCATTTAAGGGAAGTGGAAGACTTAGCACAAGTCATCCACCTCCCCATCTTTCCCACATGATTTTCCCATGTGACATGTTTTATTTCCAGGGAGTTGGACAACTTATCATAAGTTGTCCACCTCCCTTGAAATGACATTTACATGTATATGTGATATGCAGGAGAGCGGAAACTTTGAGAATTCCCCATGCTATTCACACAAATTGTACTATGTAGATTCTAACTAATGGGCAACTTTCATTCATATTACACACATGTAACATGTGACTAGGTTTTTTAGGGTATATTAGCCACAGCTCCTTCACCAAGAGGTCTCAGTTTATTCTGATCTTAACCTCATTGTCCCCATCAGATTTCAACGGCATCATCTCCAGCTTCTTCACCTTGGAAACTTTCTTGATTATACCATGGCTGATTTCCCAGGTAAGTGTTCAAATTCCCTGGGTCCCTTGTGGTCTAATACTTATTTGAACTGGCATGATCAACTTTTAGAATGACGTGCTCTTATTTAATTGAATGCACTCCTTAATGAGCAATATTTTGAAAGATCCCATAAACAAGTATTTCAGTCAATGCTTGAGTTTTATCAGAAAAAGTACAATGCAAAGGTGGAAACAATGAGGTTACAAACCTCCAGAGATCTTGGTCTGCTTGAGCCTTCAACTGAAGAACAACAACAGCCAACAATAGCTGATATTTTGACTGTCCAATCAAATCACAACATACCATTGGTAAATGATGAAACACAAACTTCACAAGATCATCCTGCCCCCCAGCTTACAGTGGTTCCAGCAGAGCTCCCAGCCATGCAAACCAGTGAGTCAAGAGAATCATTTGATGCAACAAAGTGTTTATCAAAAATTATCCAAATATGCAAAGCTGATACATTCCCATATCTCCAGGTGAACCTGAAAAATTAACTGAAGCTGTGCCTGTGGAGGGTCCAGTTCAAGAAGCTGCGGTTATTGCCCCTGATATTGCCCTTGTCCAGGCCTCTGGCAATACCCCAGTGCTGCACCCAGAAACACCAGCTGAAGGACCCCGAATTTCTCCAGGAACCAGGGCATCTGCCCGGCTGGTTGCCCAAGCTGCTCAACAAGCAGCTAGAAAATCCTGATTAAGGCCACCCTCTAGCTCTCAAGCATCCTCTGAATCCTCTGATTCCAACACAGAATTCACTCGCTCAAGCAATGGCCAACCAGAGCAACCGGAAGTCATTGTTATTGAACCATCACCCAGGAGTACCACACCTGCACCCACCCTAGTCCCAACATCCCCTGAGCCGGTCAGTTTCCTATTTTGAAGGCTATGTTGGATAATCAACCCAAAATTGACTTCCAAATTAGTCTTCCCTTTCTGAATCAGAGTGGCCCATCTTCAACACTCCAAAAACGGAATGCATCTGATGCCGGACTCATTACTAGGGATATGGAACAGAGAGATTTGAGTCCAAGGATTGAGAACCCTTCATTGACCCAGTCATCTCATCTTGGAGGCCAGGCTAAGAGCCAAACTGAAACCCAGTCCCAAATCATTGGGCTAACATCAAATCCTGGCTCAAATAAGCCTGATAAGTGGAATTATTTTGTGATGAAATGAAAATCATGGCAGCTAATTCTATTGCATTGTCTAGAACTTTTTTTTGGCTTGACTAAGGAAGATCTGTTGAGGTTTTCATACTGGGAAGAATTAAAGGACAATGCAACAACTTTGACCTATTCCAAAATTATCAGCAGTACCCAGTTTCTAATTACCAATACCCTTAACCTCCTTGGCCAAAGGATCCTGTCAAACCCCCCAAGTCATCAAAAATCTTAAAATCATTGGATCTCTGTTTGACACAGTGCAAAGAGGGTAAATTTTCATAATGCTGTCTTCCACTCCTATGAAAATAACCTGATTCTTACTTTTTGATTTATCAGAAAAGATTTTGCTGGGAAAAGATGATGATGTTTTTGTTGGAAGCACCTTCCTAAACACAAACTCCCTCTCTTGTTCCAAGAAGAAAGTGCAGCTCAATATGAATCCCATCTCTGAGATCCTAACTTATACCAGAGAGCCAATACATGCAGCCTTTTTTTTCATGGTGATTGTCACGGGCCAGGGTTTTGATTAATTTCTTCTTTTTTTTGGAGTGTTTGTTGTTTCTTTTTTTCCCTTTTGTTTTCTCATGACAATCCTAAAAAAAAAAAAAAAAAACTTTTTTTTCGCTCTATCTGTAAATCTCTCTTGTAAGTAGTCTACAGACCCCTTTTCTATAAAAGGAGGGGCTCTCACCTGCCTTTTCCAAACATCAAGGGGAGTGTGTGCATATTTCCCCCCCATTATCATTGAAATCTAATCCTGATGCTCATCCTGGGTATATCTATGATTTCCCCCTGATCCATTGATCCTTAGTCTTTGCCCCTCTGTGGTCTGATCCTTATCACCAACCAATAGCCTTTCTGGTTGAAGAGAATTCTGTCTGTTGGAATTCTTGAGTGTGTTATACCACTACTTGATCCCTTTCTCTGACCATACTGGTCTTGATCCATCCTTGATCATCTTTTGGAGCCCATCACAATTGATTGAAGAGGTCTTATTAAGCTTAAGACCTGGAGTGTTATACTTCCCATATTTTTTTGGAGTTGCATTGTGCCAGCCTACTCTTTAGTTTCTTGATAAGTGTTAAGTTTATCCTTGATTCAAATCAGTTTACAGTCTGCTTTTAGAGCTTCTTAAACATAATACTTTGTCTTGTACAGCAACCCTCAGTTATCTGGTACCCTTCAAGCACTTGATTGCGGAGAGTTGAGTAGTTTCAGTAAGAAACGGAAGGTTGGTTGGGTTTGAGTTGATCATTCCCAATCTTCTTCTGACAACCAGAGTTATTAGCTTGTGGGTATTGTTTACATAAAACAGCTTTGTTCTTTGAACTTTCAACAAAATTTAGCTTCTTTTGTCCAATTTTTTTCCCACATAATCTTGGCTGAGATAGTGCTGTTCCATTGCTGCCAAACTACTATCATCTTTATCCTTTACTACTTGATTCCTCGTTTACCAGGTTTGGAACCTTGATCTTGGTTACATTTAAATATTTTTGTAACACTCAGGAGGGCAGCCTAAACAGCACCTTTCCCCTCCACAAAAATTCCATGGACTAGCACTGTTTGGAGTCTTACATTTTTTCCCCTGGGCCGGGATCAAACCAGAAACCTTGGGATTTACAGTCCCAACTTGAAGAATCATCTCTGAAATATGATCCAATCCTTTTCTTTCTTTCTTTCTTTCTTTTTCCTTTTTTTTCTTTTTTATGTCATCATCCAGATCTGATCCGTGGCGGCAACTTGTTCCAGAAGTAAGTCCTCCAAATTGTGCACCATCTGGGCAGGATTCTTGTTGTTTTTGTGAAACTCTACCCTTGCAATGCTTGTGAGCCACCTTGGAACTCCGCTTTTTGGATCCCCTGAGAAACTCTGTCTTCAAAATGGAATCTGTTCCCTCCACCACTGTTTGAGCCAAGATGGTCAAGCTCAAACCCCAGAACAAGAACCTAGGCTTCAATGGAATGAACATGGAGCAATTTTTGGACTCCTATGAAATGGCTGCTGAAGTGGATGGTGCAAGTGAAAATGATATGGTCTATCAGTTATGGGTTTTTATCTCCTCTGATGAAGTTATGATAGTGATTGAATTTTTTTATGGATTCAAAACTCATAACTGGGGGCTCTTGAAGGAGGCTATGTTGGCTTATTGGGGGAAAATAGATGTGGCTAGGTTTACCTTACAGGACTTGGATGCTTGGGTTCCTCAATGGATCTCCAATGGTGGTGTCTCTTCAGCTTCTGATTATCAGTCTTTCAGAAAGTCTTGGGATCCTATTCAGTCTTATCTTATCAGGAACAATCAAATTGAAACTGTGGACAAAATTAGGGTTCAATTTTTCCAGTCTTTTTTTCCAGGAGTGCAGGAAAGGATTAGGGATAAATTGGTCAAGTCTGGATCCATGATCACTACTAGGGATAATTGATTCAAACTCCCTGTTTTTCTGGTCCTTAGAACTGTGGTGGAAAAAGTCATGAAAGGTCAAACTGCTTTAACTTTTGAAAATGCCAGGATCACTGAACCAGTCCATGCTCCTTCCTTTCAAGAATCCAACAAAATCATGAACAAGATGGAGGCAAATTGCAGACCTAATTCAAGCCCTCAGGCCAATAAGGATACTGCTACCATAGATGAGATTACTAAGCTACTTCAGGCCTTTGAGAATAAAATAGATCAGAAAATATCCTCTTTAGCTACCCCTAAACCTGCTAATTCTGTTCCCAAATTCACCTTAGTCTGCTATTACTGTCATAGAGAAGGCTATGATACTGGTAGATTTCCTGAACTCCAGAAGGACAAGGAGGAGAAGTTATTAGAGCAGAAGGGAAATAATTCTCTTCTTCTCAATGGTGCTTTGATCCCTTTTGACTCATCTTGTCCAATCCACAATGTGGTGGCTTCTTACCAACCACCAACTCCCAAGAAGGCACCTCTGGTCTCCTTGCATTTTTGATCATCCTGTGACACTCTTCAACCTTGGTATCCTCCAGCTTCCCTGGTGCTTATCAATCTGATCCAGCTAGGAAACGCCATGAGGAACCCAAAACTCACAATTCTCCTCCTGTTCCATCTTCAATCCTTCAAAAACCTGTCAAACATTGATCTTTGCCTGAGCCTCCTTCCACTGATGTGGAAGACATAGAAGTAGAAAGGGAACCACTCATGAAAAGGTTCCAGGACCACTCTGATCCTTCTCCTCCTCTTCAATCTGGTCAACCCCCTCAATCCTCTGATCCTCTTCCAGTACCTGCCTCACCTGATCTTCCTCCCTCCACCCAGCTCAAAGTTTGGTTTGAGAGGGGCATTTCCAAGGACTACCCTAATGCTGTGGAAGGAGTATTAAAGAAAATTTATGATCTCAAAATCCCTGATCTTTCTGTGGCTGAACTGCTGTATATCTCTCCATCTGTGGCTGAAGGCATGAAGAAATGGGTTTCTTGTCAACGTGTGGAAATTGGTCCGGACAAATTGAAGGTCTCTTCTGACACTTTGATGGAGGGCTCTGGTGGAACAGATCCCCCTTCAGATTCCAATCCGTATTCTTGCACTCGTGGATTTCTTCCCTGATATCTTTGTGAATTGGCTAAAACAGTTTCTCTTCTTGTGGATTTGGGTTCTCAGCTCAACTTAATGTCAGATACTATGGCCTGCAAACTCAAGCTTAGCCCAAGGGTCATTTTTACTTCTGCGACTTATGGTATAGGGAATTGGTCATTTGAACTGGTTGGTATTGCTAAGGATGTTCCTGTTCAAATTGGTCGAAATATTGTTGGAACCTGTCACTTCTGGATCACTCCTTTGGAAGGTCCTATGATCTTGGGTTGACCGTTCTTAATGGATTTTGGTGCTACCCTGATTTTTTCTGATCAAGTTGGGGAGAGAATCCTTCTCCCTGATGCTGATGGCAGAAAAATTGAAGTGCTGCTTTTTTCCTTGGAATCTGGTCATTGGTAACAAGATTTTCCTGGTCGTTCTCCCAAAACAGTTCTAAAGGGAAAGCAGAAGTACAACGCTAGTTCCTCTCAGCCTCATTTTTTATCAAATTAGTTGATCCTACTGATAGTTGTAGTTCCTCTCAGCCTCAGACTTCAACTTGTGGATCAACTTCAACCTCAGAGGCATTTTTTCTTTTTCCTCATCATCTCTTCCTCATCAAAATAAGATCAGAATTCAAAAACATAAAAAATCCAAAAATTCCAAAGATATTTCTTCTCTCTGGGTCTGTTGTTTATTCTTTTCCTTTTTCCCTTCAGCCTGATGAATTTTCCTCTACTCCCATTTTGAATCTCTGCAATGAGTCTAAACTAGATCCCAATCTCAATTCTTTTCTTGGTGGTTTTGGTATGACGGAGTATGGTCTTAAGTGGAGGCAATGTGGGGTAGAAGTAAGTCCTCCCAATTGTGAACCATCATGGGCCTATACTACTGTTGTTTTCAAAACCCTCCCCTGTGCCACACGTGTGAGCAATGCATTAGATTTTTGATCCTCTTTTATGGAAAATCGACCTTTCAAGGACGAGGCAGAACATTGAACTTGGAAGATGTTGGAACTTGGACTCAGTTTTTGTAGTCAGGTCTGACTGGTCAATGCTTGGAGGAAGAAAGGATTCCTCTCTTTTGCCACCGGGTATAAACAAGTTTCAAAAAAGGTTCAACCAGTTAACCAACCAATGCCTCTCAACATTAACCCACCTCTTATGCGCCCCCCTCTATCCCGCCATCCTTACTGTGGTTTACCTCAATCTCTTACTGGTCCATTCATCCCCTGTGGTTGTGTCACTGAAGAACTTCTGAAGGTGGTCAACTTTGGTCCAGATGGATTGCTTCTTCCTGATTAGTTGTATTTGATCAAAAATGTCTTAGCCCTTAGGGAAAAATCTATTGCTTTCTGTGAAGAAGAGAGAGGTCTCTTGAAAGAATCCTATGGGATCCCTTACATTATCCCTGTAGTAGAACATGATCCCTGGCAAAAGAAGAAGATACCAATCCCTGCTGCTAAAGTTGACAAATTCATCAAGTTGGTTGGCAAACAAGTCCAAACCGCTTTATATGAACAATCAACTTGTAGCTATGCCAGTCCTGTTTTCTGTGTCCTCAAGAGTAATGGTAAACTTAGAATAGTTCATGATCTCCAGCCTCTAAATAAGGTTACTATTAAAGAATCTTGTATTCCCCCTGCTACTGAAGAATTTGTCAAATCCTTCTCTGGGAGAGCTTGCTATGGTCTAGGTGACATTATGGGTGGCTATGACAAACAATCCTTACATCCAATTTCTTGTCCTCTAAATACTTTTGATACTCCTCTTGGTTGTTTCCAACTTACTCAATTACCTCAAGGTGCCACCAATTTGGCGGCAGTCTATCAGGCGCAGATGGTTTGGAACCTCCAGGATGAAATCCCTGATCATGCTGGTATCTTTATTGACAATGGCGGGATTAAAGGTCCAGTTTCTGATTATAACAATGAGCTCTTACCCTGGAATTCAGGAATCCCTTGATGTATCTGGGAATATGAAACCACTCTGGAAAGGATCCTGTTTCAAATTGAGGGGTCTGGTCTCACTGTCTCTGGATCCAAATTGGCTGCCTGTGTCCCTTCTTTGGAAATTTTTGGTCATGTGGTCTGCAAGGAAGGAAGAAGGATGGCTCCATCCAAATTCAACAAAATTCTCTCTTGGCCTACTCCCATCAATCCAACTGAATTCAGAGGTTTCTTAGTTGTTGTAATCTATGTTTGGATCTTTATCCCTTCTCTATCTAAAATTTGCATTCCCTTGCATTGCTTAACCAGGAAGTATGCTGAATATTTTGGGACCAAAGCTTGTGGGAAATCATTTCAGATGCTCAAAAAAATTGTTGGAAAAGACATTGTTTGAAGAAGATCACTTAAGGACCTAGGGCTGGAAAGATCAAGCTGGCTGTGGACTATAGTTATAAATTTGTTGGGGCTGTCCTTACTAAGGAAGATGAAAATGGTTTGGATTGTCCTTCTCTGTATGAATCTCTTGTTTTTTGAGAGGTGGAATCCAGGAACTCCCAGCCAAAACTGGAACTTTTTGGTGTGGCCCAAATGTTGATGAAGCTCCAAACTGTTCTCTGGGGTTAACACTATGAGTTACAAGTCAATGCACAATCCATTATCAAAATGATCAATGGCCCCAGTCTTCCAACCACTCCAATGACTTGTTGGGTGGCTTTCATCCAGTTTTTCTCTTTTGATATTGTTCATAGGCCCAGAAAATCTTTCACCATGCCTGATGTTTTATCTTGACGCCCTCTTGGAGATGAAGAATTGGATGTTGGAGTGGATTTTGACAAGGAGGATCCCTGAATTCTTCCTGTCTTCACCTTTTCCTCTCAAGATTATTCTGGCTTCCAACAAGGTTTCTGGATTAAATTAGAGAAGTATCTCTCCACTCTCCAAAGGCCTCATGATCTCTCTTCTAAATATTTTCAATCACTCAAAAGGAACTCCTCCAATTTCTTTGTCCAAGGTACTAGGCTTATAAAAAGAGGCAACCCTTGTGCTCTTATTGTTTTCACCATCCCTTCTAAACAAGATTCTGCTAGAATTTGAGTTTTCATTTATGTTACTTTCACTGGAGTTCAGAGTACCATTGATTGGATTGATTTGATATTATTATTGTTAACCTTAAATTACTCAAACAACAGGTAAAATTTAACTGGTCTGTGTTGTATTATTGTGATTATAAGACTGTTTAGTCATGGCTATCAGACTCTTTATTCATAGAATTTCACTTACCATGTCACTTGAACTGCTTATGCTAGTTTTACCTTATTCATTTGGTACTCAACCATATGTAAGCATATTGTGTATTTACTCTATATAAAAACCAGTTCTATCAAGTGGAATTCATGATCTGTTCAGCCAATTTCATCAACCGGAGTGTCCTTTTCCTCCTGATCTCAGGTCTTTTACACTTGATGTTATAAGCTCCTTTCATTCTTTTCTCATTCAACTTTTACTTCATCAGAGCTTCAGCTTTCTTTATTTTCACAGATTCAATCCTTGAAAGTCTCCATGAAGGCCTTGGTCATTGTGGGGAAACAAAAACTTCTTGTCAAATATCCAAACAATTCTGGTGGCCATCCTTGAATAAATCAGTCTCTCAATGGTGCAAGAGTTGTGAAGTATGTCAGAAACGTGATCTTAGGTGCCCAGCCAAAATTTTTCATCCCACTAGAGAGTCCACTGTCTTTGGAAGGATTTCTATGGATGTGGTTCATATTAAGGATGGTGGAACTAAGAACCTCATAGTGGCTAGAGATGATTTTTCTGGATGGGTTGAAGCAAAATTCCTTAAGAACCCCAGCTCTGAATCAGTAGCAGCCTTCCTCTATGAGACTTGGACAATGTGTTATGGCTTTGCTTGATCTTATTCAACTGATGGTGGCTCTGAGTTTGGCAGCAAACTGGCTGGAATTATCCAATTGCTTTCTGGTCAACATAGTGTGACCACTCCTTATTATCCTGTAGTGCAAGGAATGTTGGAAAGAGGCCATTCTCCTTTGAATGCTGCCCTTTTCAACCTGGCTGGTGAAATTGGAAAGAATTCTAACAAATTTCTTCTGCTGGTCCTCTTCTCCAATTGAATTTCAACTAAACAAACCACTGGCTACTCACCTTATGAAATTATCTTTGGACAAAGGGCTGTCCTTCCTCTTGATCTGGAAATGGAATCTTTCTTAGGTATTTCTTGGGCAAAGGTTTCTTCCACCACTGATCTATTAGTTTCCAGATCCAAGAAACTGGAGCAAACTTAAGATGTTTGTGACAGAGCTTATCAGAAGATGATGGATTCAAGAGAAAAATCAGTCCAGTATTGGGAGGATAAGCACTCAAATCAAATCAGGCATCCCATGAATCCTGGGGATCTAGTCTTAGCTTATAATTGATCCTTGGAAACTCAGTGGGGAAAGCTTAGAAGGTTCTCTGTTGATAAGGTCAAGAAATTTCATGGTTGTGGAGGCAACTTGTTCTAGAACCACTCCCAGGACCTTTTTTTTCTTTCAATGGATCAAGCTCCCTTTTCAATCACCCTCAAAGATCAAACAGGCATTTTTCTGTTTCAATTCCTCAGCTTCTTATTTTATTTATATTATCAAAGATACTCAGATGCAGACTAGGGACAGTCTGTAAGTTGGGGAGAGATGTGGTGCCCAATCTGGGACGCCTCTGGACCAGTACGGAAAAAGTGAAATTTTTATGAACTTTTCTATAGGCTCCATTTACATCCAAAAAAAAAAAATTGATCCAGAATGATTCCCATATCCAGTTCCCAAACTCCACCTCCCACTCCCCTAGTTGTCTAGGATCATCTCTTTGGTGCCTAGCGCCTGGTCCTATGTTCAATTTTCCCTTTCTTTGTGCTGCTATTTACCCTTTTTGGCAAACGGGCGGATGAAGACCAGCTTGGCTTGCAGGCTTTTATCCGACACCATCATCCTCTCATTGAAAACACCATCCTCCTCATCAATCATCCTTCCACCCACTCAAATCCCAACTCATGGCAACAATCAGACCATTGCTATTGATCAGCTATCAATCCAAGACTCCACCAAACCATTTGACTCACCATCATCTCATGCTCAAGATTGATCCTATTGATTCACTTAATTCATCAAGATCCTTTGCATCATCATCATCATCATTGTCTCATGATAGCAGTCTTCATCCATCATATTAATCCAAGCCCAACGTGCCTCCTCAGATCATGATCATTGGTTGATCTGAGTACCCTTAACTTGCTCATGACGCCAGAGAGAGAGAGAGAGCAAGAGAGACCATCGGAGGATATCTATTAAGGATCAAATTCAAAACAGATCCTTGAGGCGCCACTACTCAATCAAATCTAGAACAAGATGAGCATCATCAACCTCAAGCTTTCAAGAGACCTCCCCCTTCAATCCTCCGCCCAATCCATTGACCAATGACCTCAAGGAAACTTTTCACCGCCCTCATTGACAAGCACCTCAATCCACCTCCAGCTCACCGGTCTCCCGTGCGGCTTGTCCATTGCCTGCGCGGGTCTCAACTGTTCCCCAGGCCACTCAATAGCTACTCTCCTGCCCGTGTCCATCATTGGCACGGTCCAGGGTTTTTATTCAGTTCTCTTTTTTTTGAGTGTTTGTTGTTTCTTTTTTTTCCTTTTGTTTTCTCATGACAATCCTAAAAAAAAATAAAAAAAAAACTTTTTTTTCCCCCTATCTGTAAATCTCTCTTGTAAATAGTATACAGACCTCTTGTCTATAAAAGGAGGGGCTCTCCCCTGCGTTTTTCAAACATCAAGGGGAGTGTGTGCAGATGTCCCCCCCATTATAATTGAAATCTAATCCTGATCCTCATCCTTGGTATATCTATGATTTCCCCCTGATCCATTGATCCTTAGTCTTTGCCCCTCTGTGGCCTGATCCTTATAATCAACCAATAGCCTTGCTGGTTGAAGATAATTCTATCTGTTGGAATTCTTGAGTGTTTTATACAACTCCTTGATCCCTTTCTCTGACCATACTGGTCTTGATCCCTCCTTGATCATCTTTCTGGAGCCAATCACAATTGATTGAAGAAGTCTTATTAAGCTTAAGGCCTGGAGTGTTATACCTCCCTTATTGTTTTTGGAGTTGCATTCTGCCAGCCTACTATTTAGTTCCTTGAGAAGTGTTAAGGTTATCCTTGCTTCAAATCAGTTTACTGTTTGCTTTTAGAGCTTCTTAAACATAGTACTTTGTCTTGTACAGCCACCCTCAGTTATCTGGTACCCTTCAAGTGCTTGATTGCGGAGAGTTGAGCAGTTTCAGTGAGAAACAGGAGGTTGGTTGGGTTGGAGTTGATCATTACCAATCTTCTGCTGATGACCAGAGTTATTAGCTTGTGGGTATTGTTTACATACAACAGCTTTGTTCTTTGAACTTTAAACAAACTTTAGCTTCTTTTGTCCAAGGTTTTTCCCACATAATTTTGGCTCAGATGGTGCTGTTCCATTGCTACCAAACTACTATCATCTTTATCATTTGCTACTTGATTCCTCATTTACCAGGTTCTGGACCTTGATCTTGGTTACATTTAAATATTTTTGTAACACTCAGGAGGGCAGCCTAAACAGTACCTTTCCCCTCCACAGAACTGCCATGGCCTAGCACTGTTTGAAGTCTTACAGCGGTCCCTTTGCCAAAAGGGGGGGGTGAAGGAATACTTTTGAAGTTTTTCTTTTGTTGGAGGGTTGCCCTCAATGACCATGGTCATTGGAGGGTTTCCCTCAATGATCATGGTTGTTGGAGGCAGACCTGCAATTTTGGGATGATGAGCCCCAAAGACCAGTGGTTGAGGGAGGAGCTTTGGAAGAAGGTGGAGATGGTGAAAAGGTAGGAAGCTGGCCATCAATAGGGGGGGGGTGGCAGAAGCGTTCATTTTGAGGGAAGGACTTGAGTTATCATCCTTGTACCTATTCATCAGCACCCCCACTGAGAGATTGATCCACTGCCCATCATCTCCAGCATTGCGTTCTTTGAGCTGATGGAAAGGGTGATTGAGGGCATGAAAGATTAAAGCGGGTTGATTGGATATGATGAGGAAGGGGAGAAGGTAGATGAGGATGATTGATTGTGGCCTTTGGTCAGCCAGAAGAAGGGGGGGATCAAGCAAATGAGGGAGATAGGGATCAATGGGCAGATGGTGGGTTGATCTGTGGTAACAAGTTGGTTCTGTTGCTTGTTTTCAGCTGAAGTTCAAGCACTCCATGAACAAGAAAGACAATGGTTGCTTAGGAGGATCCAACCTTTGGGGATTCCATAGACGGGGATTGATAACAATGAGTGATAGAGGTGACAGGTTTTGGCAAAAAAATGGGGCAGAAAGCGCAACAAGGAGGGATTGAACAGAGGCACTGGGATTTGGAGAGCCTGGAGGCCCTTCCTAGATGAAATATAGGCCAAGAATAAGTTGGGATATGGGAAAGAAGGAGAGTATCAATATCAATAAAAGGATTTTTTTTTGTGCAGACAAAAACTAAGAAAAATTTAATTTTTTTCCCCCTTTTATTGAGGTGTACCAAATTGGTCAGCACATCTCTCCCCAACTTTCAGACTTTACCTAGTCTGCATCTTGAATTTGAAGATACTAAGAAAAGGAGGAATACAAAGAAATTGAGACAGAAGAATGGCCATTCCTTGATCTTGAGAGTAGTTGAAAAGTTGAAAACATCTTGATCCATACCAAAGAGCCCTAGAAGTGGCACGAGAAAAACAAAGAGGCCATCAAAGGTACTCAGGTATGTGGAATAAAGTAGAGTTTCACAACAAAAATGCAGCAAATTACCCTGGTTCTGCACAATTGGGAGGACTTACTTTGTCCCCAAATTTCCCCCAACTCTTTACTTGATCATAAGAGATCCTTCTGGCACACTGAGTACAGTCCATTTCTTCCAAAACATAGGATCCACCTCCAACTTGAGGAACCACCCAATAAGGACCATTCAAACAATTTAAAAAGAGCTTTCCCCACTGAGTCTCCAAGGATTTATTTTAAGCCAAAACTAGATCACCAGGATTTAAGGGATCTCTAATAATATTTTCATGCTTTTCTTCACAATATTGAACCAATTTTTCTATTGATTCAATCATTTTCTGATAAGCTTTGTCATGAATGTGTTCAATTTGCTCCATTTGCTTGGATTGGGAAACTAATAGATCAGTGGTTGAGGAAACCAGCTCTCATGAGATAAACAGGAAAGATTCCATTGCAAGATCAAGGGGAAGGACAGACCATTGGCCAAAAAAAATTCTGTAAGGTTAGTAGCCAGTGGTATGTTTGGTTGAGATTCAATCAGAGAAGAGAACCAGAGGATGAAATTTGAAACAATTCTGTCAAATCTCACCAGCCAGTTTGATAAGAGGAGCATTCAAAAGAGAATGGCCTTGTTCCACCATGCCTTGGCCTCCTGTATAATAAGTAATAGTAACCCAATGATGTCCAGATGTGAATGGATCATTTCAGCAAGTTTTCCACCAAATTCAGAGCCACCATCAGTAGAACAGGATTGAGCCAAGCAATAATGCATTGTCCAGTTCTCATATGGAAAGCCTCCACTGATTCAGAGCTGAGATTCTTAAGGAATTTTGCTTCAACCCATCCAGAAAAATCATCTCTATCCACAATGAGATACTCAGCCCCACCTGCCTTAATATGAAGCACATCCATAGAAATCCTGCCAAAGACAGTGAACTTCCCGGTAGGATAACTAATTTCATCTGGGATCCTAAGATCATGTTTCTGAAAAACTTCACAACTCTTGCACCATTGAAAGATGGATTCCTTCAGTGATGGCCACCAGAATGGTTTAGATATACATCAATAAGTTTTGGTTTCTCCACAATGACCAAAACCATCATGGAGATTTTCAATGATTGAATCTTGCTTAGAATGCAAAGTAACAAAAAAAAGATAACAAGGATTTGATCTTTTGGTAAGCAAAGAACCTTGGACAAAGAAATTAGAGGACTTCCTTTTAATCAATAAAAACTCCTTGACAGGGAGATCAGGGGGTCTTTGGAGAGTTGAAAGGTACTGCTCTAATTTAAAACAGAAACCCTGCTGAAAGCCAGATTCATCATGAGAGGAGAAATACAAGAAAGGTCAAATTATAGTTTCAGCCTCCTGGATGCCAAGGCACTTGATATCCTTTAGCTACCAGAGGTGATAGAATAAATAATAAATATATTATTTAATAAATGCAGCAAAAATCCGTGAAATATTTGGATAAAGCTTATTGCAAGCTTAATTGGTTTGTTATGGTTTATTTTTATAAATCAATATAGATAAATTGATAATTCAATATTCTTATAGAGGGGCCACAATTATATTGGGTATCTTTAATACCTCTCTTCAGGGATTTCAGTTTGAAAACACGTATTCCTGGTTACTTTGGGCTCTTTAGTTTAAAGGATATTTTTCCCAAAGATAATATGTAAAAAATATATGGTGCAGTGGCAGGGCTTTGTAACCAAGCTTCCACGATGGAGAAAGGATAATAAAACTCACTGGTATATTATTATATACTTTGGGTATCTGTTTGAGACTTGCACTGATGGGCTAAGCCTGTATAATGGGATAATAAGGTTGTTCAGCCGTTTAAATTGATAAAAAGGGGTTGAGGATGGATATTATTAATAAAACTAAGCCATAAATCACTTACCCATCTCTTATAAGTATTTTATAACCTTGCCAAGGTTTCTGGATGTAAATATAACTGGGTCTCTGGGTATCAATATCCCCACAAGAGCTCCTTATTTATATCTTTGTCACGCCTTGCACTTAGGGATTATTCTCTTCATCACTTCAACATTTCCTCTCCTCAGTAACATCTACCTCAGTCTAAAAACGTGACACAAATAAAGCACAACATCAATGGTGAAATTTGCTACTTCCTCTGGCTTTCTTTGAACTTCCAATTTTGGCAACCACGTCAGTATATACTTGCAAACTTTGCAGGTAACTCCATACCGGTTGCCATCCATTATGAGATCCATGTTGAAATGAAATCCCACTAAACTTACTTACTGGCCATCTTCAATTGATTCCCTCCCCGTGCGCCTCCTGCGCACATGTTTCTTTTATTCAATTTCTCCTTCAATTTCCTGTCTCATCTGCGCAACGGCGCCCGCTCATCCTCATATCTTCTATCCGCGCAATGGTGCGCACACTCTCTTTGACTCATTGCTTCACTCACTCACCTCACCGCTTTCACCGCTCACCTCACCGCTTCCATCATCCATCTCATTGCTTCCACCATCCACCTCACCGCTCTCCTCAGTTGCTCATCTCCTCCACCATTCATCACTCCTCTTTGCTTCCTTACCGCTTCCCTCATTTCACCCTCACATCTTCAACAAATCATTCACCCGACATCAAGTCATCCTAGCCTCTCTTAATCATCAGCTCAATACGACAGCCTCCTCAACCATTGACCCGACATCAAGAGGATTTCATTTCTCTAAGTGTTCATATGTGAGATTGTCTCTGCACTAAACTTACATCAGCTTCAAATTGTGCTCATATTTTCATCTGCCGCACAGGTAAGAATTTAGTCTCTTTCCCTTCTCCATTTTTTTATTACCACCCTTCCTTGAGCACCTAAATCTTTTGTGTTGGCCTAGAGTGAGAATCATTCTTTATTTTCTTCATTCCCTTTATCCTTTTCCTTGTTTTTCTTTCTTCTTAAAAACTTTTGTTGATTCTCTTGCGTTCAGTCTGTTGGTTCAGGAATTGAAAACATTCAACTCTTCACGGTTAAAAGCCAAAATAGCAACAAATACTCCAACGAGTCAAACCAATCATGTCTCAATCACCTGGACCGACAGATCTCAATTATTCTATTCTTAAGATCCTCACGTACTCCATTCCCACCCTAACCAAATCCAATTTCTTGCTTTGGCGCTTGAAACTTATGACCACCTTCGCCTTGAAGGGAGTCGCTCAATTGCTTCAATCACCTGAACCTGATAAATGTCCTCCAGACGTCAATCTCGAACTGGTAGGATACATTCTGGCTAAGCTCAATAACAGGAAGTACATCAATTGCGTCAAGGATCATCATCTCACGAACGGAATTGAGCTCAGGAAATCGATAAACGAATTTTACGCCTCTTCCCAGACCGCGAACCTCTCTCAAGTTTTCTTCAGTTTCCTCAATCTCCAGTTCAATCCCAAACACGTCAACAAGTTCATAACCAAAGTCAAATCCTGTCTCATTCAAATCTCCAAAATAGGAATTCAAATGGATGATGACATAGTTGCATATTTAATACTGTACAAGTTTCCACCGCAGCTAGAGCATCTCAAGACAACTATCACTCATTCTCTTGGCAAATCCAAAATTGATGGTGAACTGGTGCTTTGTCACCTGAATAAAATCAAGAACAAGATTGCAGCTGGTACCTACGCATTGGCAATGTTGAACACTGGCGTCAAACCAGAGTTATTCAAGTGCAGAGCCACCTGGCATAATCCACAATCCTCTCATCCCAAGAACTTCTGCTGGTGGTTGTATCCACACCTTTGACCAAACAACAACAACAGCAAAAACAACAACAACAATCCCAAACACCATAATGAGAACAAACCAGCCTCTGCCAACCTCTCCTGCACTTCCTAAAATTTTGCCATGACAAATTCCAGACTGCTCACCAAACACTCAATTGTTCTTGACTTTAGAGCATCTCAATCAATGTTCAACTCCCCCGATTTCTTTGACAACCTCACTGAAGACCACACCGACATCCAGACTGGGAAGGAAAATGCTTCACTCAACGCAGAAGGCATTGGCACCGCAAAACTATTATCCAAGAACTGTAATTTTCTGCTTAGCCAGTCCCTGTACGTGCCTCAGCTGGCGGTAAACCTGGTGTTGTTGGGTCAACTCTTGAGCAAGGGCTGCTCACTCTACTTGTCCGGCCCGCACAACTTTGTTGTGAACTTCAAACATCACTCAATTCTTACTGGCTCCATTGAAGACAATCTCTTGGTAATCAGGGACTTTGCTCTTCCTCAGTCCGAATCATCTCACGCCTTTCTCACCCTCACAACCCTCCACAAACGCTTTGGACATCCTCACCTCAATCAAACCAAGCTTCTCTCGAGAGACTTTCCAAAATTGAGATGGAAAGAACTCTCATGCAAATCATGCGCTCTGGGAAAAATCCATTGCTCATCCTTCAAAAACCACATCTCCAACTGTGTGAAACCCTTTGTTTGTCTCCACGCCAATGTCTGCGGAACAATAAATCCCATCTCCAAGACTGGTAACAAATATTTCCTGCTGCTCACCAATGAATTCTCTCGCTTCAAAACCTGTCTCCCTATCAAACTCAAATCGAACGTGACCAATGAGTTAATCAGATTCATCAAGATTCACTCAAATCAGTTTGGATATCAACTCAAATTACTTCACTCCAACAATGGTGGAGAATTCATCAATTCCCAACTCTCCAGCTTCCTTACCAATTCCGGCATCATACACACCATGTCCGAACCTTACACTCCACAGCACAACCCCATCGCTGAGCAAGGAAATCAAACCTTTGTTGAAGCAGCCAGAACTACGATCATCAACATGGCTATCCCAATGGAGCTTTGGGACGAAGTTTTAATTGGATTTTGCGAGATTCTGAACCTGTTGCCAGCCAAAGAGTCAAAGTTGAGTTCATCCGAGATGTGGAATGGTTGCCGACCCAAACTGGATCTGATTCAAACCCTAGGATCCAAAACCATAGTCCTTAATCTCCGACACAACCTTGGAAAATTTGAAAAGAAAGGTTGGGAAGGAATTCTTGTATTTCATGACCTGCAATTCAACTCCTACCAAATCTACATCCCAGATCTTGACAAGAATGTTTGCTCAAAACATGTTAAAATTCTCAAAAAAGTAAAGCTAACTGAATCTTCCTCTTCGCTCAAATCCCCTTTTGAAACTCTTCTCCTCCCTGACTCCGACCTACTGGGCACACTGTCCTCAATCAATCATGAAAAGACCACTCATCGCCTTCCCAATCCAACTGATCCAACCTCTCCCAAATCAACTCAATCCATTTCTGATTCCGACACCTCTGAAGAATCATCCCCATCTGATAAATCCGTTTCCGATGACAAGAACATAGCCAACCAACTCGCTCCGTCATCCCAAACCCTCCAAGATTGCTCAACCCTTCAAAAGCCCCAACGCTATGGTTTCCTCTCCAGAACCGTTCCTCAAAACTACAAAGAAGCAAAACGCTCACCCAATTACCCAAATTGGGCCAAGGGTATGAAATCTGAACTCAATGGAATAAAATCTATTGAGGTTTGGACTGGCTGCCATTCGCTTCCAGAAGGAAAGAAAGCACTGTCCACGGTATGGGTTTATTGTCTCAAAACCAACCCCAACGAAAATGGCGTCATCTTCAAAGCCAGGCTGTGTGTGCAAGGCTTTTGACAGCTAGAATTCATAGACTACAAGAAAACCTACGCATCCACCAGCCAAATTACCGGACTCCAAACTCTCCTAGTCTATGCTTTCCATCAAAAGTTGCAAATTGTGCAAATGGACATCAAGTCTGCATTCCTGCATGCTGAGCTTGATGAAGATATTTTCATCAAAACACCCCCTGGATACAACACTATTTTCCCTTATCTCAAGTTGAACAAAGCCCTGTACGGGCTGAAGAAGGCCCCAAAGAGCTGGTTTGACACTCTCAAGCGCTGGATTCTTGATCAAAATTTCACTACCTCCTCCGCCAATCCCTGTTTATTCATAAATCAAACCTCTCAAATTTTCATTTTTTGCTATGTTGATGACCTGGTCATCATTGGAGACTCTCAAGAATTCCAAACAAAACTTAAGGCCAAGTTCTCTATTTCCCACAAAGGCACCCTTTCTAAGATCCTCGGCAACTACATCATTGAATTGTCACACGGACCATGCCTACACCAACCAGATCACATCAACTCAGCACTGGCTGAACTTGGACTGCTTGAATCTCAACCAATCAATACACCGCTGACCCCTGAAGTAGTACTAAACCCTGCAACCAATGCTGACACTACCTCTTTCTCAAATCTCAACATCAATTACCTCTCATTGACCGGCTTCTTCAACTTCATAGCGACTTGAACTCAACCGGATCTCTCTTACACCGTTTCCTCTCTGTCTCAATTCAATGCAAAACCCGGCCTCTCCCATTGGACGGAATCCAAACATGCTTGCGGTACGTAAAAACCACCCGTGATCTGGCTCTCTGCCTCAAAAACAATTCATTCAATCTTGATCTTGAGACCTGGAGCAATTCAGATGGCAGAAACAATCCCATTTCACAAAGAAGCCACACGGGTTACCTAGTCCTACTCTATGGCTGCGCTGTCTCTTGGCACAGCAAGCTGCAACCAACCATCTCCCTGTCCTCAACAGAAGGAGAGCTCAAGTCCTTAGTCCTGGCAACCCAAGAGAAAATTTGGATCTTAAACTTAATAAAAGAGCTTAATGCAACTATATCACTCACCCACGGTTTGTATATTGACAACAAAGCCTTGAACAACTTGATCAACTTTGAATCCCACCACAACGCCCTCAAGCATGTAGATACCCAGATCAAATGGCTTAGGGAACAAAAGGAAGCCAAATTGCTAATTACCAACTTTTTTCCTTCCAAATCTATGCTAGCGGATCCTTTGACAAAGTCGGCAATAAGACCCTCCATCAAAAGACTCACCACTGCCGTTCTCCAATCTCCCATCTGAAAACGGCGGCGTGTTGAAATGAAATCCCACTAAACTTACTTACTGGCCATCTTCCATTGATTCCCTCCCCGTGCACCTCCTGCGCACATGTTTCTTTTATTCAATTTCTCCTTCAATTTCCTGTCTCATCCGCGCAACAGCGCCCGCTCATCCTCATATCTTCTATCCGCGCAACGGCGCGCACACTCTCTTTGACTCATTGCTTCACTCACTCACCTCACCGCTTTCACCGCTCACCTCACCGCTTCCATCATCCATCTCATTGCTTCCACCATCCCCTCACCGCTCTCCTCAGTTCCTCATCTCCTCCACCATTCATCACTCCTCTTTGCTTCCTTACCGCTTCCCTCATTTCACCCTCACATCTTCAACAAATCATTCACCTGACATCAAGTCATGCTAGCCTCTCTTAATCATCAGCTCAATAAAACAGCCTCCTCAACCATTGACCCAACACTCATCACCCGACATCAAGAGGATTTCATTTCTCTAAGTGTTCATATGTGAGATTGTCTCTGCACTAAACCTAAATCAGCTTCAAATTGTGCTCATATGTTCATCTGCCGCACAGGTCAGAATTTAGTCTCTTTCCCTTCTCCATTTTTTTATTACCACCCTTCCTTGAGCGCCTAAATCTTGCGTGTGCGCCAAGAGTGAGAATTATTCTTTTTTTTCTTCATTCCCTTTATCCTTTTCCTTGTTTTTTTTCTTCTTGAAAACTTTTGTTGATTCTCTTGCGTTCATTCTGTTGGTTCAGGAATTTAAAACATTCAACTCTTCAATCCCATCTCCTTCCCTGGCCAATCAAAAGCCTCAGAATTCCATTTTTGGTCATGCATTGTTTTTTAGTTTGCATCTACGTCTAACTAAGCCATCATTACTGTACAGTTTGCAATTGGACTAGTCCCTACCCTGCATACACTATTACTTCTCATTTGCATTACCTTCAACGTCACTCGCTCCTGTCCCAATTCTTCATAAAATTGTATGCTCAGATTCTATTGTCTCGCACTTACGCTATGACCTTGGATCTGTACTACTGCTTCATTTCCTATCCCGTTCCTGTCATTCATTGCTTCACCGCTTCAACTGTAGTTAGCTCATCACCAGGCTGTATCTAGTCACTTTGGATTACCTTATAAGGGCTATCCCCTTGCCTGACAATTGTCTCCTCAGTTAGTTAATTTCATACGTTCTCGCATTTTGCTACAACCTAGTTATGACATCGGACTCAGGTTGAGTTTCCTTCTTTGGAACACATTCCATTACTCTCGCCGTTTGTTGGGTGGCATAACTAAGTTTGCACTTAGCAACTGAGTCTTGCTACTTGCACTTGCCCTTGCACTCAGCATTCCTTTGCGCTCAAAATCATCTAAGAATTGCCCTATAGTACGTGGGGTGGTCGTGTGACAGTAAATTAACTAACTCAACTCATCTATTGTAGCTTGCCAACCTATAGTAGACTTCTTTTCTTGATGTCATGTACTCGCTCAAACGGGAACACTTCCCTTGCCCCTTACAATGATGAGATCCATCGGGTAGGGAGAACCAGCGCTCAACAACCCTTAGATCCAGTTCCTCCTTCAAAATCGCCATCTGTTGAGCCCCTTGATGATCCTCGGGCTCCTCAATGGGATGTTCCAACAAACCCTCTTGTGGAATTTGCAGATTCCGACCATTCTTCCAATGAAACCTTGACTCGTGGTAGACCAGGGGTTTGCACTAATGCTCCCAAGCCCAATGCTCAGACCCTGATTTTGACATTGATCCAGGCCCTCACTCATGGTGCCCAGCAATCTAGTCTGAGTACTCCTAGCTTTCGCACTCCGGGCATGAAAAAACCCAATCACTTTAAGGGAGAACACCTTCATAAGCTTAGATCCTACCTACAGTCTTGTAAAATCATCTTTTCAAACGACTCCAAAAATTTCCCTTCTGATAGGCATAAAGTTATGTATGCTTCATCCTTCTTAGGAGGTAGAGCCTTGCAGTGATTCAAACTGTACCTCAAAATTTTGTCAAATGACATTCCTACTTGTATTCTCAAAAACTGGGACAGGTTTGAGCAACAAATGTTCACCCTTTTTGGAAATCCCAATGAAATTTGAAACGCCAAATACAAACTTAATAATTAGTTATGAAGGAAAAAAGTAGAGCTTCCGTTTATATTTCTCATTTTCAAACCTTGCAGTCTTGCATCCAGTGGAACAAGGCTGCTCTTCTATTCCATTTCCGAAAGGGTCTACCGGCACGCTTAATTGAAAAGTTTGCAGTTGGGGGTCATAAGACAACCTTGCTTCAGCAGCTAATCAATCAAGTGATTGAGCTTGACAATGGCTATCACAACAAGAATTTCTCTTGGCGAAACAACCATGGACCATCCACCTTGGCTCCAAGGATGGACAACTCCTCAAAGCAAAACACAAGGAACCCAAAACCATCCAAACCAACCCCAACTTTGAACTCAAACTCCAAAGGGGAAACCGTCACCAAAAATCCGAAGTTCTTGGACAAAGAAACCGGGATGCTACGGAACGACAAACGGCTAAGAAGGGAGAAGAATGGGCTGTATATTTATTGTGGAGGAAAAAATGATTTTGACATTTGTGCGAAGCGGTTAGCGCATGAAGAGGCTAAGCAGTCAAAAAATTAGCTTGTAGTTTTTCTGATACTCGCAAGGAAAACTACACATTATCTAAATCACCGCGAGTAAAACTTTTCACTTGCGAGTCACTAGTTGCTCCGAGTTCAAGATTTATCCTATTCCATTCCAAAAACATTCCTTATCAATTATTACTTGACTCCAGCGCTAATGTTTTCTTTGTTATAATTATGGCCAGCAATTAGCTTAGGCAAATGAGCAGTATTTAAAGCAAAAGAAATGCTGGACACTGTGTGTCAATAAAGGCTAATGGGGCTCTCACAATGGGGCAATATGTTGGATGAATTCGATTGGATGATGAATGAATGATGGAAAACAGCAGGGAGAAGAGCTCCTTAAGTACAAAAGATTGGCCTATTGTGAGCCCATGATACAACAAGCCAAAAGGCAAATTTTCCGCCCCAAAAGAGCTCTACAGGCTCTACAAGCCTTGTTACTTGGTTTGGACTACATCAGCCCACATGGCATCAGTCCCTGAACCCTTACGACCAGCCTATTCCGGTCCATTCTGGTGTTTCCACCGTTACGGGGCTGAACCAGCCCATTTGCTGTTCAATCCCCTGGCTGGTTGTCTATTACAACCGGCCCTGATGGCCTTATTACCTCTGTTACGGGCTGGTTGCCTCATGCATCCAGCCCCTGGCCCCTCAAATGGGCCAGGTGGGACCCAGGGCTCACCTGGGTCCGGTTTCAACCTCACATGGGGGGGGGTGTAGCCGGCGGACATGCCGCCCCCCCCCCTCTTTCTCTCAATTCCCTGGTGGGGGCGGTCAAATCCCCTCACCAGGGGCCCTGGGGGTCGATACCCCCAGGGCGTCGTCAAGGTAAGGATGGCTGGGGGGTGGTCAGATCCCCCCTGGCCCGTCGCTCCTCCCCCTCGGTAAAGGGGGGGGGAGAGCGCCCCTCGTCACCTCTTCGCTACAAGGTGGGAGGGTGATCAAATCCCCCCCACCGTCCGGTCGCTACACTCGCGGCCGGCGCCGCCACCTCCCTGGGCAAGGGGGTGGTCAGGTCCCCCCTGCCCTGACCGACCGCGTCATCGCGGCCGGTCGCTGGCTGGTTCAACCCAGCCAGCCTGCCCCCTCCCCCTCGCGACGGCGAGCGAGGGGAGGGGGAGCGAGCCGGGGCCGCGAGCCCTGGCTCCGCGGCGCTGGTCGCCGGTCGCGACCAGCCGGGCCCGCGCGGCATCGCACCGCGCGGGATCCCTCGGCCGCGTAACAGCCCCGCGCGGGCCGTCGGGCCCCGCGTGGGCCGTGCCGAGGAACACAGGCGGCCCCGAACGGGCCGCGACGCGAGCAGCGGTCCCGAGCGGGCCGAAACACGGGCGGCAACCCTAATGGGCCGCCCCAAGCCCGAATTATGAGAAAAGACTACTTTTGCGGGCCAGCCCGTCTGGCCAAGTATGTCCAAAATAAACCTTGGGCCCAATTATGCCCATACAAGCCCATCTGGCCGTATTTGCCCATATACCCCATCGGGCCCGTTAGGGCCCGTGTACCAATGGGTCTATTTCACGCGTTTTGAGGCCAGTTTCCCCAAATCTATAACATCCACATGGGCCCGTATGGTCCGTGTGTGTGTCCAATGGGCCTTAGAGGCCCATTTGTGCATCCCATTTGGATTACACTTATACGTAGCACCCGCGTAAGTGCGTACGTATTTTAACACACCCCCTTAATCCAAAAGGGGTGACATCCGCATATTAGTCACAAAGCCTTGATGCTTGTTTCTGTCTAATGCCTTAGTCAAGATATCCGCAATCATTGCTCCAGTGGGCATGTACCTCAACACAATCTCTTTGCAGTTAACTGCATCGCGAATATAGTTATAGTGGACATCAATATGTTTTGTTCTTGAATGGAACACTTGGTTTTGCGCCAACGCAATGGCACTCTGGTTATCGGAATACAACAATGCAAACCCTTGTGGTTTATGTGTGTCCTCTAAGACTTTTCTCAACCATTTTGCTTCCTGTGAAGCTGCTAAGTAAGCTCTATACTCAGCCTCTGTTGATGAAAGACTTATTGCCGACACCTTCTTGGACATCCATGACACCAGATTCTTACCTAAAAAGAATACAAAACCACTTGTTGATTCCCTAGTGTTACCATCTGCCCAACTTGCATCGGAATAACCAACCAAATCAAAGTTTGCTGACTTTGTAAACAACAGTCCCAGACTGTGTGTTCCTTTAAGATACCTCATAACTCTCTTAAACGCTGACCAATGCCTCATGCTTGGCTTCTCTAAGTGTTGCGACAAGACCCCAATTGCAAACGCAATATCGGGCCTTGTACACTGCCCCAAATAATTAAGCGATCCGACAGCTGACCTGTAGTCATTCCCTGATTGAACAAACTCCAGATACTCCTCATCTGTAGGCTTCTCTAAACGAATGTTTGACTGCATAGGAGTACCAAACTCCTTTGCATCCTCTAAGCCGTATTGCTTAAGAAGAGCTGCCACATAATGGTTCTGGTCTAACTTAATACCATTCTTGCTCTTGCTGACTTTCATTCCAAGCAACTGTTGCGCCAGACCAAGATCTTTTATCTTGAATTCCTTTTTGAGTGTCTCCATGACTCTCTCTTTACCATCACCAATAATGATAATGTCATCGACCCATACAAACAAAATTGCATCCTTCCTCACAAAAAAGCAAGGATCGGCCTCAGACGTCTTAAAACCAATCTCTATCAGTTTCTCACTCATGGTGTTATACCATGACCTAGCTGCTTGCTTCAATCCATACAGGGATCTACACAGCTTGAGGACATATTCCCCTTTATCTGCCGAAAGAAAAGTTCTAACACAGATTTTCTTCATGGTTTCTGGTTTAGTCTCTACTAACCATTCACGAAAACCATCAGGAATCGACATATAAACAGTCTCCTCCTCTCCAAGTTTTGCATTCAAGTATGCTGTTACAAAATCAGCTTGTCTGATTTCTTCACCCAACTCCACTGCCAGAGCAATGATGTACCTGAAGGTGGACAGCCTTCCAGTTGGTGAGAAAGTTTCTTGGTAATCAATACCCTCTCTCTGCTTGAAGCCCTGTGCAACACATCTAGCCTTGAACCTTTTCAAAACTCCGTTTGTGTCAAACTTCTTGTTTAACACCAATCGAGACCCCACAATGGTCTTTCCTTTTGGAACAGAATCCCGCTTAACCACTTCAAAGACACTATTATTCTCTAGAGAATCAAATTCCTCAAAAATAGCACTCTTCCAGTTGGCTCTCTCATCAGAATTCATAGCTTGGCCAAAGCTATTTGGGTTAACCCTGTTACCCATTTCTGAACTCAACTCCAGGACTTCATTGAGCATACACTGTTCGTGAAATGTATCTTCCTCATATCCTGCGGCAGCATAATGGGATCTCCACTCCCCGTACCTGTCAACTGGTACTCTAACCCTACCACTCCTTCTAACCGGAGGTGGAGGCTCATCAGGTTCTGATTCCACAGAATCACCTGAAGCGGGTACTGAACCCTCTTGTGGCACGTCTGCCACCTCTTCATCTTCTGGAACCACATGTTCCACAGCTTTTGCTGGTGAAATAGGTGCTAATTCTATTTCTTGTTGTGGCTTAATCACAACAAAATCTTCACTCCTTTTGAGTGGAAAGGTACTTTCATCGAATTTTACATCCCTGCTACGGATAACCTTTCTTGTTCCCTGGACAATAGATCCTATAAGATTTACTTATTAAATCATAGCCTACAAGTGCCCCTGTTCTGGCTCTAGGGTCTAATTTTCCGACCATTTCATTATGGTGGACACTATAATACACCAAGCAACCAATTGTTCTTAGGTGTGATGTTTTGGGGTACAACTTCCAAAACTGATAATGGGGACACTTCCCATTAACACTTACAATGTTGTGCAACAGACACACCGTACACATCAACTCATTTGGCAGACCAGATTGAGACATAATAGTTCTGACTTTGTCCAGTAAAGTCCTATTCATTCTCTCAACTATTCCATTATTTTGTGGAGTACTTGCAGTAGTGACTATATGAATGATACCATAATCTTTCAACAGCCTCCCAAACTCTTTACTCACGAATTCACCCCCTCCATCGGTAATAACCCTCTTGATCTCCTTCATCAGACCATTCTGTTTCCAGACTTTGAAGATTACAGAAACCTCCTCTGTGGTCTGATCCTTAGATCGAATCGGTTTAACCCAAACATAATTAGTTGCAGTATCAACTAAATTGATGAAGTATCTTGCCCCACCAAGGGACTCTGGAGTGAATGGCCCTGCCAAATCAATGGAAAATTCCTCTCTAGGAACATCTGTGTGATCTCTACTCTTAGAGAACACATTTCTAGTCTTGGCCCCCAAGGTACAACTCTCACAGTTGCTGTCCTTTACCTTATGGCCACTTCTATTGTGAGAAACAGTGCTCAGAGCTGAGAATTTGAACAAGCTTGCACACAGAAGCTTATTCCGAACTTGTCCACTAAGAACAGTTCTCCCATTCATATCAATAACAAACCTATCTCCTTTAAGATAACGAATTTGGAAACCTTTTTTCCATAAAACCCCAAGAGACACAAGGTTGTAAGGCAACTCTGGTACATAGAACACTTTATCAAAAGTAATTTGGAAACCCAGTTGATTTGCAAGAATAACTTTCCCAATTCCTTTAATCTGAATTGTTCTGCCTTTCTGACCAATATTTACAACCCCATCATAATCACTAAGATTTGAAAATAAATTTGGTTCAAAAAACATGTGATCTGTACAACCAGAATCGATCAAAACAAGAACATCCTCCTTCAATCCTCCTAGTAGGAAAGAAGCTTTATCAGTCACTGATAAGTTCTTATCTTTGAGGTTAAGATTACTCACTTCATAATCAATCAAGTCCATTTCTTGATCCTCATCGATTTTGGCCTTCTTGTTGGGACCTTCTTCCACAACAGCCTCTTCAATTGGAGCATCCAACGCCACCATTGCAACGTTTTCAGTTGTGAGATTGACCTCCTTGTCATCCCCTTCGGACTTCTTCCTTTTCTTGGCCTCCTTGCAGTCCTTAGCATAGTGACCCTTATTCTGACAATTGTAACATAAGACCTTGGACAAATCCTTTTTCGCCTTCTTGCAAGATTTTCCAGTCTTTCCAACTAGGGCTGTTCCAGAACCCCCCTTCATCTTGAATTGAAGGTCATCCTTTTCAATCCTTTTAAGCACATCCTCCTCCCCAGGAAGAGGATCCAATTGAGAAATGATTCTGACTAAGGAATCAAACTCTTGTGGCAGCTTTTGAAGGATTAAGAGTGACAAACACTCTGGATCCATGTTAAGTCCAGATGACTTGAACTTGGCTATACTAGACCTAGCCTCTGCCACAAACTGTTTACAATTCGAATATTGTAACTTGAACAGTTTATTAAAGGCTATACCCTTCTGGTGAACAGAATCACCAGCATACTTGGACTTAAGCAGCTTCCAAAGGATGCTGCCCCTCCTCCTCTCATCTTCCCTAAGAGTATCAGCAACCCATGTCACATGATTCTCATCAAGATGCCTAAGGATCAGATGGTAAGACTTCTTCTCCACTTCTGAACTGATCAGAGTGTCATCTGCATCCATAATTTCCCCACAGCAGATGTTATCCAGCTCACTATCCATAAGGACAGCCCAAGCATTATAGTTCTGACTATTCAGAACTATTTTGGTAGAGCTAACATCAGGGATATAGGACATCTTCTTGGAAAACTTGAGGTCTTTGAGGTTCTCCAAAGTAAGGTACAAAGGTCTAGATGGCTTGGAAGTAATGATGATGTTGGTACTGATAATGTGTTATAATTATGGCCAGCAATTAGCTTAGGCAAATGAGCAGTATTTAAAGCAAAAGAAATGCTGGACACTGTGTGTCAATAAAGGCTAATGGGGCTCTCACAATGGGGCAATATGTTGGATGAATTCGATTGGATGATGAATGAATGATGGAAAACAGCAGGGAGAAGAGCTCCTTAAGTACAAAAGATTGGCCTATTGTGAGCCCATGATACAACAAGCCAAAAGGCAAATTTTCCGCCCCAAAAGAGCTCTACAGGCTCTACAAGCCTTGTTACTTGGTTTGGACTACATCAGCCCACATGGCATCAGTCCCTGAACCCTTACGACCAGCCTATTCCGGTCCATTCTGGTGTTTCCACCGTTACGGGGCTGAACCAGCCCATTTGCTGTTCAATCCCCTGGCTGGTTGTCTATTACAACCGGCCCTGATGGCCTTATTACCTCTGTTACGGGCTGGTTGCCTCATGCATCCAGCCCCTGGCCCCTCAAATGGGCCAGGTGGGACCCAGGGCTCACCTGGGTCCGGTTTCAACCTCACATGGGGGGGGGTGTAGCCGGCGGACATGCCGCCCCCCCCCCTCTTTCTCTCAATTCCCTGGTGGGGGCGGTCAAATCCCCTCACCAGGGGCCCTGGGGGTCGATACCCCCAGGGCGTCGTCAAGGTAAGGATGGCTGGGGGGTGGTCAGATCCCCCCTGGCCCGTCGCTCCTCCCCCTCGGTAAAGGGGGGGGGAGAGCGCCCCTCGTCACCTCTTCGCTACAAGGTGGGAGGGTGATCAAATCCCCCCCACCGTCCGGTCGCTACACTCGCGGCCGGCGCCGCCACCTCCCTGGGCAAGGGGGTGGTCAGGTCCCCCCTGCCCTGACCGACCGCGTCATCGCGGCCGGTCGCTGGCTGGTTCAACCCAGCCAGCCTGCCCCCTCCCCCTCGCGACGGCGAGCGAGGGGAGGGGGAGCGAGCCGGGGCCGCGAGCCCTGGCTCCGCGGCGCTGGTCGCCGGTCGCGACCAGCCGGGCCCGCGCGGCATCGCACCGCGCGGGATCCCTCGGCCGCGTAACAGCCCCGCGCGGGCCGTCGGGCCCCGCGTGGGCCGTGCCGAGGAACACAGGCGGCCCCGAACGGGCCGCAACGCGAGCAGCGGTCCCGAGCGGGCCGAAACACGGGCGGCAACCCTAATGGGCCGCCCCAAGCCCGAATTATGAGAAAAGACTACTTTTGCGGGCCAGCCCGTCTGGCCAAGTATGTCCAAAATAAACCTTGGGCCCAATTATGCCCATACAAGCCCATCTGGCCGTATTTGCCCATATACCCCATCGGGCCCGTTAGGGCCCGTGTACCAATGGGTCTATTTCACGCGTTTTGAGGCCAGTTTCCCCAAATCTATAACATCCACATGGGCCCGTATGGTCCGTGTGTGTGTCCAATGGGCCTTAGAGGCCCATTTGTGCATCCCATTTGGATTACACTTATACGTAGCACCCGCGTAAGTGCGTACGTATTTTAACATTCTTCATCAGTGAATCTTTTGCCACTTCCAAAAATCTTACGCATTCTGAGATAGATAAATTTCCTATCTATTTAGTAATTAGTGCAACTGAACCGTCTTATTGGGTTTTCCAAAAGGCAAAATGGACCTTTGCATTCTCCAATTTCCCCAGCTTTGAATGGGATTTATTTGTCTTGGCTATATCCGGAATGGATGATACCATTCTAGGCCATGATTTCCTAGTTTACTGGAATCTGGATGTGAATTTGCAAGAAGGAGTAATTAACCTTCAAACCTTGCACCCCCAGAACGCTAATCTTTCCATCAATCAGGAATTAAGCAGCCTACCTGACACTTTCATTGAGTTGGATGACACTTTTCCGCCAGGAGATTTGCAATATCCTGACCTTCATTCCCAAATTCCCTCTTCAGATTTAGGAGTTATTGCTTAACTATCCAGCTTACCTCTTTCCTGTTCCTTCAAAGAGAAACAGACACCAACCAAATGGTTTATTTTGAGCTCCCTAATCCTCTTGCACCATGCGAGCACCTCAAACCCGGTGCTCGAAGATGACAAGATTGAAGATTTAGAAATCATTAAAGAGTCTTTACCTTCAGTTTATCATGACTTTGCTGACGTCTTCTCAGCTGCAAGAGCAGATAAACTGCCTCCATCCTGTCCTTAGGATCACAAGATCAAACTTACTGGCCCACCTCCGGCACCAGGACCAGTCTACTCTCTCTCAATGCAAGAATCAATTGCGCTTCAAGACTACATTGCGAAAAATGTAGCAAAAGGATTTCTTTGACCAAGCGATTAAAATACCGGTTCACCTGTCCTATTTTTTCCGAAAAAGGACGGCGGACTTTGCCTTTGTGTTGACTACAGGAAACTGAATCAGGCAACCCGGAAGAATGCCTATCCAGTACGGCCTATGTCACATCTCCTTACCTTCTTCCATGGAGCCGCTTATTTCTCAAAGTTAGACCTTTGAGGTGCCTATAACCTAATTTGAATTAGGGAAGGTCATGAGTATTTGACCGCGATGAGAACCTGGTTCAGCAGTTATGAGTATACCATCATGCCTTTTGGCCTCTGTAACGCTCCTTCCACTTTTCAGCATTTTGTCAACAACATTTTCTCCGATCTTGTAGGTAAATACCTTGTGGTATATCTAGATGATATACTAGTCTACTTGAGGAACCTCAAAGATCATATTGCACATGTGCAAGAGGTGCTGCAGCAACTTTGCAAGAATGACCTGTTTGCAAAAGCCTCTAAGTGCAAATTCCATTCCTCTTCTCTTTGGTTTCTAGGTGTCGTAGTCTTGCAGCAAGGACAATTAATGGACCCAGCCAAAAGCAAACACATATTGGAATGGCCCCCACCTTCTTCCATTAAATCCCTTCAATTTTTCCTTGGTTTCAGCAATTTTTATAGGAGGTTCATTCAGTGTTAAGCCAAAAAAACCGTGAATTTTGATAACCTTCTTCAAAAAGACACACCTTTTGTTTTTACCAAACAAGCTGTTTGGAGTTTGAAGCTCTGAAGAAAGCGTTCACCACTGCTCTGATACTCACTCACTTCAACAAGCTAGTTTGCACTATTGTCAAAACTGACGCAAGTGACTATGTGATTGCAGAAGTAATCTTGCAGTTCTCTTCCTCCACTTCTCTCTTTCATCCCGTAGCTTTTGAGTCTTGCAAGTTGCTCGCTGCAGAGCTTAACTGTGAGATTCATGACAAGGAACTACTCACAATCGTTTATTTCTTGAAGAAATGGCTTTCATACCTTTTGAGCCTTAGGGAATCCTTTGAGGTTTTAACTGATCATAACTCTTTAAAGTATTTCATGAGCTCAAAAGTCCTCACACGTAGACAGGCACGATGGGCCAAATAAATCTGCAAGTTCCACTTTACAATCACGTACTGTCCTTGAAAACAAGCGGTAGTCCCTGATGCTTTATCACGTTGGGACAACGTTTACCCAGGGGGGGAGCACCTTTGCCAAAAACAACCCTGAAAATGTTAGGACACTCCGCTCGACCCAATCTGCCCAACTCGGTTCAATCATTGCTCAATTGTGAGACTTAGCTTCTGAACTTTGACAAGCTAAACACGACGACCCCAAGTGCATTGAACTTTGCAAAAGTGCAAACTTATTAGATATTAGTTACAGTATTGATGATAATGACTTTTTAGTCTATGATAATCATATAGTAGTACCAGATAATCCTGCATTAAGCTAGATATCTTCAAGTCAAGGCACAATTCTCCGCTTGCTGGTCATCATGGGCAGGATAAAACCTACAAATTGATCGCACAAGACTTCTACTGGCCTGGCATGACCAAAGAAGTAAAAGACTATGTTAGCGCATGCTATGATTGCAATCATAACAAGTCCTCAAAACACCGGAAGTATGGGCTTCTTCAGCCACTTCCAATTCCCCCTTGTCCTTGGCACCCGCTTTCTATGGATTTCATCTCTCAATTACCTTCTTCTAGTGGATATGATGCTATTCTAGTAATAGTAGATTGCTTCTCAAATATGGCTTTATTTTTGCGCAGTAATGTGACAGCCTCTTCAGAAGACTTAGCTAAATTGTTCATATTATATGTATTTTCAAAACATGGTCTCCCTGATAATATAGTTAGTGATTGTGGATCTCTGTTTGTCTCAAGCTTCTGGACCTTGCTATGCCAACATTTGAAGATCACTTGCAATTTATCAACAGCGTACCACCCGGAAATGGATGGGAAAACCAAGCGAGTTAATCAGATTCTCAAACAATATCTTTGAGTGTATGTTGCCTATCAACAAGATGACTGGTTGCAATGGCTCCCACTAGCAGAATTTGCCTAAAACAACTCCACTCATTCCTCCACCAAACAGTTGCCCTTCCAAACTGTTTATGGTAGAAACTCAACTTTCTCTTCCCTTCACGTAGTACCTTCTCAACCCGCTACCTATTACCTTGAACAAATTCAATCCCTTCAATCGCAACTTCAAACCAACCTTGAAGAAGCAAACCAGCGCTATAAGGAGCAAGAAGACCAATCTTTCACTTCGGCTCCAACCTTTGCAGTAGGAGATCAAGTATGGCTCAATGCTCGCAACATTTGCAGCATTCGCCCAACTCGCAAACTCTCCAAAAGAAAGCTTGGCCCCTTTTAAGTAGAATCAGTCATCTCTCCTAACGCCTTTCAACTTACTTTACCTGCAAAATGGAAAGGTATCCACCCGGTCTTTCATGTGTCTCTCCTAGAGCCAGCTCAAGTCCTATACCCGGGCAAGACTCATCCCCCTCCTGAACTGGTCCCTGTCCTTGATCATCAAGAGTGGGAAGTAAGCCGTATTCTGGATTCCAGGTTATGCAAAGGAAAACTTCAATACCTTGTCAAATGGTCTGGTTTCCAGTCCAACAAAGATTTCACCTTGTGGGAACCAGCCCATCACCTTTGCAATTCACCCAATCTGATTCAAGACTTCCATGCAAGCTACCCTTGCAAACCTTGAAAATCATGATTCCATCCCATCCAATCCCATTACATTCCCCATTCCTTCCCATCCAATCCAACCCCATTTCATTCCACATTCTATCTCATCCAATCTCATTTCATTCCACATTCCATCTCATCCAATCCCCTTCCATTCCACATTCCATCTCATCTTACCTCATTTTACTTCACACCAACATCCCATCAGTCAAATCCTTTATCTCACCGTGTTATTCCTTTTTCTCATTTCCCTTTCATTTCTACTAAATAAAAACTTCATTCCTTATTAAAAAAAAAATATTTCTATTTATAATTATATAAAAAAAAAAGAAGAAGAAAATATATATTTATAATAAATAATTACAAAGTTTCCTGTACTTCCTTCTCTGCATCCTCCCAATTTGCAGTCAATTACGCAACCATGGATCAAAAAGTATCCAGGTCTTCATCATTGATTAGTGCAGACATCCTTTGGAGAACTAGCACTTCTGTTACAATATGCCTCTTGAAGATTTCCTTGCACCTTGCAATCCAAGCTTGCTTTGGCCAAGCATTCCATCCACCTTCCTCCAAGAGTTCTTCGTACGCTCTCTTCCTTTGGCCTCCCAACGTGCCTTCTCCAATATTGCCCGTCAGCTGCCTCGCATTGGTTTTGACCAGCCCTACAACTCGCACCGGATCCTCTTTGCCTTGGCCCTCCATTCCTTTTGTTCCATCCACTCCATCCCTTCCATCTCCTCCATTCCCTTCTCCTAATTCTTCTGTTCCTTCTCTCCCTCCATCTCTCAATCCTCCTTCTGCTGTTTTTCTTTCCTCCTCCCTTGCTTCCTTGGTTATGACTCCTACCGTTTCTGCACCAGGCACTTTGCCTCGCACCTCGGCATTCATCTGGTCCCCCGGGAGTTCAGTAGGCGGTCCCCAATAAGGTGGTGGTGGCGGTGGTGTATTTGTAGTATACCTTTGGAAACGGGGAAACACTAGCAAAACAAGCAAAATTTAGTTACTATTTTATTATCATTAGTCCGTCCAGATTAGTACTCACCAGTAACTCAAGTCCCCAAGTATTTGATCTCTGGCAATGGTGCTATCTCATAGTTAACCCTTGGCGCGGACCTACGACTCCGCATCTCCCTTGATGACTCCGCGGGACCCTCAACAGTTGACTCAACATTTATAGGGAAATTACATGCCACTATGCAAAGGCGACATTGCTCGCACTTGCCTCAAAGGCCTCGGACGGCAGAACTAGGGGCACATCGCTTGTTTTGGCAAATACAGTTTTCGCAATGGCGGGACAACAATGACATCATTTTATATAAATTATAAATCTATTGAGTAATAAATTAAATAATGTGTAAGGGTATACAGTAATTTTTAACGAATTGAAATCGATGGGAAAATTCATCTGAGCGCTTGCAGGAGCTCCCATCTTTATACCCGGGAAACTGTCACGCCTCGCACTTAGGGATTATTGTCTTCATCACTTCAAAATGTCCTCTCCTCAGTACCATCTACCTCAGTCTAAAAGCGTGACACAAATAAAGCACAACATCAATGGTGCAATCAGCTACTTCCTCTGGCTTGCGTTGACCTTCCAATCTTGGCAACCAACTCAGTGTATACTTGCAAACTTGGTGGTTAACTCCATACCGGTCGGCCATCCATTATGAGATCCAATCTCCTTCCCTGGCCAATCAACAGCCTTGGACTTCCATTTTTGGTCATGCATTGTTTTTTAGTTTGGATCTACGTCTAACTAAGCCATCATTACTGTATAGTTTGCAATTGGACTAGTCCCTACCCTGCATACACTATTACTTCCCATTTGCATTACCTTCAACGTCACTCGCTCCTGTCCAAATTTGTCATACAATTGTACGCTCAGATTCTATTGTCTTGGACTTACTCTATGACCTTGGATCTGTACTACTGCTTCATTTCCTATCCCGTTCCTGTCATTCATTGCTTCACCGCTTCAACTGTAGTTAGCTCATCACCAGGTTGTATCTAGTCACTTTGGATTACCTTATAAGGGCAATCCCCTTGCCTGACAATTGTCTCCTCAGTTAGTTAATTTCATACTTTCTTGCAGTTTGCTACAAATTAGTTATCACATTGGACTCAGGTTGAGTTTCTTTCTTTGGAACACATTCCATTACTCTCGCCGTTTGTTGGGTGGCATAACCAAGTTTGCACTTTGCAACTGAGTCTTGCTACTCGCACTTGCCCTTGCACTTAGCATTCCTTCGCGCCCACAATCATCTAAGAATTGCCCTATAGTACGTGGGGTGGTTGTGTGACAATCTTTTGGAGTCCCAATATTTTCCTTCTGAGGGGTACAGGGGCTCAAAGGGACAAACACTGAGGCTACCAGGATACCCAATGGTAGCCTGTCATGTGTTCTTGGTTCTGTAGCACTGTTAGCATCTGATTCCACAGGGTATGGGAATTATTCAACTTTATAATTGATATTTGGACGTGTGAATAAGAATAATCTGTCCTTTTTTTCTATAATTCAATCAATTATCCTGATGAAATGTTCCCATTAAGTTAATAATCATTTGAATAGACATTTCTACGGAATTTCTGATGTCAGGTGAGTTCTCATCATGTATTAAATAATTGGATTAAAGTCATGATATTGATTTACTCCTATTTTTCAAATTTCAGTTGATTTAAAAAAATAATTACTTAAAAATATAAGTCATGGGTAGTCATGTAATATTTTTACATCATTAGTTTTCTTAGTATTTCACAAAAATATTGATGTCTAGAAATTCTCATAATAGTATATTAAAGAATTTTAATATATTTTTAGAAGTTTTAATTGTCTTATTTTTGACATTCTTGGTAATTGAATTACATTTAAGATAAATACGTATAAAATTTATTTAAGTATTTTTATATAATTTTATGTACTTTTACAGTATCTAATATCCACCAGAACATACATTACATATGTAGAATTTTCATGAGTGGGTTGTAGCATGTTTACACGGTATCTAAGTCTCTCCAGCCACCTGTCACTTTGGCAACCCGTAGTCCCGCAGATGCATACTTTTCAGAGGCCAGGGGCTGCGTAAAAGACTTTGACAGAGTGACAGAGCTTTATCTCAGCCGCGGGCGGGTGCATTGGCTTCCGGCGCTGCATGCGGGAATTGTGACAGAACACATTTCTGTCCGTAACTCCTAAAATATACGCAACACCTCAATTCTGAGTGAATTTTAGGCTTGAAACGTATACCTGACAATACGTGTTAAATATTTAATTGGCAAAAAAGATCAATAGTCATGCCGTGGTATTTTGGTCTTTCTTTCCTTAATTATTTAAAAATATATGGATTTGGATTTCAAGGGTGGGGTCATTGAGTGACCCTACCTAATTTTGGGTGGAGAATCCATTTTTGCAATAATATTTTTGGTTTGTAATAAGATTGGATAGATTTCTTTATGAAGTAGAACCAGAAGACTGAGAGGAAACAAGCAAAATGAGAAAATAAAATATAGACAAGTGAGAATGAAATAAAGGAGAATAAAGAGAGAGGATCCTACGCCAGAAGCCAACAGTTTGAGTGGAGATGAAAGGTGGAGTTTGAGGTAGATATTTTCAGGAGAGCTTGAGTTGAGAGTTGAAACCAGTTGAAGCAGTCTGAAGGTTAGATTTGAAACATAGCCAAGAATCCAAAAGAGTGGAGTCCTGCCAGGCAGGGATAGCTAGTCAGAAGATGTTGAGAGCTCAATCAGATTTCAGATGAGTAGCAAGAGTTGAGAAACAAGATGGGGAAGAGAAAGGAGAAAGTTGATAATGAAAAGTGGCTGTGATACTTGAGGCTGATGGTTAAGAAGGCGGTGAACGGTTGAGAAAATGAGAAAAGAGAAACAAAGAAGAGAAGGGAAAAACAATGGTAAATTGGAAAAGAAAAGAAAAGAAAAGAAAAGAGATGGGGAGCGGGGATGAGAAGGGGACAAGGTTGACAGAGATGGCTCCCGCAGTAGGCGCAGTAGGCAGGAAGGAAGGCGCGCGGGAGAGTATAGACCGCGCGGGAGGATAGAGACCGCGTGGGGAGACCAGATGAGGTGAAGGGTATGAAATCTCAAAACCCCTCGTGACTGGGAAGAGGAGAAATTACAGAGGATTTGGAGGGAAGTTTGGTAAAAACCTTGTCTTGTAGCAGTTTTATGCAGCTGATAGAGGAGGATTTAGTGAAGGAATCAGCTATCATCTCCTCAGTAGAGATTAAGGTGAGATTGAACATAGATAGATTGAAGTCTTCTCGTAACCCTTTAGTTTTGATATTGATGTGAGGTGATTTGGAGTGTGAGCCAAATATTTTTATTTTATCTTCTAAACCTTAATTATCTATGAAAATTTGTCTTTTTATTTCAGGATTGCAATATATTTTACTAACTAGGTGAAAAATCCAATTCAGTTTTAGATAGCAGTTCAGTAGGGCATTAAGTTTGGATTCAGTGGAAGAATACGTGATGTTTCTTTGTCTAGAGGAGTTCCAGACTATTGGGCTGCCATAGTGAAAGATGAAGTATCCAGTCTGGGAATTTTGGAAGAAAGGATTGTCACCCCACTTAGCATTGCTGTAACCTGAAATCATCTTTTGAGAGGGTTCAAACTTAATTGTTAATTTGAAATTTCTGGTGTTTTTGAGGCAATTCTAGACTTTTCGTACTTCTGTCCAGTGAGTTATGACAGGCTTGGTGTTGAACCTTGCAAGGCTAGACACTGCGAAAGAAATATCTGGCCTAGTATATTGGGATAAGTGATTAAGGAGTCCAACGGCGGAACAATAGTTGATATTCAATGGACAAAATGTATTATGATCTTCATCAGTTGCAGGTTTGAGATTCAGATTCTGGGTCAGGGGCAAGTAAGTATTATTACAGTTAACAAGTTGGAGTTCCTCCAATCTGTGGTCTATGTGATTGGGTTGCCTGAACAGAATATTATCTTCTTTAAACTCCATAAGCATACCAAGGATTGTATTGGGAGGATGACAGGAGGAGTTGAGGCACCAATTCAAAAAATTGTTAGCAAAGGAATTAGTTCTTCTAACATGGATAAGGTCATCCATGTGGAAATATAAAATCTCTTGTAATTCAGAGTTGAGGTAGAGACACGGATTTCTAGTTGATTTGTGGAATCCTTGAGATTTAATCCAGTTTGTGGGTGTTTCATACCAGTTCTTTGGGGACTGACAAAGAACATATAATGATTTTTTTAATTTTAGGTACAGCAATTTTCTGTTTGACCCCTCTGGTGTTTTGATTATCACAGTTTCATTCAACAGAGCATGGAGAAATTCCCCTTTTACGTCAAACTGAGTGAAGGTCATCTTGTTCTTCAGACCATAGATTAGTGCAAGTTGTAAAGAGCCGAGTTTGCCGGTAGGAGCCCAGGTTTCTTCAAATTCAACACCGTGGATCTGATTGAAGCCATGAAAGCATAATCTAGCTTTATATTTCACAGGTTTGCTGTGGCAATTCTCTTTAACCTTAAATACCCACGTTGTATTCAGAATGTTGTTTGGAGTATTGTAGTAATCTTCCCATACTTCCTGAGATTCTATAGAATTTAGTTTGTCCTTGGAAGCTTTCTTCCACTTTGGCCACTCAGGACATTTACGTGCAGCTTTGTAAGACAGCAGTTTGTAGTAGTGATGGAACCTGTATCTTTGAGGCTTTCAAGTTTCTCATCTGGGTCTTGAATAGAGATCTGATGTACTAGGTTCTGGGGCAGAAATTGGAAGTTCCAGGGGAGGAGAAGGAGAAAAAGGAGGTTTAAGATCTTTGATGTCTGAGTTTGAGTCAGAGGAATTGGGATTGGTCTCTCTAGGTAGATATTGTTTATCCTTCGTGGAGAATTCCAAGTTGTTGGAGTTTGTTTCAGGTTGCAATGAGATATCAAGACCCAGAATTCAAGGAAGGGGAAATCATTGAGTTGGGACTTGAGAAATTTGACATGTTTAGTTTCAAAAATAACGCCCAGGGAGTTGAGGATGAGGTATGAAAAAAGGTGGGATTAAACCCAATAAAAACATCTTCCCGTTTCTTTTCATTGAATTTCCTGCCCTTCCAAACATTATTCCCAAGATAGATTACAGCAGAACCTTCTCTGGGGATTTGGTTTAGCATGAAGCAACAGCTTCTCATTATGACGTGCCAATAATTCTCAGGTAGTCTTGAGGAGGAAAACGTAGCGCGGGCCAATTTTATTATGGTCCTATTTTCTCTTTCAGCTTGCCCATTGTGTTTCAAATGGTAGGGTTCAGATGTTTGTAACTTGATGTGTTTGGCCTTTGAAAATTCCTTGAGGGTTCAATTAGTGAATTCTGTGCCTTTTTCCGAGAATTTCTCAAAAGGGTAATACTCTAATCATTTATATTCTGTTTTGAGTATCTTGATAATAGTTTTGGGGGTTTCATCCTTAGAGTTGAGAGGAAAAGCTGCAAGATAGCCAGAGAAATTGTCCACCAGGGTAAGAATATAATGGTGGCAAGCTTTGGATTGGGGAGTGATAGGACCAATCAAATCTAGGTGGATTTGATCCAGGGATTTAGTAGCAGGAGAGGAGACATTAGAGAATGGGGATCTGGTAATTTTACTTCAAAAGCAACTTTTGCACTTGAATTGATCAAGCTCCTCTTTTTGAATAGATTTTATAGGAGAGGTTTTAGCGTTGAGATTGATGCATGTCCATACATTTTATGTAGGTCCACTAGGGATAGAGTTTCTTGCATTGATAAGGTAGATGATTGATTCAATAGATTCACTACTTGATCCTGGCCTGCAGTTTGTGGTTTCTTGATGACAAAAAGAATTTCGCAAATTAGGCCTTTGAGAACAATTTGATCTCCTTGGTTAACCGTAAAACTATCTTTTCTTTGTGTGAGCGTACATCCTTTCTGAGCCAGGAGCCCAGGGCTGATCAGATTCACAACAATATCAGGAACATAAACGCAGCCCTCAAGTGTAACAACCAAGTCTTTCCACTCTAATCAAATGGTTCCCGTCCCTCAAACTTTAAGTTTAGCCTCTGATTTTCCAGTTTTGATCTTGTCTAGGTCTTCTTGCAGATCAATAGATGAAACAAATTGTAAACTGTTAAAGATATGCACATTAGCCCTGGAGTCCAATATCAGATTGGGGGTATTATCTGAATTGATCCAGAGAGTTAGTAGTGCATGGTAGTTGATCAATGGATTCTTTTTTGTTTTATTCTTCCATTTGTTCTGTTGTTTGATCCACCATTCTGGTGCAACTTGAGGATGAAAATGAAAACATGAAGATTTGGGATGAGGTGCATTGGGATCATGATAGCCTTCTTTGCATCTGATCCTGTATTTCTTTTTCATCTTTATTAGATCTAGACTTTGTCAACAAGAGAGAGAGATCAGTGGTAGTTTTATTTGTCTTGTTTTGAGCCATTCTTTCATTGTTTTATTGGATAACAATTTTGAAGACCACATCAACCGTCAGGGATTTTTCCACATGCATGATTTTCTGCTTAAGATTCTCGAGACATGGCGGAAATTTGAAGAGTAAGAGGTCAGCAAGAATGTCCTTAGATAGCTTGATGCCTACATCCGCCATTTGAGTAATAGATTTCCTCATTTCCCTAACAAAAACTTTGACAGCATGTTTGTTAAAGACTGAGTGGAGGAAGTGATTGAACACTCAAGCTCTATTTGCGGTTTCAGATGATGCAAATGTTTGAGTAATTTTGGCCCAAAGTAACTTTGACAAGGTTATATTGGTGGAGTTAACAACGTTCGCATGAGTTGTGGTACCTAGTTTGGAGAGGATGATTGCTCTGATTTCCCTATCTTGTTTGACAGACATTTGGCCAGCGTTCTGGATAATGGCTTCTTTGATATCTTTGAGATTTAATAAAATTAACATCTTGTCCCACCGTATTGAGTAGTTTTCTTCATTTAAGGGAGGTATAGCATTAACCAAGGCTTTGAGTGCCACTTGATGGAAGTAATTGGCAGCTCCAGCTGGTTCATTCATTTCTTGTTGGTTAGATTGTTGGACTTTGGCTTTTAACCGTAATAAGATTGGCTAGATTTCTTTATGACGTAGAACCAGCAGACTGAGAGGAAAAAAGCAACATGAGAAACAACAGAATAGAGACAAGTGAGAATGACACCAAGGAGAATAAAGAGAGAGGATCCTAAGCCAGAAGCCAACAGGATGAGTGGATATGAATGGCAGAGTTTGAGGTAGATATTTTCAGGAGAGCTTGAGTTGAGAGTTGAGGCTAGTTGAAGCAGTCTGAAGGTTAGATTTGAAACATAGCCAAGAATCCAAGAGAGTGGAGTCTTACCAGGAAGGGATAGCTAGTCAGAAGATGTTGAGAGCTCAATCAGAGTTCAGATGAGTAGCAAGAGTTTAGACACAAGATACAGAAGAGACAGGAGAAAGTTGATAATGAAAAGTTGCTGTGATACTTGAGCCTGATGGGTAAGAAGGCGGTGAACGGTTGAGAAAATGAGAAAAAAGACACTAAGAAGAGAAGGGAAAAACAATGGTAAATTGCAAAAGAAAAGAAAAGAGAAGGGGAGCGGGACTGAGAAGGGGAAAAGGTCAAGAGAGATGGGTCCCGCAGTAGGAGCAGTAGGCAAGAAGGAAGGCGCGCAGGAGAATAGAGACTGCGCAGGAGACCAGATGATGTGAAAGGTGTGAAATCTCAACAGTTTTCATACTCCTTCTTAGGTTAATTTTATTCTTATTATTTTTATTTTATTTCTCTTCCTTTTTAGCTTTCTCTGCAATAGTAGCAAGCTGAAATTCCCCCACTCCAAGATATGGCCATATCTGAAAAAAATCTTGAACATTTTGGGAAAAAATTAACTCCACATGTTTTTCAGTTCGTCTTGGTGGCTGTGTAGTTTCTGAGATGTATTGGTCCATTGGGTATGTTATTCTCTGGTAACCATTCATCTTTGTCTGCAGATTCTCATTTGTGTCTTACTAAGTATAGTCTAGCATCTTTTCCTTGTACTCTCTCTTTCTTGTCTCTCAATATCCTGCTGAATTTTTCCTTTTTCTTTCACCGGGTCAGGTTCTCTTGGGATTATTGCTGGAGGTAGGTTGCTACCTTCTCTTTTTTGAAAGTGTTTTACTAGGCTAACAGGAAATACTGGGTGTTTTCTTGATAATTCTTCACTCAAGATTACTTATACAGCATTTTTGCCATGCATCTTTCTGATAAGAAATTGTTCAACAAAGGCTTGTATCAGCTTTCTGTTACCCACTAGATGTTGAAGTTGGCAGTGAATATCAAGATCTGATCTCCTATTTTAAAGTCAGGTTTCCTATGTGATTTTTCCCATCTATTCTACTGATTCTTCTACAAACTTTTGAGCATGATTACTTTCCAGATCTACCATCTTCTTAAATTCAAGAGATGTTGAATGAATAGTGGCTAAGTTATAGTTTAAGTTATTCCTAGGGAGTTTTGGAATCCATCCTCTTTCTAGTATGTAAGGGGCTTCTTTGGTTGCAGAATGATTACTGCTGTTATAAGCCATTTCTAGGTCTGGGAGTAAGCTTACCAAATCATGGCAATAACCATCTGAGTTTTTGTATTTTATACCAAAGCTACAGAACTTTCTTAACATATCTTCTAGGGTATTTATCATTCTTTCCGCTAATCCATCAGTTTGGGGATGGTATGCTGTAGAAAATGCTAGAGTAGTACCCAGTATATCATGTAGATTCCTCCAAAACTCGGAGGTGAATTTGGGGTCTCTGCCACTGATTTTATTCTTTGGTATACCAACATCAGCTATGATCCTATTCCAAAATAGTAGAGCTACATCCATAGCACTATCTTCTTTGTGGTTAGGTAAGATTTTTGCCTTTTTAGAGTAGCTGTCAACTATAACCAGGACAGAGTTATATGAATGAGTACCTCCAGGGGGGAGGCTAGTGACAAAATCCATATTAATGATTTCCCATCTAGTTTTGGGTTCAGAGATATTCTGTAGGAGTCCAAACCTTTTGCCAGTAGTTTTATTAGGTTTTCGGCAAGTCTCCCAGCTAGTAACATACTTAATAGTGATTTCTTTCCAGTATATCCACCAAGCAGTTTGTTTTACTTTCTCCAAGGTTTTTTCTGTGGATAGATGCCCTGATGAACAGTTTTCATGGCATTCCTGGAGTATATGTTGTATATGTTCTTTGTTTCTTAGTACTGATACACTGGAATGTTGGTGTCTGTAGTAATGGAGACCATCCCTAAAAGTAAACATTCCTGCTTTATAGGGTTTAAGTAATAAAGCAGGTGAATTATTTATAAGATCTGCTTCTGGGGATTCACATTCCATAATGGTAATCAGCAGCTTGATTTCAGGGGAGTAGTTGTCTCTCGCTAGGTTGAAGAAAGCAGTATCTAATTCACATAAGTGGATCCCCATTATTGGAGCATTTAATGCAAAAAGATTGATGTTCAAGATAGGAAAGATATCTTGATCCTCAGGGTCATATTCTGGATTGCTAGAGTCATTAGGCAAAGCATTCCTACTGAGACTATCAGCATTCTGATGTTTAGCTCCAGGTTTATGCACTATAGTCATCTGACCTCTATATTGTTGTATAGCAATTTGCCACCATAGCATATGTCTGCTGGGGGTTTTCATTTTCATGAGATTTCTTACAGCATTACAGTCTGTGATCACTTCAAAAGTGGTGCCTTCTAAGTGTAAGAGTGAAAAGAGCTGAAGCTCAAATTGGATGAAGGGATTAATAAATGAGTGAAAGTAGCTTGTAACTTCAATTGTAAAGGACCTGATATCAGGAGGAAAGGGGCACTCCAGTTGATGTGTTTGCTAAACAGATGATTAATTCCACTTGAGAGCACTGGTGTTTATATAGACTAAATACACTATAGGCTGACAAGTGGTTGAGTACAAAATGAATAAGGCAAAATTAGCATAAGCAGTTTAAGTGACATGGTAAGTGAAATGCTATGACTAAAGAGTCTGATAGCCATGACTAAACAATCTGATAATCACAATACTACAACACAGCCCAGTTACATTTTACCTGTTGTTTTAGTACTTGAAGGTTAACAATAATAAGATTAAATCAATCCAATCAATGGTACTCTGAACTCCAGTGAAAGTCACATAAATGAAAACTCAAACTCTAACACACCCACTTGACTTGCACTGGAGGAAGTTACTGTCCTAAAAAGGAATCTAACTCTTTTTCTTCAATTAACATAATGTTCTACTAACTGTTGGAATAATTCTACATACAGGTTAGTGACTGATTAATAAGATAAGCTGAATGACTGGTAAACTTCCTGGGGTATTTCTGATTCTAACTGCTATCTTAATGATTTCTCCTATTTTCTGGAAAATTCTTCAGTTCAAATGGTGAATTACTTGTAAGATGCGTTGAATTTTTTCAAGGTTGGGTTTAATTGTGTGGAACAGACTTGTTTGAGTTGGTTGATTTTCGGAGTTGAGTACTGGAATACATAATAGATTGATGGATGATTTATGAAAGAAAATATAGGATGAGCTTGAGTGGACACCAGAAGATCCGGCCAAGGTCTTGTGGGTACGGTACTCATTGAAAAGTTGAGGGGCGTCGGACTTGCGGGGTTCAAACATGATTTTATGAGTGATCTAACCAAAACTTGGGTTGTCTGTTCCTTTTCAGCCTTGAAAAAGTTACTTGAGACTACTCGGCGGCCAGTGCTAGCCTTCTCCAACTGTTTGTGAGTCGGTCCATCGAGGTTTCAAACAAAGCGCCGGTGATTTGAGGCCATATTGCAGAGCAAATCCAAAATGCTTCACGCGCCGTTTCACGTAACATAGGGGTTGCATCAGCCAAGGATCGTTACAATGCCTTCTTGATTAATCCAAGTCTACCTCCCGAGTCGATCTGAGATTTTGATTGCTTCCCGTGACACTCCAAAAACTCCTTCAAGCGGGCAATTCCAGCAACCCAAGCTTTTACAGTCTTCTCCTTGACGCAGACCAAAATGTACTGAAGCAGACAAGGGTGAGAGGCAACCGATTTGATGAGGGCAAAGACTGCGGCCTGTGAGGCCTGAAAGACGATTTTTCCGACGGCCATAGTCGTTTGCAAGGATGACAGGGACTTTAATAAGCCCTCTGAGATAGAATTGAGACCAATGATGAAATCAGGAGTGTACTGAGTGTGGATGTTAATTTTGATAATCCCACGGAGCGTGTTAGATTTGCTTCTCGAGCTTGCCAATTGTGCTTGGTTTATTTACCTTTCCAAGGAGGCGGCATCTTGGCAAAGATAGATTCCAATTCGCGAGGACCCAACAAAAAGACTGGATGGATGATTCCGGAGGCAGGTGAAGAGTCCGAACTGGGTGGAGCAGACTGTGACCTAGCTAACAAATTGAAGAGGTGGGATTGAGTATGGCCACTCGCTTGGGATGACTTGATAATCTAAACCATTGATAAACCGTTGAGGGTCCAATGAGAAGTGGGTGAGTCTCAAAGGGTTGGAGGATGATAACTCGAAATCAATGCTTGTCATTTGATGATGATGATCCCGGCTTCAGTCCTGGTTCTGGTTTTCTGTGATATCTGGATTGTTCAATCGAAGTTGATGGCTGATTCCTAGTATCAAAGAGAATGGATGGGCTGAGCTCAATAGTCAATGACAAGGCTCATCCCCATCTCACCCCCTGGCCAATATAGTCAAAGATCAATTTCTTGATGAGACTATTGAAGGCAAACAAGTTAAATGAGAGACTGTTGGCTCTGGTCAAGCTTTGGCTTTTAACCGTGTAAGAGTGAAAAGAGCTGAAGCTCAAATTGGATGAAGGGATTAATAAATGAGTGAAAGGAGCTTGTAACGTCAAGCATAACGGACCTGATATCAGGAGGAAAGGGGCACTCCAGTTGATGTGTTTGCTGAACAGATGATTAATTCCACTTGAGAGCACTGGTGTTTATATATACTAAATACACTATAGGCTGACAAGTGGTTGAGTACAAAATGAATAAGGCAAAATTAGCATAAGCAGTTTAAGTGACATGGTAAGTGAAATGCTATGACTAAAGAGTCTGATAGCCATGACCAAACAATCTGATAATCACAATACTACAACACAGCCCAGTTACATTTTACCTGTTGTTTTAGTACTTGAAGGTTAACAATAATAAGATCAAATCAATCCAATCAATGGTACTCTGAACTCCAGTGAAAGTCACATAAATGAAAACTCAAACTCTAACACTAAGTAATATTGTAGCTTTTCTAAGGCCCATACTAGAGACAAAAATTCCAACTGACTGGCTCCATATTTCTTTTCTTTATCTTTAATCTGTCTAGATATGAAGAGTACTGATTTCTCCACTGGTCTTTCTTCTTCTATCCTTTCTTGATGTAGAGCAGCTCCTAACACTTCCATACAAGTTTCAATGTACAGTTTAAAAGACTTGGAGTAATCCAGTTGAATGAGTAAAGGAGTAGAGTTCATAGCTATTTTTAGTTCCTCATATTTTTTCAATCTCTCATGTAACATTATACTTTTTCAATCTCTCATGAGTCATTTCAAATAAAGTGTTATTGTTGCATAATTTGTACAGACTCTAAGTTAGCATAGCAAACTTTGGTATTTATTGTCTGTAGTAACTTCAAAAACTAATGAAAGACAGTAACTCTGTTTTGTTTTGAGGCATGGGTCTATTCATGACAGCAGCTATCTTATTTTGATAAGCAGCTACAATTAGCACAGAGACTAAATGCCCTAGGGCTTTGAATTCTCCATAGCCAAAGTTTCATTTCTTCATGGATACTTTTAATCTTGCTCTGGAGATAGTTTGAAGTACTAGGCTTAATAGTCAATTTTAATACCATATCATGTCCTTTGATATCACCAATGGGATGATCTTTAGTACAAAAAGCATTTTGGTTATACAAGCAGACTTTCAATATATCTTTCTTCTGTTCCTCAGAAAGTTTCATATTCAGAGCAGCTTGAGAGAAGTATTCTTGATTAAAGTCTTCCAAATGCTTTTGATAAGTGGAAGAGGGGAAGTTAGATTGGATAGTGCATATGTTAAAATTTTTTTCCCAATTACCACCCACTGTAAAGTATCTCCCTTTACTCTGGAACACATCTATACCATATAGACATAAAGCATAATTACCTATTATCAGGTAGTCACATAGTTGGTTGAGAAATACCACAAATTCCACTTGTATTCTCAAAGATCCTTTAGTATGGGGTAGTATAATAATAGCAGTCCATACTCCAATAGCATTCATGGTAGAGTTGCAAAAGCTAAACTTGGGTTTTGGGACGGGCAGAAGGTGTTCCCTCCAATTGGGATCCCATTTGTTTAAGAATTCAATACAGACAAATGAGCAGAAAGCTCCACTATCCAGTAATAACCTTATAGGTATGTCTCTATACAATGCTGTTGCATAGTAATTTTGACCAGTAGTATAACTTTTTCCACTCATAGGTTAAACTGTTAATGTTTTAAGGTCTGTGATATGTCTAGGAGTTATGCTAGGATGCCATTATTGGGTCAAACTAGAATACCCATGGATGTTTTTTATTTCTATGGAAATGCATATATCTCCTTCTATAACATAAACAGGGTTGTTCAGGATCAATTCACATTCAGAAAGGGATCCTTAAGTATCAGCTATATCTTCATATTTCTGATTCCCTTGAGCATCCTGCTCTCCTTCAAAGACTTCTATCTTTCTTTTTTGTTAATTGGAATTCTTGTCTCATATTCCCTGTCTTGTTACAATTCCAACAAGTTCCAGGCATACTCTCTTTTTCCCTGTTCTCCTTAGTTTTATTATTATCAGAGGTATTTATCAGAGGGGATTTTTCTCTGTTTTTGTTAATGTAAAAGTTCTCTTTTGGTCTAGAAGGAACTTTCTTGTCTAAACCATTCATGTCTATGACTTCTTCTTACACATTAATTAGAGTTGGTAAGTGAGCATCCATACTCATCCTGCATCTTCAAATATGGTTAAGATTTCCGGGACACAAGTTGAGGAGTCTTTCATTCACTTCCTCTGTATCAGAATCTGGGTAGAAGCAATCTAGTCTTCTCTTCTGTTGCAAGCAACATTTGTGAGGCTTATCCTTGGAGGGGTCAAATGAGGAATTTTTTAAATTTTTCACCATTTTTCTTTTCCACATTCTAGAACCAAATTGTTCTTTAATTAGAAGTTTCCAAGAATTCCACGGTAAGGATCCTAATTCTTCTCCTTTACTGATAAACCAGTCTAAAGCTACTCCTTCAAATAGTCTGGGCAGCCTGACTACAGCTATAGTTTATGGTAAGTAATAAGATTTAATTGTATAGTCAATAAATTTAATGAAATTTATATGATTGTATTCTCCTTCACTTGAGAACTTAGTCAATTCAGAAATTGGGGGTAAACATTTGAGGGCTTGTTCCATTTCAGGAGTAGGACTAGGCCTGAAGGTTTCACTCCTATGAATTTCTAGTAAGGGTGGTGAATAAGGTGTAGTTTTTTGTCTGGGAGGTTTTGGTTCCTCTGTGGTACTCCCCAAGGGGGTGGTCAGAAGGACTTTTAATTCTCTAGGATCATTCTTAATCAGATTAAGTTGCAGTTCCACTTCATTATTAAGCAGATCTAATTTCTCACTAAAGTACAGAATGAAGGTATTAGTGGTGGTTACCAATTATTCTTTTAAAGGTTGAAAAGACATAATAAAATCTTGTTGGATACCTGATAAAATATTCTCAATTTTTTGAGTCTGTCTGATTTTACCTTGATTAATTTTCTCCAATAATTGTTCTGTATGTTCTTTAATATCTTCCCTTCCTACAGTTTTTGTTTGGTTATTAATTAATTTGGCTACTACTGAGGTTAATTTATCCATCTGAATATAAAAACCGTTCAAATTTCCACAAACAATCTTAAAATTATGGCACATATCATTAGAAAATGAAGTAATTACATCAGAGGCTGGTTTAGACAAGTTAATGGGTTCAGAATTAGAGGCTGATGGTTGCACACCTTTTTCCACTTTTGAGATAAGGATATTATCTGATCCCAATTGTTCTTTCCCTTTGGCTTTGAATGGGAAGAAGATCTCTTTTTTCCTGATCCTTTGCTTATCAGTTGGGCTAATTGATCCCCAGGATTCAACTTTTCTACGTAGGATTCTACCTCTTTTCTTGGAATCATTTTCTGAAGAACTATCAGGGTAGCTTTTTCCTGGGAGATTATCTTTTTCATAGATACCATGTCCTCTTAGGCTTGGGCTTCTTTGAAATCTTCCCAATATTTCACGTGCTCTCTGACTAAGTCTTTGATCCTGGTTTCCTTGGCCAGATTCTGCTGGTGTGGCTGCAGGTAATCTTCTTGTAATGGAGGGGGGCTTAATTCTACTACCTTCTCCGGCTCAAGGTTGGGGGAGGGCAGAATTACTTTGGGCTGTTTTTTGTCCATCAACATTTGATTCACAGTGTGGTGAACCATTTGGGACACCTTGGGAAAAGAATTCAAAAATTTTAAAAAAAAAATTATACATATTTTTTTGTCATACCTTAAATCAAAAAAAAAAAAAAAAATTGTCCGCTTTCATTTGTGTTATCCAATTGTAAATAGTTACAGGGCTCTCTAGCCTATAAAAGGAGGTGCTCTCCCCTGCTTTTTCCATAATCAATTCTTTCAACTAATTAGAATTATGAGCTTCTGACCCAAGAGCTCCTTCCTTTGTGAAATTGATCACTTATCCAGATATATCTTTTGATTATCCCTTGATCCTTATCCCTTACCCTTTTTTTAAGTATGAAACTCTGATCTGCCCTTCTGTGGACTTGTTCCTTATCACCAACCATAGCCTTGCTGGTTGAAGAAGAATTCATTAAATTGAATTCTTGATTGTGTTATACCGCTCTTGATCCCTTTTTCTGACCATTATTTGGTCTTGATCATTCATTTGATTGTCTTTCTGGACCAGTCACGTTTGACTAAGAGGTTTTATTAAGTTTAAACCTGGAGTGTTAAACCTCCCTTTATATATTCAAGTTGCATTCTGCCACACCATTCTTGAATCCTTGAGAAGTTTTGGGTTACTCTTAGTCCAAAATTGTTAATGTTTTGTTTTGGTGATCCATAACCATATTGCATTGTCTTGTGTAGCCACCCACAGTTATCTGGTAACCTTCAAGCGCTTGAGTGCGGGGAGTTGGGCAGGTTCATTGAGAACCTGGAGGTTGATTGGGTTTTAGTTGATCACTCCCAAGAACCTGCTGACAACCAGAGTTATTAGCGTGTGGGCGCTGTTACTTACAACTGCTTTGTTCTATTGGAATCTGAGCACACTTTAACTTATTTCTTTCAAAGTCTTTCTCCTCATCATCTTGGTTCAGGTAGTGCTGCTTCCCCCCTAAGCTATTGTTTCTATTGACTTATCCCTATCCCATTGGTTTCCTCATTAACAAAGTTCGCTGAACCTTGATCCTGGTTACATTTAAATATTTTTGTAACACTCAGGAGGGTAGCCTAAAAAAGCACCTATCCCCTCCACAGAACTCCCAACGCCCTGCGGCGTTTGGAGTCTTACTTTGGGTCCCACGGGCCGGGATCAAACCAGCAACCTTGGGAAATACAGTCCCAAATTTGTGGAATCAACTTTGAAATCAAATCTTTTTCTCTTTTTCTCTTTTTTCTCTTTTTTCTGTGTTTCTGTTATCATCTAAATCTGATCTGTGGAGGCAACTTTTTCCAGAAGTAAGTCCCCCCAATTGTGCACCATCAAGGGGTTTGATCCTAGTTGTTTATTGTAAACCCTACCTTTGCCACACTCGTGAGCCACTTGGGAAATCTGTTCTTTGGATCCCTTAGGAAATCTTTTGTCAAAATGGAATCTATCGGTACCCCTTCTACCTCTGTTTGGGCCAAGATGATCAATATAAAACCTCAGAACAAGAACTTATGCTTTAATGGTACAAATAATGAACGGTTCCTGGATTCCTACAAGATGGCTGCTGAAGTGGACGGTGCTAGCCAATATGACATGGCTTATCAACTGCAATTCTTTATCTCCTCTGATGAATTAATGGGAGTGATTGAATCATTTGATGGATTTGAATCCCATTACTGGGTACTTCTCAAGGAGGCAATGATTGCCTATTGGGTCAAAATTGACATAGCTAGGTTCACTGTCCAAGATCTGGATGCCCTAGTCCCTCAATGGACCTCCAATGGTGGTATCTCCTCAGCCTCTGATTATCAAGCTTTCAGAAAATCTTGGGACCCTATCCAATCCTATCTTATCCAAAACAATCACATTGATACTGTGGACAAAATTCAAGTGCAATTTTTTCAGTCTTTCTCTCCAGGAGTGCAGGAAAGAATTAAGGATGAATTGGTGAAATCTGGATCCATGATCACTACTAGAGGTAATTTTACAAGCTCCCTGCTTTAATTGTTCTTAGGAATACTGTGGATAAAGTGATGAAAGGTCAAACAGCTCTCACCTTTGAAAAAACTAGAATCACTGAACCAGTCCCTGCCCCCTCTTTTCAAGCATCTAAGGAAATCATGAATAAGATGGAACCCAATTGCAGAACTAAACAAAATCCTCAGACCCACCGGGAAACACCTCCTATAAATAAGATCACCAAACTCCTGCAAGCTTTTGAGAATAAAATGGATCAGAAACTCTCCTCTATGGCTGTCCCTAAAACCCCCAAATCTGTTCCTAGGTCAACCATGGTTTGCTATTATTGCCACAGAGAAGGTCATAAAACTGGTCGCGGTCCTGAACTCCAGAAGGACAAGGAGGAAATGTTGGTGGAAAAGAAAGGGAGAAACTTTATTCTGCCAAATGTTGCACTTATTCCTTTGGATTAATCTTGTCCAATTCATCATGTGGTGGCCTCTTTCCAGCCTTCTGCTCCCAAGAAGGCATCCTTGGCCTATTTTGATTTTTGATCTGCTTGTGGAACTCTTCAACCTTGGCATCCTCCTGCTGTCTCTTTTTCCAGCTTTTCTGGAACTTATCAATCTGATCCAGCTAGGAAACAACATGAAGAACCCAGACCTCATAAAGTTCCTCCTTTTCCATCTTCAATTCTTCAAAAACCTGTCAAACGTCGATCTTCACTGGAGCCACTTTCTCCTGAGGTAGAAGACATGGAAGTAGAAAAGGAACCCCTCATGGATAGGTTCCCAGAATACTCTGATCCTGCTCCTCTGCCATCCAAATCACCTTCACCAACTGATCCAGTCATAGTCCAACCCTCACCTAAACTTCCTCTTCCAACTCAACCCAAGGTTCAATTCAAAAGGGGAATTTCCAAAGACCACCCCAATGCTGTGGAAGGGGTATTAAAGAAAATCTCTGATCTTAAAATCCCTGATCTATCTGTGGCTGAACTCTTTTCCATCTCACCATCTGTGGCTGAAGGCATGAAGGAATGGGTTTCTTGGCAACGTGTGGAGATTGGTCCTGATGAATTGAAAGTTTCCTCTGGAACCTTGATGGAAGACTCTGGTTGAACAGATCATCCTTCTGATTCAAATCTTTATTCTTTTCCTCTTAGATTTTTACCATGCTCTCTTGGTGACTGATCCAAAACGGTTTCTCTACTTGTTGATTCTTGGTCCCAACTAAACTCAATTTTGGATGCAATGGCCTGCAAGCTCAATCTCAGCCCAAGGGTCAGCTTCAACTCTGCTGTTTATGGAATTGGGAATAAATATTGTTAGTTGTTGGGTATTTCTGAGGATGTGCCAGTTCAAACTGGTGTAAATATTGTTGGAACCTGTCACTTTTGGATCACTCGTTTGGAAGGTCCTATGATTTTGGGTTGTTCTTCCTTCATAGACTTTGGAGCCACCCTGATGTTTTCTGATCAGGTTGGGGAGAGAATTCTTCTTCCTGATGCTGATGGTAGGAAGATTGAAGTTCCTCTCTGTTCTTTTTATTCTGGTAGTTGGGAAAGTGATTTCCCTAGTTTTTCACCTAAATAAGTTCTGAAGGGGAAGCAGAAGGATTCTTCTAACTCCTCTAATTTTTTAGAAGAATAGATGGTAATACTGATAGTTGTAGTTCTTCTAAGCCTCAGACTTCAACTACAGGGCCAACTTTTATCTCTGAGTTATATTCTTAATCCTTTTCATCTCTTTCTTCTTTTTCTTCTGATCTCAAAAATGTCCAAAAAGGAAAACATGTGAAAACACAAAATTTCAAAAACATTTCTCTTCTCTCTGGTTCTTTTATTTCTTCTTTTCCTTTTACTCTTATCACTGATCTATTTTCCTCTAGCTCTGGTTCAATTCTCCCCAATTAGTATAAACTAGATCCTGATCTCAATTCTTTTCTTAATGGTTTTGGTATGGAGGAGTATGGGCTCAAGTGGAGGCACTTGGGGTAAAAGTAAGTCCTCCCAATTGTGCACCATCAGGGAATTCTTCTACCATAGTTTTCAAAACTCTACTTTGTGCCACAAATGTGAGCAAAGCGTTATCTTTTGGATCCTCTTTTATGGAAAAGGCACCTTTTGAAAATTGTATGGAACATCAAACTTGGAGGATGTTGGAATCTGGTCTCAGCTTTTGTACTCAGGTCTTGCTGGTGAATGCTTGGAGGAAACAAGAACTTCTCTCTTTTGCCACTAAGTATAAGCCAGTTGAAAAAAAGGTCCATCCTTTCAACCAACCCATGCCTCTCAATCTCAATCCTCCTCTCATGCGTCCTCCTCTATCTTGTGATCCTTATTGTGGTCTATCTCACTCTCTTACTGGCCCCTTTGTACCTTATGGTTGTGTCACTGAAGAACAATTGAAGGTGGTCAACTTTGGTCCAGATGGATGGCTTTTACCTGATGAGTTAAATTTGATCAAAAATATCTTATCTCTAAGGGAAAAATCTATTGCATTCTGTGAAGAAGAGATAGGTCGCCCTGTTTTCTGTGTTCTAAAGAGTAATGGTAAACTTAGAGAAGTTCATGATCTCCAACCTCTCAATAAAGTTACTATTAAGGACTCTGGTGTTCCTCCTGCCAATGAAGAATTTGTTGAATCCTTCTCTGGGAGAGCCTGTTATGGTCTAGGAGATGGGGGGTTATGACAAACAATCTTTGCATCCTATTTCTTGCCCTCTCACTACTTTCAATACTCCTCTTGTTCAATTTCAACTGACTCAATTGCATCAAGGTGCCACCAACTTGGTTGCAGTCAATCAGCCTCAGATGATTTGGATCCTCAAAGATTAAATCCCTGATCATGCTGGTATCTTGATTGATGATGGTGGAATTAAAGGTCCGGTTTCTGACTATGATAATGAGCTCTTACCTTGGCACTCAGGAATTTGACAATTTATCTGGGAGTATGCTACTACCTTGGAAAGGATTCTGTTTTGAATCAAGGAATCTGGCCTTACTGTCTTTGGATCAAAACTTGCTGCCTGTGTCCCTGCCTTGGAAATTTTTGTGAATATAGTCTGCAAGGAAGGAAGAAGGATGGCACCCTCTAAAGTCAACAAAATCATCTCCTGGCCTACTCACTAAGTTAGAGGTTTCCTAGGTGTTGTAACTTATGTCAGGATCTTCATTCCCTCTCTATCCAAAATCTGTGCACCCTTGTGTTGTCTAACCAGAATGGAAGCTGAATGGATTTGGACCCATGATTTCTAACAAGCATTTCAGTTGCTCAAAACTATTGTTGCAAATGACATAGTTTTGAAAAAGATCTCTTATGGGCCTGGACCTGGCAAAATAAAATTGGCTGTTGACTCTAGTTATCAATCAGTTGGAGCTGACCTTACTCAGGAAGATGAAAATGGTTTGGACTGCCCTGTTCTTTTTGAATCTTTGCTATTTTCGGATGTGGAATCTAGATACTCTCAGCCCAAACTGGAACTCTGTGGTGTTGCCAGAATGCTGAAGACCTCCAAACAGTACTCTAGGGACAACATTTCAAATTGCAAGTTGACGCTTGATCCATTGTGGAAATGATCAATGCTCCCAGTCTTCCAAATGCTCCAATGACTTGCTGGGTAGCTTTTATCCAACTTTTCCCTTTTGATATTGTTCATAGGCCTGGGAAATATTTTACTATGCCTGATTTTTTTTCTAGAAGACCTATTGGAGACAATGAATCAGATGTTGGAATGGATTTCAATGAGGAAGAACCTTTGATCCGCCCTGTTTTTGCTTTCTCCTCCCAAGATTACTCTGGTTTCCAACAAGGTTTCTGGCTTAAGTTAGAGCAGTACCTTTCAACTCTCCAAAGAATCCCTGATCTCTCTGCCAAAGAATTTCAATCCCTTAAAAGAAAGTCCTCTAGTTTCTTTGTCCAAGGTTCTGGGCTTATGAAAAGAGGAACTCCTTGTTCGCTTGTTGTGGTTACTATCATGGCTAAGCAAGATTTGATCCTTGAAAGTCTCCATGAGGGCCTTGGTCATTGTGGGGAAACCAAAACTTATCAACAATTATCCAAACGGTTCTGGTGGCCATCTCTGAAGAAATCTGTCTCTCAATGGTGCAAGATTTGTGAAGTTTGTCAAAAACGTGATCTTAGGCGTCCAGCTGAAATTTGCTATCCTACTGGGGAGTCCACTTTCTTTGGAAGGGTTGCTATGGATGTGGTTCATATCAAGGCAGGTGATGCTAAGTACCTCATTGTGGCTAGAGATGATTTTTCTGGATGGGTTGAAGAAAAATTCCTTAAAAACCTTAGTTCTGAATCTGTGGCAGCTTTCCTTCATGAGAATTGGAAAATGCGTCACAGTTTTGCTTGATCTTATTCTACTGAGGGTGGCTCGGAATTTGGTTAAAACATTGATTAAATGATCCAATTGCTCCCTGGACAACATAGAGTTACTACTCCTTATTTTCCTGAAGGACAAGGCATGGTGGAAAGAGGCCATGCTCCCTTGAAGCTGCTCTGGTTAAACTGGCTGGTGAAAGTGGCAAGAATTTTCAAAATTTTCTTCCCTTGGTCCTCTTCTCTGATTGAATTTTGACCAAGCAAACCACTGGCTACTCTCCTTATGGAATCATCTTTGGTCAAAGGGTTGTTCTTCCTCTTGATCTTGAAATGGTGTCTTTCTTGGGCATCTCTTGGGAACGAGTTTCTTCAACTACTGATCTATTAGTTTCCAGATCAAAGAAACTGGAGCAGAGTGAAGATATTTGTAACAAAGCTTATCAGAAGATGATGGAATCAAGAGCAAAATCAGTTCAGTATTGGGAAGATAAACATCTAAATCAAATCAGAGATCCTTTAAACCCTGGTGATCTGGTATTGGCTTATAATTTATCTTTAGAGAATCAGGGGGGAAAACTTTTTTTGAATTGTTGGAATGGTCCTTATAGAGTGGTTTCTCAAGTTAGAGGTGGATCTTATGTTTTGGAAGAACTGGATGGTACTCAGTTGGCTAGAAGATTCTCTGCTGATCAATTTAAGAGATTTTATTGTTGTGGGGGCAGTTTGGGTTCAAAGTAAGTCCTCCCAATTGTGCACCACCAGGGTCTTCTGCTGCATTTTGTTGTAAAAACTCTACTTTATGCCACATACGTGAGAACCTGGGACGCCTTTTCTTTTATCTTTTCCACAGTTAGGCTCTTTTGGATGGATCAAGATGGGTTTCAAAATTTTTTTTACTTAGAGGATCAAGAAACGGCCAATTATTTTCTTTTTTTTCTTTTTCATGTTTTCAAAATAATGATGCAGACTAGGGAAAGTCTGTAAGTTGGGGAGAGATGTGGTGAAACATTTGGGGCACCTTGGGAAAAGAATTCAAAAATTTAAAAAAAATATTCTTATACATATTTTTTTGTCATACCTTAAATCAAAAAAAAAAAAAAATTGTCCACTCTCATTTGTGTTATCCAATTGTAAATAGTTACAGGGCTCTCTAGCCTATAAAAGGAGGGCCTCTCCCCTGATTTTTCCATCATCAATTCTTCCCAATAATGAAAATTATGAGCTTCTGACCCAAGAGCTCCTTCCTTTGTGAAATTGATCACTTATCTGGATATATCTTTTGATTATCCCTTGATCCTTATCCCTTACCCTTGACTTTTTTTTAAGTCTGAAACTCTGATCTGCCCTTCTGTGGCCCTGTTCCTTATCACCAAAAATAGCCTTGCTGGTTGAAGAAGAATTCATTAAATTGAATTCTTGAGTGTGTTATACCGCTCTTGATCCCTTTTTCTGACCATTATTTGGTCTTGATCATTCATTTGATTGTCTTTCTGGACCAGTCATGTTTGACTAAGAGGTTTTATTAAGTTTAAACCTGGAGTGTTAAACCTCCCTTTAATTATTCAAGTTGCATTCTGCCACACCATTCTTGAATCCTTGAGAAGTGTTGGGTTACTCTTAGTCCGAAATTGTTACTGTTTTGTTTCAGTGATCCATAAACATATTGCATTTTCTTGTGCAGCCACCCACAGTTATCTGGTACCCTTCAAGCGCTTGATTGCAGAGAGTTGGGCAGGTTCATTGAGAACCTGGAGGTTTATTGGGTTTGAGTTGATCACTCCCAACCACCTGCTGATGACAAAAGTTATTAGTGTTTGGGCGCTCTTACTTACAACTGCTTTTTTCTATTGGACTCTGAGCAAAATTTAGCTTATTTTGTTCAAAGTCTTTCTTCTCATCATCTTGGTTCAGGTAGTGCTGCTTCCCCCCTCAGCTATTGTTTCTATTGACTTATCCCTATCCCATTTGATTCCTCATTAACAAAGGTTACTTGACCTTGATCCTGGTTAAATTCAAATATTTTTGTAAAAATCAGGATGGCAGCATAAAAAAGCACCTATCCCCTCCACAGAACTGCCAACGCCCTGCGCCGTTTGGAGTCTTACAACGGGTTCCAGTCCCCTCATGTTTTTCATTATTAGTGGTATCACAGTTACTGGAGGCTCCTGGCAAAGATCCATAGGAGGGAATTCTCCCTGAGGCTCTTGTGTTACGTCTATTCATATTGAATTAAATGTTTATGAGTATATTTCTTCAGAAAAAAATCTGTAAAACTAAGTTTTATTTCAAAATCACTTAAGTTGATATTCAAAGGTACCAGGACTTTATTGGGATTAAATTGGTCCTTAGAGGGTAATCCTACGGGGTCTTTGTGTGTTTTAATGAGGTCTTCACCCATTCAATCAATATTTTCAGGGCGTCCAGAGATATCTGGGACTTAATGATCCAATAAATCAGTTTCAGTGGTGGTGGTTTCTGGTATAGGAGGGTTCACTGATGATAAAAGGTTATTTTATTGGTCAAAAATATATTAATATTATTTTAAAAAAAATAATATGGTGATAAAAGTTTTATACTTACTTTCATATTTTAAAAATGAATTTATATGCTATTTCTTCCAAGGTTTATGTTTCTTATTAGTGCCTGGAAGTTAATATGCCTCTCAAGATCTTCTTTTTCAAGAAGTTTATCTAGGTGTTTATGTGCAGAAGACATATTAATTTGCTCAGTTTGAGTTAAAGCTTCCCAACCAGTAGGTTCATAATTTTTAATATATTCTTATTTTCTTATCTTTAAAAGAATTAAATAATAGATTATTAATTCTGAATTGGTTTTTAAATTGACTTCAAAAGAGTTTAATGATGAATCACAGTTAAAAAGTCAGATAAATTAATCTTTGGTTTAACTTTACGTGAAATTTCTGGTCCAAGTTATTAAATATAATAAAATGGAATATGTCCCGGCCAGAGCCCAAATTTTCAGCCTCCTGGATGCCAAGACCCTTGATATCCTTTAGATACCAGAGGTGATAGAATAAATAATAAATATATTATTTGATAAATAGATCAAAAATCCATAAAATATTTGGATAAACCTTATTGCAAGGTTAATTGGTTTGGTTATGGTTTATTATTATAAATCAATATAGATAAATTGATTCTTAAATATTTTTATAGAATGGCCACAATTTTATTGGTGAACTTTAACACATCTCTTCAGGGATTTCAGTATGAAAACACGTAGTCCTGGTTAGTTTGGGCGCTTTAGTTTAAAGGATATTTTGCCCAAAGATAATACATATAAAAAAAACGGTGGAGTGGCAGGGATTTTTAAACAAGCTTCCACGACAGAGGAAGGATAATAAAACTCACTGGTGTATTATTATATCCTTTGGGTATCTGTTTGGGACATGCACTGATGGGTTAAACCTGTATACTGGGGTTATAAGGTTGTTCATCAGTTTAAATTGGTAATAAGAGGTTGAGGAAAGATATTATTAATCAGACTAAGCCATAAATAACTTACTTATCTCTTTTAAGTATTTTATTACCTTGGAAGAGTGTCTGGATTTAAATATAACTGGGTCTCTGTGTATCAATATCCTCAAAAGAGCTCCTTATTTATAGCTTTTGGAGTCCCAATATTGTCCTTCTGAGGGGTACAGGGGCTCAAAGGGATGGAAACTGATGCTAGCTGGGTAATCAATGGTAGCCTGGCACGTTTTCTTGGTGCTGTAGCACGGGTAGAATCTAATTCCACAGGGTACGGGAATTATTCTACTTTATAATTGATTTTTTGAAGTGTGAATAACACTCATTTTTCCTTTTTATTTATTAATTAATTAATTATCCTTAGTAAATGTTCCCATTAAGGTAATAATTATTTTAATGGACATTCCTACGGACATTCTTATGTCAGGTGAGTTATCATTATGTATTAAATAATTGGAGTAAAGTCATGATATTGGTTTTACTCCTTATTTTCGAGTTCCAGTTGATTTACTAAAACAATTACTTAAAAATATAATTCATCGGTATTCATATAATATTTTTACATCATTAGTCTTCTTAGTATTTCCCAAAAAATGGATGTCTATAAATTCTCATAATAGTATATTAAAGTATTTTAATATATTTTTAGAAGTTGTCATTGTCATTTTTTCGACATTCTTGGTACTTTGAATAATATTCAATAAAAATACATATAAAGTTTATTTAAGTATTTTGATATAATTTTATGTACTTTTAGAATATCTAATATCCACGGGAACATTTTTACATATGTAGAATGTTCCTGTGTGGGTTGTAGCATGTTTAAGAGGTACCTAAGCTTTGCAGGCCGCCTGTCACTTTTTTTAACCCGTAGTCCCGCAGCTTCATACTTGTCAGAGGCCTGGGGCTGCGTACCTAACTTTGACGGAGTGACAGAGCTGTATATCAGCCGCGCGCGGTGCATTGGCTGCCGCAGCTGCGTGCGGGAATTGTGACAGAACACATTTCTGTCTGTAACTCCTGAAATATACTCAACACCTCAATTCTGACTGAATTTTAGGTGTGAAACCTATACGTGAAAATACGTGTGAAATATTTAATTGGCCAAAAAGCTCAATTGTGGTGCCTTGGTATTTTAGTCTTTCTTTTCCTTAATTATTTAAAACATAAGGAGTTGTATTTCAAGGGTGAGGTCAGTGAGTGACCCTACCTAATTCTGGGTGGAGAATTCATTTCTGTAATAATATTTATTGTTTTCCTTCTCCTTCTTAGGTTAATTTTATTCTTTTTTTTTGATTTTATTTCTTCTACTTTTGCAGCTTACTCTGCAATAGTAGCAAGCTGACATATAGGTTCCTCCTCATCAAAATCCATGCCACCATCCAATTCATCATCTCCCCAAGGACTTGAGGAAAAAATCAGGCATGGTGGAAGATTTTCCAGGCCTGTGAACAATATAAAAAGGGAAAAACTGAATAACAGCCACCCAAAAATTCATAGGAGCATTTGGAAGGCTGGGAGCATTGATCATTTCATTGATGGATTGAGAGTCTACTTTTAATTAAAAATGTTTACCCCAGAGGACTGTTTGAAGTTTCTTGGAAATTTGAGCCAAGCCACAGAGTTCCAGTTTTGGCTGAGAGTATCTGGATTCCACATCTGAAAATAAAAAGGATTCATAAAGAGTAGGACCTTCCCAACCATTTTCATCTTCCTGAGTAAGGACAGCCCCAAAAGATTGATAACTTAAATCAACAGCAAGCTTGATCTTTCCAGATCAAGATCCATAAGTGATCTCAAAAATCATTTTGAGCAACTGAAAAGAATTTTCACAATCTTGGGTCCAAAGCCATTCAGCTTCTTTCCTGGTTAGACACCGCAAAGGGGCACAGATTTTGGATAAAGATGGAATAAAGATTCAAACATAATTTGTAAGAAATTACCAACCACTCATGGCTGAGCTGCTGTGAACACTCCATACATAGAGTGTTGCCTGTAAATCACATTAATGTTGCACCCTTCCTCATTCTCTTCCTCATTGGATTTTCCTTCATCATCTTTCTTTCACTTTTCTTCATATTTTGATCCAATCTCATTTCAATCATCTTTGTCATATCCATTATCCAATGGCCCATCAGTCACCTCCTCCACTTGGCATTGGACCACCACAATTTGATGATAACATTCTGTCTTGGGTACAATAAGTTGGTTAGATCTCAAGTCAATTCATGCTAAACTTTCAAGGAATTCTGCCAGTGTCACTCTATTGGCCATCTGTCAACTTCCGCAAACCCTTTCATTCCTTTTATCACCTTGTCACTCACCAAACCCTATCTGAACACAACTTCCAGACCCATGTTACTTCATAAATCTTTCTCATGAGTCAATAAGATCTTTGAATCACAAGCTTTCAATGTCAAAATTAGTTAAATTCATGTTTATTATCCCTTGATCATCTTTCTACACTTTTTTGATGCTTATTCTGTTTGATAAATCTCATTTAAATATAAACATCAGTGGTCCTGGTTTCTAGTTCAGAACTTCCTACACGTTTAAAAGCCAAAACTCCATTGAATAACCAACATGAAATCATGGCTCCATTATCACCAGGACCAAGGGGCAAATCTTTCAAGGCTCTAGCACTAAAAGGGATCTACAAATCCATTCCTCTTCTAAATGAGGAAAAATATTCTATTTGGCCTTCAAAATTCCAAAATCTTCTCCGCCCACCAAATATCCTAACAGTCATGAACTCAGAGGGGAAAAAAATATAACTGGACAATGATCTCAATCAAGATATCACAGCATACCTGCTCTCTATACTAGAGGCCACAACTCACTCCAACATTATAACCTCAGAAAACAAGAATAGTGCTTGCAGAATTTGGATTGCAGCTAAAACCCATTTTGCATCATCCCAATCTGAAAATCAAGGTTGGTTTTTCAGTTATTTCCTATATCTCCCATTTAAAAAACGTAAAAATGATAAATTTGTGACCACAGTCAGAATACATCTGAAAAAAAACTCCAAAGTAGGAACAGAACTATCCTTTGGTTTCTTAGCCTGTCTGGTACTATTCAAATTCCCCTCATCACTGAAATCAATCCAATTGCAAATGATGCACGGAAGTCAGATCATCACTGTCAATTATGTTCTCAATAATCTAATCCAAAACAAAAATGAAATTTGAGCAACAAAAGAAGATTTCAAAATGGAACTCAGTCTATTCAATCTCTCCTACCCACAATGCAAAAATTGCATTCACAATTAAAGAGTGAAAAATCACAAACAAGAGCAGTTTTTGGCGGAATTTTCTCATCTCAGACCATCCAACCAAAAATGGAAGAAACCTAAAAAGAAAGAGGATGAATTAGCTCAATTCTTCTCTTTCTTTTTTGGTTTCAAGACAAACAACAACTCCTTAAAAAGATCCTCCTTTATAATTGACTTTGGTTGTTCAGTACATCTCCTTAACTCTAGGAATAACTTCACTCAAATGGAACCACTCAATGGCACCAAACTAATAAAAAACCGGTAAACCAGGCGCAAGACTGAAGATACTAGGAAAAGGAACCGCACCCATCAAGTTTGGTCAAATCAATCTGGAATTAACAGACGCATACTATGTAGCAGAAGCCACGTTGAATCTCCTCTCCTTTGGAAAATTCCTCCTGAAAAATTGTTGAATTTTTTGTTAACAATGCCTCCCAACCTCCTCAATAAACTCTTAAATGGCATCAAAAGTCATTTCTACAAGGCTTGATCTCTAAAAAATTACTGGTGTTGAATACACCTGACAAAGAATCCATGCACGTGATGAATCTAGATCAAGTTGAAACTCCACACCAGAAATTGGGTCATGTGAGTCTTGGAAGGATGGAGAAATACATTGCAGATCCCATTAACACCAAACCAAAGGAGAAATTCTGCTGTTCCGGTTGTGACCTCAGCAAAATCACCAAGTCATTGTTCACTCAGCCATGCACTCTTGCCTCAAAAGTAGTTGAGAAAATTCACATTGATCTCATGGGAGATATCTCTCCAGTTTCTAAGGGTCATCATCAATTTTCTCTGACTTTGGTGGATAATCAATCCTGCTACATACCAGTTTTTACATTGTTATGCAAGAATGATGTAGTTGATGTTATCATTTTAATTATCAATAATGAAAACCATAAGCGAGGTTACTTCCCAAACAAATTCTGCTTCAATGGAGGAGGGGAATTCATAAATCAGACCTTAACTATACTAACGACGCTTGCTTCCCAGTGATCAAGATATGCTGGTAGAGGTAAATGAAAATGTCACTTTGTGAGGACATATGATGAATAGGTAACCAACTACAAGCATGCAGGGACTAAGGTCCTGAACACTGCATGAAAGCATTGATCATATCTCGACATCAACATCATAGAAAGAACGCACAAACCCAATTCCATCTCCAAAAATAAAACACCTAAATCAGGAACTGCAGAACTAGAATCTGAAATGGATCTAGATCAAAATGTTACCCCCATCGAGTTAGAAGAAACACCAGTCGCTTCTGATCTGTCCAAAGAAGAAAATGGAAAAGGTGAAATCAATGAACTACTCACCAAACCCAACAACAGCAAAATTCTCCAAAATAGAAACTCACTTTGACCCCCTGACTGATATGGCTTTGAAAACACATTTGTTCCTAGAAAAATAGATGAAGATCTCATTTCACCACCATGGGCCAGTTCTGTGAAGAAGGAACACCAAAATTGTTAAGACCTTGAAGTTTGGGAAAATTACTTTGGACCCACACCTGCAAATTTGCTCAATACGGTTCATGTCTTCAAGATCAAGGAAAATTATCATGGCAAACCACCAACCTACAAAAAGCAACTATGCGTATAAGAACTCAACCAGAAATTTGGAATTGACTATTTTGAGACATAAGCAACAACTGTTAAAACTACCTCCCTTCAAGTGCTTCTCTTGTTTGAAATGGATAAAAAACTTCCTATACTACAATTTGTCAGAGTTATAACCTCTATTGCACACAAGGGCTGTGGATATACCTGGAAATCAAGACAAAAGTTGAATTAAATCAGCTTTAATCACTTAAATAACTTTATCAATGGCTTAAACCATAAAAACTCAAATGATACCAAGGTATTATGAGTACCTTGGCCAAACCTTTGAAATTTTTAAAAAAGGCAAGTGGCCTGGATTTAATTAATAAAGCTCACAGGAGATAAGCTTACACCTGGAAGTTTACACCCTTTATAGTAGCAGAGAGGGCTTCAACTCCAAAAGGGACCTTGGACTCAAAGTTGGAGTTGGTTTTTTATTTTTTTGGTTGATTTGATATAAAATTAAATGGCCTCAGTCAATCTTCTTATTGAGATTGAGTTTAATTGGATTCTTAACTTCTACAATATATTATACAATACTAAAATGGGGAAAATGTCTAACAGGGGGAGGAATCCCCTGTTTTATGTTAACAGAAGTCCTCAATGGACTCAGGGGATCAACAGGGGAGTAAACAACTTTCCTTCATTTTGTGTCAAGTGGCTCAGAGACCCATGTAATCTTTCCCAATGATTAAAAATGAAAACACATTCATTGGGGCATAAGGTTGTAACTTCATTATCCAGAAGCTTGAAAGGAAAGGTAAGTTAACCCAACAACTTATTCTCCTTCCTCAGGAATCTCTCAAGGCCTCAGAATCAGTATATCTCCTTCAATAACTCTAAATAGATCCATCTAGGCAGTTGTTAAAAGTTTTTAAACTGTAATAGCCAATGTAAATTAATTTACATAAGTATGTACACTCTGGGTAATTAATCCTACAGATTTCATATAAATCAGGTGAGTTTAATGGTGTCTGTATGTACGCTTATCCAGAATGTTTGCTTTCCTGAAAGTTATCTACAGTCTTGAAGGAGAGTAAATAGAAATTTACTATTAATTTAGGCATATATGGGTCATGGTAGATGGATATTATTGAAGAATATTATTTCCACAGAGGGAAATATTTATGGACATTCATTGTGCATAAAATTGGACGCATCCAGAGGATCATAAACCAGAAAAAATTTATAATATCTTCCATAACTTATAATATGAATTTTCAAGGTTCTATGTGATGATTTCTGTTGCTAAAAACATACTTAAAAAATATAATTATATAATGTTTTATAAGCTTATAAAAAATCAATACTATTGATAAATTAAATCAATGGGGGCTTGGACACATAACCTGAGTTCTCAGAAGGAATATAAAAGAGACATTCCTCAACCACCATACCAAGTAGACATAATAGTTTTGAAGACAAATGGACATCTGCATATTTCTAATGGCTGACAATCCCCACCTCCAAAAGGAAAATGACTCTATGACCAATCTTTAGATCTATTGGAAGCTCTATATCTTCTTAAAAAAATATTGGCATTTTCAATGTCCTTAGCCTCTAGCCATATATTTCTATCTGCCAACTTATTCTTGAACCTCACTAGATACAATCTTACATTTTTTCCATCTTTTTGAATGACTTTATGTTGCAGTACCTTATGCAGCATATTTTCACTAGAATTTTGTATTTGTGGTATCACAACTTTAGGAACATTTATGTGAGGAAAGGACTTAATTGGATCAATTAATTTTTTAATAAGAATAATTGGATAGGTAGGATGTCTTCTGTGAAATTCCTTCTTTAAAATAACCTCCACTACATTCTTACCATGGTGTTCATTCACCAAAAATGGACTAAAAAAGCATTTTTTAATTTTCTATGTCCTGAAATATTAATAAAATTAACAGTACAAATTAAAACCATGTCTCCTACCTTGAAATAATGATCCCCATGGCTCTTGTCACATATAATATTATTATACTCTACTGCATCCTTAACGCACTTACCAGCATATGTTTCAGCTTTATTCATCATTTCCCTGAAACAGTCAGCTGAAGGGTGTAGCATTATAGTCTTACTTTGCAACAAGTCTTTAGGAATGTGAGGTACCCAACCTCTCTCTAATTCAAAAGGGGAAATATTAGTAGTAGAATCCTTACTGGAATTGTAGGCAACTTCTAAATCTGGCAACAGAGATACCCAGTCATCAATATATCCATCACTGTCTTTACACTCAATGCCATAAGAAAAATATCTCCTGATCATTTCTTTCAATGTTTGAATCATACTTTCTTCTAGACCATCAGTCTTTGGATGATAAGGTCTTGAAAAAGCAGCTTTTTGGCAACAAAATTGAAAAGACTTTGCCAAAATTCAGATGTGAATTTTGGGTCCCTGTCACTGATAATATTCCTTGGATATCCCACATCACTGAAAATACTGTTCAAAAATAACATAGCAATTTCAATTGCAGAGATCTCTTTATAAAATGGTAGGAATCCAACCCTCTTAGAGAATCTCTCAACAACTACTAGTAGACAGTTCAGATTATCTTTATCTCCAGGAGGCAATCCAGATACAAAATCCATGTTAATAGTGTGCCATCTTTCTTTGGTTTCTTCTATGGCTTGTAATAGACCATGTATTTTACCTCTTTTTGACATATTTTGCAGGATTCACAATATGAACCAACAGTGTTTTTCCAGCTAGGCCACCATGCCAGTATCTCAACTCTTTCAATAGTACTATCTTTTGAAAGGTTTCCTGAACAAACTTTGTCATGAAACTCACTCAAGACCAATTGTATATAATAATCATTTACTAATACTACTGAGCAGCAATGAGCATATTTGTGATATATTAAAGGAAAAATCATCCTTCCATATAACCCTTCTTCCAATCTGAATCTTGTCCTTCAACAATATGCTGTACACTAGACTTAGACCTCAATATTTCAAGAAGTAGAGATGTATTCTATTTGTTGGTAAATCACCCAAATACTGAGTCCCAGAAGCTTTCAGATAAATTTTTCACTGCAACCCCCATATTTGGTAGTGTGTCCACATCATCTTCTGGGTCATGTGCAGGATTATTAATATCATTAGGTAAGGACCATCTTGTTGAATCTTTGATTCAGTCACTATCTCTCAGTTCCATTATTTCCTGCTCCTCCATATCATTCATTCTATCCTTTATTTATTTCAATTATCTTTTTCATTTTATTTTATCTTTATGTGCAGCAATTAGGACTCTATGTGTGTCTCCTCATCTTTGTGCGTCTCTTCTTCACTTGTAAGCACGTACCAGTGCCAATACTCCAGATTTGGATTGCAGCTAAGCTACTACCTGGGTCCTGACTTGCGCACACCTCCTTCCTCTTTCCTCACACAACTACATCGGTTATGTAATAGGATTGAGGGTGTCTTGAGTCAGGTAAGCTCTAGCCTTAAACTTACTATCTTTTTGTCAATCTAAATATCCTTGATTCTCATGTTAGTTCAATTCTAGTTTCCTATTGCCGGTGCAATTATCATTTTGAAGTAAAGGTCTTCTGCAGCCTCACTACGTCAAATCCTGGTTTTAGTTTATTATTCCTTTCATCTTCTCTTGGTTTTTCCTTTTACAGTTTTCCTGTTACTGTCTCTTGTTTCTCCTCAGTTTCTGACGCAATCAATGGTTTTAGTTGCCTCCAATTTTTACAGATTTACAGTCCCAAGGCTCACCAAATTCACCAGGATCAATAATTTTAAATCCCACCATGTCCAATGACAATGAACCCAGTCCTAAACATCCCAAAATTCCACTTCTAAGCAAAACCAATTTTGCTTCCTGGGTAATGCAAATGAGAAGCCATCTTTGTAGAAAAGGTCTTCTCAAGTATGTTGAGGACATGGAATTTGAATCCCTTGTTGCGGCTCCCTCCACTGGTCCACAGAGGAAGAAGAGTTACAAAGCTGCAGATCTCATCATCCAACATCTAGGAGACACCGCTTTTGATGCTGTTATAAACCCACTTAACCACTCAAAACCTTCACTCATCTGGCAAACTATCCTAGACCAATATGCATCCCAATCCACAAACAACAGAGGACTTATTTGGTTGAACTTCATCCAATACAACTTTGATGGCAATCTACATAACTATCTACAAGAGTGCAGAAAACTTATGAATGAACTGGCCGTTATTAAGCTTGAAGTTCCCCAAGACATTCTGAGCTACACTATCCTTGCTAAACTCACAGCAAACTTTTACCATGTAGTCGACAGCATTCTCCTCAACAACAGCTTACTTCAAAGTCCAACTCTGGTCCTCAACAAGCTGCGAAAAGTGACCCATCTGGAATCTGCCCAAGCACTCCCTAACATGACCACTCCCACTACCAATCCTCCTGAAAAAACTGGATCCATGGCCCTGCTAAAAAAAAAAACCAAAAAAGCTCCTAAACATCCATGCACCAAGGGTCATCATAACCCCCTTGCCAAACATCCTGAGTCACTTTGCTGGCATCTACACCCACATCTTAGACCTGACAAGAACACTGCCCAAGCTCATCACTCCCAACCTATAGAACCAAGCACATCAGCCACCAAAAATCCTGCCAAACCAGCCAATTCCTTCTACAACGCTCAGCTCTATCAGAAGGCAATCATCCCTGACTCTAAGAAGACGACTGTCCTGCCTCCTGTTCTGGACTCTGGGGCTAGCCATCATATTGTGAATGATCCCAAATACCTTCTCACCTCAAAACCAATCAACCTGCAAGTGGGATCGGGCTCTTACTCCTCAGCCCATCAAGCCACGGCTATAGGGACCGCCAAACTTGTCAATCACATGGGCTCCGAAACAGTACTGAAGGATGTCCTATTGATACCAGATCTGAACAGATGCCTGCTTTCACTGGACAGACTTCTAGTGCATAAATCAAATATCTTGCAATTTGGCCAAAGTGGAATCTTGATCAACATAGACAAGTTCCAGCTTTTCTGCTCAACCGTCAACCATCTCTTCGAAATATACGGCACTTGATTTGAGACCATTCCAACCCACTCTGCAATACACCACCTCTCGTCCAACAAGCTTGATTCCAAATGGCATCATTGCCTTGGACACCCGGGGGCCGCTACCCAGAGACTACTCTTCCCTACTGCTGGCATGACTAGCATTGACTGCAACGTGTGCCAGACCTGCAAGATGACCACCACGCCATTCAATAGCCATTTCAAGGCTGCAAGCCAGCCTTTAGAAATCGTGCACATTGACCTTTTTGGTGCGGTCTCAGTAGAATCAGCCAGAGGTTGCAAATATTTCTTAACTATTGTAGACCAATACTCCCGCTTCAAGACAGTTTCTTTCCTGAAGAACAAGAGTGAGGCCCTATTGGCTTTGAAGCAATTTGTGTCTGCCTCTGAACGTTGTCTAAATCAAAAATTGATCACCTTAGTCTCAGACAAAGGTGGTGAGTTCACAAGCTCCAATTTTAAAAAATACTGTCAGGAAGCCGGGATTACTCATCACCTCTCACCTCCCTACACCCCCCAACAAAACAGCTTAGTAGAACGAGCAAACAGATCCATCATAGAGAAGGCCAGATGCCTGTTCAACCACAGCAAACTACCTCCTTGCTATTATGCTGAAGCCTTCAAAACTGCCACCAATCTTCTCAACCTACTGCCGGTAACATCTAACCACAAGCGCATTCCCTACGCCATCTGGTTCAACGCCAAGTTCAACTATGACATGCTCAGACCTTTTGGATGCACCTTGTTTGTCCACATTCCCAAATCAAACCAAGACTTCAAACTGAGTTCCACTGGATTCAAAGGAATCATTCTGGGTTACAGCAATCAATTCTCATCATACAAGATTCTCAACCCCGCTAATGGTAAATTCCATATCACTGCAAATGCAAGATTCAATGAAACCAAATTTGGAGGAAGCGTTTCAACTCACTCTCCATTTCCGTGTTTCTCTGATCTCCCTGCCGACTCAGTTCATCTTCCTAATGATCCGGGACCTGCCGCGAACCTCAATTCTGATTCCTCACTATCCAAATCCATCATCAGACAGCCTAATATTGATGACATTCATAAAGCCCGCCCCAGCAAATTCAGCACCAACAACATAGTCATGTACCCCAGGCGTGAAGGATCTCAACTATATCTGGCCGTAAATTATTCAGATCCAGTCACTCTTGACAAAGCCCTGAACAACAAATTAAAATTAGAATGGATTGAAGCCATGAATCAAGAACTTCTCACCCTGGAATCCTACAACGTGTGGGAAGAGCAAGCCATTGACCCTGACTCTAAAGCAATCAAATGTGTTTGCATCTTTCGTACCAAGCGCAATGCAAACAACGAGATAATCAATTTCAAGGCTTGACTTTGTGTACAAGGTTTCAATCAAAGGGAGGGAGTCAATTTTGAAAGCGTTTTTGCCCCCACGGGTGACAAGACCTCTCTCCAACTACTAACCACTTTTGCAGCTCAGAACAACTTACTGTTTGACCAACTTGATGTCAAATCTGCTTTTCTAAACGCCCCAATCAAGTAAAACATCCTCATCATTCCTCCGGCTAATGTCTCTACAGCACCAGGCAAGACTCTCAAGCTCAAGAAAGCTCTGCAAGGCTTTAAACAAGATCCCATGGCTTGGTATCAGACACTCAGCTCTTGGTTAATCAGTGTAGGTTTTCATCAAAGTGAGGCGGATAACTGTGTCTTCTTCTCCAAAGAAACTTGGCTGTACATCCATGTGGATGAAATTTCCATCTTCAGCAAGGACCCTATGAAGTTCAAGAAACTTATTGAGTCTTGATTCAAAATCAAGTATCTGGGACAAGCTTCGATGCTCCTTGGCATCAATGTTGAGGTCACTACAAATGGCTTCAAACTATCCCAGTTGGCCTACATCAACTCCTTGGTAAGCAAATATAACCTACCCAATCACAAAGAACACTCAACTCCCTTCAAACCTAACGGAAAGCTATAAGTATCCACGACTGAAGAGCATGAGGAATTTCTGAAAACTGGTCATGACTATAGGAAGATCATTGGTTAATTGCTGTACATCAGCTGCAACACACGACCCAACATCACCTTTGCAACAAACTACTTGTCACAGTTTCTCACAAAGACCAACGACACTCACTACAATGCTGCCCTAAAGGTGATCAACTACCTCAAACACACCAGCTCAAAAGGCCTCAACTATTGAAAGGTTGAGTCGCCCAAGGAACTGGTTGCATATGTAGATTCCGATTGGGCAACCTGTCCTCAGACCTGTCAATCAATATCTGGACTCTTGATTACCTGGAAAGGAAACATAATCACGTGGAAGTCAAAAAAGCAGCCGACAATTTCTCTTTCAACCACCGAATCCAAATAAAAATCAGTAGGGGATGGGGTGAAAGAGGTGCTCTGGCTAACTACCCTTCTGTCCGAGTTCTTTCAGTTCAAGCTTCTCAAGACTACCCCAATCCTGGAAGACAACAAAGGCTGTATCAAGCTTGCACTTCAGCAAGCCAATCACTCATCCTTCCAAACCAAGCATATTGACATCCGTCATCACTTTATCAGGGAGGAGCTTAAAAAGGGTACAATCAGTCTGCAAAAGGTCTTGTGAAAGAATAACTACGCCGATTTCCTGACAAAACCGGAGTCAAGACAGATACTAGAGACTTTTCTGAGTGCTATAAGTGTTTGCTGATCATGAACCTGAGAGATGGGGTGGCTGTTGAATCTTTGATTCAGTCACTATCTCTCAGTTCCATTATTTCCTGCTCCTCCATATCATTCATTCTATCCTTTATTTATTTCAATTATATTTTTCATTTTATTTTATCTTTATGTGCAGCAATTAGGACTCTATGTGTGTCTCCTCATCTGCGCGCGTCTCTTCTTCACTCGTAAGCACGTACCAGTGCCAATACTCCAGATTTGGATTGCAGCTAAGCTACTACCTGGGTCCTGACTCGCGCACACCTCCTTCCTCTTTCCTCACACAATTACATTGGTTGTGTCATAGGATTGAGGGTGTCTTGAGTCAGGTAAGCTCTAGCCTTAAACTTCCCATCTTGTTATCAATCTAATCATCCTTGATTCTCATGTTAGTTCATTTCTAGTTTCCTATTGCCTGTGCAATTATCATTTTCAAGTAAAGGTCTTCTGCAGCCTCACTACGTCAAATCCTGGTTTTAGTTTATTATTCCTTTCATCTTCTCTTGGTTGTTCTTTTTACAGCTTTCCTGTTACTTTCTCTTGTTTCTCCTCAGTTTCTGACGCAATCAATGGTTTTAGTTGCCTCCAATTTTTACACATCTGGATAACCTGTCTGCATTCTTATGTGTCAGTACCTCTCTAAGTACTATTTTAATGCACCCTCTGCATTTCTGAAAAGCTATCTGCCATCTTAACATATTCCTTTTAGGCTTCTTTAGATTCAGAAGTAACTTGAGTTGAGTACAATCAGTAATAACCTCAAATTGACAACCATCCAAATAATAATATAATTTTTACAAATCCCAAAATAAGCATAAAAATTCTAGTTTGGAGGCACCATACCTCTTCTCTCAATCTTTAAGTTGTTTAAATATAAAATATCTGGGCCCTTCAACTGGTTTTTCATTAAAAATTTGGACTTGGTGTAACACTTCCCCTAAACCCTTCATCCATCTGTCCACATACAACCTTAATGGTTTTTTGGGGACTTGGTGAAAAAGCAAAGGTGCGGTGGTTAGAAAATTTTTTAATAATTCATAAGCCTTAATTCCCTCTTTAGTCATTTCAAATGCAACATTGGGGATACAGACCTTATACAGACTAGAAGCCATCATACAAAAATCTTTAATGTGGAGCCTGTAGTACCCTGAAAAACCTAAAAAACTCTGCATCTCTTTAACGCTGTTAGGAGTAGGTTTGAACAAAATTTCTGCTACTCATGTCTCTCCTATTCCTTGAAAGAATTGAATGAACCAGTGGACAAGGACCACCATTTGATTTCAATGATAAGCTGAGATGAGTGAATGAAACAAACAGTATTGGGAAGAAATTGAGGAAAGAAGAAATTATACCAACAGGAAGGCTAAGAGATATAGGCTCAATAGCTCCACAGAGAATATTCACCTACTTTGATTGAGACACATTTGCAATCATTATGAAGTAGTGGTTCCAACATTAAGAAACATTGTAAATTGTGCTTTGAAGAAAACAACATCAAAGTCAGAACCCAAGATTGGCGTACTGGTTAGAGTGTTCTAAGAGGCTGGGAAATTGATCTTGAGACCTTTGGTCAAGGTTGGTAGACCTGGAGAGTGGAGATTGTTCAATCATTATGTGTGACATTGGAGTTTTGAATTAGTGTTCTGCATTACCAGCTTGAGATGATTCCAGATTAGGTTTCAATGATCTTGAAGAGAGAGAAAGTTGAGGTTTCTGGATTTGGAGTGAGGTAGGATGATATGAGGGTTAGAGTGAGTAGCAGTAACAAAGGCAGTCCAGAGGTCTCCTCAGTCTTTCTCTCGCTGGGACTTGGGGATGTTAAATAATTTTCTACTCCTCTACTGCCGCTACGCCTTTCCTAACTGTCACATTCACAATGGCGCGGGCTACAGCACTGTCAAAAATCCACTCTCCTCTTACAGGACTCAGTCTTTGGTTCCCGGCTCTGGTTTGGCACTGGTTCTAGGTACAATTGACTTGAACCTCAATTCTCCACAAAACTCCGAACTACAACAACCTTCAACTCACGCCACTCACCTTTCAGCTTCCGAATGTCTTCTCATCATCTGAACAAATCCTATCTAGTCTTTTATCTTTTCTTCTTCTTCTTTTATCTTTTCTTGTCTTATGTTATACTCCTTCTCCTCAATTCAAATCTTATACTCTTCAACTCCATCGCTATCATACTCTGACTGGTAAGATTGTCATCTGTCGCCAAATCCTCAATTCCTGTCGACCTGATTATTGATATTCTTTTCTTTGAAGTTCCTCTTGCCGTGTTCCTCAAATATCTTCATCGTGCCTGATCCAGCTTGCTTCACCACCGCTCATCTCAGCCGTCTTTTGCCTGATGTTTGTTTCTTTATCTTTTTCTTCTTTAACTTCTTATGTTTCTTTCACCATTTTTTACTGATGATTCTGCTGGCCTAGCCCTCTTTGTTCAATATCAATCAAAACAATTTGTCAGCCAATCAACACGGTTAAAAGCCAAAGCCAACCCAATGAATCTAACCTACTCAATGGAGGGATCCAGAAACAATGGCTTTCGACAGATTATTCTCAAAGCTGCGCTCAAAGCCGTGCCTATGTTATCTGAAGAAAACTACCCTATCTGGAAGGACAAGATGATCATGCTACTCGAACTCAAGGGTATCAAGGAAGCTCTTGAAGATGATTCTAAGACCCTCAGCTCGATCGAAGATATGGAAACTAGAGTAATTCTCCTCTCTTGAATCAATTCTATTACTCATAATAATGTTGTCACTCCATCAAACATCTCCTCGGCCCGACTCCTCTGGCAAACCATCAAAGAACAATTTGCTTCTTCTCAAACGGCCAATCGAGCTCGAGTATTCAACGAGTTCCTTTATCATCAATTCAAACCTGATTCCATCAATCTCTTCATTACCAAAACCAAGATATCTTTCAAGAAAATGATAGATGTTGGAATTGATCTCCCTGATGATATTCTATCCTACCTCATTCTCTTTAAATTTCCTCCTCCTCTTCATTCTCTTCGCCAACAAATCATGCACTCAGATAAAGCGGTTACAAAGGATCTTGTCTTAAATCACCTCACTCAACTCGACAACGAATCAAGAGTCAAATCCAAGGAAACGAAATTTAATGACACAGCTCTTGTCTCGTCACGTATTCCAAAGAAGCCTGTTCCCGCCGAGCAAAGATGTAGGAAAGGATTCCACAATCCAGCTTCACCTGATCACCCAGCGGAAAAGTGCTGGCATCTTCATGAACATCTAGCTCCCGAATGGTGGAAGGAATCGCAAGCCCGCTGGAGAGCCTCACTTAACACAAACTCAAAAACCAAAGAAGTAGCTCATTACATGGCGCTTCTTTCCACTTGGATTAAGGACGTCAATCCTCAAAATTGTATAATCCTGGACTCAGGCGCTTCTTTTCACATGTTCAACTCCCCCAATTTCTTCTGTCAGCTTGAGAATAATCCCGGTGAAGAATTCATCAGCACTGGAAAGGAAGGCGCGAAACTCCCAATCAAAGGAAAAGGAACCGTCAAACTATCTTGGAAGAATTCGGTGGTTAATCTTTCAAATTTCCTCTTTGTCCCAGATTTAGTGGTCAATCTCATCAGCCCCGGAGAGTTGATTACGAAGAAAAATTGCTTTCTTACCTCTGCTCAAAACCAGTTTCATCTTTCCACTAACTCGCAATGGGCTTTCTCTGGATACATCCGAGAGAATCTGTTCATTCTTAACTCCCCCTCTTGCATTGGTAACAATCTCAAATTCTGTCACCTGACTCTGAAAAATGCGAATCCCAACAACATCCATCACCTTCACCAATCGTTTGGACATGCGAGTCCTCACCGCCTCAAAAATCTTTTTCCCACTCTTTCAACCAAGACTATTTCTAACTATCAATGCAAAGATTGTGTATTTTCAAACATTTCCAAATCTCCCTTCAACAGCACCTCTACTTCCACTTCCAAACCTTTCAAAAAACTCCATATTGATTTGATTGGTCCAATCAATCCATCCTCTAGAAACGATATGAACTATATTATGACTATTATCAACAACTTCTCTGGTTATATTTCTGCAATACCTCTCCAAAACAAATCCAACGCGTGTCAACAGCTCAAAATAATCCTAAATCATGAAAAACAAAAACAAAACTGCTTCCCTGCTACTATCTGCACTGATGGAGGCGGTGAATTCACTTCTTCCGATCTCAAAGACTTCCTTAAAACTAACGCAATCCAACACTTGATTTCAGAACCGTGTCACCACAAACACAACGGAAAAGTTGAGAGGGCAAACCGTACTCTTACCAAATCCATCAGAGCAACCCTCCGAAGCTCTAAGCTACCACTAAATTTATGGGCTGAAGTTGCCAAGTCAGCATGTCTTGCCTTGAATCACATTCCTAAGGCTCCTAACGCTCTCTCTCCCTATCATCTCTTCATTGGCAAAACTCTTCCTGTCAGCTCCTTCCATCCTATAGGATCCAAGGTAGTATACCTTGACAATAGAATTAATTGTGGAGAAAAATTCAAAGATTGAGGACTACCGGGTACCCTGGTGGGATACAACCCCAATTTTTTATCTTATCAAATAATGAAACCTGACAGTTCCATTATTTCCACAAAGCACGTCAAAATACTAAAAATCGACTCACAATCAGAGAATGCAGTAATCTTGAAACCCTCTGATGAATCCTTGCAAATAAAAATTGATGATGATTTATTAATCCTTACTTCAAATCCTTCTGTCAACGTCAACAATCCGGATCCAATATCTGAAGATTCTCTTTCCTCTAATACTCTTTCTCCGAGTACCTCTCCGTCCTCTTCTTCAACCAAAACACCTAATACTCGCTCCTCTGACTCTGAATCAGACATGTCCGAAGACTTGACGCATCAACTCATTCATGGTTATTCTCTTCAAGATCGATCAGCGTTGAATCCTCCTCAACGGTATGGATATCATCACTACTACGTACCTAAATCCTTTGAACAAGCCAAAAGGTGTGCCGACGCTCTCAAGTGGGAAAAATCCATGGACAACAAACTCAATGGGATTGAAACACTTGAGGTCTGGGAAGATTATACTGGTCCAGCTCCCAAAAATCCTCTGAATACGACCTGGGTGTATCGCCTCAAAGACAACTTCCATGGAGACCCTCTTATCTACAAAAGCCGACTCTGCGTCCAAGGTTTTGATCAAATTTACGGACTGGACTATCAAGACACTTTCTCACCAACTGGCAAGGCTGCATCCTTAAGAAAAGCCTTACTGTTTGGTCTTTTTCACAATCATCCTATTACGCAATTCGACGTGAAAAGCGCTTTTCTCCATGCTCCTCTGTCCGACAAGGTTATTATTCAAAGACTCAAAGGCTGTAAAAGGAAATTGGAGTTTCTTATCTTGCGAAAATCACTCTATGGCTTAAAAAAAGCCCCATACTCTAACTGCTTGGATTCGAGAACAAGGATTCCACAAATCAATCTCCGATCCCTGCTTATACATCCACTCTAACTCAAACTTGGTCCTCTTTTTTCATGTCGACAATCTGATCCTGGTCGGTTGCAGGGACGATTTCCAAAATAAATTCCTCAAAAGATTTCCAAATTCAAGTCACCACGACCCAAATACAATCTTGGGCATGAAATTTGAACGTGTCGATAACAAAATACTCTTGTCTCAGCCAAAACACATTGAGCACGGATTGGACAAATGAAAGATGACAGAATGCAAACCGTTGTCCGTTCCTCTTTCAGCTAATATCAACTTAACTCCGGCCTCTGACGATGATCACAAAGAATTCAAGTCTCTGAATGTTAATTACAGATCTGCCGTATTCCTTATCAACTACATCGCGTGTCTCACCTGTCCGGACCTCAGTTTTGCGGTTTCCAGTCTCGCCCGATTTTGTGAAAAACCAGGCATTAGCCATTGGAGGGAAGTTAAGAGGTGTTGGAAATATCTCAACGCTACGAAAAATTTGAAATTGACCTTACAAGTCAACCATGACAGCACTCAAATTGAATGCTACAGCGACGCCACTTGGAGTGACGATTTGGAAACAAGACGCTCACAATCCGGCCATCTTTCTCTCCTTTTCAATTATCTCATTTCTTGGAGCAGCTACAGACAGCGCAATGTAACTCATTCCACTACTGAAGCAGAACTCAACCCTCTTGCCGACTCCTTTCTAGAAGCCATTTTGATGAGAAATCTGGTGGCTGAACTCTGGAAAAAGGATACTGCTCCCAGTGTTCATTACATAGACAATAAAGGTTTGGATGAAAAACTCAAAAAGTTTGGATGTAACTCCAAAACTTGCCATATTGACATCAAAACTAAAGCCCTTTGTGAAGAACTCAGTCTTGGAAATTTAATCATCAAGCTCACTCCAGCTACAGACATGAAAGCTGATGGACTTACAAAGGCGCTTCCTCTTTCATCTCTCTCCACTCTTCTACAGTTAATAGATCCATCATTTACGGCTCCAACTCCAATCTCACAAGTCACGGGGGTGTTAAATAATTTTCTACTCCTCTACTGCCGCTACGCCTTTCCTAAATGTCACATTCACAATGGCGCGGGCTACAGCACTGTCACAAATCCACTCTCCTCTTAAACGACTCAGTCTTTGGTTCCCGGCTCTGGTTCAGCACTGGTTCTAGGTACAATTGACTTGAACCTCAATTCTCCACAAAACTCCGAAATACAACAACCTTCAACTCACGCCACTCACCTGTCAGCTTCCGAACGTCTTCTCATCATCTGAACGAATCCTATCTAGTCTTTTATCTTTTCTTCTTCTTCTTTTATCTTTTCTTGTCTTATGTTATACTCCTTCTCCTCAGTTCAAATCTTATACTCTTCAACTCCATCGCTATCATACTCTGACTGGTAAGATTGTCATCTGTCGCCAAATCCTCAATTCCTGTCGACCTGATTATTGATATTCTTTTCTTTGAAGTTCCTCTTGCCGTGTTCCTCAAATATCTTCATCGGCCCTGATCCAGCTTGCTTCAGCACCGCTCATCTCAGCTGTCTTTTGCCTGATTTTTGTTTCTTTATCTTTTTCTTCTTCAAATTCTTATGTTTCTTTCACCATTTTTTTTACTGATGATTCTGCTGGCCTAGCCCTCTTTGTTCAATATCAATCAAAAAAATTTGTCAGCCAATCAACAGGGGATATCTGGATCTGGATTTTCTGCATCAGTCAAAAGAGCGCGCGCGTAAATACCCGAAGTGATTTCCTACATTTTTAAGGACAGTCCATTCAAAATATGTCCTAGGGCCTTCAATTCATTGAAACAAAATGAACATTTACTCAATGAAATCTTCATGTTCCTTTGAATAACACTCTTCAAGATAATTGCTAACCTACGCATATGTTCTTCACATGTCTCCGAAAATATAATGTCATCTATATAGATGATCAAACAACTCTGCATCAATTCCTTGTGAAATTAAAAATCCATCATTCTTTGGAAATGAGATGGTGCATTCTTTATACCAAATGGCATTCTCAGATATTCAAAAACACCTAAATGAAAAACTATTCTCAAAACCTTTCTGCTGTCCATATGCACAACATTCTTGTTAAATCCTATTAACACGTCCATAAAAGTCATATATATGTTGCTTGATGAAGTTTACTTAGGGATTCAAAAATCTTGGGAATAGGATACCTATCTGGTGTAGTATAAGAGTTGAGGGCTCTAAATTCACCAACCATTCCCTATTTCCCATTATGCCAGGCTATTATCACTGGTGTGTTAATGTCAACCTCTTCATTAGCTTCTACCTTTGTGATAACTCCTATTCTCAGAAATGTGTTTATATGTTCCTTAAGTGCTTCTCTGCTCCTTGGGCTAGCTGGAAATGAATTTTCCCTCATGCAGGTAGATAAGGCTTATCTATATTTAAAGTTATTTTTAGATAATATCATCCTATAGATCCAAAAGGCTCATCAGCAGTAGCAAATGCTCCTCTATTTTCAAACAATGTTTTTAGCAGATTGCTTTTCTATTGATCACTTAGTAATTAATTGATATTAGATTTATTACTCACTTGTTCATTAAAATCTCCCTCATTAAGGTGATCCACAAAATTAAGCTTTCCCTGACCAAAAGGAAACTTAACACTGTCACCAAAAGTAAAGTATGAAGCTTCTTTACTTTGGAACAAATTGAAGCAATACTCTTTCATGTAGTCACTCCCTATTATGAAATATTCTATGGAAGTATTATCAATTACTACAAATACAAAAATGAATAGAAATGAATCAAAGAATAGCTTGTCTTTGATTTTTCCCTGTGAAACTAATGACCCAGAGCAAATACGCAATTTCACATCAGGTGCATTTACCAAAAATTTCCTCCAATTTTTACAGAATTTATCCAAATAATCCTTACTTACTATCAACCTACATTCTTCACTGTCCAACAGGACCTTAAAAGGGTTATCAAAAAACTTCATTGTGACTAATTCATTATTTGCCTTAATGGAGTTTATGCAGCCTATGATGGGTTCCTCCTATTCCCCTATGGAAATTTCTGACTCAGATTCTTCCATATAAGTATTACCTGTATCAGCACTATTATGATTGACATTGTTAATTTTACTTTTTTTTTGTGGGCATTTTCTGGAGGTATCTCCTACCTTACCAAAAGTGTAGCATGATATATCCATGTTTGAGACAGGATTCTTGACAACAGTTTTATCCTTTTATGTGTTTAAAAATTGTTTTATTTGGCTTGTTAACTCTTTTTCCTTCCTAGTGATGTATCCTCTACTATATCTTCTGATATGGTGATCAAGTTTGAAAAATCAGCATCTGCTATTATAATTGTTTTAACTGCAGAGGAGATTTCACCATCCATTAGTGAAAGTAGCTTAAAGTTGATTCTATCTTGATCTAATTATGGTTCAAAGGCTCTAAGTTTCTTCTTTTGTTTTTTAACCCAATTAGCAGGAAAGTTAACACCAGGTATAAAATTATCATTATCAAAGGAATTCATGCAATTTCTTTTCCAATTTGGTGTACCAAAATTTCTGTGCAACTATTTTTCCCAGAAGTTCCACCTCTGTACTCCAACAGCATTTATCCTGTCTCTATACCAGTCTGAAGCTATGCCTTTAAACAAAATGCTTAACCTGCTAGTGATCAGGGTATCTGGCAAGTTGGTATCCTCTTGCAGTGTATCAATCTGTCATAACCGTATTTCTGACAATCCTTTGACTAAACCAATCCAACCACTTCATCAAACTCACCCTCATATCAAACCCAACTTCACTACTCCTGTACCTTCCACCGGATAGTACCACCTCTGCATCTCTTGCATTCTCCATCCTCTTCCACCAGCTTCACCCTCTCCCTGTATGGTATAAGCTCTATGTCCATGTACACCTCACCTTTCATGTGATTCAGCCAACCTTCTCAGGACCCCTCCCTCCCCCATGGCTTGGCACAACCTTCATCAATCCTCAACCCAATTGGTATATGAGTTAGTACATACTACACTTAGTATATACATAGTACATACTCTCCACTGTCTGTCCATCCCATACTCCCAGGACTCCAGATCAGTACATGTCAAACCTTCCTGTATAGGCCCATCAACCAATTAGTCAACTGCAGCCTCCAGCCCAATCAGTAAACATGTAATACCATGGGAACTCCAACCTGCAACACCAGCCACTCATCCCTCAAGGCCTCCTTCTCAGATCTCATATAAACCGGCCTCTACTTCCCTCCTGGACTAATTCCCCCCAAGGAATTAGTATAATACTTCTTACTGGTTAGTCCCTCTGCCAGTAGGTGTCATATAAGCACAAGAAAATCATCACCCAGCCTGCTTAACTCATATCACCTTGCCCCTTCCTGGTGTTACTCTTATAGGATTCAAAAACTCTCTCTTCAACAACCTCCTGGACTGGTCTTCTCATCCTTCCTCTTCTCATCACTTGTACTCCTCCTTTCATCTCCTTCATTGAAATCCAATCAAACATCCTTGAGTTCTATGAGTAGTAGTGCCTGTGCCTTCAGCCCCTTGCACGCCAGGGGCAGTGGTGACGTTATACTAATTCCTTCACCTTAATTACTGCCCACTCTCTACCTCTCAAATCATCACCTTCAACCAACTCCATCCCATCCCATCTTCAACCTTGGATAATACTGCCTACGCGTGTTGTGGACCAGTGTGTGATTGAGCTTAACAGTGTGCAGCCTTTCACGTTTCCAAAGGAGTGTTATACAAGTTGTGGCTACCCCTGCGGAAGCTATCCATTCCCCTCATCAACTGCTCATTGGCCAAATCCCTCAATTTTCCTCTTCAACATCTTCAACCCTCCGTTTCAACCCTTCCTCAAGAGATTTTTCAATGCTTCTTTGACTATTCCTAGGCGCCTCCTTGACGTAAATTCGAAGCAATCATGGCGCCTTGGGCCGCCCTTTGACGCCCCTTGACACACTTCGACGCACTTCGACGCTTCAACCTTACTTTGACGCTTCAACCCCGCTTTGACACAGCTTTTACTCGCCTTTGACACTGCCTCGAATCGCCTTCGACGCGCCTTCAAAATTTCTTCGACGCCTTCGACGCGCCTTCAACATTACTACAAAGCCTTCGACGCGCCTTCAACCATCTTTGTCTATTTTCAAAACTTTCCTTTGAAGCTTGTTCTACGCTTCTTCGAAGCTTCTTGGACGCCTTTTTGACGCCAGTTTGAAGCATTTACAACGCCCCTCAAAGCCCTACGGCGCCCCTACGATGCACTTTCGGCGCCCCCTTCCTTCAAAATTTCTGGGAACTTTCTTCATTGAAAATTGGCCATTCTTCCTCAAATCTTCTCTGAGTACTTTTTTTGGGTCATTTCTCTTCTCTGGCATATTTGGACACCATTCCAGCCCAACGTGCACAACCTTCATTAATTTCAAGTCCACCCCTCACCAGAGCAGCAAGAGGCAGAGGTTCTGTCATCAACATCTCCAATCAGGACCATAAAACTCCTTAAGCTTGTAGACGTGGAAGGACCCCTTCAAACCTTCCAATTCCATCATGCTCCACTTCCATGGACACTGGTATCCTTCCGCGGGCTCCTCCTAGAGCTTCTCTTTCTCCTGCCCCACCTGCAGTTAGTCCTATCACTAATCGTGTAATTGGTCAATATCCCCAAGCATCCTTTGGATTAGATTCTCCATCTTAAGATCCCAGCATCATTCCTATTCTGGAAGGCAAGGACAAGGAAGGAAGTTAGGACTCAGAATTTGATTCAAGGATTGTAAATAATCTTAATTCACAAACTATGGAACCTCAAGAAGCATTGTCACCTTCAGCTTCAACTTCAATCCCTGGACCTCAAACCCAACCTCAACCTCCAACATCTGCTGTGGATCCCAATCTATTAGCCCTTCTCCAGACCATTACTTCTGCTTTGGCAACACTCTCTCAACCCCCATCAACCAGTACTTCTCACTCTGGCACCTTCAAGTCTCCTTCCATGAATGCTCTGGATATGTTTGAAGGCAACAATCCTAGCAAACTCTGACCATTCCTCCAATCTTGTGAACTCATTTTTGCAAATGATGAAGGAACCTTTAGCGTGGACCGGAAGAAGGTACTCTTTGCAGCTTCCTACCTTTCTGGAAGTGCCAATCGATGGATCCAACCCTATCTGGCTCACATTTCCAACCAAGAGCCCTCTTTCCTCCTCAACCCATGGTCCCACTTCACAGAGCAACTTCACACCCTCTTTGGAAACAGACTAGAAGTGTTCAAGGCTGAAAAGGAACTGGTGAACTTGAAGATGAAGGACTCTGGCTATGCTTCAACCCACATCACTGAATTTTGATCACTTATGACCAAAGTCTCTGGGTGGGGTGATAGAGCCTTGTACTTCCATTTTCAACAAAGCCTTCCTTCACGCTTTTTGGACCAACTAGCAGGGTACAATGGCTCTCAAAAAACTTTCCAGGACCTTATGGATATAGTTTTGGAATATGATACAAGGTATCATGAAAGGGTAAAAGAAAAATCCTCTTCTCTCATTAATTCTCAACCACACAGTTCTTCTCAATCTCAATCTACCTCTAATCAACCTTACAAGGGTAGCGGTGAGGGTAGGGAGCATGACCAGTCCCCAGAAAAGTCAACTTCAACTACCACATTTACCAGATCCTCTTTGGACCTAGGTCCAGATGGAAAACTCAAGGCAGATGAAAGGGCAACAATAGAGAGGGAAGGCTTATGCTTATATTTTGGTTGTAAAAACAAGACAGAAGACTGTAGAAAGAAACCTGTCAACTCATCTTCTTCTCCTAACCCGGCACCTTCCAGTGCTTACCCAAGGCCAAACCAAGATTAGGCTCACCCTTTTCTTCCTCTTTTTCAAGGCTTATCTCTATTGTTTGTTTGATTCAGGTGCAAATCAATCTGTAATGGCCAATTCACTGGTTCAAAAGTATCTATACCTTACAGCCCCTTCCTTCTGGGCAAAAAAATTTCATCTTTCCAATCTCAGCCAATAAAATCTACTTCCAAATGATTTTACTTACTTCCTTTCCTAGCTTTGAATGGGAACCCCTTCAAATCAATGCTCCATCCCCTGAAACCTTCACCCTGGGAATTGACTGTCCTCATCACTGGAATCCAGAGGCAAACTTGGAAGATGGGGCTGATCACCTCAAGACACCAACTAACCACTGACCTTCCCTCCAATCCTTTTGAACTCAACCTGGCATCACTGCCTACAGCTGTCCTTCCCTTCAACTCTGCCTTTGGCGCTGCAGCCCAATGCATTTTGCCTTACTTCAGAGCCTTTTTCAATTCCCCAACACAACTTCCAATTTCCTTTGAGTTCAACACTCTTTCCACTTGATTGGATATTCATTGATCCTTTATTTTTTCACAGGAGGAAGATATACTGGAATCATCCTTGCATAAAATGCAACTGGTTACTGCTTCTGATGTTTCTCTTTGTTACTGATGAAGTTCCTGAAGAATCAGAAACCGTTTTAAAGAAAGTTACTCTTGATTTCCATTCATTCCTAGATTCTCTTCTCCCAGGTTAAAGCAGACCAACTCTCTTCACACCGCGCTTACTCCACCATGTTGGACTGGAAGGGCTCACACCTCCAGTTGGGATTGTCTTTTAACTACCTCACAATGAAAATTCAACCCTATAAGCCTACATAGCAGAGAATTTCAAGAAAGGTTTCATCCAGCCTCAGCACTTCAAGCACTGAAGAACCTTTCCTTTCTTCTTTCAAGAAGAAGGATAGTGGTTTACAATTATGTGTTGATTTTTTCAAATCTGACGCTGTTATCCAGGAGAACCTTAACCCATTTCCTCCAATGACTTTCACTGACTTTCTTTCCAGGTTCTACCATCCTCACCCAAACTGATCTCGGGGTGCTTACCCCTTAAGCATCACAGGCCTTTGCTTTACTAACTGATCTTTCTTCTCTAAAAGTATTTCCATGTCTTCCAAAGCTCTCATCAGAATACAAGGGTAGTTAATGATACTCCTTTCCTTCTTCAACACTCACTTACATTCTTTGGAAGTTCTTCATTGAATTCACCTGGCCTCCTGTCACGTTGGGACAACGTGTTTCCAGACGGGGGAACGCATACTCTGAAAAAAATCCTGATGAACTTGAAACTTCTAAACCTTTTTACCTCTCTTTGATAATTCTTAAAGCTCAACTGAGTGAATTGACCAAAAATGAACAAGCTTACAAGTTACTCCAGGATATTATTCATAGATTAAAGAAAGGGAATGAAGTGAATAACAATTCTATAGATTCCTACAGTTGCTTAATCCTGTTCATGGTTAAAGAGGGTATACCCAACATTCTGACTAACTAAAGCTAGAATTAATTCTTCAATCAACCAAACTCCTTTGATCAAGATCAAAACAGCCTATGGATAAGTATAGGAACTATGCTGACCTTAATAGAAACTGAATTCCGAAAGGCATCCATCCTGGGAATTAAGTATGACTATCTTCAATGAAAATCACTACTGACAGACCTTCCAAGATAGCTCTTTGAGCATTGGTTGGGAACCTTTTCTTATTTTGGAAAAATTAGATACTCCTGCTTCAAATCCAAAACCCTGATCAATTCATCCATCCATCCATCCATCCACCCACCCATTCAACCATGCTCAATCTCACCAACTACCTTCTGGGAACCTACATCCAACTTCATCACTTCTGGATTGCACTTCTTCTCCATCAATTCATTTTGATCAATCATTCCAAACCCAAATAATCCTATAATACTTTTTCCAAATCCACTTTCCAATCAATCATCTCCTAAATCAAATCAAAACCAAAAGAACAGAAAATACAAATAATAAATAAAGTATTTTCCTTCCTATCATTCACCTTCCAAATAGTCTTTTCCATCCTAAATATGATATCAGAAAATACTTCCAAATCAAAATATCCTTCAGTCCACCTATCTATTCCTTTTCCATCCCTCATATTCCTTCTTCCTTCAAATAATCAATCCTAAAATCCATCAACATCAAATCACCATTATCTTCAATCATCCATCCCAAACATTCCTGGAAACCTTCCAACTTCACTTCTGGATATTCATCACCATCAGCACTTCAAACCAATCTTTAATACACCAGAAACCTCCAATAAGCTTTCATCTCAAATACTTCCAAACTCTTCGACCATCTTTCAGAACCTCCTCTTTTCATTCTCTCTTCTCTTCCTTTATGTTTTTCATTCTCTTCATTTTCATCCAATCTCTTCAGGAGGACTCTCATCATCAACCCAGTCCAAGGAAGAATCCCCCTCAGTCCCTTTTAAATACCCTCCAATCCTCTCCAACCCCCTTCAAGTCAAACTTTGAAGTCAAACCAGTCAAACTTCAAAGTCAAACCAGTCAAACTTCAAAGTTGAACCAGTCAAACTTCAAAGTCAAACAAGTCAAACTTTGAAGTCAAACTTTGAGCTTCAAGCTTCAAACCAGTCCAACTTGTGGAACGTGGAACTTCAAACTAGTCAACTTGCCTAACTTCTCAAACTTCTCAAACTTCAAATCTCCAACTTCAAACTTCAACCTTTTAAACTCCCATTCTAACCTCAGACTTGGAGTCCCAGACACTGTGCAATACTTCACATGCTTCAAGCTATTCAAACTTGCTTCCAAGCCTGCCAGCTTCCAACCAGCAAGTAAAGCAGACCTCAATCCTCACCCAGAGCACATCCTTCTTTGGGCATCAGGAGCTGCCCCTTCCCTTTCAGGGGGGGGTACTGTCATAACCGTAGTTCTGACACTCCTTCAACTAAACCAATCCAATCTCTTCAGCAAACTCACCCTCATATCAAACCCAACTTCACTACTCCTGTACCTTCCACCAGATAGTACCACCGCTGCATCTCTTGCAGTCTCCATCCTCTTCCACCAGCTTCACCCTCTCCCTGTATGGTATAAGCTCTATGTCCATGTACACCTCACCTTTCATGTGATTCAGCCAACCTTCTCAGGACCTCTCCCTCCCCCATGGCTTGGTACAACCTTCATCAATCCTCAACCCAATTGGTATATGAGTTAGTACATACTACACTTAGTATATACATAGTACATACTCTCCACTGTCTGTCCATCCCATACTCCCAGGACTCCAGATCAGTACATGTCAAAACTTCCTGTATAGGCCCATCAACCAATTAGTCAACTGCAGCCTCCAGCCCAATCAGTAAACATGTAATACCATGGGAACTCCAACCTGCAACACCAGCCACTCATCCCTCAAGGCCTCCTTCTCAGATCTCATATAAACCGGCCTCTACTTCCCTCCTGGACTAATTCCCCCCAAGGAATTAGTATAATACTTCTTACTGGTTAGTCCCTCTGCCAGTAGGTGTCATATAAGCACAAGAAAATCATCAACCAGCCTGCTTAACTCATATCACCTTGCCCCTTCCTGGTGTTACTCTTATAGGATTCAAAAACTCTCTCTTCAACAACCTCCAGGACTGGTCTTCTCATCCTTCCTCTTCTCATCACTTGTACTCCTCCTTTCATCTCCTTCATTGAAATAAAATCAAACATCCTTGAGTTCTATGAGTAGCAGTGCCTGTGCCTTCAGCCCCTTGCACGCCAGGGGAAGTCATGACACAATCCAAGATATAAATTCTCTATGATTGTATTCTGCTTCACCTGGATAATTAGGCCACTCATTAATCTTGGGCAGACCCTGCAGAATTTGTTTAAATACTTTATTATCCTGCACTGGCTGTTTATGATATGATAAACTGCTTTTTTTTCTTCAGTCATCTCCCTAGATTTATCTTGCCTAGTGTTATCTTGAAAATTTGGTGGAATGTGTCTCACTTGCTTGGCACCATCCAACATGTTGGACATATTTAGACTGCCCTTCTCAAGTTTGTAATTCAATTGAGTTTTATTATGACTCAGTCAATCAATTAAATATCTATAGTTGGATCTTTGCAGTGACAGCTCTTCCTCCATCAAATAAAATTTTTTATTGATGTCATTCTCCAACAACTCAATGTAGTTTCTCAATTTTATAACAGCTGATGTTAAAGAATTCATTCATTCCTTGGTATAATGGAGGAAGACTTACATTGTCACTTATTTCACCAATCATTGCTTCTGATTTATTGAAATATTTGTTATGCAACTTATTTAATCGTAATTCAATGGTTTTATTTGGCAAATCTTCTAGTTCTTATATTGAAGCAGCCAGGACAGATTTAAAACTTAGACTATCAGACATGATATAATCATATTCATGAATTATTGAAGCAAAGCCCTCTTTATAATACTTATTGGCGTGTACTACTTCTTTTTTAATTTGGAGATTCTCATTAGAAAAAATACCACAAACATTTTCTAAAATTATTTCAGAATCTACAGATAGCACTACTTATTCATTCTCTTGGGTCTTTCTTCTTCCAAGAATTGGAAACCTTCTTGGAGAGATCTGGCCATACCTATCATCTCTCCATAAATAGAGTTCCCGTGATCTCTCCTCTTTCTCATCCTCATTTTTCTCTCTTGATGGGGTTGGGAGGAAGTCTCTAAGGGAACCTGGGAGGTGGATTCTTGAGCTGATTTGTTTGTTGGAACCAATCTTTTTACCTTTGGTTTGGGGTATATTGGTTTGTTGTTCTTTTTTGGATCCCAATTGTCTGTCTCTTTCAATACTTGATCCCTCCATATGATTTTTCTCAAGGCTCCTTAAGTGCTCAGTGCCTGTGTAAGTTATGTGCCTTGATTCTGCACCTTGTCTGCTGCCACTGCCTTCAGGTACTTCATTTTGTTCTGGCTGTGACAGGTCAAAAGATTGGCTACAAGGGCTGTCTCTTCTGACGCTTTAAATCTCCTGGGGGCGCCAGCTCAGCGCCTTTGCTCCTGGTATTCATAGTAATTATTTTGAAAAAAAAAAATAATTTTTTATTTTAATTATTTTTTTTTCAGTTTTGAATGAATCTAACCAGTCAAAAATCTTTACTTTCATTGAGATGTTCTTATGAGAGATGGTTCACTAAATATATGTGTTTAGATCTCTGTTGATGGAGTTCTGGATCTTTTGGTTGCGTCAGCAACACTGAAGTCTGTGCTACCTCAATTGGTCATTTGTAGGGAGCTAGGTTCTGTAATGAAACAATGCGCTCTGCCTTGATTTTCAGGCAGAAAAGAATCTATCAATAACTGATTGGAGACTATCAAAAGGCAGGTTGTGATTTTATTGGCTGATGATTTGGGATATACAGCCTATATTACTCACTTGTTGTTCCTTGGCCTGATTTTCTTATAACAATTTGTCCTAGGAACTATTGGATTGTTGGTTTTTTTTTCTTTGGAAAAAAACTTGTTTGGTCTATTGCTATGGACTCTTCTTCAACAGAAGGGTGAGGTTCTGGGCTCTTTAGGCTTGCATCGCTTGAACCTTGACTTTTTGAGCTTATAAGGTCTTTGTTGATGATTGCCTATCAATTGAGCTCTATCAATTGTCCTTCCAACTTAAAGGTCTGCTTTTCCCAGGTTCTTTCCACCTATTTTCATGGTTTTGTCTCAAATTTTAAGGTTGTAACTTTAAAGATTGCTTATTATCATACCTTTGGAGATATAATACTCCACTTTAATTTTTTTGGATTTCTTTTTTAAAAAAACTCACTTATTTTATTTTTATTGATTCTTATTATCTTTTTCTTTTTTTTTTAAAAAAAAAAAAATTGATTAAAATAAACCCAATTCATGTTTCTTATCAATGTTTTCAAGTTTTTTGGATGTATGAATCACAAAATATAACTGTTGTGTACTTTTACAGAATTTTCAGAGTTCAAAAAACCAGTTCTTTCAAAAAGAAATTCTCTAATTTTTTCTGAACAATGTAGCTAGTCAGTAATATAACTGATAAAACTATTCTAAAATTAATTAATTAAATAATCAGGAATTATTATAAGGGTCTTCAATTTGTTGAGACCAAAAAATTTTAAGAGTTATAACCTCTATTTCACACAGGTCCTGTGGTCATAACTGCTAATTAAGACAAAAGATGAATTAAATCAGCTTTAATGACTTCAATAACTTTTGCAAAGGCTTAAACCATACAAACTAAAATAATACCAAGGTATTAGGAGTACCATAGCCAAACCTTAAAACTTTTTAAAAAAGGCAAGTGGCCTGGATTTAATTGTTAGAATTATGGCCAGCAATTAGCTTAAGCAAATTAGCAGTATTTAAAGCAAAAGAAATGCTGGACACTGGGTGTCAATATTGTCTAATGGGGCTCTCACAATGGGGAAATATCTTGGATGAATTTGATTGGAATGATGAATGAATGGACGGAAAATAGCAGGGAGAAGGGCTCCTTAAGTACAAAAGATTGACCTCTTGTGAGCCCATGATACAACAAGCCAAAAGGCAAATTTTTCGCCCCAAAAGAGCTCTACAGGCTCTACTGGCCTTGTTACTTGGTTTGGACTACATCAGCCCACATGGCATCAGTCCCTGTACCCTTACAACCAGCCTATTCCGGTTATGTCTGGTGTTTCCACCTCAATGGGGCTGAACCAGCCCCTTAACTGTTCAATCCCCTTGGCTGGTTGTCCTTTACAACCAGCCATGATGACCTTTATTGCCTTGTTTACGGGCTGGTTGCCTCATGCAGCCAGCCCCTGGCCCCTCAAATGGGCCAGGTGGGACCCAGGGCACACCTGGGTCTGGTCTCAGACTCACATGGGGGGGGTGTGACCAGCAGACATGCTGTCCCCCCCCTCTTTCTCTCAAATCCCTGGTGGGGGCGGTCAAATCCCCTCACCAGGGGCCCTGGGGGTTGATACCCCCAGGGCGTTGTCAAGTAAATTGGCCTGGGAGATGATCAGGTCCGCCAAGGCCCATTGCTCCTCCCCCTTGGTAAAGGGGGGGGGAGAGCGCCCCTATCCTGTTTGTTTGCATTAACCAATTGATGGTGGGGGGGGGTGATGAAATCCCCCCCACCTGCCAGTCGCTACTCTTGCAGCTGGCACCGCCACCTCCTTGGGCAAGGGGGTGGTCAGGTCCCCCCTGCCCTGACCGACCACGCTGTTGCGGTTGGTTGCTTGCTGGTTCAACCCAGCCAGCCTGCACCCATCCCCTTCACAATGGCGAGCAAGGTGAGGGGGTGCAAGCTGGGGCGGAAAGCCCCAGCTCCCTGGCGCTAGTTTCCTAGCGCGACCAGCCGGGCCTGCGCGGCATCCCTCGGCCGAGCAACAGCCCCCCGGCAGGCCATTGGGGCCCGCGTGGGCCGCACCAAGGAACACAGGCGGCCCCAAACGGGCCGCACCGCGGGCAGCGGCCCCAAGCGGGCCCCAGCAGAGGCGGCGGCCCCAATTTCATTTGGTGGGCCATCCCGTCTGGCCAAGTATGTCCATAATAAAGCTTGGGCCCTTTTATGCCCAAATAAGCCCATCTGCCTTGGGTGGCCCATCCACCCTGGAGGGCCCGTGAGGGCCTGTGTCCCAAAAGACCATAAAAACGTGTTTTGACGCCCAAATGCCCAAAACCAATAACACCCACATAGGCACTCGTGGCCCATGTGATGTACAATGGGCCATGGAGGCCCATTTCTGTATCCCATTTGGATTACACACTCCTATGCACATTACCTGAGTGCATCCGCATTTTAACACACCCCCTTAATTGGAAAGGGATGCCATACGCATACTAGACACAAAACCTTCATGTTTGTTCCTATTTAACGCCTTAGTTAAGATATCCGCAATCATTGCCCCAGTAGGCATGTACGGTACCACTATCTCTTTGCAGTTAACTGCATCCCGTATATAGTTATAATGAACATCAATATGTTTCTTTCTAGAATGGAACACTTGATTTTCTGCCAATGCAATGGCACTCTGGTCATCAGAATACAACAACGCAAACCCTTGTGGTTTATTAGTATCCTCTAAGACCTTTCTCCACCATTTTGCTTCCTGTGAAGCTGACAAGTACGCTCTGTACTCTGCGTCTGTTGATGAAAGAATTATTGCTGACACCTTTTTAGAAATCCAAGACACCAGATTCTTTCCTAAGAACAATACAAAACCACTTGTTGATTCCCTAGTGTTACCATCTGCTTGACTTGCATCAGAATAACCAAACAAGTCAAAGTTTGATCACTTTGAAAACTGCAGTCCCAGACTGCTTGTTCCTTTAAGATACCTCATAACTCTCTTAAACGCTAACAAATGCCTCATGCATGGTTTCTCTAAGTGTTGTGACAAAATCCCAATTGCATAATTAATATCTGGCCTTGTACACTGCCCCAAATAATTCAAAGATCCAATAGCTGATCTATAATCATTCCCAGATTGAACACACTCTAGATGCTCTTCATCTTTAGACTTTTCTAACCAAATTTTAGACTGCATTGGAGTAAAAAACTCCTTTGCATCTTCTAAGCCATACTGCTTAATTAGAGCTGACACATAATGGTTCTGATCCAACCTGATCCCATTCTTGCTCTTACTAACTTTCATTCCCAGCACCAGCTGTGCAAGACCACAATCTTTTATCTTGAACTCCTTTTTGAGTGTCTCCATGACTCTCTCCTTACCATTCCCAATAATGATAATTTTATCAAACCATACAAGCAAAATTGCATCCTTTCTCACAAAGAGACAAAGGTCAGCCAAACTTGTTTTGAAACCAATCTCTATCAGTTTCATGCTCATTGTATTATACCATGACCTAGCTGCTTGCTTCAATCCATACAGGGATCTACACAGCTTGAGGACATACTCCCCTTTATCTGCTGAGAGGAAACTTCTCACACAGATTTTCTTCATAGTTTCTGGCTTGGTCTCAACCAGCCATTCCTTGAAACCATCAGGAATTGACATATAAACAGTCTCTTCATCTCCAAGTTTTGCATTCAAGTATGCAGTCACAAAAGCAGCCTGTCTGATTTCTTCACCCAACTCCACTGCCAAAGCAATGATGTACCTGAAGGTGGACAGCCTTCCAGTTGGAGAGAAAGTCTCCTGGTAATCAATACCCTCTCTCCGTTTGAAGCCCTGTGCAACGCATCTAGCCTTGAACCTCTTTAAAACTCCATTAGTATCAAACATCTTTGTTAACACTAATATAGACCCAACAATGGTCTATCCTTTTGGAACTGAATCCTGCTTAACCACTTCAAACACACTATCATTCTCTAGAGAATAAAATTCCTCAAAAATAGCTGTCTTCCAATTGGCTCTCTCATCAGAATTCATAGATTGGCCAAAGCTATTTGGGTTAAATCTATTACCCATTTCTGAACTCAAACGTAGAATCTCATTAAGCATACACTGTTCCAGAAGTGTATCTTCCTCATATTCTGCAGAAGCATAATGGGAATTCCATTCCCCATACCTATCAACAGGCATTCTCATCCTTCCACTCCTTCTAACTGGAGGTGGAGGCTCATCAGGTTCTGATTCCACAGACTCCCCTGAAGTGGGTACTAAACCCTCCTGTGGCACGTCTGCCACCTCAATATCATCACTAATGATATTCCCTCCAGCCTCTGCTGGGAAAATAGGCTCCAATGCTATTTCCTGCTGTGATTCCTGAACAGAACTAGGTTCACCCCTTTTGAGTGGAAAGGTAATTTCTTCAAATTTTACATCCCTACTACGGATAACCTTTCTTGTCCCTGGACAATAAATCCTGTATGACTTACTTATTAAGTCATAGCCCACAAGTGCCCCTGTTCTGGCTCTAGGATCTAAATTTCCAACCATCTCATTATGGTGGACACTATAATACACCAAGCAACCAATTGTTCTTAGGTGTGATGTTTTGGGGTACAACTTCCAAAACTGATAATGAGGACACTTCCCATTAACACTTACAATATTGTGCAACAGACACACTGTGCACACCAACTCAGCCCATAAAAACCTTGGTAGACCAGATTGAGCCATAATAGTTCTGACTTTGTCCAATAAAGCCCTATTCATCCTCTCAACTATTCCATTGTTTTGTGGAGTACTAGAAGTAGTAACTATATGAGTGATACCATAATCATTCAATAGTTTCTCACAATCTTTACTCACAAACTCACCCCCTCCATCAGTAATAACCCTCTTGATCTCCCTCATCAAACCATTCTGTTTCCAGACTTTGAAGATTACTGAAACCTCCTCTGTGGTTTGATCCTTTTATCTTATTGGTTTTACCCAAACAAAATTAGTTGCTGTATCAACCAAATTCATGAAGTATCTTGCCCCTCAAACAGACACTGGTGAAAATGGCCCTGCCAAATCAATGGAGAATTCCTCTCTAGGAACTTCTGTGTGGGCTCTACTCTTTGAGAACAAATTCCTGGTCTTGGCCCCTAAGGTACAACTCTCACAGTTGCTGTCCTTTACCTTATGGTCACTTCTATTGTGAGTAAAAGTGCTCAGAGCTGAAAACTTGAACAAGTCATCACAGAGCAACTTATTACAAACTTGTCCACTCAGGATAGTTCTCCCATTCAAATCAATAACAAACTTATCTTCTTCAAGATAACAAATCTGGAAACCCTTTTTCCAGAGCACTCCAAGAGACACAAGGTTATAAGGCAGATCTGGTACATAGAACACTTTGTCAAAAATTATTTTGAAACCCATGTGATTTGCAAGAATAACTTTTCCAATCCCCTTAATCTGGATTGTTCTTCCTTTTTGGCCAATATTTAAAACACCACCAAAATCTCTAAGATTTGAAAACAAATTTGGCTCAAAAAACATGTGGTCTGTACAACCAGAATCAATCAAAACAAGAACATCCTCCTTCAATTGAAGAATTAAGAGTGACAAACACTCAGGATCCATGTTCAGCCCAGATGTCTTGAACTTAGCAATACTAGATCTAGCTTCCCCCACAAATTGTTTACAGTTTCCAAATTTCAACTTAAAAAATCTATTGAAAACAATCCCCTTTTGATGAACAGAGTCACCAGCATACTTTGACTTGAGAATTTTCTATAAAAAACTCCCCTTCCTCTTCTGTCCCTCCAACAGAGTATCAGCAACCCATGTTACATGATGCTCATCCAAGTGTCTAAGAATAAGATGATAGGCCTTCTTCTCCACCTCTGAACTGATCAAAGTATCATCTCCTTTCATAATATCCCCACAACAGATGTTATCCAACTCACTGTCCATAAGGAAAGCCCAAGAATTATAGTTCTGACTATTCAAAACTATCTTGGTGGAGCTGGACTCCGGGATATAAGAAATCTTCTTGGAAAACTTGAGGTCCTTGAGGTTGTCCAAAGTAAGGTATAAGGGTCTATCTTGCTTGGAGATCATGATGATGATGGTACTGATAATGTGTTAAAATTATGGCCAGAAATTAGCTTAGGCAAATGAGCAGTATTTAAAGCAAAAGAAATGCTGGACACTGGATGTCAATATTTTCTAATGGGGCTCTCACAATGGGGCAATATCTTGGATGAATTTGATTGGAATGATGAATGAATGGATGGAAAACAGCAGGGAGAAGGGCTCCTTAAGTAAAAAAGATTGGCCTCTTGTGAGCCCATGATAAAACAATCCAAAAGGACAATTTTCCGCCCCAAAAAAGCTCTACAGGATCTAGTGGCCTTGTTACTTGGTTTGGACTACATCAGCCCACATGGCATCAGTCCCTGTACCCTTACAACCAGCCTATTCCGGTTATTTCTGGTGTTTCCACCTCAATGGGGCTGAACCAGCCCCTTAACTGTTCAATCCCCTTGGCTGGTTGTCCTTTACAACCAGCCATGATGACCATTATTGCCTTGTTTACGGGCTGGTTGCCTCATGCAGCCAGCCCCTGGCCCCTCAAATGGGCCAGGTGGGACCAGGGCACACCTGGTTCTGGTCTCAGACTCACATGAAGGGGTGTGACCAGCGGACATGCTGTCCCCCCCCTCTTTCTCCCAAATCCCTGGTGGGGGCGGTCAAATCCCCTCACCAGGGGCCCTGGGGGTTGATACCCCCAGGGCGTTGTCAAGTAAATTGGCCTGGGAGGTGATCAGGTCCCCCCAGGCCCATCGCTCCTCCCCCTTGGTAAAGGGGGGGGGAGAGTGTCCCTATTGAGCAATAAATATTTGGAGGTTCTTTTGGAACCTTTGGGACTTTTAATGATGACTTTTTCTTGAAGATCTGCGTGGAGAAAAGCAGACTTAACGTCGAATTGAGTTATCCAGAGCAAGAAAGAAAGGCCAAAGACAAGAGCAATTTGAAGCCAGGCAGCTTTTCCTGTAGGTGAGAAAGTGTCTTGATAGTCAAGGCCGTAGATTTCATTGAATCCTTGAATGCAGAGTTGTGTTTTGTATATTAAAGGATTGTTTTGGCAGTTATCCTTGAGACAATACACCCACGTAGTGTTTAGTGGATTGATGGGTTCGGGACTGTTGAACCTTCATAGACTCAATACCATTGAGTCCCACATCCATACATGATTCCCAAAAGGAGGAGTATGAGCATTTCTTGGCTTGTTCAAAAGATTTGGGAACAAAATAGTGATGGAAACCGTACTGTAGAGGTTTATTTAGTTTAGAGCAATCTCGGAGAACACGGATTGACTTGTTAGATATTTCAGGAACCAGTTCTTCATTGAGTTGCTCCTCTACCTCCGACTTGTTAGAAGAGGCAATTTTGGTTTTGTTTTCTGCAGATGATTGAGGTTGAGAACATGCAAGAGCCTCTGAATTGAAAGGTTGGACTAGTGGAACATTGTCCAGATTGGAAACCGGAATTCTTTCTTTTTCAATCAAGAGTTTGTTGGTAGATGAGGGAGAGTGGTTTGGAGAGGATAAAATCTTGAAATGCGTAGAAAAAACAATCAAATTATTTGGAGTGAGTATTCTGTACGATAAAAGGAAAGGATTATAACCCACAAGGGTTCCCATTTTTCCCCTATCTCTGCATTTTTTGCCCCAAGGAATGTTCATGTCTAGGTAGACAACATTTGATCCTATGGGTTGAAAGAATTTGACAGGGAGATTCTTCCCAGTGAAAAGCTTGTAAGGGGATTTCGCGTCCTTTGATTTGGGAATTTGATTGATAGTGAGACAGACTGATTTTGCAATTTCTGCCCACAGTTGGAGAGGTAACTTAGAAGAACAAAGGGTGGTTCAAATTGCTTCTGCCATAGTTCTGTTGGCCCATTCTACCCTTCCGTTATGTTCATGATGATACGGCTCTGTAATAAGATGTTGGATTGAGTTACTTTGTAAGAAGTCGGAAAATGTGTTTGAGCGAAATTCCCCTCTGCCATCCAAACAAACAGTTGAGGGAAAGTAACCTCTAGACTTATTTTTGAAGTTGAGAATGGAGATGAGCTGCTGACAAGCATCCAATTTCTTTTTCAGGGGAATGGCTGACCAGTAGCCTGAGAAATTGTTGATTATCATCAGGATGTATTTCATTTCATTGCAAGAGGCAGGATTTATCCGACCCATTAAGTCAATGTGTATCTTTTCCATTAGTTTGGAAGAAATTGAAGCCGTGTTTTTGAAAGGCAATTTGGTGAATTTTGCATAGGCGCAATCTTTGCAAACCAACAAATTGATTTTTTTTTCCATAATTTTGGGGAAGAGAAATTTCAGTTGACGGGGATTAGCGTGGCAAAGCAATTGATGGAGATGCTTGAGCTTTTCATCGGAGAATACCTTTTGAGTAAGGTAAGAAGTTTTTGATCCAAGACCGATAGATTTAGGAAGGTTGAGTACAAAAAGATTGTTTTTGATAAATCCAGTGAAAGCCGCTTCTTTGCCATTGAGAAGTTGAAAGGAGTGTCCTCTGGACTGTGTTTATTGTGTTAATTGCTGCTCTCATGATCTCTCAGTAAATTTTCTGAGGTTCTGCCGTGTTTCCTAGTTCATTTCATCTCTGGTTGTGAACTGTCTTGCACTTCCTTCATCTCTCATGTCTCCCTGGTCTTTGTTGAATTTCTCACGTACTTTCTAAGATCTTGCACATGTGTCAAGGGCTGTCGCGGTCGGAGTCATTCTCCCTGAATGTCCATGGCTGCCACTTGTGAGACTGTCCACCTATCCACTGAGAGACCTCCTGACCGCGACTCTCGACTTGTCTATAAAACTTTGTATCTTTCTTCTTTGTCTCCTTATCCTTCTAGCTGTACTATTGTTTGACCTGTCTCAAACACTCAACTCGACTCATCAGCTTCAACGGATTGGATCAGCACTCAACTTCAAACTCGCAAACCTGCTCATCCTCCTAGCTACAACTGTTGGGTAGGTATCAATAACCTTGAGCCATCTCAACCTCAGGATGAAAACTGACACCACATTCAATTAGCTGTCGTTCTCCGGGCAGCTACATTGCACTTCTCACTTTAGCGTCACATTCTCTACATATTCCTTCTCAGGGGCCATAATCCAGCCCGTAGAGACATCAATTTTTTTTGTTGTTCTTTCACTTTATCCTGCCCTTGCCATTTATTGTTTTCTTATCATCTTTCTGTTTGATCTGAAATCCAACAGCCTGGTTCAGTTTTATCACTCCAGTTTTCCTTTTATACGGTTAAAAGCCTAAATATGGATCAACCGAGCTCATCCAACCTGGCAAGATCTTTGGAAACACCTGGACCAGGAATAAATGGCAATTTTAAAGCATTGGCGCTCAATTCCCTGATGGAATCTACTCCCCTGCTGACGGAAACGAATTACTCTATCTGGCGAAAGAAAATGGAAAGACTATTTAAGATGAGAGGGATCCTGGAACTAATCAACTCACCTGATCTTCAGGTTGAAATCCCCAACAACAATGAGATGGCTGGATACCTGATGTCTAAACTTGATCCAAGCACTCACACCAACATCATCACGCCAGAAAATGAGGATTTGACAAAACTGATCTGGAAGGCAGCCAAAGATCATTTCGCATCCAGTCAAGCTGCCAACCGAGCAAAGATGTTCTTTAATTTTCTTTACCTGGGATTCAATCCAAACAACATCGACTGCTTTGTCACCTCCATCAAAAGCCATCTTGGAAAATTGGACAAAGTCAGCATTACACTTCCTGACAACATCCTCAGCTATTTAATTCTCTTCAAACTCCCAGACTCCCTTAAGGCCATGAGATTGCAGATTATGCATTCAATCAGCGACTTAACCGTCAACCTAGTATTAAATCATCTGGTACAGCACAAAAATGAAACCCAGTCTAAAGCGGTCAAAAATGAAACCCAGTCTAAAGCGGTCGAGACTGCCGATACAAACTCAGCTATGTTTCACTCCAACAACTCTAAAGAAAGCAAAAAACCCAGATGCGAAAACGGGAAACATAACCCTGCAGTCAAATCTCATCCAGCATTGTCATGCTGGACTGAATTCCCAGAACTGCGACCCAATGATGCTTCTAATAAAGGCCGACAAAGTTTTAAGAAGAAGCAGCCTGCTGAATCTCACTACTACGACTATGCTTTCTTCTGTGCTTCGAACCAAGTCTCACATCTTCATTCCTCTCAATACATCTTGGACAGCGGATGCTCAATTCACATGTTCCACAATCAAAACATCTTTCTATCGCTGTCAGAAAAATCTGGAGAAGAGTTTATCAAGACTGGGAAGAAGGGGGAGGAATAGCTATCCAAGGTATGGGCACAGCTGTCATCATCAGTGGAGGAAAAATTATTCATCTCGAAAATGCCGCCTGGGTCCCGGAAGCTACCGTCAATCTAGTATCCATGGGAGCCTTACTGCTGAAGGGTTGCACTCTCCGAGTCAATTCTAGGACCAAGCCTCCCAGATTTTCGCCGCGTCAATCAAAATTCTCTGTACTAACTGGCTGCGTCAAGAGCAACTTGTTGATGATCAACGTCGAAAAATCCTTGAACTCTGGTCAAGCAATTCCTATCGGTACATCTGTTCAAAAGAATCCATCCTGCTATTTGTCCTTATCCAATCTGCAAGATCTGCACCTCAAACTTGGTCACGCCAGCATAGAGCGAGTGGAAAAACATCTTGGATACTCAATCAACAAAGAACTGTTGGAATCTTTCAAGTGCTTGGCCTGCAAAAAGAGTAAAATAAATCGAACTCCCTTCAACAAGGAGCAACTTCCGGCAGCCAGGGTGTTTGACCGATTGCATATGGACCAAATGGGCCCCCTTAATCCCACCAGCAAGGGCGGTATGAGATTCTCCCTTACCATAGTGGACAACAAGTCTGGATACATCTCTGCCTTTCCACTCCCTTCCAAGGACGCGGCGACACAGACCATCCAGTTTGTGATCAAAAATGAAGCAAAAAAGAAAAGAAGGTTCCCTATTGAAGTACTCACTGACAGCGGAGGAGAATTCGTGAACAAATTGCTTAAAAGTTTCTTCAAGTCAAAGTCTATCAACCATCTGATAAGCGAGCCATACCATTCTAAGCACAATGGGAAGGCTGAAAGAGAAAATCAGACTATTATGGAATCCTTAAGGTCTGTCTTCAGCGCTTCAAAAATTCCCAAATCATGTTGGCACGCGGTTATACAGAGCTTTTGTCTGGCTTTGAATAAAATCACGTCAGAAAAAGGAGGGCCCTCCCCATGGGAAATGCTCCACAAAACCAAACTCCCAGCTGACTACCTGAAACCAATCGGCTCTAACGTGATCTACCTTCTCAATGATTGGAACATAAAGTCAAAACTGAACGAGAAAGGAGAGGAAGGTCTGTTAATTGGGTACAACCCTAGATTTTTCTCTTATAAGGTCCTCTCAAAAAGTGGCAAGATTATTGACACAAAACATTTCAAGTTTCTCAAAAATCAGCCTTTTGATAAGTCATGGCAACTTGAATGTAATGTTCTGGAGGAACAAAATCTCCCCAATCACTCAGCAGAGCCTTCACCATCAGGAAAAGAAACTGTGGCCAACACATCTGAGCCTGAAGAATCTAAACCCATCATTAGCAAGTTGATTGACAGTGATTCTTTGGATTTGGATCTTTCAGCCACAGAAGTACTTGAAATCCTGCAGCCAAAACTAAGAGATTGGTCGAAGTTTAAGGCTCCTGAACGATACGGATATTACCACAATGTTTTACCTCATAACATCCTTGAAGCCCTCAAACAAGCCAAATGGAAGCCCCCAATAAAGAAGGAATTGAACACAATCAAAGAGCTTGATGTCTGGGAAGATGCAGAGGAATCTGAAGTCGTCAATCCTCTCAATACAACCTGGGATTTCCAATGCAAGAAAGACCTCCACTCAGGTGAAACATCTCTGAAGGCACGGGTCTGCGTCCAAGGTTTTAATCAAACATTTTGAATTGATTATTTTGACACGTTTGCTCCCACAGGGAAGGTCGCATCATTGCATGCGCTAATCACCTACTCTGTCGACAATCACCTCAAGATCCTCCAATTTGACGTCAAAGGAGCTTTTCTTCATGCCCCCCTCAAGGAAGACGTCTTCATCAAAACTCCAGCCGTATCAAAAAAGGACCTCCAAGTATCTAAAACTAAAGAAGTTGCTATATGGTTTGAAGCAAGCGCCTCTCAACTGGTACAAGACTTTGAGCTCCTGGATAAAAGAGAACGATTTTGAAGAAAGTGATAGCAATCCATGTTTCTACCTTCACAAGGACAAAGTCACCGCTCTCTTCTTCCACGTAGACAATCTGGTAGTAGTTGGAGATACAGAGGGCTTCAAAACCAAATTCCTACTTTGATTCAAGGACTCCTCCACTCATGATGTCAATACACTGCTGGGTATGAAGATCAATGTCGACAAGGACAGTATCTCTCTCTCTCTCCCTAACCACATAAAAAAGGGTTTAGAAGAAATGGGCCTGCTGGATGCGAAACCTATGAACAACCCCTGCACCTCCGGCCTACACCTTCTACCTGCAACTGACAAAGAAGCCGAAGACTTTAGGAAACTTAACAAAAGCTATTGATTGCCAATAGGGCGTCTCAACTTTATCGCTACGCTAGCTCGGCTGGACATCAGTTACGCAGTATCCAATTTGGCACGCTTCTCCAAAAACCCAGGAATTGCCCACTGGAAAGAAGTTGAACATGTCTGGAGGTATTTGCTCAAGACGATTGACTACCAACTGGTGTTTTGAGCTAAAACACCCGCCAATCAACTGGTCATCTACAGAGATGCAACCTGCGGAGATGACCCTACGACTTGGTTGTCACAAGCCGGTTTCATCTGTTTGCTCAAAGGTTCCCCGATCTACTGGACCAGCAGAAGACAACAGAGCATAGCTCACTCCTCAACGGAATCCGAGTGTAATGCCTTGTCAGCTGGACACCTGGAGGGTCGCTGGATCAACCATCTGATTGGGGAAATCTTGAGGACAAAACCCTTGACTCCGATTCATCTCATAGACAACAAAGGGTTGAACGACAAAATTAAGAAGTTTGGCAGTAAGTGTCATGCTAAGTATATCAACATCAAGCTGAAAAGTCTTTGGAACGACTGGAAAAACCAATTAATAGAAATAAAATTGATCTCATCCCAGGACATGTTAGCTGATTCCCTGACTAAGGCTGCTAGCACATCTGTCGTAGAACGGCTTGTCAGGTATGTAGGAGCATAAACTCATCCTGTTGCTGAGATGAGCGGGCATGTTGATTGTGTTGATTGCTGCTCTCATGATCTCTCAGTAAATTGTCTGAGGTTCTGCCGTGTTTCCTAGTTCATTTCATCTCTGGTTGTGAACTGTCTTGCACTTCATTCATCTCTCATGTCTCCCTGGTCTTTGTTGAATTTCTCACGTACTTTCTAAGATCTTGCACATGTGTCAAGGGCTGTCGCGGTCTGAGTAATTCTCCCTGCATTTCCACGGCTGTCACTTGTGAGGCTGTCCACCTATCCACTGAGAGACCCCCCGACCGCGACTCTTGACTTGTCTATAAAACTTTGTCTCTTTCTTCTTTGTCTCCTTCTTCTTCTAGCTGTACTATTGTTTGACCTGTCTCAACCACTCAACTCGACTCATCAGCTTCAACGGATTTGATCAGCACTCGACTTCAAACTCTTAAACCTGATCATCCTCCTAGCTACAACTGTTGGGTAGGTATCAATAACCTTGAGCCATCTCAACCTCAGGATGAAAACTGACACCACATTCAATTAGCTATCGTTCTCCGCGCAGCTACATTTCACTTCTCACTTCAGCATCACATTCTCTACGTAGTCCTTCTCAGGGGCCATAATCCAGCCCGTAGAGACATTGCTTTTGTTTATTGTTCTTTCACTTTATCCTGCCCTTGCTGTTTATTGTTTTCTTATCATCTTTCTGTTTGATCTGAAATCCAACAGCCTGGTTCAGGTTTATCACTCCAGTTTTCCTTTTATAGACTGCAGAACGCAGTTTTTGTTCATTATTAATTCGCCAGGACTGATTGGATTGACTACCAAATTGCAAAAAATAAGCAATTTGTGAGCGTTTTAAGACTCCAAACGGTGCTAGGCCGTGGCAGTTCTGTGGAGGGGAAAGGTGCTGTTTAGACTGCCCTCCTGAGTGTTACAAAAATATTTAAATGTAACCAAGATCAAACTCCAGAACCTGGTAAATGAGGAATCAAGGAGTAGAGGATGAAGATGATAATAGTTTGGTTGCGATGGAACAGCACTCTCTGAGACAAGATTATTCAGGGAAAAACTTGAACAAAAGAAGTTAAAGTCCTCTTGGAGTTCAAAGAACAAAAGCTGTGGTATGTAAACAACGCCCACAAGCTAATAACTCTGGTTGTCAGCAGAAGATTGGGGATGATCAACTCAAACCCAAGCAACCTCCAGGTTCTCAATGAACCTGCTCAACACTCCGCAATCAAGCACTTGAAGGGTATCAGATAACTGAGGGTGGCTGTACAAGACAAAGCAAAATGTTTAAGAAGCTCTGAAGCCAACAGTAACTGATTTTGAAGCAAGAATAACCTTCACACTTCTCCAGGGACTCAAGAATAGGCTGGAAAAATGCAACTCCAAAGAAAATAAAGGGAGGTATAACACTCCAGGTCTTAAGCTTAATAAGACCTCTTCAATCAATCGTGATTGGCTCCAGAAAGGTGATCAGGGATCAGGAACCGTATGGTCAGAGAAAGGGATAAAGGAGTGGTATAACACACTCAAAAATTCTAACAGAAGGAATTTTTCTTCAACCAGCAAGGCTATTGGTAGAGGGGCAAAGACTCAGGGTCAAAATGGATCAGGGGGCAATCAAAGATATACCCAGGATAAGGATCAGGATTAAATTTCACAATGATGGGGGGGACACAGGAACACACCCCTATGGATGATTCTATTAGCTGAGGATCTCCTCTTTCTCCCCCAAAAAGCAGGGTAGAGGCCCTCTTTTTATAGACCAGAGGCCTATAAGCTATTTACAAGAGAGATTTACAAATGAGAGCGGAATTTTTTTTTTTTTTTTTTTTTTTTTTTTTGGATGAGGATCAAGATGATGAGAAAACAAAAGAGAAAAAAAAAACAAAAACAAAACAAAAAGGTACTTGGAGACCAAGAAATCCTAAGGGGGGAACGCCCGCGGGCATCCGACGGGCCCGGCGGACTGCCATGGCCGCAGATTACCGCCGGCCAGTGTCCAACGGGCATCGGCAACTGCCGAGACCCGCGGATGACCGCCGGCCAGTGTCCAATGGGCATTGGCAACTGCGGAGACCCACGTGGGCAACCAACAACATAAAAGACCCACGGACGACCGCGAGCTAGGAGGGGAGGAAGAGAGGTAGGCTTGTCAATTGGAGAGAGTTTGAGTTCAAGGAGGTGGTCAAGATGCCGTTCATGGCGGCTTGGATATCATCAATGATTTTCTAAGGGTCTTTGAGCCTGCCTCCATTCTTGGAGAGATCATTGAAATTGGATGAGAAGGTGGTCGGGTAGATGCTAGCACCGATTTAATGATGACCTTACTGGATGGAGAGTGGCCAGCCTGAGGCTCGTTTGCAATCAAATTTGAGATTGAGTTTTGGGATCAATGATGACTGAACCGAGAGCTGATCAATAGGTTCCTATTCCTCTGGATCAATGAGACCAAGGCGATCGTCAGAGGTGGTCTACAAGAACCAGGGCGTGATAGGGAGGATGATGACTTGGAGGAGGGAGATGAGGCGGAGAGTGAAGCTGGGAACTAAATGGAAGCCTATTCCAGATCAAAGCTTTTTTTTTCTTTTTGATAATGATACCCATGAAAGATGATAAGGAAAAATAAATTAAAATCTCCGCCCTGACCAGGGTGTCCAGGTTGGGGCACCACAGCGTTACTTCAGATGAATTCCAATTGAGTTTAGCGGTTTCTTTTCCTAAGATGGGTAAATTGGATCCTTCTTTCCCAGTGCTTATGGATTCACCTTTTCAGTTGGAAAATTTGATGAAATATTCTCTGGAATTGAACATGTGGCAGGAAGCTCCAGAGTCCAGAATGATTTGATGTTCGGCACTGATGTCTTCAATCCAGGTAGTAATTAGAGCATGATAATGAGCAACCTCCTTGTTTTTAGATTTGAATTGAGCTCTCCATTTCGCTTAGGCTTCCTTCCACCACTCAGGGACTAAATGCTTGTGTTTGTGCCAGCATTTATCTTCTGGATGATTTCAAGATTTGGGATTGTGAAATCCTTGTTTGCATCTTTTATCTCTGGGAACAATTTGTTTTTGCCGGTCCAACGTGATAAGGGAGGTTTTGAGAGGTTTAGAGTTGCTTTGTTTTGCTTTGGTTTTGTTGATTAGTTGCATTAGATGATTAAAAACCAAATCTACAGATATGTCTCTGTTGGATTGCGTAATTTGTTGTCAAAGAGGGTGGAGTTGAGAAGGAAACTTGAACAGAAGTAAATACGCCACAATGTTGTCCGGTAGGTCAATTCCTACATTGGCCATTTTCTTGATTGAAATTTTTGGTTGGGTTATGAAAGAAGTAATGCTTTTGTCTTTCAATTCTTGGTGAAGAAATTTGTTGAAGATCCTTGCACAATTTGCTGTTTGTGAGGAAGCAAAGAGCTCCTTGGTGCTTCTCCAAAGGAGTTTAGCTGAGTTTATTTTTAGAGCGTTTACTACGTTTGCGTGCGTTACCAAATTGATTTTTGATAATATAATAACCCCTACTTCCATGTCCTCAGTTTTGCTTAGTTCTTTCGATTTGTCTTCCAGTGCAACTTTAACATTCTTTAGTTCAAAGAGAATAGACAGCTTGTCCTTCCAAATAGAGTAATTTTCTTTGTTGAGAATTGGAATAGCTTTGAGAGCAGCCTTTAGCATGATTTGAGTGAATCCATCAAACCAAGATGAGCTTGATCCCTCAAATGCAGCTAGCTATTGGGAGTTTGGCTTTTAACCGTTTTGATTGAATTGAAAAGAATAGATAAATTTAAGAGGGCTGAAAGAAAGAGGAATCAATGAACACATGAAACAAGAGTAAAAATTGGAAAAAGAAGAAAGGAGAAAATAAAACAAAAATCAAGCGCAAGCTTTTACCATTGAGAGTTTTGAGATTTAGAAAATGAGGACGCTTGAAAACTAGAAGAAGATGAGGCATGGATGATATTTGAGGTGGGCTGAAGACAAGAGAATCAGATATTGAGATCTTAGATGAAGAGATTTGGCAACGTTCTTACCAGACAAGGAAGATTGAGTTAATTTGATGAAAATTGTGAGTATTTTGGAAGTAAAGACTTGAAGAGTAATAGAGAGACAATAAAAGAAAGAAGAAAGACAAATGAGAAATAGAAGAAGAAGAAAAAGAAGATAAGAAAATGTGGGTTGGCTTAGAGGAGAGTTGGTTGGGAGGCCAGATCAATGAGTTGATGGAGTTAAGAGAAGTTCAAGGAGCAGGAGCCTCCCATCACCACACGCTGAAGGTAGATTCAAGGGTGAATGAGCAGTGACAGGACTTGTGACAGAGTGGGATGAGTGGGCCTTCCCACGAGTGAAAGGGAAGTCCCCGCAAGTACCAACCATGAAAGGTCCTTAATCTTCTACAAAACTCAATGAAGAAGTATACATCCATAGGCCAAAAGGGAGCTTGAGGAAATTCCTTATTTTGAAACTCAAGAAGTAATTATACATTTTCAAAAAAGCATCCCAAAACTGGTACAAAAAACTCAGTAGTTGGATTGAATCACTTGGCTACTTGCCTTCAGATTCAGATCCATGTCTATACAATCATATCACTGCAACTTTGTCTCTTTTCTTTCACTTAGATGACTTACCATTAGTTGGCAACACAAGGAAATTTGAAGAGCAATTTATTAAGAGATTCCCCAAGTCCACCAGTCATGAGCCAAACACCATTCTTGGAATGAAAATGGATTGGGATGACTATTTGATCTTGCTATTTATACCACTAAAAATCAGTAAAGGCATTGAAGAATTCAATCTAAACAAGAGCAAACGAATATAAACACCTTGCACACCAGGAATACAGCCAGCCTCTGAATTGGGACATGCTTCATTCATGGCCTTTAAAATTAATTATCTCTCACACATTTTGAAGCTCAACTTTATCATGGGACTTTATCAACCCAATATTTCCTTTTCCATATCCAGTCTTGCTTGTTATTATTAAAAACCTGGGATTAGTCATTGGAATGAAGTTGTCCAAACATGGAGGTACTTAAAAGCAACTAAGAATTTAAAACTGAATATTTCAAAAAAGAACAACTGCCCCAATCTCATTTGCTACAGCAACATGACTTGAGGTGATCATCCCACAACCTGAAAATCAAAATCCGGTATCTTGTGCCCTCTATATCAAGCCGCACTATTTTGGAACATCCAAAAACAAAGAAACATAACCTATTCCTAAACCAAATCCAAATGCAACTCCCTAAATTATTGAAAAATGAAATGTTGTTGGATCAAACACCTGATTGGAGAAATATGGAAATTTGAATCTCATTGAATTTACCCCAACATTAATCTCATTCAAAACAAAGGATTAGAAGATAAAGTTATCAAATTTTTAACAAATTCCAAAACCAATTTCATTTACATGAAGACCAAAGGAATCAGGGAAGACCTCAAAAAATGATTAATAAGATTGCAACTCATAACTTCAGATCTAATGGTTTTGGAATCTCTAACCAAGGCCCCATCCAAGAACTAATTGGAAGGTCTAATTAAACATGTTACAAGCTTACTTGAACTCCAAACAAGGAGGGGTGTAAGAAATTATCAACCACTAACAGCTGAGCCACTGTAAACACTCCATAAATAAAGCACGTCTTAAACTCACATCAACCTTTCACCCTTCCTCATTCTCTTCCTCATTGGATTTTCTTTCCTCACCTCTCATTTTTCTTCATCTTTTAAGCCAATCTCATTTCATTCATGTTTTTCATATCCATTATTCAATGGCCAATCAGTCAACTCCTCCACTTGGCGTTGGACTACCATCAAGTCAATGATAATGTTCTGTCTTTGGAACAATCAGTTGGTTAGATCTCAAGTTGATTCACACAAAACTTTCTAGCAATTCTGCCAGTGTCACTCTATTGGCCATCCAAAAAATTCCAAACACCCTTCCATTCCTGTAATCACCTTGTCACTTACCAAAGCATATCTGACCACAACTACCATATCCATGTTCCTTCAAACGTCCTTCTCATGACTAAATAAGATATTTGAATCAGAAGCTATCAACATCAACTTTGGTTAAATTCATTTTAATTATCCCTTTATCATCTTTCTACACTTTTTTGATGCTCATTTTGTTTGATAACTCTGATTGAAATATAGACACCAGTGTTCCTGTTTTCTATTTCAAAACTTGTTACATAAGTGACAACACCTAAAAAGCCTCTAACTTTGGTGGGATTCATTGGAGTGGGCCAAGAGATGATCTTGTTGACTTTGGATGGTTCCATCCTCCTTCATTCCTTGCAGACCACATGAACAACAATTTCCAGAGAAGGGAAACAAGCAGCCAATTTGTATCCAAAAACAGTCAGGCCCAATTCCTCAATTTGAAACAGAATCCTTTCCAAAGTGGTAGCCTATTCCCAAATGAATCAAAAAATCCCTGAATGCCAAGATCAGAGCTCATTATCATAATCAGAAACTTCACCTTTAATTTGGCCATTGTCAATGAAGATACAAGCATAATCAGTAATTTCATCCTGGAGGATCCATATCACCTGAGCCTTATAGACTGCAACCAAACTGGTGGCACCTTGAGGCAATTGATTAACCTAGAATTGACCATGAGGAGTATCAAAATTAGTAAGAGGACAAGAGATAGGATGTAGATATTTTTTTTCATAGGAAGCCATAATATTTCCCAGACCATAGCAAGCCCTCCCCAAAAAATATTCCACTGATTCTTCAGTAGTAGGAGGAAAACCAGAGTCTTTAATTGTAACTTTGTTTAGAGGTTGAAGATTGTGAACTACTCTAAGTTTAAATTTACTTTAAAGGACACAGAAAACAGGGCTAGAATAACTGGAATTCTACTGTTCATATAGACCAGTACGGACTTGTTTGCGGATCAACTTGACAAATTCCTCAACTTTAGCAGCAGGGATTGCAATCTTTTTCTTTTGCCAAGGATCATTCTCAAACACAGGGAAAATTTAGGGGAGAGCATAGGATTCTTTCAAGAGAACTCTCTCTTCTTCACAGAAGGAAATAGACTTTTCCCTCAGACATAAGATATTTTTTGTAAAATTGATAAAGATTTGTCTTCAATTTCTTAAGAAATATAGATTTAAAACCAGAAAACTAAGGGTCCAGAATCAGAACTGATGAGATTTGGATAGAATTTCTTAGAGCTAGAACCAGCAGACTATAAAAAAAGATTAGAACCTGGGAGGATTAGACAAGGCGTAAGGAAAGAAAGAAAAAGAATACCAACAGCTTATAGAGACTTATCACTTAGAAAGGAGATGAGATGGCACGAGGTGTAGATGTCAAGGAGGTTGAGGAGATTGAGGCGACAAAGATGAAAGACAGGGCGTAGATAGATGGAAGACTATGAGGAGAAAGCTGAGTGGTTAGAGAGCTCGAGTGAGAGTGATCTTGAGGATTAAGCTCTTACCAGGCATAGGTTCAAGGGCAGATTGACAAGACTGACCAGAATAGGAATCTTGAGTTGGTGAGAGACATTGGGCGAGAAGACATAGAACAGACAAGAAGGGATGGAAGATAGGAGGAGAAGGAAGATAGCAAAAGAGAATGGAAGATAGAACTGAAGAATTGGTCACTGAGATCATGAGATGTTCACCCGGGTTGACTCGCCAAGCAGGGAGTCCCGGTTAGTACAGATATGTCACAGGATTTGCCTCAGTTCACAGAATTACTGTGGCGGAGACAGAAAGAGTAAGCGGAAGAAATGGAACACGGAAATGAAACATAAGAATGAAAAAAATAGATAAAAATAGATCATGATAATCTCAACAAGAACAAAACTGCTGTAGCTCTGAGAAACAATCATGAGATGAAAACCATACCCAAGCAGATGAGAAATAACATGAGAATGAATTGACTCTGAAGAGACGTTCAGCTACTCTTATAAAGACAACCACCACCAACAGCAACTAGCACGTTAAGGAAAGGAAAAATCTGAAAGGAGACTGAAGAAACAAAGGTAAGATTCAGTTTGTCACAATGGGGTTTTGAAAGGTTGCACCGAATTAAATTGAGTCCTCTACAATTTTGGGTACTTTCTGATTTCTGGATCTTGAAGGTTTGAGATTCCTAGAACAAATTCAAAGTTGAAGCAGAGAGAGACCGGAGAGAGAAGGAGCCCCAAAGAATTGAGGATACTGGGCAGTCTAAGTAGCCCGCAATCCGCAATTTTGAGGTTTAGATGAGTCTAGATGAATATGCAACATCTCAAAAAAGCGCGTACTAGCGCGTACTTGGCGCCTGACTAGTAAAATCAAAAAAAGACCAATAGAACAAAAGGAACAATAGAAAAGGAACATAAAAGAAAAGGACAAGAAGAAAAGGACAAGTGGGGTCCACCATTCTGAGAATTCAACATTCAACACAAATTCAACTCATCAGGATGAAGCCACCCATCTGGAACAAATTTGACCACTTTCACACGTTCTTCAGTGAAAAAACCACAAGGAACAAAGTGACCAGTAAGAGATAGGGATAAACCACAGTAAGGATCACAGGATAAGCAAGGGCGCATGAGAGGAGGATTAAGTTTGAGGGGCATAGGCTGGTTGAATTTTTGGACCTTTTTTGCAACTTTTTTATTCTTGGTGGCAAAAGAGAGAAGTTTCTGCTTCCTCCAAGCATTGACCAGCAAGACCTGACTGCGAAAACTGAGACCAAGTTCCAATCTTTTCCATGTCCTATGTGTAACATTTATGGGCAACTCAAACATTTTATTTCATCAGAATAAAGAAAAGATCATAAGATAGAAAATAGGTCAAGCAGGATGAAAAATTGTAGTAACCTAAAACCAGGAGTCAACAAGGATAGCTAAGCAGTAAGCCTTTTGATAGAAACAACATCCAAAACATGGTAACCCTGGACATGAGCTTAAATCTAAATGAATCTGACTCGAATCAACAAGGAGAGACATTAGAAAGAGATTAAGCTGTTGATGAGATTGAGAATGGTGCTTAACTTACCCACAACACCCTCAGTCCAATGACACAAACTTTGAAGTTGTGTGAGGAGCAGGAAAGAGGAGTGCGCGACTCAGGTGTCAAATAGTATCCAAGTGCCAATTTGATATGGAGTATCAGTACTAGAGCGCGCAGTGTGTGGATGGGGAGCGCGCACAGTCATCACTCAACTTTACTCAATTGATGGAGTGTGAACATGAGGCTAAGAAGAGAAATGAGGATGAAACAAAGAAACACAGATACATAAAAAAAGACTCTAAAGGAGAATAGTAAAGCTGAGGAGAAACTGGGAGATGATAAGAATGAAATGAGAATTCAACAGCCACCCCATCTCTCAGGTTCAGCCTCAGGAAACATTTATTGCCATCAGGAAGTCTTCTAGGATCTGCCTTGAAATTGGTTTTGTCAGGAAATTGGCGTGATTGCCCTTTGATGAAACCTTTGGTAGACTTACAGTTACTTTTTCAAGTTCTTCCCTAATGAAATTGTGACAAATTTTGATATGTTTAGTTCGGAAGGATGAATGGTTGGCCTGTTGTATGTCCAGCTTGATGCAACCCATTTTATCCTCAAAGATGGGGGTTTGTTTAAGCGGTTTGAACTGAAGAAAATCAAATACAAGGGTGTTTAACCAGAGAACCTCCTTTGCCCCATCACTCACCAATTTGAATTTGGATTCTGTGGTAGAGAGAGAAATTATAGGCTGTTTTCTTGACTTCCAAGCAATGAGATTTCCTTTCCAGGTAATCACTAGCCCCGAGATCAAACGGCGAGTTTGAGGACAGGTGGCCCAGTCTGAATCCACATATGCAACCATTTTGTCTGTTGTCTGCTTCTTCTCCAAGTCAAATCCTTTGGATTTGGTGAATTTGAGATAGTGGACAACCCATAGGGCAGCTTCATAGTGGGTGGAGTTGGGTTTAGTGAGAAATTGTGACATATAATTTGTTGCAAAGGTAATATCTGGTTGTGTATTGCAGCTGACATATAATAACTTGCTGATTATCTTTCTATAGTCACAACATGTGTTGAGAAATTGATTGTTTTCTTCTGTAGTGGATACTGTAAAATATTTGAGTTGAATTCTCTGGTTGAGACACTCAAGAGATGAGGAGAAAGAATCTTGTGAAACCAATAGGAGCAGATCACGGAGTCAAAGGGGGAACTCCGGTTCAGTGTGAGGAGGAACAGATGATTGAATTCACTTGTTCAGACATCAGTATAAACAGAATAATTAAATGATGGCTAACAAGTGGTTGTAAATAGAAAGAAAAATGAATAAACTTGTGTAATGAGTATTGGTTGCATCAAATAGAGAGCACAGTAGTCACCAAGTTAACTAAGGAATGCTATAACTAGACTTGAGTTGCACCACAATATTAGTCAACACTTACTTAGACAGAATTCTAACACGCCCCCTTGTCTAACACAGGAGGACAGAAAAAAAAAAGATGAGCTGAGGAATTTTGATCTCTTGTATGCCTATTTTATCCAAAATTTCAACATATAATGAAAGGATTTTTGAATAATATAACAAGGGCACATTCTATTGGAAAAGAAATTTATCAAGTTATTTTTGAACTAATTTTAAGTCTATTCCATCACCAGTTAACTAATCTTCTAGCCTCAACCTTTGAACCCCGGAATATTCCAAACAAAAGCTACTATTTTGGGATAAATGAAGGAATAATATGAAAGGTAGCGACCAGACCAATATAGACTTGTAAAAGACTTTAAAGGTAGCAATCAAACCAAGGAAAAAAGATGAGGTGATCAGAGAAAATCGCAGCAAACAGGCAACAAGCTAAGTCAATTGTTGACCAAGCAAGCGCAAGGTTGGATGAAGAGTGACTAGGCAAGCAGGCACAAGATTGGTATTTGAAGAATTGACCAAGCAAACATTAAATTTTTTTGGCAAGCTGAGGTTCAGAGCTTGAAATGTTGAGCAAATGAATGATGATGGCGGAGTTGAAAGCTGAAAGTTCAGATAGTGAATTTGGGCAGCAATAGACCGGATTGGAGGCAAGTCGGCAAATGATCACTTGGGTTAAGTAGTAAGATTGAGAACAAAATGGCCAGAAGATGCAAGATCAGAACAATCAATGATGATGGATTAACCAATCATTCAGAGGAAGTGAGTGCAAGCATAAATCCAGACAAATCTGTGTGTTGAAAGTTGGATCAAGCCAAAGGCATCAAAATAACTGAGAAAGAGATATTCAGTCACAAAAATGGATCGATTGACTTCAATTAGAGATGGAAATGAGTAAGCAATCAACTGATTGGCTTGATTGAAGATGGGAATTCAAGTTGAAGAAAATACAAGACCAATGGTTGCGAGATTGCTACTAGTCAAGCTGTGCAACCAAGAGGATCAAGGCAACTAGAGGGTAAAAGACAGAAGATGATTTATATCACCATGGGATGGCTTAAGGACCACATTGGTAAATAAAGTTGCAAGCGGTGACAACGGCAGCAATGATGTGAGTTGCAATCAAACAAGAAAAATAAAAACTAAGACAACCAAACCAGTGTTAAAATACAGATGCACTCAGGTAATGTGCATATTAGTGTTTAATCCAAATGGGATGCACAATTGGGCCTTGACAGCCCATTGGACATCACATGGGCCATGTGGGCCTATGTGGATGTTATTGGTTTTGGAAATTATGGCGCCAAAACATGTTTCCCAGGTCTTTTGGGACACGGGCCTGCCAGGGTGGATTGGCCACCTTAGCCAGAAAGGCTTATTTGGGCATAACAGGGCCCAAGGTTCATTTTGGACATACTTGGCCAGACAGGCTGGCCCGCCAAAGTATGTATTTTTCAGCTTTTAGGCCCATTGGGGCCACCACCCATATTGAGGCCCCTTCTTTCTCACCTGGGCCCATTGCGGGGCCCAATGGCCCGCTCATTGCTGTCATATGGGGCAGGGCCTACTTTTGAGTCCCCCCACCTGCTTGTGTGCGGGGCCATGGCCCAAGTTGCGTTGCTCAGTTGGTTGCGGCTGCAGGGGCCTGTGGCCCCTGCCTCCCTCCCTCCCCTTGCTCAATTGCGCGTGGGAGAGGATTCTGGTTGGTCTTGAACCAACCAGGCTGGTTGAAACAAAGCAACTGGCAAGGTGGGAGGAGAATTGATCACTCCCCCACCTCAAGAGTGAGAGGGGCACTCTCCTCCCCTTGTTGCCAAGGAGGAGGCGCCACAGGCTGGGGGGACCTGATCCCCCTCCAGCCCACCATCATTTCCTGTTGGCCTGGGGCAGGCAATGTCCCAGGCAATCAGCTGGGGATTTCATCACCCCTTCTGGTCACCTAGCTGAGAGAGAGGGGGGGGCCAAATTTACGCCGGTTACACCCCACCCTCCTGTGAGTTTTGGCCGGACCCAGAGGGATTCCGGGTCCACCCTGGCCATTTTGAGGGCCAGGGTGCTGGTTGCAGGAGGAAAACAGGCCTGTGAGTGCACAAGAAGGGCGGTTATGGTCAAAAGTGAGATGTAACCAGGTAACATAGGCAGGTTTTAATAGGCAACCAGCCAGGGTATGAACAGCAAAAAGGGCTGGTTCAGCCCAGTCAGGGTGAAAGCACAAAACTCAACTGGTACAGGCTGGTCATGAGGGTTCAGGGACTAATTCCAAGTTGGCTGAGTAAGCTCAAACCAAGTAGAAAGGCTTGTAGATCCTGTAGAGCCCATTTGGGGCGTGTTTTTTGCCTTTTGCTTGTCTTTACATGAGCTCCACATGAGCACCATCTTCTGTATTCAAGGAGCTCTTCTCCCTGATGTTTTCCATCCATTCATTCACCAATTCATTCAAATTCACAAGTATCCCATTGTCTCTGCCTCATATTTAGGATCAATCATAATAAATTATTGTCTCAGCATTTCTTTTGCTTTAAGTACTTCTATTTTACTAAGCTTGTGGGCCAATAGTTCTCACAACCAGGAAAACTATTTTGTTACAATTGCAGCATAGCGGATTCAAGAGATTGAAGGGAGAATTTTCTCAGGGCAGCACTTTGGCTTTTAACTGTGTAGAATTTTCAAGTTAAATGCTTAAGTTGAGACACTTAAGAGAAGAGGAGGAAGAATCTTGTGATGCAAAGAGGAGGGGATCTGAGTGTGCGGAAGAACAGATGATTGGATTCACTTTTTCAGACATCAGTATAAACAGACCAATTAAATGATGGCTAACAAGTGGTTGTCAATAGAAATAATAATCAATAAACTTGTATAGTGAATATTGGGTTCATTAAATAGAGATCACAGTAGTCACAGTGAGCAGTCACAAAGTTAACTAAGGACTGCTATAACTAGACTTTATTTGCACTACAGTATTAGCAACACTTACTCAGACAGAATTCTCACAGATATGGGTAGCTTGCCATTTGGTTTGAAGGGGGTTGAGTGTTCTTTGTGATTTGGAATTTCATATCTGCTCAACAGTGAGTCTATGTAGGTAGACTGAGATAGCTTGAAACCTTTCCTTGTGATGTCTTCATTGATTCCTAGGAGCATAGCCGCCTGACCCAAATACTTGATTTTGAAGCGCCATTCAATTGGTTTCTCAAACTTCCATGGATCCTTGCTGAAGATGGGTATGTCATCCACATGGTTTCATAGCCAAGTATCATCAGAGAAGAATACACATTTGTTTCCCTTACTACAAGGAAAACCAATATTTAATAACCAGGAGCTTATTGTGTGATACCAGGAAATCAGAGCCTGTTTCAGACCATATAGCACCTTTTTGAGCTTGAGAGATTTGCCAGTTGATGTTGTACATTGGTTGCAGGAGGAATGAGGATCTTATCCATGAGAGAAGCGTTAAGAACAGCCAACTTTATGTCAAGCTGTTGAAATAGGGGATTGTTAACAGCATGGGAGATAATAAGAAAAAGAGGTTTCTTGTTGCCAGTAGGAGCAAAAACACTTTCAAAATTTATACCTTACCTTTGGTTGAAACCTTGCACACAGAGCCACGCTTTTAATTCTATAATTTCATTGTTGGCATTATGCTTTGTTCAAAACACCCAAACACGCTTGATTTCCTTGTAATCTGGATTGGTTTCTTGCTCTCCCCTAAATAATATGATTCCAGTTTGAGAAGCTCCCTATCCATGGCAGCAATCCATTCAAGCCAAAACTTTTGATTCAATGCATTTTCCAGAGTGATTGGATCAGTGTAGTTGAAAGCCAGATAGAGTTGTGATCCTTCACGCCTAGGGTAAGTGACTATGTTGTTGGTGCTGACTTCAGTGGGAAAAGGACAGGAAACCTTTTCTGGAGTTGGAGTTGGGTCAACAGAATCACATAGAGTGGGTGGCTCAGGACAGAAGCTTGTATTGGCAGACAGATCTTTTGAGAAGTTTGAAGAGTCAGAAGAGCTCTCAGTGATAAGCGGAAAGAAAGTTTGAGGAGAGACTATGCTAAACATGCATTGCTTGAATGGATTATTAGCAGTGATGTAGACCTTTCTGTTGGCTGGATTGAGAATTTTGTAGGAGGAGAACTGATTACTGTAGCCCAAAATGATCCCTTTGAAGCGGAAAAGCTGAATTTGAAGCTGCAATTGGTTTTGGGAATATGAGAAAAGGAAGTGCAGCAAAAGGGTCACAGTATGTTGTATTAAAATTCTGTTTTGAACCAGATAGCATAGGGAATTTGTTTTTGGTTTGATACCATGGGTAGAATCTTGAGGAGATCATTGGCTGTCTGGATAGCTTCAGCCCAGTAACAAGGTGGAAGTTGACTTTGGTTGAACATACATCTAGCCTTTTTGATAATTTTTATATTTGCACATTATACACAGCCATTTTGTTGGGGAGTATAAGGAGGAAAAAAATTTTAAGTAATTCCAGCGTCTTGACAGTAGGTTTTAAATTGGGAACTAGTGAACTCATCACCTTTGCCTGAGACTAAGGTGTTCAATTTTTTGTTCAGGTGTCTTTTAGAATAAGACAAAAAACTCATGAAGGAAAGGAAAGCCTCACTCTTATTTGTAAGAAAAGAGACAGTCTTGAAGCCTGATTATTGATATACTATTTTCAAGAATTATCTGCAACCACTAGCTGGTTAAGCTGAGACCCGACCTACAAGATTGATATGAACAATGTCTAGCGGCTGATTAGCTGTTTTGAAATGGCTATTGAATGCAACAGTGGTCATCTTGCATGTCTGGCATACATTGCAGTCATCACTGGTCAAAAATGATTTTGGAAAGGGAATTTTCTGAGTGTTGATTCCTGGATGACATAGAAAATGATGCCATTTGAAATCAGGTTGGTTGGACAAGGGGTGTATAAGAGGTCTGGTGGGAACCCTAGCAAATGGATTACCATATATCTCCAGGAGGTTATTCACAGTTGAACCAATGAGATGGACTTTGTCAATCCAGATAGAGACTACGCTTGTTCCAAATTGAGAAAGGTTTGACTTGTGTACTAGAAGTTGGTCCAGTGATAAAAAGCATCTGTTAAGATCTGGAATCAACAGGCAATCCTTCAGGATGATTTTGGAACCTTCATGGTTGATCAATTTAGCTGTACCAATAGCAGTGGCTTGATGAGAAGAGGATTTTCAGCCAGAACCAACACAAATGTTGCTTGGTTTGGAGGTGATCAAGTAGCTAGAGTTGTTGATAATTTGATGGCTGGCCCCTGAGTCTAGGACAGGGGGTAGAGCAAAGGCCATTTTGGAACTGGGAGAGATTGTATTATGGTGATATACTTGTGCATTATAAAATTTGTTAGCTGGTTTGGAAGAGTTATTGACAGCTGGAGCATTCAGTTTTACTGGTTTGGTTTGAGGAGCATGGGGATAATTTGTGTCAGGTTGTAGATGAGGGTGTAGGTGCCAGCAACGGGACTTGGGGTGCTCTGCTAGGGGATTATGATTCCCTTTTGAGCAAGGATGTTTTGGACCTTTTTGAGCTTTAGTCTTCAGTACAGCAGTTGAGCTAGATTGTTCTGGAAGGTTTGAAGTGGGTGTGACAGAGTTAGGTAATGCTTGGGAATATTCCAGATGGGTTACTTCAGGCAGTTTAATGAAAATGTTAGTAGGATTTTTGAGTAGGTCATTGTTGAGGAGGATGCTATTGACCAGGTGATATAGATTGGTGGTGAGTTTGGCAAGGATAGTGTAACAGAGAATTTCTTTGGGCACTTCAAGTTTACACACTGCAAGTTCATTCATGGGCTCCCTGCATTCCCTTATATAGGTGGGAAGTTTTTGTTCAAAATATGCTCATCTTGTTTTGTTTCCTTATTCCCTCTCTTAGACTGGCATTGTTGTGATTTGTTGTTTGAGTTATTCTCTATCTATCTGTCTTATTTTTTATTTCAATTTCTCTGCTGCCAGTGCAGATACTCTAACTCAGAAGTTGCACGCTCACTGTTTGACTAAAACTCAACCGCTGTCAACACTCCAGCTACTTCAACGTCATCCTTCCAACTATCAACTTAAACCAACCAATATCATCCTTGTTGCTCATAAAAAAACTCCTGACTCACCCCCTCCAAGCAACCCAAGCAGCCAGTTCATCAATTGTAAGACTACTAGCGTCAACTCAATAATCACTGGTTGCTCACCTTCTTTCTTTTGATAGATTGTTCAAGGCGCTCAAGGTTACTATCATTCCAACAAGGCTGACTTTTTCAATATCCTCAATTGGCACTTGAGTCACATCATCTTCCATTTTCCACGCACATATCCTGACTCCTTAGTTTTTCCAACTATTTTTTCCCGTTGGTTATCTTATTTATTCCTATGTCTCTGAACTGTTGTTTCTTCAAGACCTGCTTATTTCCATTTGCAATCATATTATAGTCTGTTCTTGTTGACCACTCCAAATCTTCACAGGTTTCTGTCAAAGTTGTATTGAATGAAGTTCAACCAGATGTGGCCTCTATTTTTGGTCGGCTGAGATGCATATTGGTTGAAAATAGCTTTCCAGATAAGGGATAGTTTTTACTGATTCTCAGGGTTGATGACAACATCAAATGCTGTGTCTCCTAGATTTTGGATGAGTAGATTGGCTGCTTCATAACTTTTCTTCCTTTGAGGGATTTTAGAAGGAATAATGAGAGTTTAAAATATGGTATTTTCAACGTATTCAAGCAGGCCTTTTCTTTGGAAATGACTTCTTATTCTCATTAACCAGGAGGCAAAATTTATTTCATTTAGGGGAGGCAGGTTGGGATTTTTTTCTCAGCCTCCTAGATGCCAAGAACCTTGCTATCCTTTAGCTACAAGAGGTGATAGATTAAATAATAAATATATGATTTAATAAATGCAGCAAAAATCCATAAAATACTCGGATAAAGCCTATTTCAAGGTTGATTGGTTTGGTTATGGTTTATTGTTATAAATCAATACAGATAAATTGATTATTAAATATTCTTATAGAGGTGCCAAAATTATATTAGGGATCTTTAACCCCCTTCAGGGATTTTAGTATGAAAAAACGTAGTCCTGATTACTTTGGGCTCTTTAGTTTAATGGATATTTTACCCAAAGATAATATGTATATAAAATACATTTTTGATTGGAAGGGCCTTGTAACCAAGCTGCCACAACAGAGAAAGGATAATAAAACTCACTGGTATATTATTAAATCCTTTGGGTATCTGTTTGGGACATGCACTGATGGGTTAAACCTGTATACTGGGGTTATAAGGTTGTTCAGCAGTTTTAATTGATAAAAAGAGGTTGAGGATGGATATTATTGATCAGACTGAGCCATAAATCACTGAATTATCTCTTACAAGTACTTTATTACCTCGACACAGTGTCTGGATATAAATATGACTGGGTCTCTGCCCATCAATATCCTCAAAAGAACTCTTCATTTAAAGCTTTTTGAGTCCCAATATTGTCCTTCTGAGGGGTACAGGAGCTCAAAGGGACAGATACTGAGGCTAGCAGGGTAACCAGTGGTAGCCTGTCAGGTTTTCTTGGTGCTGTAGTACGGATAACATCTAATTCCTCAGGACAAGGGAATTATTCTACTTCATAATTTATATTAGGATGTGTGAATAACACTAATCTGTCCTGTTTATGTCATTATTTAATTAATTATCCTTAGTAAATGTTCGCAGTAAGTTAATAGTTATTTTAATAGGCATTCCTACATGCATTATGATGTCAGGTGAGTTCTCATTATGTATTAAATAATTGGAGTAAAGTCATGATATTGATTTTACTCCTTATTTTCGAGTTCCAGTTGATTTACTAAAATAATTACTTAAAAATATAAGTCATGGGAATTCATGTAATTTTTTTACATCATTAGTTTTCTTATCATGTCATGAAAACATTGATGTCTAGAAATTTTTTATAATAGTAAATTAAAGTATTTTAATATATTTTTAGAAGTTTTCATTGTCTTATTTTCGACATTCTTGGTAATTTGAATTATATTTAATAAAAAATACGTATAAGCATTATTTAAGTATTTTTATAAAACATTATTTACTTTTAGACAACCTACTATCCACGAGAACATTAATTAAATATGTAGAATGTTCCCGTGTGGGTTGTAGCATGTTTACGCAGTACCTAAGTTTCTCAGGCCACCTGTCACTTTTTCAACCCGTAGTCCCGCGGCTGGGTACTTGTCAGAGGCCCGGGGCTGCGTACACGACCTTGACGGAGTGACAGGGCTGTATCACAGCCGCGCGCGGGTGCATTGGCTGCCGCAGCTGCGTGCGGGAATTGTGACAAAACGCATTTCTTTTGGTAACTCCTAAAATATACACAACACCTCAATTCTGAGTGAAATTTAGGTGTGAAACCTATACGTGAAAATACGTGTGAAATATTTAATTGGCCAAAAAGCTCAATTTAGGTGCCATGGCATCTTAGTCTTTCTTTTCATTAATTCTTTTAAAATATAAGGAGTTGGATTTCAAGGGTGGGTTCATTGAGTGACCCTACCTAATTTTGGGTGGAGAATCAATTTCTGTCATAATAATTTTGTTTTTCTACTCCTTCTCAGGTAAATTTTATTATTATTATTTTTATGTTATTTGCAGCTTGCTCTGAAATAGTAGAAAGCTGACAGTTTTGGGCTGGGCTTGTTGAGGTCTGACATGATGAACCCAAAAATGTCAATCCTGGTCAAGTTGTTGAGCCTTGGGACTATAAATCTGTAAATTTTATGGGCCAATAAAACTTTTTATTTCATCAGAACAGAGAAAAGAGAATAAGATATAAAATGTGTAAAGCAGGATGAAAAAGTGTAGTAACCCAATACCAGGAGTCAACAAGGATAACTAAGCAGTAACCTTTTTGATAGAAACAATATCTACAAGATGTTAACCCTGTACATGAGCCTAAATCTAAATGAATCTGAATTGAATCAACAAGGAGTGACATTAGAAAGAGATTAAGCTGTTGATGAGATTGAGAATGGCCCTTAACTGACCCACAACACCCTCAGTCCAATTACACAACCGTTGAAGTTGTGTGAGGAGCAGGAAAGGGGACTTTGCAAGTCAGGTGTCAAATAGTATCCAAGTGCCAATTTGATATGGAGTATCAGTACTAGAGCACGCAGTATGTGGATGGTGAGCGTGCGCAGTCATCACTTGACTTGGCTCAATTGATTGAGTATGGGCGTGAGGATAAGAAGAGAAAAGAGGATTGTAACCCAATAGGGTGAAGGCTCATGTGTGTAACCCTGGGAGAGTGTCTCCTTTCACTCGCACTGTGAAAACTGTAATTGGAGGACAGGCAATTCCATACCTCTGTCGGTTGGGTGCCTGGATCCAGGGTTCTTGACTCTTTTCTGCGTTCTGATTCTCATTTATTTCTTGTCATTTTTGTACTTTAATGCTTCCCTCTCATTGCTCTTCATTTATTTTCTTCGTCCCTTTGTCTATCAATTCTTCAATACAATCCAAGTCAACCATCCTTCAGATGAAACAGCCAATTGAACTCTAACTCAAGTTCCTCTTTGAACTCAAGGTCTCAGATCAAACTCTAAGTCTGCTTTTCTATAACTGGTGAGATCAGTCCAGATCACTTCAACAACCCAATACACACCTCACTCAACCTGGTCTTCTTCCTTCTCTCAGTTCATATCTCTGTGTCCTTTCACTACGCCTGTTTATTGCCATTGTTGAGCACTGGAACTATATAAATATATATCTCTGTTTTGGTACTCTCTTCTCACAATAGTTATGCTGTGGAGGACCATCATTTTCCTCCTGAATCTCCTGTTGCTTGTTTTCATTTCATCTTGGCCTGCTGGTCAGAAATTCAACTCATGCTTCAATAAATAAGAAGGATTAAACAAAGAAACACAAAGAAATAAAAACAGACTCTAAAGGAGAGTAGTGAAGGTGAGGAGAAACTGGGAGACCATAAGAATGAAATGAGAATTCAACACTATGTTCTGAAATGTCCTCAAACGGTGCCTTTTCCATAAAAGAAGAACAAAGTGGTAACACATGGCTCACAGGTGTGGCACAAGGTAGAGTTTTGAAAATGATGGTAGAAGAAGGCCCCAGCGGTTCATAATTGGGAGGAATTACTTTGACCCTCAAGTGCCTCCACTGAAGTCCATATTCCTCCATAACAAAACCATTAAGAAGAGAATTGAGATCAGGATCTAGTTTATACTCATTGAAGATATTAGCGCCAGAACTAAGAGAAGATTGAACCAGAGTAAGAGAACAAGGGAAAGAAGAAACCATAGATCCAAAGAGAGAGGGGGAATATTTTTGGGATTTTTCATTTTGACATATTTTTTGATTTTTAATACTGTTCAGATCAGAAGAAAATGATGAGAAAAAATTTAAATAAGCCTCTGGGATGATATTTGATCCTTGAGTTGAAGTTTGAGGCTGGGAAAAACTAAAACTATCAGTAAACTAAAGTACTCTCTCAAAAAAATGAGAGGAATTAGAATTATTCTTCTGCTTCCCCTTGAAAATTGATTTGGGAGTATGACCAGGGAAGTGTCCTTCCCAAAGACAATAATCCAACCAAAAGAGAGTAAATTCAATCTTCCTTCCATCATCATCAGGCAGAAGAACCCTCTCCCCAACTTGATTGTAAAAATTCAAGGTAGCACTAAAATGCATTAAGAACGGTCAACCCAAGTTCATAGGTCCTTCCATGGGAGTAATCCAAAAATGACAGGTTCCAATCATATTTTGATGGATTTGAACCGGAAAACATTCAGAAATACCAACTTACTCACAAGAATAATTGCCTATTCAATACACCGTGGATTTGAAGATGAATCTAGGATTGAGCTTGAGTTTGCAAGCTATAGAATTGGAGATCAGGTTAAGTTGGGAACCAGAATAAACCAGGAGAGAAACCGTTCTATCCAATTTTCCAAGACAAAAATGGAGAAAACAAAATGGAAAGCAGTATAGGTTAGACTCTGAGGAAAGATCAGTCCAGCCAGAGTCCTCAAGCAATGTTCCAGGGGAAAACTTCAGTTTTTCAGAGCCAATTTCCACACGTCAATGAGAGACCAATTTCTTCATCCCTTCAACAACAGAGGGAAAAATTGAAAGGAGCTCAGCCACAGATAAATCAGGAATTTTAATATCAGAGAATTTCTTTAATACCCCTTCCACAGCATTGGGGTGGTCCTTAAAGATTCCCCTTTCAAACCAAAATTTGGGCTGGGTGGAGGGAGGATGATCAGGTGAAGCAGGGATTATGACAGGATCAGTAGGTTGAGGTGTTGGAACAGGAGAAGGATCAGTGTGATTTTGAAACCTTTCCATCAGTTTTTCCTTTTCTATGTCCATCTCTTCAACCACAGAGGAAGGAGGTTCAGGAGATTGTTGAATTTTGACTGGTTTACAAAGGATAGTGGATGGCATAGGAGGAGCTTTGTGAGTTTTGGGTTCCTCACGTCTTTTCCTAGCTGGATCAGATTGATAAGCTCCAGAGAAGCTTGAGGATGAGATATCAGGGGGAAACCATGGTTGAATGGTACCACAGTAATATTGAAAATCTTAAGCGGCCAAAGATGCTTTCTTAAGAGGAGATGAATGAAAATAGGCCACAACATGGTGGATAGGACATGATGAATCAAAAGGGATCAAAGCAAAATTAGGAAGGAAAAAATTATTTCCATTATGTTCCACCAACCTTTCCTCCTTATCCTTCTGGAGCTCCAGGAATTTTCCAGTTCCATGACCTTCCCTATGAAAATAATAAAAAACAGAGTGGATCTAGGAACAGACGTAGAAGGTTTGGGAGCAGCAAAAGCAGAAATCTTTTGATCCATTTTTTTTTCAAAAGCTTGGAGGAGTTTTGTGATTTCATCAATAGTTTAAATTTTTTTGTTGGCCTGAGGATTTGATTTAGGACAAGGACTGGCCTCCATTTTCCTCATAATTTTTTTGGACTTGGAAAATCGGGGAGCAGGAAAAGGTTCAGTGGTGGGGGTTATCTCAAAGGTTAGGGAAGTTTCGCCTTTCATTAATTTATCCACCACACCCCTAAGTACAAGAGAAGCAGGAAGCTTGAAGCAATAATCCCTATTTGTGATCATAGATCCAGAATTAAGTAATTTTTCCCTTATTTTCTCCAGGACTCCTAGCAAAAAAGATTGAAAAAATTGGACTTGAATTTTGTCCAAGGTTTCAATGTGCTGAGAATAAAAGATTGGATAGGATTCCATAATTTCCTGAAGGATTGGTACTCAGAGGCTGAATAAATATCATCCTTTGAGATCCACTGAGAAACAAGATTTTCTAAGTCCTGTAGCTTAAAAAAAGCTCTGTATATCTTTCCCCAATATTCCAGAATTGCTTCCTTTAGAATTATCCAGTTATGAGATTTGAATCCATTGAAAGACTCAATTACTTCCATAACTTCACCAGAGGAAATGAAAAATTGTAACTGATAGTCCATATTGTATTTTCTACCTCCATCCACTTCTGCCGCCATTTGCTAATAATCCAGAAATTTTTTGAAATTTTTTCCATTGAAACCCAAGTTCTTGTTCAGAGGTTTAATCTTGACCATCTCAGAAAAAACAGAGGAGGAGATACCAGCAGATTCCATCTTGAAAGAGTTCCTTGAGGATCCAAAGAGCAGATTTTCCAACGTGGCTCACCAGTGTGGCAAGAGTTGGCTTTCAAAAAAAACAACATGATCTTGCCCAAGCAGTGCACAATTGGGAGGAATTACTTCTGATATGACTTAACCCCAGGGATCAGATCAGAGTAAGAGAGACAGAAAAAAATAAAGAAGGTAGAATTTCAAAGTTGATTCCAAACACAATTGGGACTTTAAATCCCAAGGTTTCTGGTTTGATCCTGGCCTGGGGGACCAAATGTAAGACCCCAAACAGTTCCGAGCCGCAGGAAGCTCTGTGGAGGGGAAAAGGTGCAGTTTAGGTTTCCCTGCTAAGTGTTACAAAAATATTTAAATGTAACAAGAATCAAGATCCAGGACCTTGTAAATAAGAACTCAATGGAAAGGATGAATTTGATGGAAGTTGGTAGCAATCGAAATAACACGATCTGAGATAAGATGGTGCAGGAAAATACTTGAAGAAAAAATTCAAATTTTTGTTGAGAGTTCAATAGAACAAGGCAGTTGTAAGAAAAAAACCCACAAGCTAATTACTCTGGTTGTCAGCAGAAGATTAGGAAACATCAACTAAATTCCAACCAACCTCCATATTCTCAATAAACCTACCAAACTCTACGCAATCAAGCACTTGAAGGCTACCAGATAACTGTGGGTGGCTGTAATAAACCAAGCAATTTGTTTTCTTAATCTCTAGAAGCAAAGCAGTAAAAAATTCAAACAAGAATAACCCAGCACTTCTTGAGGGACTCAAGAATAGCGTGGTGGGATTTAACATTAAAGGAAAAAATGGAGGTTTAAGGCTCCATTTTTAAAGCTTAAACAAACCTCTCAGTAAAACTTGACTGGTTCCATGAAGGAAATCAAATGAATGATCAAGACCAAAGTGGTTGGAGAAAGGGATCAAAGGAGTGGCTTAACACACCCAAGAATTCAACCAATGAATTCTTCTTCAAACAGCAAGGCTATTGGTTGGTGATAAGGATCAGGTCACAGAGGACTGATTAAAGTATTTAGTATGGAGGCTCAAGGATCAGGGGGTAATCATAGATTTACCCAGGATAAGGATTCTCAGAAAGGGGAAGGGCCCCACGGGTTGATTAATTAGATGATGATGTGATTTGATCATTTATGATAAGATGGATGATGGGGCAAAAAAGGAAGTGGAGAGCCCCTCCTTTTATTGGCAAAAGATCCTTGCAGACTATTTACCAGTTATAAATACAACTTAAAGCGGAAATTCTTTTTTTTTTATTTTTTTGTTTGCTCAGATGGTCCAAAAGGAAATTTAAAAACAAAGGAAAAGAGCGGGGGTTATGAGCAGATTTTCTCTGTTGCTGAGGGGCATCTGTGATTTCACCAACGGTTGCAAAGAACGTCAACAACAGACATGAACAATGACATGAGGGGGCAGTGCCTTTGCCAAAAGGGGGGCGGGGTAGGAATAATGTTGGATGGTTTCTCTCAATGATCATGGTTATTGGAGGGAGATTGGCAATATTGGGATGATGAGCCCCAAAGAAAAACGGTTGAGGGTTGAGCGTCAGAAGATGGTGGAGAAGGTGAAAAGGGTGGGAGTTGGCTGTTGATAGGGGGGGTGGCAGAAGGAAGCCTTTTGAGAGACAGGCTTGAGTGATCATCCTTGTCCCTCTTCATCAGCACTTCAACCAAGAGATTGATCCACTCCCCATCATTTCCAGCATTGCATTCTTTTAGCTCATGGGCAGGGTGATCAAGGGCATGAGCAATTGAAGCAAGCTGATTGGATAGGATAAGGAAGTGGGGCAGGTAGATGAGGATGATTGATTGTGGCGGTCAGTTGGCCAGATCAAGGGTGGGATTGAGAAAATGAGGGAGATGGGGATTGATGGGCAGATGGGGGGTTCTTCCGCGGTAACAAGTTGGTTCTTTTGCTTTTTATTGGCTGAAGGTTAAGCTGGCCATCAACAAGAAATTTGGTGGTTGCTTAGGAGTATCCAACCATTGGGGATCCCATTGATGGGGATTGATCAAGATGAGCAGTAGTGGTAACACATTTTGGCCGAAAATTGGGGCCAAAACTGCAACAAGGAGGGATTTAACAGAGGACCTGTGATTTGGAGCGCCTGGAGGCCTTTCCTAGACCCCTAGGCCAGGAAGAAGTTGGGATATTGGAAAGAAGGAGAGTATCTGCAGAAATGAAAGAATTCTTTTTTTCAGACAAAAAACTAACAAAAATTTAAATTTTTTCCCCTTTTCTTGAGGTGTACCAAATGTACCACCACACCCAAAATTAGCTTTTCTGTTTCAAGCTTGGCCAGATTTTAAAATACTTATGCACTTACACGTGTGCTACGTATAAGTGTAATCCAAATGGGATGCACATGTGGGACTCTGCAGACCATTGGACACACACACGGACCATACGGGCCTGTGTGGATGTCACAAATTTGGGGAAACTGGCCGCAAAATGGGTGAAACAGGCCTATTGGTACACGGGCCCTATCAATCCCAGTGGGGTATATAGGCATATAAAGCCAGATGGACTTGTATGGGCATAATTGGGCCCAAGCTTTATTTTGGACATACTTGGCCAGACGGGCTGGCCCGCCAAAGTATGTTAAACTCACTTTTTGGGCTTGGGGCGGCCCATTGGGGTCGCCGCCTGTGTCACAGCCCATTTGGGGCTGCTTCCTGTGTTGCGGCCCACTTGGGGCGACTTGTCTCCCTGGATTTGGCACATGCGGGGCCCAACGGCCTGCGGGGGGCTGTCACCGCGGCCAAGGGATCCTGTGCAGTGCAATGCCGCGCCGGCTCGGCTGGTTGAAACCGGCGGTCAGCCCCGCAGGAGCAGGGGTAAGTGGACCCGGCTCCCCTCCCTCCCCTTGCTGGCCATTGCCAGGGAGAAGGAGAAGGCTGGCTGGGTTTAACCAGCCAGCAACCGGCCGCAGGAGGGGGACCGGTCAAGGTGAGGGGGATTTTATCACCCCCTTGCCCAGGAGGATAGCTGGGCCGGTTGCAGCAAGGCGACCAGCAGTGGGGGGGATTTGATCAGCCCTCCACCATCAAAAGGGGCGCTCTCCCCCCCCCTTTTACCAAGGGGGAGGAGCAAAGGGCTGGAGGGGATTTGACCACCCCCCAGCCCACTTAACTTGATGACGCCCTGGGGGTATCAACCTCCAGGGCCCCTGGTAGGGGGATTTGACCGCCCCCTCCAGGGATTTGGGAGAAAGAGGGGGGGGAGGCATGTCCTCCGGTTGCACCCCCCCCCCCAATGTGAGTCTGAGACCAGAACCAGGTGTGTCCTGGGTCCCACCTGGCCATTTGTATGGCCAGGGGCTGGTTGCATGAGGCCACCAGCCAGCATGTGAGGTAACAGGGCCAGTTTAAACAGACAACTGGCCAGGGTTTTGAAAAGCTAAGGGGCTGGTTCAGCCCCATTACAGTGGAAACACCAGAAATGACTGGAATAGGCTGGTTATAAGGGTACAGGGACTGATGCCATGCGGGCTGATGTAGCCCAAACCAAGTGACAAGGCCTGTAAAGCCTGTAGAGCTCTTTTGGGGCGGAAAATTTTCCTTTTGGATTGTTGTATCATGGGCTCACAAGAGGCCAATCTTTTGTACTTAAGGAGCTCCTCTCCCTGCTGTTTTCCATCATTCATTCAACATCCAATCAAATTCATCAACAATATCATCAAATGTATTGCCCAATTGTGAGAGCCCATTAACCATTATTGAAACAGGTTTTCCAGCATTTCTTTTGCTTTAAATACTGCTCATTTTCCTAAGCTAATTGCTGGCCATAATTATAATACCAGATTCTTGGCTAAACCGGTTTAACCCACTGGAATGAGCTCAAGAGAACATGGTGCTAGCTCAAAACCACTACGGCCCTCACACTTAGATTTTCATTCAACCCGTTAAAGGCTACCTTTGAAATCTTCACTGATGCCTCCTGGGAAGATGGCTCTCACACTTGCAACTTACAATCCAGGTATTTTTGCTTAGTAGGTAGTAGTTTAGTTTCCTGGAACAGTTTCAAACAATAAAATATATTGTGTTCTTTAACTGATGCTGAACTTAAAGCTTTAGTTGATGGCTTCCACAAAGCCACTTGGATCAAGGCTTTAATGAAGAATTTATTTTTTCATACCTGAAGACCATCCCTTTTCAGATTGACAACAATGGGCTAGATCAAAAATTTTGGAAGTTTGGCTCCAATTAAAGAGCTCGCCAACTTGATCTCAAAACCAAAGGGATACAGGACAAGCTTTCACAGTTTAATACACTTATTGATCTGATTTGCTCACAACTCATTATTGGAGGTGCCATGACTAGATTCTGCTCTATTCCCAGTCTAAAACTGATGGTTAATTGCCTCACTGGCAGAAAATAATTTATTTATTTATTTATTTTTTACTTCTTTTTTTATTGTTGTCTCCTCATGCTTTTTGCTTTCCTGTGTGTCTCATTGCCCTTTATTTTTGTACTGCTGTGTCTCACCAGGAATGGAGGGGTTTTGAAATGTTTTCAACCCACACGTTCAACCAGAAAAAAACCACATCCGGAAAAAAATTCCCCCATATTCTCAAATCAAAGATGAGTGGCAACAAATACCAACTCTCATAACCAAAAAATCACTCAAAAACTCCTAACTGCTCAATACACTGACTCAACTCAACTGTCAACTCTCAACTCTCATCTTTCCTTCTACACTCTACTTCACCTTCAATATTAACACCTCTTTCCCAAAAATCAACCACTCCACATCCTTGACCTCAATTTATCCTTCTGTGCCTGCCAGGTGAAATGCAGCCTCCAAGTTATAAATCTTTTCTTCTCATCTTCTTAGTCTTCCAATCTCATTATTTTGTGTTCCTGAATCAATGTATTATCAGCGTTGTCTTTCCTTGGTTTTTGGATGCTTCAAAAATGAAATTTTATCAAAGAAGAGAAATCTTTTGATCAATTTTTTTCTCAAAAGCTCAGAGTATTTTGTTTATTTTTCCATAGTAGGAGATTCCCAGTTGGCCTTTGGGTTTTATTTAGGCCTGCAAATCTTCCTCCATCTTAATCATAATTTTATGGATTCTGTGGAAGAAGAAGCACTGATTGGTTCAGTGGTTCTAGGCTTTTGAAAGGTAAAGCAGTTTGACCTTTCATAAATTCATCCACAGTACCCCTAAGGACAAGGAACACAGGTAGCTCAAATCAATTATCCCTGGTGGTGATCATTGATAAATACTTGACCAATTTTTCCCTACCCCTTTCCTGAACTGGTAGCAAAAAATATTGGAAAAATTTTGCTCAAACTTTTTCCACTGTGTCAATATGATTGTTTTGGATAAGATAATATTGGATTGAATCCCATGACTTTCTAAAAGACTGATAGTCAGAGGCTGATGAGACAGCACCGTTGGAGATCCACTGAGACACAAGATCATCCAGGTTCTGCAAAGTAAATCAAGCTGCTACAATTTTAGCCCAATATGCCAACATTTCTTCACTTAGAAGCGTCCAGTTATGGGATTTGAATCCATTGAAGAAATGGACTAATTCCATAAATTCATCAGAGGAGATAAAGAATTTTAACTGATTGGAAGTATTGCTTTCACTTTCCCAATAAACTTCAGCAGCCATTTTGTAAGAATCCAAGAACCGTTCAACATTTACAGTGTTGATTCCTGAGTTCTTGTTTTGAGGTTTGATCTTGACCATCCTATGTCAAAAAGAGGTGGCGGGAGTACCAGCAGGTTCCATTTTGAATGACAGAGTTCCTAGAGGATTCAAATAGTGGAATTCCAAAGTGGCTCACAAGTGTGGCAAGATTAGGGTTTCACAAAAAATAAAAAGAATCTTTCCCAAGCCGTGCAAATTTGGGAGGACTTAATTCTAGAAAAAGTCGCCTCTATGGATCAGATCTTAGATAAGAATGAACAGAAAAGGGAAAAAAAGGATTATATTTTGAGGTTGATTCCAAATGTATTGTGACTGTAACTCCCAAGGTTTCTGGTTTGATCCTGTCCCAGGGGACCAAATGTAAGACTCCAAATGGTGCTGAGCCGCAGGAAGTTCTGTGAAGGGGAAAGGTGCTTTTTAGGCTGCCCTCCTGAGTGTTACAAAAATATTTAAATTTAACCAGGATCAAGATACAGAAAGTTGTAAATAAGGAATCAAAGAGAAGGAATGAGTTTGATATTATTTGGTAGCAATGGAAAAACACTATCTGAGGCTAGATGCTCCAGGAAAAGACTTTAACATAATAAGTTAAAGTTTGTTCAGAGTTCAATAGAACAAGGCAGTTGTGAGTAAAAACACACACAAGCTAATACCTCTGATTGTCAGCAGAGGATTGGGAAAGATCAACTCAATACCAACCAACCTTCAGGTTCTCAATAAAACTGCACAACCCTCCGCAATCAAGCGCTTGAATGGTACCAGATAACTCTGGGTGGTTGTACAAAAACAAAGAAATTTGTCTTATGAATTTCTAGAAGCACCGCGAGTAACAATTTCAAACAAGAAAAACCCAACTATTCTCAAGGGACTCAAGAAAATCATGGAGGAATTAAACTTTAAAGAAATAAATGCAGGTTTAAAACTCCAGATTTGAACCTTAAATAAACCTCTCAGTAAAACATGACTTGTTCTAGAAGGATGATCAAAAAGAATGATCAGACCAGTATGGTCAAAAAGGGATCAAAAAGTGGTATAAAACAATCAAGGATTCAATCAAATTAATTCTTCTTCAACTGGAAAGGCTATTGGTTGTTGATAATGGATAAGTTCACAGAGGAGGGATCAAAGATTTGAGTATGGAAGCTCAATGATCAAGGGGCAATCAAAAGACATACCCAGGATAAGGATGCACGCTGTGGTGCCCCATCCTGGTCACCCTGGCAAGTGCGGAGATTTTAATTTGTTTTTATGAATTTTCCTTATCATCATTCATAGGCATCATGATCAAAAAAAAAAATCTTTGATCTGGAATAGACTTCCATTTGGTTCCCAGCTTCCCACCTGCTTATTCTCCCAGTTGGCAAGGACGATCTCTGGGTGGTTGTATCCCCGCTCTTGTGTTCAAATCCCTGCTGCTCCGCTATTCAGTCTTACAACTTATTTTGCCAAGCGCGCAGCCAAACTTGCCTCCACTCTGCCATCCATCACCAGAAACCCCCTCAGGATCATCATCCATCATCCCCACATCCTCCTCTTCCAACAATCCCTCCATCCTCAAACACGACAACCTTAACCCAAATCATCAACTCAAACCAATTGATCAATCCCAATCTACTACAACCACCACCACCACCGGCGTCTTTAAGATTAAGCAACCTATGCTCCATCAAGATCTCCTTCCCCATCCCATCCTCTAACAACCCTCTCAACATTGGTCTTGAACGATCCCCCTGACAATCAATACTCCCAACCACTCTGCATCTCAATCCTACTCTACTAACTCCAATCCTTCTTTGAGTCCCTCTACACACTTGATCTCCATTCATTCTCCGGTCCCAGCGTCTCGAGCAATGGTCAGACCCACGCCGGCGCCAGCGGTCAAAGCGCCAGTACCTGTCAAATGAGCTGGATGAACCCAAGCTATATCAGGATTTATTCGGTTCAAAGCCACTTCAAGCTCAAGTATTCCCTCTACCTCTACCAAGAAATCGCTTGGGATCTTGATTCAGCCCCATCCAGATCTTGAAGAATGAAAAGGCTAAAAGAAAATTTATTAGAATGAGAAAATCACTTAGGAAAGATAACAAAGTGAACAGGAATGAGAATAACCTAAAAGAACCAAAAGAGACCACCGGCTAGATGTGAAGATACATTAGGAGCTAAGAAGCCGTAAGGATCTTGGTGATCTGGGAAGACAAGTGACAGCCTTGAGTTAAGATGAGAAGGTTGAGGGAGTTCACAATAGCACTATTGGTTGATCGTGAAGAGTCACTGGTTTGTTTAACGGTGAAAAGAAGAAAGAAAAAAAAAGATAAGAAGCCAAAGAAAACTACTTACTCGACAAGGAGGACCTGAGAGCCCTGTGGGCAAACACAGGACCTCTGTCAAGAATTACAAGTAGGAACAATTACTTTCATATATAGAGTGTGCACACCGTACAGGGAAAGTATCATAGAGCAGGATAGACGCGCAACCGCGTAGGTGATTGACTCACAGCTGATAGGAGAAACAGAGAAGATAAAAGAAAAGAAAATATGAGAAAGAAAAAGAAGAAAATAAGAGATGAGATTCAAAGACACTATAATCATCAGATTTTTAACACCCTCCCTGGCTTTGGATTCAGTGTACTTGCAGGAAGTTCAGACAGGTTAGCATTGGGATTCGTGAGAGGGCTTTTGTGAGAAAATCAGCACAATTTTCCTTTGAAGAGGTCTTCTTCAGTTGAATGGTACCTCTTTGTATCTCTTCCCGAATGAAGTGATGTCTTAAGTCGAGATGCTTTGATCTGAAGCTTGTCTGGTTTGTGTGCTGCATGGCCAGCTTAATGCAGCCTTCGTTGTCTTCATTAATGACTGTTGGCGTGTCAAATTTGGCACCCACTACTTCGCACAGGAAATTTTGCATCCATAATACTTCTTTCACCCCATCACCTAAAGACTTGTATTCAGCCTTGGTTTTCAATAGAGACACAGTGGATTGCTTCCTAGACTTCCAGGCGATTAGGTTTCGATTCCACGTGATGACAATCCCAGAGATTGAGCGTCGGGTTGAAGGACAAGTGGCCAAGTCGGAGTCCACAAAGGCAGCTAGCGGTGCAGGAGAGTCTTTTACAGTGAGTTCGATGCCCTTATTGGCAGTATGTGCCAGGTAATTTAAGACCTTAAGTGCCGCATTATAGTGTACAAGACCTGGAGCGTTCAGAAATTGAGCCAGATAGTTGGCTGAGAAAGTTATATTGGGCCTTGTGTTAACACTTATGTAATTGAGCTCACCAACGAGTTTTATATAATTAAGACCTGATTTGGCGAATTCAACAATTTCTTCATCAGTAGGTGGAAGCAGCTTGCCGTAGGGAGCAAATGGAACTGAATGTTCTTTGAACTTTGGAAGAGGATAGTTGGCCGCGGTGGACCTTATGTCAGACTCTTGAGAGAGTTTGACCAATCCAGGGGCTTGATGAAAATTAATTCCAAGGAGAAGTTTTGATTCTTGAAGATATTTTACCTTGAACCTACTACTAATGAGGGTGGCGAATTTTTCAGGATTCTTACTGAAGATTGCTATATTGTCGACATGGATGTAGAGCCAGGAGTTGTCGGAGAAGAACACACAGTGATTGCTGCTGCACCTTTTAAACCCGGATTTGAGAAGCCAGTCGCTGAGTGTCAGCCACGAGACAGTTAGACTTGTCCAAATGTCTGGAAACTCATATGTCCTGTTGGTATAGTGGCTAAGTACTAGGCTCACTTCCCAGTATCTGATACCAAGGTCACTGGTTCAAACCACAATGGAGACAATAATGAAAATGTTGAATAGTTTTGTAATTATATAGTAAATCTCAATAATATTATATAATGTTTTATAAGTATGTTTTTATGAGTATGGATTATGGAATTAAAACCTTGATAATTTATATTATCAAGAAGGGGACCCAATATAACTTTAAATTAAGTTATGAGGACTCAGATGCGTCCCAAATATTGATATAGAAGTTCCCAAAGTGTTTCCTCTCTTTGGGAAGGAGTTACAGTAATCATATTAACCCATACTCTCTATACTGTATAAATTAATTACACATTATCCTTCTTTGGGATATAATTATAAGTAATACTCCCTCTGTACACTTAATACACCTTACTGAGACTTGAGAGCGTTCACTCAGAGGCTTTAGAACTTAATTGCAAGCTATGAACCTTCTAGTAGCACTGCCAAGAGTATATACCCCTTATAGGTATAGTATAATTATAAATTAATTAATTATTTAATACTATCCCCTTTTGGATGTAATAATGCTTTAATATACTTCACTGAGCCTTGAGTGCGTCCACTCAGAGGGCTCAGAGTTCATCTGTAGGCTGTAAACCTTTTGATAAACATTGCACAGAGTATACATACTCTATGTGTATAGTATGAGCTAAGATATTTATAATTAAAATTAAATTATTTGCCAAGGTATTAAGCTACATTAAAACAATATAAATAATCATTATGATGGAATCTAAGGCTTCTATACCGTTCATCTGAGTGATGTATAAGTCTTAAGACCCAGTAAGTAACCTTTTAGTAAGTAAAATGAAAACTTTACCTTGAAAATCCTTCCCAATGGGTACTAGTTCTTCATTACCCATTGAGAATGATGTAATGATGTCTTGGGCCTTTGAGGACGAAACCAAGGAGAGCTTGACACTCCCCTGGTGATTACTAGAGTCCCCTGAGGGCTCCTGTTACCTTAAAAGAGCAGGGTCTTCACCCTATAGCCCTATCATGATCCATTATATATTATTATTTGAACAAGAATACAAGCAAGAGTTAACAAGCCCATTAACCTTAATCTCAAGAAGAAGATTGACTGGGGCTATAAACTTTGGTATTAAATTCAATCAATAACCTATCTGGAAACACCAATTTCGAGTGGAAGGTCTCACTTGAATAAGTAACCCCTGTGTGTTACTCTTTAAAGGGTGTGAGCTTATTTATAAGCAAATCTCCTTTTGGTCTTAATCCTTTAAGACTAAGGCCCCTTACCTATTATAAAGGTTTAAGGTGTGGCTATTTACTCATAATACCTTGGTATTATTCGATTCTGTAAACTTTTAAAGTTTCTGTTTGGAATATATAAGTCAAAACTAATTTAAATATTGGTTTAGCTTTATTCTTTTGCAGGTTCAACCACGGCTAGGTATAGCAATAGAGGTTAAATCCCTGACACTGAGCGTGACATATCAAGCTTGAGGGGCCTTTTTCAACCCGTAGAGGGCTTTCTTGAGGCGCAGAGTCTTCCCTTTCTGCACTGGTAAGTTTGGAGGAGCTGAAATGTGGATTTGTTTTACCAGAGGAGCATTAAGAAATGCAGCTTTGACATTGAGTTGATGGAACTTGAGATTTTGACTCAGGGCAAAGGAGATAAGTAGCCTTAGAGAGCTCTTATCCCCAGTAGGTGCAAACGTGTTGATGAAGTCAACTCCATCCACTTGATTGAAACCCTGGACACAGGGCCTTGCTTTGAACTCAATAATTTTGTTTCCTTTGTTCTGTTTAGTTCTGAACACCCATATGCACTTGATCATAGAGATATTTCCATCTTCATCCACCTCTTCCCATACCTCATAGCTGTTGATATTACCCACTTCTTTCTCCATTGTGTTTATCCATTCAAATTTGTAATTACTATTGAGAGCTTGATTTAGGGTTTTCGGATCTTCATAGTCCGCATCAACTAGATAAAGCTGCGAGTTGAGTCTTCTGGGGTGATCCAGAATGTTCCTGGGGGAAATCTCAAATTCAGAGCTGTTAGGATTCGTTGCAGGCGAAGAGTCCAAAGGGAAGTGGTCTGGAGAGTTTAACGAGCGATCGATGGAATCTGGATTTGAGGTTTCTGCGTGTTTGGGCTGAAGTGGATTGTTATCTTGCTGAATCGGATTGTCATCTTGATTGAAAACCTTGAAGGAATCCGGAGATTGAACAAATTCTAGTTCAGGAAGTGGATCCGAGTTTGTCTGCGCATGCTTGGTCCCAGCAAAGTCATTTTCCAGGAATCAAACATTTGCTGAGATAACGACTTTGTTTGTTGAGGCGTTGAACACTTGGTAGGTTGAAAAATTGTTGGCAAACCCTACCAGGAAACCCTTAAAGCAAGTTTGAGCAAGTTTTGATCTTTGTAGATGTTTGGGAATAAGGACAATTGAAGTACAGCCAAAAGGCTTTAGAAAATGGTAGTTGACCAAACATTTGTACCAAATCTCATAAGGGATAAGATTATGGTTTGAAGAGACCGGAAGGAGATTAAGCAGGTGTGTGGAAGTGTTTACCGCTTCTCCCCAGAGCTGACTCTTCAGTTGAGCTTGTAGCATGAGACATCTGGCTTTTTCCAGTATTGATCTATTAGCTTGTTCTGCTAGGCCATTTTGTTGCGGGGAGTACGGTGGTGAAAGGAGGTGATTAATCCCAGCATCCTTGCAGTATAGTTTGAAATCTTGGCCGATGAACTCACCTCCATTATCAGTAAGTATATTGATGATTTTAGAGTTATGTTCACGTTTGGCCATTTTGAAGTAGGTTTTGAAAGCATCAAGAGTGTCTGCTTTGGATTTGAGGAGAGCAACTGATTTGAATTGGGAGAATTGATTGACAATGGTAAGAAAATACTTGCTAACCCCAAACAAAAGAATCAAGAATGGACCAACTAAGTCCCTTTGGACAGTTTCAAGAACACGAGTGACCGGTTTGAAGTGACTATTGAATGGAGTAGAGATCATCTTCCCAACTTGACAGGTTTTGCACTTGGACAAATCCGGTTTGTTGGCATTTGGAAAAAGAATTTTGAGCTTAGCGTCACTGACATGTCCTAGTTTATTGTGGAGATTGAGGAGAGGTGAAGTTGAATAGTGGACTTTGGCTTTCTCCTGTTTGAACCAAACCCCACAGAGTTCAAGTAGATTGTTTGAGGTAGATCCGACTAATTCAAAGTTGTCCAAGGATATGGAGGACCCTGAGAATCCCAATTTCTTGATGACCACTTTCTTTGAATTGAGCTGGGTTAGAGAAATAAGGCAACGGTTGATCTTTGGGACCAGTAGATTATTTTCCAGTTTAACTCGTGCACCCTCGTGGTTCAGGAGAGAGGCTTCACCAATAGCTACAGTGTCGAGAGCATTGCTATTGTTCCCAGTACTGATCTTGATTGAAGTTTTCCTAGCGTTGAAGATCCATTTGGGATTGTTGACAATGTGATGCAATGCACCCAAGTCAAGAACAGGAAGCAGGGTTTTTGGGGACAAAGATTTTGTTTGTAGATAAATCTGAGCGCTGAAGTAGGCTGAGGCTTCTTGGTTAGGATTGGTAGACTGGGTTGAGGAGGCAGTATTGGTGAGATGAGCTTGTCCCTGAGAATTTTGAGTTGGTCTGAGATGAGGATGAAGCAGCCAACAGCGGTTTTCAGGATGTTTGGCAAGAGGATCATGTTTGCCTTTTCAACAGGGATGCTTCAGACGCCTTTTTGATTTATTGTCCAAGGTTTTGTAGAGGGCAGTAGAGGACAAGGATTCTTCAGCAGTCGGACCATTGGATGATTGAGTGGACTCTAGATGAGTGATTTCTTGAAGTTTATTGAGGACTTTGGTAGGGAATTTGAGGATATCATTGTTTAGCAAGATAGAATCGACCACGTGGTAGAATTGGGAAGGTATTTTGGCTAATATGGTGTAGCTGAGAATGTTGTCAGGCACTTCAAGTCAAACAGTGGCTAGTTCATTCATAAGTTTACGTCATTCTTGAATGTAGGCTGTGAGGTCTCCTGTGAACTTATATTGAATGAAGGAAAGCCAAATTTGCCCTCTGTTCGTGGTTGAAAGAGAGGCGTAACATTCGGAGATGGCTTCCCAGATGGCTAGAGGATCCAATTGGTTGGCTGGGTTGATGACAGAATCAAAGGCAGTGTCTCCAAGGTGTTGAATTGGGATGTTGGAAGCTTCATAGCCCTTTTGTTTTTGAGAGGCTGTAATGGGAATAATGGGGTCCTTTTTGTCTACTCCTTCTATAAACTTGAGCAGTCCTTTTCTACGTAGGTAGCTACAAATTTGTAAAGCACATGACGAGTAGTTGTATTTGTTCAGGATAGGGAGATTGCTCCTTTTTGAGTTATATTCTTTGTTGGACATGGTAGGTTCTTTTGGTTCTTTATTGATCTGATCAGAGAGAGCACCTTGGGACTGTAAATCTGAAGAATGAAAAGGCTAAAAGAAAATTCATTAGAATGAGAAAATTACTTAGGAAAGATAACAAAGTGAACAGGAATGAGAATAACCTAAAAGAACCAAAAGAGACCACCGGCTAGACGTGAAGAAACATTAGGAGCTAAGCAGCCATAAGGAACTTGGTGATCTGGGAAGACATGTGACAGCCTTGAGTTAAGATGAGAAGGTTGAGGGAGTTCCCAATAGCACTATTGGTTGATTGTGAAGAGTCAGCGGTTTGGTTAACGGTGAAAAGAAGAAAGAAACAAAAAGATAAGAAGCCAAAGAAAACTACTTACTCGACAAGGAGGACCCGAGAGCCCTGGGGGCAAACACAGGACCTCTGTTAAGCAGTACAAGTAGGAACAATTACTTTCATATATAGAGTGTGCACACCGTAGAGGGAAAGTATCATAGAGCAGGATAGACGCGCGACCGCATAGGTGATTGACTCACAGCTGATAGGAGAAACAGAGAAGATAAAATAAAAGAAAATATGAGAAAGAAAAAGAAGAAAATAAGAGATGAGATTCAAAGACACTATAATCATCAGATTTTTAACAGATCTCCCATCCTCTTCATCCCTGGTAATGCTGGCTCCTATCGTCAGCTCAGATACCTGGCCTCCCTCACCACAACCACCAATCTTGATTGATTGATCCCCATCTCATCTTCCTCAATCCTTCCCAAGATGATGATGATTTCCCTCATTCTATCCACCAAGCTATCTCCTGACTCAATCAACTCAATCCAACAATCTACTCACTCGTAATCATTCACTTGAGACTCTCAAACTGTCCCCAGTCAACAACAACAATGATTCCCAACTCAAAATTTTCATCTCTTCACAACCAATTGGGCCATCTCAAGCGCCCGTCTACCTCATCCTTTCCACCTCCAGCTCACCGGTCTCCCGGGTGGCTTGTCCGTTGCCCGCGCGGGTCTCAACTGTCTCCCGGGCCCATCAGGATGCCTGCAGGCGTCCCACTAGCTACTCTCTTTCCCGTGCCCGTCATTGGCACGGGCCAGGTTCTTGATTCAACTCTTCTGTTTTTTTTCTGAGTGTTTGTTTGTTTCTTTTTTTTCTTTTGTTTTCTCATGACAATCATCCTCAAAAAAAAAAAAAAATCTTTTTGCCACTCTATTTCTAAATCTCTCTTGTAAATAGTCTGAAGACTTCTTTTCTATAAAAGGAGGGACTCTCCCCTTCCTTTTCCAAAAAAAAATCATCAAGGGGAGTGTGTTCCTATGTCACCCCCATTTATTGTAAAATTAGATCCTGATCCTTATCCTGGGTATATCTCTGATTGCCCCCTGATCCATTTTTGACCCTGAGTCTTTGCCCCTCTGTGGCCTGATCCTTATCACCAACCAATAGCCTTTCTGGTTGAAGAAAATTCTGTGTTTTGGAATTTTTGAGTGTGTTATACCACTCCTTGATTTCTTTCCCTGACCATACTGGTCCTGATCCCTGATCATCTTTCTGGAGCCAATCACTATTGATTAAAGAGGTCTTATTAAGCTTGAGACCTGGATTGTTATACCTCCCTTTATTTTCTTTGGAGTTGCATTATGCCAGCCTACTCATGAGTCCCTTGAGAAGTGTTGAGGTTATCCTTGCTTCAAAACAATTACTTTTTGCTTTTAGAGCTTCTTAAAAATTGTGCTTTGTCTTGTACAGCCACCCTCAGTTATCTGGTACCCTTCAAGCGCTTGATTGCGGAGAGTTGGGCAGGTTAATTGAGAACCTGGAGGTTGGTTGGGTTTGAGTTGATCATCCCCAATCTTCTGCTGACAACCAGAGTTATTAGCTTGTGGGCATTGTTTACATACAACAGCTTTTGTTCTTTGAACTCTAAGCAGACTTTAACTTCTTTTGTTCAAGTTTTTCCCTGCATAAACTTGTCTCAGATAGTGCTTTTCCATTGCTACTAAACTATTATCATCTTTATCCTCTACTCCTTGATTCCTCATTTACCAGGTTCTGGACCTTGATCTCGGTTACATATAAATATTTTTGTAACACTCAGGAGGGCAGCCTAAACAGCACCTTTCCCCTCCACAGAACTGCCACGGCCTAGCACTGTTTGGAGTCTAACAACTCATAAAGGGAAGGTCCCTACAGATTTATTGATTGAATATGATGGATGAATCATGAATCAATGTATGATGATCAATGCCTGCTAGATGATGGGTAAAAAGGAAGGGGAGAGAAACTCCATTTATGGGCAAGAGACCCTGTATACTACTTAAAAGAGTATAACTACAAATGAGTGTGCAAATATATATATATATATTGAAAATCCAAGATGGATGATAGTGATGAGAAAATCCAGACTTGGAAAAAAATGACATGATATAAAAAAAATTAAGCAAGGGGGAAAAAAATTTGAAAGGGGGAAAAACAACCCAGCGGCGGCATCAAATGAAATCTGATCAAGGGTTGATTGCGGTTGCATGTGATGTTGCGGATGAGGATGAGCTGGCAGATTACCACTGGGAGAAGTGGCAGCAATTGGGCAGAAATGGTACTTCAGGAGGAGAAATGGACAATGGAAATGATGGTGGGGATGGCTTGATTATGGGCAACAGGGATGATCATTGGTTGGATGGAGGATAGATTGATTGAGACAGCAATTAGCAAGTTGTAAATGGAGGAGGATCAAGGATTGATGGATTTCAGAAAGTTGACAGAGGTGATTAGGGTGGGATCATTGGTTCCTGTTAGCACTGACGGCTGAAAATTAGTTTTCTTGTCCTTCAGATGAGCCACTCATTCTTAGTACTATTTGACGTTGGCCAGCCGCATGATGGAAAAAAGTGGTGTTTTTCTTTGTTGTTGTCAGTGATGACCATGATTATGAGCCAATGATGGTGATTATGCTGATAGCTGGATGACAATGATGAGGATGAGGAGTGGTATGGCTGTCTGTGCGTGCAGTTGGCCAAAAACCTGGCCCAGGGGTGCAACAATAAAGGATTCAAAAGAGGATCTGGGGAATTGGACATCCTGAAGTTCCCTTCCTAGTCCACTAGGACAGGAAAAAATAAGGAGAACCTAAAGAGGAAGAGTACCCATAGCAACACATAAATTTTTTTTTTTGGATGATATTCAGATGAAGGTATATCAAAAAATCTAAAAATAATTTCTCCTTTTTCTGAGCTGTCTGTATTTGGTCACCACACCTTCCTTTTTACTACATCTTTCTCTAGTTTCTTGGGGACTTCCTGAACCTGTTCTTTTTTCTGAACCTTGGTACCCATCTGAATTGTTTTAAATTTGGCCCAAATCCCAAAATATGATGGTGGTGGTTGTGGCCTATTGGTGGTATACCTAAACAAATCTTGGCAATACTAAGAAGGATAACAATTTTTTTATATTAGTTTCATCTTTTTCATTGTTCAGTCTCCAAAACTAACCTGGATTCTGCACTCCTATAATTTTGATCTCCGGTACTGGTAGAATGTGGTAGTTCATGCGCGGAGCAGATCTTTGAATTTGGAATTCACTTTTGGCACCTCTGGGTTATCAATCAATGGCTTGCAATTTAAAGGAACCTTACAAGCTCTTTTTCAAAGTCAACATTGTTTTCACTTGCCTCAAAGACCACAGGCAGCAGTGCTTGGAAAATATCTTTTGTTGTGGTGGATACAATTTTTGCAAAAACTCAACAAGGATTACAACATAATTAATTCTAAAATTTTTTCAAAAGCAATGAAGTAGTAGTATAACCATAAGGGTATACAGTTGGTAATGACTTTTGGAATCAATGGGAAAATCATTGAAACACTCACAGGAGCTTTTTTCTTTATATCTGGGCAAATTTCAACATCCAAGGTTATGTGTAATGGTCTTCCTTAATTTGACATATCCTTTTCCTCAGTACCATCTACCTCAGTTCATAAGTGTGACACAAATAAAGCACAACATCAATGGTGCCATCCTCTTTCCACCTTTAGCTTGCATAACAACCTTCCAATCTTGGCGACTAATTATATACTTGTGAATATTTTCAGTTAAATATAATCCAAGTTGAAAATCCATTCAAGCTTTACTCTTCCACCCTGGGTATCATCAGCCCTTGGACTTCCATTCCCAGTCATGCACCCATGCCTAGATAGCTACATCAACTGTATAGTTTTCAAATGGACGAGTACCTTACCCTGCATAGACTAAACATTCATCTTTGCATTGTCCTCACATTTTATTCATTCCTGTCTCATCCATTACGTCCTTGTACATTCATATTCTATTGTCTTGCACCTTTCCTTCAGCCTCAGAAACAATTGTACCGTTATTTCATTTTCCCATTCCATTCCTTTCATTCATTGCAACATTTCTCCCTAGCTGTAGATGGCCATCTATCAGGTTGTATCTAGTAACCTTTGGATTACCTTATAAAGGCTGTGTCTCCTGCCTGAAGATTTTCACCTCAGTTAGTCAATTTAATATGTTCTTAAATTTGCTCAATCCATTCTTTTCATTGGGCTTGGCTTTAGTTACCTTCAATTGGAATATTCCATCCTCCTTGTTTTTTTCTGAGCCATTGAACCACAGTTTAAAATTTGCAGTTAGCCTCACTACCTCTCAATAATCACTTGCACTCAGTCTCTTTCTTTGCGCTCACAATCGTCTAAGATTTCCCTATAGTATTTGGGGTGGTTTTGTGCCACCTAAGTCCAATGGGGGATGACAAGATTACAAAGGTTGGCTGGTAATTCCACAGAAAAGAAAAACTCTAAAGAAACACCAGTGTACCAGGGAACTTCAGCACCAACTAAATAATCAGCCCCAGAACCAAGGAAGGGGAGAGCAAGTTATCCAGGAGAATGGGTAGAAGTGGACCAGTGCTCTGAAGATGAAGAAGAAGATCCCCCAGAAGAACCTTTGAAGAAACCTGAAACTGAGCCTGTGAATATAATTAATGAAAAATCAAAACCAGTGGATAATTGAGAAGGAACCAACATTGAAGGAATTCTGAAGAATAAAATATTAGAACAAAGCTTTTAACTTACCTTGGAGGATTTCCTTTAAGTTGCACCAAACTTCTTCCAGCATTTAAAAGATATTGACCTTTTAGGAACTTTGAACTTCAATAAAGTCTCTAAATCATCAACTATAAAGAAATAGAAGGATTAATTGATGTAAAAACCACTTTGAAGACTATTCTGATGAAGATTACCCATGCTCCATAGGAAGAAATCTATTTTATGTTTGCCCATTGGGATTCATTTGAATATGGATCAAGGGAAATAAGATAAAGGCTCTGCTTGATACTGGTCCTGGATTGAATGTCATACCTGAGCATTTGGAAATTCAAATAGGCTTGGTTTCCAGGGAATTATTCATGAAGTTTAAAGGTATTTGAGGCTATTGAACTCCACTAATTGGATTGGATGAAAGAAAAATGTTTGAAATAACTCCTGGGGAATGCAAATCTTCTCACTTAATCATAGAAAAAGGATAAATTCATCAAGTCCTTGGAAGACCATTGTTGGTGGATCATAAATTTAGGGTGGAACTATCCAAGCATAAAGGACAACTGTTAAGCTATGAAATAGTAGAAGGGGAGAGGTTATTCATGCCAATCCATTTTCAATATCCCATACACCCCCTGGAACATGGTCCGTCTCTGGAAAACTGGTCAGGAAGAAGGCCAGTGGTCTCTTCCGTGAGGCTGCTAGTAGTTGGGGTTGTTCAAACAGTAAAGAGGTCCTGTTTTCTGGATTGGGTGTCCTCATTGGCAATCAGGATGCCCAACAAACTTTCTCCACCGCTTCGTCCACAGTTCCCCCACTACCACCGACCACCACCAATCCATCCACTTCACTCCTTGATCCATCCCCTAATGAGGCTCCTGACACCTGCCAAGCACTTCATCCTCAAACCACTCCTAGCTCGGTTGGTACGGTTATCAAGGGTCCCAAGAAGAGGATTTTGTTCCACAGTACCAAAAAGGTTAAGGTAAAATCTAAGGAAAACTCAAAACTCAAACGTCGGAGTGAAATTGGCTTTGGCAATTGGTCTGATACCCTCAATACTGCCGTAGCCTCTTCATCCCCTCAACCATTACCTACTCCTACTAATCAACTTCCCCAGCTTCCTGACTCTTCTACTCTCATCCATCCTACTATCACCGCTCATCACTCACTTGCGAATAACACTTCCGTGTGCTCATCCTCCCAACCATCTGAATCGATGGTTCCCATCCTTTGTAGGAGGGAACGCTCAGTCAATCTCACAAAGTATCTTGGAGGCATCCTATTGAAACAGGTTGAGCCTCCTCCCTCCTCCCCCGTCTCGCGCGTTCCTTGTTCAACATTCTCTCACGCACACGGCTCACCTTCCACCTCTCAATCTTGCTTGTCACCTTCCTCATCCCCACATCCCTCCATTGCTCCATCTCAACCGCTCACTCGCTCTCCTCCATCTCATCCGCTCCACATGCTACATCACCACTTGCTTGCTCCGCTCCATCTCAACCGCTTGCTTGCTCCCATCCATCTCCTCCGCTCCACCTGCTACATCATCAATACCTCCATCATCCTTTGCCATCCAATCTCCATCAAAAATATCAACAATAAACTCTCAACACCATCAACAACATTCAATTCAACTCCAACAACACATTAACATTCCTCCAATCTAGTATTGAACAGGCTGGTGTGTTGGAATCTTCCCATTCTTTTGTTCAATACTATCTGTATATACCTTTCTATTATCCACCCTCTTTCATTACTACAATCACACTCATTATAATTCAAGACAATCATCACCCACCATTATTCAACAACTGCTACCAATCCATTTCATCACCATGACCATCACCATCACCATCACCATCACCTTTACCATTACCCTCATCTATCATCATTATCATCATATCATCCTCCCCATCATGCTAGGAAGCTATGCCTGAGGTCCTTGTTGCTCCTCTTAAAGTAGTAATATCACTCCTCCCATATCATGCTAGGCAACTATGCCTGAGGTCCTTGTTTCTCCTCTTAAAATAGGCTTTCATCATGCTAGGCAAATATTCCTGAGGTCCTAGTTGCTTCTCTTAAAATAGGCTTTCATTCCCCATCTCATATGCTGACAAGGTGGTGTCTTGTCATCCTTTCTCAAATCTCATATCTCTCATTCTCATGTTCTTTTCTCATATTCTCATGAATCTCTGAAATGTTGATTGGTCTAAAATTGGTTCCTAAATTTGTCAGTTAAGGTGGTGTGTTGTCATTTTTCTGTTCATATTTTGTAACTGACAAATTGAGTCAGCCTTAGATTTATCTTACTGATTTTATTATCCTATTATTATTGTCTCAGGCCCCTTCTGGGGGCTCTCTAGTTGTTTTAACCCTGCTAACCTAGACCCCCTTTGGGGTTCTCCAGTTGTTCTTAAATACTGGTCCTCCCCTTGGACAAGGAATGAAACTCATCTGATTACCAGACAACTAAACCAGAGTGTCCCTTCCTCCTTTTCAGATCAGTTCCACTTGACTTTACAAGTAATATCTCCTCCCCTTTGGCTCTTTGTAGCCTTATCAATACTCCTCCTTTGGATATTCAGAAGCCTACCGTATTCCTTCCTTCTCCAAATTACCCTTCTCCTCATATTAAACTATTCACAGTATTGCACAGAAATACATGTAGGTAGAACAAGTAGAACTGAACAAACTACCAGTACAGCACAGCAATATATCTTATTGGAAATACACAGCAATTTATTCAAGGCTTTGCATGCATGAAACCCCTGTAAAAGCTTTTTCCAACCAGCAGAAATGCATGATGTAACTGTACCAGCTTTTTCCAACCAGCAGAAATGCCTCATGTAACTGTATCTCACTGTTCCTCACCAAAACAGGGAGAACCCTTAGTGTAATCCTTGAGCACCCCCTGGGGCAGGATTTTTCTATTTAATGAGGGCCTCTATGCCCTATCCAAGTTATATCATTATGCCATCTGTATCATGCCATCACCACCCGTCTCATGGCATCCAGGCCTATTATACAATCAGTAGTCATCTTTGGTACCCACCCAGATAAATATTATCAGTGAACCAGTTATAAAGGAAAAAATAAATCAGAAACCAATTTATTAACCATCTTGAGCCAGTTAAACCACCCAAGAGGCGCTTGAAAAAGGGTTATTATTTCACATAAATATTTAGCACCAGAGTCAAGAAAAACCACCCATCAATCAATAAATAGCCCTTAAAACAAAAGAGAGCACAACAAAAAGGAACTACCAACCCTTTCATCTAACCTGCCCCCTGCGGGTCAACACATCCTTGGGTCCTCTCCTGAACCATCCCCCTAATAAGACCCTTGAACCCTTTCATATTGGGATATTGGTTAAGGCCACATATATCTGATCAACACCAACCAATAATCCAGTACATCTGTTCCATTATTCAACAACCCTACCAATAAAACATGAATAATTAATCTAGGTCTGATCTGAGACCTATTTTAAGTCTCAAAAAAAACCAGCAATTAATTTAAATAAATTATTGTGCAGACTTCCTATAGTACTAGAAGGGCAGGAAATTCAAAACTACCTTATTCTTAATAATACAATCAAGGAGTAGAAGTAATACTAAATTCCCCTTCAAGGACTTCCAGCAAGCTATTTTCTACTTTATTTATGTAATCCCCCAGGAGTCTCTAGACTATGAATAACCATTTGCAAACCATATGGTTGGTGAATGGCAATTCACACCGGCTTGAAACCCTGAGGTTGCAAACTTTAAATCAGCCTTTGCAATTAACTATTTCTAGTGTTTATGGTGCTATAATTTAGTAGTAGTAGATTTCTTCTCAAAGATGGATTTTTTCTTTTCATTAATTTTACCACCTCTTATAATTTATTCATAGAATATTTATTCTCAACAAACGGCCTCCCTGATAATAATTTTAGTGATTGTGGATCTTTGTTTGTCTCTAGCTTCTGGAGCTTGCTATGCCAGCATTTGAAGATCACGTGCAACTTTTCAATGGCCTACCACCCAGAACAGATGGGCAGACCAAGAAATTTAATGATGTCCTTGAAGATTATCTTTTAATTTACTTTTCCTATCAACAGGAAAACTGGTTTCAATCGCTCCCTTTAGCCAAATTCCCCTACAACAACTCCACTCATTGCTCAAACAAAAAGTCTCCCTTACAGAATCTTTATGGTAGAAATCCAACTTTTTCTTCCATTCATGTAGCACCTTCTCAACCCCCTCCCAATTATCTTACTAAGATTCAATTCCTTCAATTGAAACTCTGATCAAACCTCAAACCAGAAAACCAGGGCTTCAAGGAGCAAGAACAAGTACTTTTTACTACAGAAACAACATTTGCAGTAGGATAGCAGGTATGGCTCAATGCTTGCAACATTTGCAGTAATTGGCAAGCCCAGAAACTCTCCACAAGAAAACTTGCCCCCTTCAAAGTCAAATAATTCATCTTTCCCAGTGCTTTGAAACTTTACTTAGCTGCGAAATGGAAAGTTATCCACGGGGTCTTTCATGTGTCTCTCCTAGAGCAAGCTTGAGGTTTATACCTGGGCAAGAATCATCCCCCTCCTGAAACAGTCAATTTCCAAGATAATTTATACTTGGAAGTAAGTTTTATACTGGATTCCAGGTTATTCAAAGGAAAACTTTAATAACTTTTCAAATGGAATTGCTGTCACACTAGAAGGTTAAGGTTTATTTTCTTCTCCACTTTTAAATATCCTTTTTCTCAGTACAATCTACCTCATTCCATAAGTGTGACACAATTAAAGCACAACATCAATGGTGCTTTCCACTTCCTAACACTGGCTTGTGTAACAACCTTCCAATCTTGGAGACTGAATCAGTATATATTTGCAAATCTTGCAGTGAAATCTATACCAGTTGACCATCCTGATGGAAAACTGATTATATTTTAGAGATCAGAAACTAGGAAAGGGATAAAATAACAAACACCAGAAATTAAAAACGCATAGAGGGCTGAGCAGAGAAGCCAAGTATGAGAAACAAAAATGAATCCTACCACCATGACAGGCTCAAAAGGTGTTCTTTGAACAAGTGGATTCAACAGAGCTAGAGAGGACAAGAGGACAAGATGATAGATTAGACCAGAAAAAGACAAATGTAGATTTATGAACAGAACCAATGATCCACCTCTGTGCGTAGTAGTACAAGAGGTCAGTGATTGAAATCAAGGATTGGAAGGAAGAAGACAAGAAAGAAGAAAAGAAGTTCAATGTTGTTCATACCAAACTGGATCAGAGGTTGAAGTGTTGCGGTAATTGATGAGGGTTTAGTTTTGAGGAAGGTTGAGCTTTCAGGATAGGAAGGTTGAGCTTTGAGGAGTTTGGTAGATAGGTGAATAGAAGGGGATAGGAGTAGGAGGCAGGATGGAAGGGATAGGGATGATTAGGTAGGAAGTCTAGTTGGAGAGACAATGATCACTAATTCAGAAAGTGTTGCTTTCCCATTGAAAACAGGGTTTGAAGTGAGGCAGGTCTTTGAAATTCAGATGAACCCATTCAAGGTGCGCGGAAAAGACTGTCATTTATCTTCAACACCTCCCTCAGTTTGGGATTAACAGGCAAAACAAATCTTGAGAAGGGAGTCAAGGGAAGTCCTGGAACACACTTTTGTGAGTCCATCAGCTATCATAGCCTGAGATGAGATAAGCTTAATGTCAATTTCTTTTGTTTTGAGCTTCTTTTGTAGGTATTTTGCTTTGATGTCAAGGTGTTTGGTCTTGGAGTGTGATCCAAAAACTTTGATTTTATCAAGAAGATAATAATTATCAATATGAAACGGGGTAGAGACTAGTTTTATTTTCCAGAGCTTTTGAATGAGGTTGGTTATCCATTTGTTTTCCTGATTGGCCTCAGAGAGCAAGTTCAATTTCAAATTGGTGGATGAAGTTGCTATATTTCTTTGACTACTGCTGTACCAGGAGATGGGACAGGATTTCCAAAGACAAATGTATCCAGACTGAGATTTTCTAGAATGGTGGTCTTCTTCCCACGTGGCATTGGAAAAGAACTGGAGTTGGCAGTTTGTGGAACTCAACGGTTTAAGTTGAAGCTTGAGCTCTTTGGTGCTGGCCAGGTAGCAAAAGCAGTGCAACACTTCTTTCCAATGAGATAGTCCCTGGGAGTTTTTTAATCAGGAAAGGATGGACACGGCAGGGGCTAGATTGGGTCGAGTATGGAAAGCCAGGAAGTTCAGGATTCAAGTGTAACACCTGTATTTGATGTTAAGACGGGAGAAGGCTTTGAGATCTTTGTTAGGGGATTTATTGAGGCACACACCAGGAGAGAGAGGAGTCAGAACCAATCTTGATTTTGTAAAATTCAATTCCTCTAGCATTTTGTCAATCAGTTTTCTTTGATCAATTGAAATAAAGTCCTTGTTCACATAAATATCCATGCCAATTATGGTGTCAGTAGAATGAGCTGACAAATTAGGAAATTGTGAAAGAAATGCATGATAGAAGGATTTGACATCTCCTACCACAAGGAGTTCATCCAAGTGAAAGTAGACAAATGAATTTGAGGAATGATTGATAAAGAGACAGGGATCACTATCAGGGGAGGAGAAGGAAATTTCATTAATCCTGTCAGCCTCCTGGATTCCAAGACCCTTGCTATACTTTACCCACCAGAGGTGATAGAATAAATAATAAATATATTATTTAATAAATGCAGCAAAAATCCGTAAAATATTTGGATTAAGCTTATTGCAAGGTTAAGTGGTTTGGTTATGGTTTATTGTTTTAAATCAATATGAATATATTGATTATTAACATTTTAATAGAGGGGCCACAATTATATTGGGGATCTTTAACACCTCTTTTCAGCGATTTCAGTATGAAAACACGTAGTCCTGGTTACTTTGGGCTCTTTAGTTTTAAGGATATTTTACCCAAAGATAATATGTATATAAAATACACAGTGGAGTGGCAGGGCCTTGTAGCCAAGCTGCCACGAGAGAGAAAGGATAATAAAACTCACTGGTATATTATTAAATCCTTTGAGTATCTGTTTGAGACGTGCACTGATGGGTTAAACCTGTATACTTGGGTTGTAAGGTTGTTCAGAAGTTTTAATTGATAAAAAAGAGGTTGAGGAGGGATACTATTGATCAGACGTAGCCATAAATCACTTACTTATATCTTATAAGTACTTGATTTCATTGGCACGGTGTCTGGATATAAATATAACTGGGTCTCTGCCCATCAATATCCTCAAAAGAGCTCTTTATTTATAGCTTTTGGAGTCACAACATTGTCCTTCTGAGGGTTGCAGGTGCTCAAAGGGACGGGCACTAAGGCTAGCAGGGTACCCAGGGGTAGCCTGTCATGTGTTCTTGGTTCTATAGCAGGGGTAGCATTTAATTCCTTAGGTTATGGGAATTATTCTACTTTACAATAGATATTAGGACGTGTGAATAACACTAATCAATCCCCTTTATGTATTATTTAATTAATTATCCTTATTAAATGTTCCCAGTAATTTAATAATTATATAAATAGACATTTCTACAGATATCTTGATGTCAGGTAAGTTCTCATTATGTGTTATATATCTGGAGTAAAAGTCATGATATTGATTTTACTCTTTATTTCCAGGTTCCAGTTGATTTACTAAGATAATTACTTAAAAATATAAGTCATGGGAATTCATGTAATAATTTTACATCATTAGTTTTATTAGTATGTGACGGAGATATTGATTCCTAGAAATTCTCATAAAAGTATATCAAAGTATTTTAATATATTTTTAGAAGTTGTCATTGTCTTATTTCCGAAATTCTTGCTACTTTGAATTATATTAAATAAAAAAGACGTATAAGGATTATTTAAGTATTTTTATATAATATTATGTAATTTTAGACCATCTACTATCCATGGGAACATTTATTACATATGTAGAATGTTCCCGTTGTTGTCATTTTTCCTTTCCACTGTTGTCATGTTGTTTTCTTTCTTTTCTACTCTTGTCACTTTCCTTCCTTTTCTGCTGCTGTCTCCACTTCCTCACTCCTTGTCCACTCTCCGCTCCCACCTTCCCATAACACCGCGACCTCTCAACTTGACCCGGTGTGGAATCCTCAAATGAAGAGAGTCCGCACACCCAACTCTTCCCTGACACGAAATTGAATCAATCCCTAACTCATCCGGCTCCTCCACTTCATACTTGACGGCTCTCTCATCTCTTTACTCTGCATCATTTGTCGTCAACTGGTCTCAATCCCTTTGATCCATCCATTTAATTCAATCCTCTGTTTCCTTCCGCTTCCCATCCAATCACTCAACCTCAACGCTATCAATCCTCCATCTCAATATCTTAACCATCCAGCTACTCCTTCGACTACCCTCTTAAATCATTTCCAACCACTCTTCACGCAGCTCTGATCACAATTCACCTCAACAGTACTCTCAACAACTATTTCAGACAGATCACTCAAGCTGATCAGATGTGAGATATCTGTCTGCCGCTCTCATCATTTCTCAATCTCTTCATTCTCATCCTCATGTGCTTTCTTATTATCACAGATCCATTTCTTTCTTTATCTCTTCATTATCTCTTCCTCTACTCATTCTACCACTCATTACCGCCAATTTCATCATTAGAAAAGGTGCCCTGGTTCATTGGTCTTTGCAACAAAAAAATTTAGTTTCCTCCTGTCAACTTAACACGGTTAAAAGCCAAAGGTTTTCTTGACCGAAGTTACCCAAAGAACCCTCAACCATCAAAGACCAATGGACCCCTTGCAATCCCTACTGAAAACTCTTACGGATTCCATTCCCACTCTTAGCAACTGCAACTTCTCCCTGTGGCAATCCAAGATCACAACCATTCTCTCCCTGAAGGGAATCTCCCACTGGCTCAATACCTCTGAACCCAACAAGTGTCTGCCGGAGGTGAATCTCGAAATAGTCGGGTATATTCTTGCCAAGTTGGACAACCGTACCTACATCAATTGCGTCAAGGATCATCATCTGACCAATGGAATAGAACTGTGGAAATTGATAAACAAATACTATGCCTCGTCTCAAACTGCCAACCGCTCTAGAGTTTTCTTTAACCTTCTCAATCTCCAATTTGACCCGTAGAGAGTTGAAAAATTTATCACCAATGCCTGATCGTGCCTTCTTCAAATTGCCAAGATTGGTATACAAATGGACAATGACATAGCTGCCTACCTGCTTCTCTACAAGTTCCCTCCAGCACTTGAGCACCTCAAGACCACTATTACCCACTTGCTCGGAGAGGCCAAAATAGACACCGACCTTTTCCTGCAACATCTAAATCAAGTTAAAAAAAAAATCTTGGGTGGATCAAGTGCGTCAGCTCTGGTTGTTAAAAATGAAGCCATTAAGTGCCAATCAACCTGGCATAACCCCCAAGCCAACCGCGATCGAAGCAAATGTTGGTGGCTTTACCCTCATCTGCGGCCAAATTATAGTAATCAACAAAGTGGTCAGGAATCAACACCTCCATCCAACGCTCCTCAAAATCCTCAAAAGTCATCCTCAGCTCACCTCGCCTATATTTTTGCCATTATCTCATCTCCCATCCTGAGTTCTAATCGAATACTTCTGGACTCTGGCGCCTCCAACAGTATGTTCAACAATCCAAATTTCTTTCCTCACCTTCATCCCAATGAAACCAAAGTGCAAACAGGTAACCCTAGCGCACCAATCTCCTCTCTTGGAAAAGGAACGGCCATCATAACAACCATCTCTGCCACCATTCACCTTCAAAATTCTCTCTACGTTCCCAACCTTGCAATAAACCTAGTGTCACTTGGTCAACTCATCCAGAAAGGATGCTCCCTGACTCTCCTATCTTCAAATCAGTTCGCCATCACCCTCAACGGCACTCAGATCATGTCTGGCATCATAGAGGATAATCTCTTCTTCATCAACAAAGGTTTCAATATTCCTGCTCTTTCCCAGTTGTTCATCTCTCTATCCACAATCCACAAACGGTTCTGCCACCCCCATCTTGAAAAAACGCGCCTCCTCTCCAAAGAATTCCCCAATCTGAAGTATGACTCAATTGACTGTGTCTCCTGTGCAAAAGGAAAGATCCATTGACAACCCTTTCAAAATCACTTACCTCCCAGTCAACAATCCTTTGAACAGATTCACACCGATGTCTGTGGGCCAATTAATCCACCATTGCTTTCTGGATGTTGTTACTTTCTGCTACTGACCAACAACTGGTCGAAGTTCAAGACTTGTGTACCAATCAGACTCAAATCCAATGTACCTGACGAAGTAATAAAGTTCATCAAACTCCACGCCAACCAGAAAGGACAAATGTTGAAGTCTTTTCTTTCCAATAACGGCGGCGAGTTTGTCAATCATTGAATTTCAACCTTCTTCTCCAAAAATGGCATCAAGCATTCAACCTCCGAACCCTATACTCCTCAACACAACCCGGTGGCCGAAAGGGGAAACCAATCCATTCTCGAAGCGGCACAAACTGCCATGATCGACATGAATATTCCCGCCTTTCTCTGGGATGAAATTCTAATCAGCTCTTGTCTTATTCTCAACCTTCTTCCCTCCTTCAAGTCCAAAATATCAGCATATGAACTCTGGACAGGAGCTCCTCCCAAACTTCACCTCATTCGCGTCCTTGGCTCCAAGGCCATCGTCTTAAATCAAGCCCACGCCACCGGCAAATTGGACAAAAAAGGCCTAGAGGGTATTCTGACTGGATTCGATGTTGATCTCAACTCGTATTGAGTTTATTGTCCATCCTCCAAGTCCATTGTCCGTTCCAAACATGTCAAAATCTTTGAAAACCTATCTCCTTCTTCTTCTCCCTCAGATGAATACTCCAGTTCCAACTCTCTCTTTGATTTGCTTCTTACTGACGATCCTCTTCTCACTGACATCCTCAATTCCCACTCATCTCCTGTCTCATTTTCCCACAATGATACTTCTTCCATCTCCATCAATACTCCTCTCTCTCAAAATTCTCCTCAGAACGAACTCACCCTTGATCATTCGCCCCCTTCCCATGTCGACTCAAACCCCAAATCATCAAAGTCCAATTTGGATGATGACAAAGCTGTAGCTGAGAATCTTCTCACGTCCTCTGCACCAACTCTACGTAATTTAAACACTCTCCAAAAACCCCAACAATATGGCTTCATGGTCCGATCCATACCAAAGAACTATTACGAAGCCACAAATTGCAAAGAAAGCAGTAACTGGATTAAATCCATGAAATCAGAACTGACCGGTATTGAAGTCATGAAAGTGTGGGAAGGATGCCACTCACTTCCCGAAGGCAAAAATGCCCTGACAACGGTCTGGGTTTACCAAATCAAGGACAACCCCGATGAATCTGGAGTCTCTTTCAAATCTGGCTTATGTGTTCAAGGATTTAAACAGGTGAAATTCTTTGATTATGGTCAAACCTATGCCCCTACCAGATCAATCACGACTCTACAAGTGCTTCTTGTTTATGCCTTGCATCACAATCTCACCCTCTGGCAAATGGACGTAAAATCTGCTTTCCTTCATGCCCCGCTTGATGAATATATTTTCATTAAAACCCCTCTCGGCTACAACTCCCCATTTCCTTACCTTAAACTAAATAAAGCGCTGCTTGGATTAAAGCAGGCCCCGAAAAGTTGGTACAAAACCCTCAAATCCTGGCTTCTGAACAAGGGCTTCACCACTTCCAGCGCCGATCCATTTCTATACATCAGTACATCGAGAAAACTCTACGTGTTTTTCTACGTTGACGATCTTCTAATTGTCGGAAATTCCATCAAATTTTGAAACAGCCTCAAGACCGCGTTCAAAATTTCGCAGGATGGACCGCTCTGCAAGATTCTTGGAAACAAACTAGTCAAAACCAAGAACGGATACGGACTCCTCCAAATCAATCACATTGAGACTGCGCTCAGAGAGCTTGGCCTCACTGATTGCAAGTCAATCAGCACTCTGTTTACTCCAAACATCAAACTCTCCAGCACCTCCGATGATGAGCACAAGGACTTTCTCAAACTTCACATAAACGTTCAATCCTCCACTGGATTTCTCAATTTCATTGCCATTCAAACACGACCTGATCTCTCCTACGCCGTATCCAATCTTTCCCGCTTCAATAACAAACCCGGAACCCCACACTGGCTAGAATCAAAACACGCTTGGCTTTACCTCAACGCCACCAACGACTTGGCTCTGCGCCTTCAAAATAACTCTTTCAAATACGATATAGAAGTCTTTAGTGACTCCAACGGTGGAAACGATCCAGAATCACGTTGAAGTCACACTGGATATCTGATCATGCTTTATGGCTGTCCAGTCTTGTGGCACAGCAAACTGCAAGGCTTGATCTCTCTATCATCCACCAAAGGTGAGCTCAAGGCTCTCATTCTTGAAACACAAGAAAAAATCTGGCTCTCCCAACTCCTCCACGAAATGAATCCCTCCATCAATCACACCTACTGCTTGTTTATCGATAATAAAGCCTTGAACGACTTAGTCAATCAAGAATCTCATCATGGTGCTCTGAAGCACGTTGATACGCAGATCAAGTGGCTACGTGAACAACAAAACAATCATTCGCTTATCACTCATCTCATCCCCTCAAGTCAGATGCTTGCTGACTCCCTCACGAAAGCTGCTCTAAAATCCTCTGTGCTTAATCTCACCTCCGCTACCCTTTCCTCTCACATCTGATCACGGCGGCGTGTTGTCTTTTTTCCTTTCCACTGTTGTCATGTTGTTTTCTTTCTTTTCTACTCTTGTCACTTTCCTTCCTTTTCTGCTGCTGTCTCCACTTCCTCACTCCTTGTCCACTCTCCGCTCCCACCTTCCCATAACACCGCAACCTCTCAACTTGACCCGTTGTGCAATCCTCAAATGAAGAGAGTCGGCACACCCAACTCTTCCCTGACACGAAATTGAATCAATCCCTAACTCATCCGGCTCCTCCACTTCATACTTGACGGCTCTCTCATCTCTTTACTCTGCATCATTTGTCGTCGACTGGTCTCAATCCCTTTGATCCATCCATTTAATTCAATCCTCTGTTTCCTTCCGCTTCCCATCCAATCACTCAACCTCAACGCTATCAATCCTTGATCTCAATATCTTAAACATCCAGCTACTCCTTCGACTACCATCTTAAATCATTTCCAACCACTCCTCACGCAGCTCTGATCACAATTCACCTCAACAGTACTCTCAACAACTATTTCAGACAGATCACTCAGGCTGATCAGATGTGAGATATCTGTCTGCCGCTCTCATCATTTCTCAATCTCTTCATTCTCATCCTCATGTGCTTTCTTATTATCACAGATCCATTTCTTTCTTTATCTCTTCATTATCTCTTCCTCTACTCATTCTACCACTCATTACCGCCAATTTCATCATTAGAAAAGGTGCCCTGGTTCATTGGTCTTTGCAACAAAAAAATTTAGTTTCCTCCTGTCAACTTAACACCCGTGTGGGTTGTAGCATGTTTATGCGGTACCTGAGCCTCTCAGGCCGCCTGTCAATCTTTCAACCCTTAGTCCCGCTGCTGCGTACTTGGCAAAGGCCCAGGGCTGCGTACACAACCTTGACGGAGTGACAGGGCTGTATCTCAGCCGCGCTTGGGTGCATTGGCTGCCGCGGCTGCGTGCAGGAATTGTGACAAAACACCTTTCCATCCATAACTCCTAAAATATACACAAAACCTCAAGTCTGACCAAATTTTAGGTGTGAAAACTATACGTGACAATGTGTTTGAAATATTTAAGTGAACAAAAACTCAATCGTGGAGCCGTAGTATTTTGGTCTTTCTTTCCTTAATTATTTAACAATATAAGGAGTTGGATTTCAAGGGTGGGTTCAGTGAGTGACCCTACCTAATTTTGGGTGAAAAATCCATTTCTGTAATAATTCTCAGGGTTTTCTTACTCCTTCTTAGGTTTATTTTATTATTATTATTTTTATGTTATTTTTTTTTACTTTTGCAGCTTGCTCTGCAATTGTAGCAAGTTGACAAATCCAGTTAGTGAGAGTATCAAACCAATTGGCCGGAGCTTGTTTGAGTTGATAGAGAGATTTGTTGACTTTGAGAAAAGGAGAGTTGCATTTGCAGAACCTGGGTGTTTTAATATAGATTTCTTCTTTAAGGGGAGCATGCGGGAAGGAGGCCTTGACGTTTAATTGCTTGATTTTCAGTTTCTTGTTGCAGCAGAGAGTGAGAAAGGGAAGAAGTGAGGAGAACTTTCCAGTGGGAGCATAAGTTTCAAAGAAATCCAATCTTTTTCTTTGCTGAAAACCCTGGATACAAAGTTGGGCCTTCTTTCTCTCAAGACTGGATTCAGTGGAGGATTTTTTTTTCAGGAATAGCGTTGTGTTGAGATAGTTTGAAGTGGTAGAGTAAAATTCTTCCCAGACTTCTTCCTTTTCAATGTTTTCAGAATCTTCATTTATAGTTTCTTTATAGGCATCCAGCTGTTCAGATATGTAGGTTTACTTGGCCAGTTTAACGCTTACATTTCTGGTTCTCAGAGAATAAGGAGGATTGGGAGTGTTGGAAGCGGGAATATTTTGGGATGTATCATCCGGGTTGATATTTTCTTCCTCAGCACTGAAAAACTCTTCTGATGAAGATTCTTCAGTATTATCTTGACTTGCATTGTTTCTGTTTATATCCTTTTTGAGGTTAGACAGAGAGTTAGACAAATTTAAATGAGGAGAATGGGCGGAGAAGTTAGGAGAGTTTTTTTTGAGGATTGAAGATCTGGATAGATAATTGAGCAAGGAAGCCACGGCGGAGCAAGGAAGATGAGGTTGATACCAATAGGTGTAAAAAAGGAGAGAGGGATCTCTTTATTTCTGAAAAGTTTATAAGGAGAGGCAAGACTTTTGTAAGCTGGAATTTGATTGAGAATTAGAGTGACAGAATTGATGAGCTTTTTCCAGAGATTCTTTCCAATTTTTGAGTCTTTTATCATGCATTGCATACTCTCAAAAATGGTGCGGTTGAATCTCTTGGCAATTCCATTTTGCTGAGGAGTATAATGATCAGACTGGCGCATGCGTATTAGGTTGGACTGCCAAAAATTGGTCAGAGAGGAGTTGAGAAACTCAGTACCGCGGTCAGAATAAAAAACATATGGAAATTATCCAAAACATTTGGCTTCCAGACTGAAAAGGTAGATGAGATCTTTGGAAACCTTGCTCTACTGTTTGACAGGAACAGGGGAGCATTATTGAATGGGGCTGTTGACAATGGTGATGAAGTACTTGTGTCCCTTGGTTGTAGTAGTAAGCGGACCAGCAAGGTCCAGATGGATTTCTTGAAAGGTTTTCTGAGCCTTTTCATGAGATTTTTTGAAGCTAGCGCAAGTTGTTTTACAGTAGGCGAAAATCTGACGTGGTTTTTCCATTTTCAAGGGAATATCCAGCTTTTGCGGATTGGGTGATAACTCACGCGGCCAAGACCTTTGTGGAGAAACTTGGAGGTGGTAAGGAAAGAAAATGGTTGAATTTTGTCAATAATAACAGTAGGTAGATTGTTTAGGTAGCAACCCTTGTAAAAAATGTCTTCTCCTTTGAGAATTTGAAATTTGAATTTATCAAAGTTAATGAGGAATCCATCCATCAGCAGACAGCAAGAAGAGATAAGGTTGACCCAAAGATCTGTTACATAGAGAACACTCTTGAGAACAACAGTTAAAGGAGCCAAGTTTGATTTCAATGTTTCCAATTCCCTTGATTGTCATGACCCCACTCCTAGCGCTGGTTTTTACAAGTCCTATTTCTTTGTTTGAGAAGGAGGTGAACATATTGATGTTGGAAGTCATATGAGAGGAAAATCCCAAATACAGAATAAACATGGTGGATGATAGCTCAAAGGGAGTGGTAGAAACAACTGACAGTAGTTGACAGTCCATTTTTCCTTTTTTAGAAATTGTTCTCTTATTTTGGGATGCAGGGCCCAACAGTTAGCCGGCAAATGCAATGCACTTGAGTTGTTTTTTCCATTCAAAAATCTGGGAGAGTCTTATCTCTTGTCTATGTTGACAAGAGCGGACGGAAAGTTATTGGATTGTTCTTCTTTGATCTTAATGTTATTGAAATGAATTTGAATGTGCTCAAGCACAGTATGGTAGTCCAAACCTGTCCTATAGCAATCAGACTCACTATTCTATTGTAAAAAAAGCTCAAACCCTCAAAGTAACCTCAGAAATGGATTCTTAATCAGAAATAACCCATAGTCACTCAGCCAAAGTACACTCCCCATCTCTCCTGGATTTGAAGATACAGCCCAAAAAACCTCCAACTGTGGAAAACTCATACCCAACCAGGTGTCACAGCTCTCTGGAAGGCATGAAGACATACCTTGGAAACACTCAAGTAAATACCAGTAACAGCTTACCCTCAACACCAGAACCATACACCAACCCTTTCACCTCAGCCAGAATACAGCAATACAAATACAGGAGGTAGTGAAACTAGTTCAGCTCCTTTCACCTCACCCAGGATGCATTCAAACACACCTACACAAGGCTATGCAGAAGTATACAGGACAGTATAGGCAAGAGGAAGTAGAAACAGTCTCAACCAGTTCCAAACAAACAAGCAAATACACATAAAAAATACTATGCAGAAGATACAGGACAGTATAGGAAGGAGGAAATGAAACCAGTCTCAACCAGGTCAAAACAAACAAGCAAATACACCTACACAAGGATATGCAGAAGTATACAGGACAGTGTAGGCAAGAGGAATTAGAACCAGTATCAACCAGTTCCAAACAAACAAACAAATACACATACACAATACTATGCAGAAGTATACAGGACAGTATAGGCAAGAGGAAGTAGAACCAGTCTCAACCAGTTCCAAAAAAAAAATCAAATACACATACATAAGACTATGCAGAAGTATACAGGACAGTATAGGCAGGAGGAAGTGAAACCAGTCTCAACCAGATCCAAAAAAACAAGCAAATACACCTATACAAGGCTACGCAGAAGTATACAGGGCTACCCAGAAATACATGCAGGCAGGAAGAACCATGTAGTATCAAACAAATCCCAGCACCACACACAAACGTATGTAGTCAGAAGCATGTTATACCCAACAAACCACCAGTAAAAGTACCACAGGGCTATCCAGCAATACATGCAGGAAGGCAGGATCATGCAGCAACAAACAAACCACCATTAATGCACAAAAATACATGAAGGTAGAAGCAAGTGGCACCAAACAAACCACCAGTGGATGCACAGGAACACATGTAGGGAGAAACAAGTAGCACCAAACCAACCACCAGTACCGCACAGGAATATATTGTATCTGTCCTTCACAGCAGTTTATGCAGGGCTGTGCGTGCATGAAAACCCTGTACCAGATTTTTCCAACCAGAAGAATTGTCTCATTTTCATGCAGTATGTTTTGTCCAACCAGAAGAATTGCCTCAGTTTGATGCAGTATCTTTCTTCCAACCAAAAGAATAGCCTCAGTTTCATGAAGTGTCTTTTCCCAACCAGATAAAATTTCTCATTTACCTGTATCCCACTGTAACAGGGGAAGCCCCAGGGCACCCTCAGGGGCAGCCCTGAGCATCCCCTGAGGACCAGGTTTTCTATTTAAGGAGGGCCTCTCTGCGCTATCCAGGTTGTATCATCAACCCATCTCATGCCATCTGTCCACCTACCACCCATCACCCACCTACCAGGCCCTCTTGGCCCAGATAAAAAAATAGTATCAGTGAATCAGTTATAAAAGGAAACAAGAAATCAGAAACTAAGTTATTACCCATCTTTACCCAATTAAACCACCCACAAGGTGCTTGAATAAGGGTCCTTCTGTGACCTAAATATTCAGCACCATATTAAAGAAAAACCACTCCTTAATCAATAAATAACCCTTACAAAGAAAGACAGCACAAGAAAAAGAAACCACCAACATTTTCTCTACCCAGCCCCCTGTGGGTAAACCCACCCTTGGGTCCTCTCCTGAACCATCCCCTTGATAAAACCTTGAACCCTTTCATATTGGGATATTGGTTATGATCAAATATATCTGATCAATAAATAACCAATAAACCAATACATCTAGTCTATTCTTCAACAAATCCTACCAATAGACAGTTGAATAATCACTCTAGGTCTGATCTGAGACCTAATAGGTATTTAGTGTCAAAAAAAACCAGCCATTAATTTAAATAAATTATTGTGCAGACTAAAATAGTACTAGAAGGGCAGGCAATTCAAAACCACCCTTAGTATTTACTAATACTTTAAAGGAGTAGGAGTAATACTAAATTTCCCTTCAAGGACTGCCAGTAGGCTATTTTCTAATTTATATTTATATAATCCCACAGGAGTCTCTACAAAGGTATCTGGATTGATCAAGTTCTGGTCAAGTATGATGCAATCTTTAATTTTGGACATTGAGGTAGGAAGTTTGTGAATGATCATATAGGCTAAAATTTCTGTCAGTATCTCAAGCCCCATTTCATGCAAGTGACAGATGGCTATCTTAGCAAAAGTTATGAATCCTTGTATGTCTCAAGGGTTGAAGGAGGGATTCTAGAGACTGTCAAAAAAGTGGGCTCAATTGGAAGCCTCTGAAGAGGCAAATAACTTAATGATGGCCTTCCAAATTAATTTAACTTTGCTTTTGTTGTTTGGGGTAATTATGTTTGCATGAATGGAAAAATAAATTTTGGAGGTAATAATGGATATCAGATAAATTTTATTGATCTCGGAAAGGTTGACATTTTTGTCAAAGAGAGCATTCTTAATTCCTTGGATTTCTAACATGTTGACAACTTGAGTTTTCCACAGCAAGAAATTGTTGGAATTGAGTTGAGGGATAGATTCAATGGTGGTTTTCAAAATGTTCTTTTGTAGTTGGTCTGTCATGGTGTCCAGAGGAAGAGTAGTAATTTCTTGGTTTTTTCAACTTTTAATCATGATGGAAAACTGATGATATTTGAGAGATCAAAAACTAGGAAAGAGAGAAAAGAACAAACACTGGAAATTAAAAAGGTGTAGAGGGCTGAGCAGAGAAGCCAAGTATGAGAAACAAAAAAGAATCCTACCACCGTGACAGGCTCAAAAGACGTTCTTTGACCAAGTGGATTCAACAGAGCTAGAGAGGACATAAGGACAAGATGATAGATGAGACCAGAAAAAGACAAATGTAGATTTATGAAAAGAACCAATGATCCACCTCTGTGCATAGTAGTACAAGAGGTCAAATATTGAAATCAAGGATTGGAAGGACAAAGACAAGAGAGAAGAAAAGAAGGAAAATGTTGTTCATACCAAACTGGATCAGAGGTTGAAGCGTTGGGGCAATTGATGGGGGTTTAGTTTTGAGGAAGGTTGAGCTTTGAGGATAGGAAGGTTGAGCTTTCAGGGGTTTGGTAGATAGGTGAATAGAAGGGGATAGGAGTAGGAGGCATGCTGGAAGGAATGGGAATAAGTAGGTAGGAATTCTAGTTGGAGAGACAATGATTTCTAATTCACACAGTGTTGCTGGCCCATTGAAAACAGGGTTGGAAGTGAGGCAGGTCTGTGACATTCAGATGAACCAATTCAAGGCGCAAGGACAAGACTGTCTTTTATCTTCAACACTTCCATTCAAGCTTTGCTCTTCTACCCTGGGTATTATCAACCCTTTGACTTCCATTCTTGATCAAGCACTCAAACTGTTTTACGTTGATTGTTATTCTCATGATGTTGTGTTTGTTTTCTGTCTCTATTCTTTTCATGTCTTCTTTTTTCATTTCTTAATTGTCTCATGTACTTTTCTTCCCATGCACTTTTGCGGCTGTCGTCTGTCTCATTACATGTCACTGCCTGTCACTTGTGTGAATATCTACACATCCACTGAGAGACTTCCTGACTGCGACTCTCTACTTAGTCTCATATATTTAACCTCTTCACTTCCCTCTTTCCTTTTCATGTTTCTGTCTTCCCTTTTCTGTGTGAAAACTCTTGGCAACTCGACTCATCAACTCAAACGGATTGGATCGGTACTTGACTTTGAACTCGCAAACCAGAATGATAGTTGGGTAGGCATCAATGTAGACTCTCACTTCATCTCAACCTGAGGATGAAACTGACCTCACATTTGAACATCTCTTGTCCACTGGCTTAGTTCCATCATACCACAGTTTCCAGCGTCACTTCTCTACGTAGTCCTCATTAGGGCCATATTCCTGCCCGTAGAGACATTGTTTCTGTTTGTTATATATTTTCTATATTTTCTTTCCATCTTATGTTTTCTATCTTTCTGGCTTCTGACCATCTTCTGAGACATTTGAAATCTATCAGCCTGGTTCAGGTTTACTTTTCCAGATTTTCTTTGACAGTTTACACCCAGGCCTAGATAGCCACATCAAATGTATATTTTTCAAATAGCCTAGTACCTTACCCTGCATAAACTACACCTTCACATTCACTTTTTCTTCACATGTCATCCCTTCCTGTCTCATCCATTACACCCTTTTACCCTCAGGTCCTATTGTCTTGCACCTATACTACACCCTTGGAAAAGACTGCAATTTTATTTCATTTCCCATTCCATCCGTGTCATTCATTTCCTCATTTCCTCTAAAATTTAGCTGGCCATCCATAAAGTTGTATCTAGTCATCTTCAGATTACCTTATAAAGGCTGTGTTTCTGGCCTGAATATTGTCTCCTCAGTTATTTGATTTCATAAGTCATTGCATTTTCTAAATCCAGTAATCACATTGGGCTTGGCTTTAGTTACTTTCCATTTTAAAACCTCCCTTTCCTTCCTGTTTGTTGAGATATCCAATGACAAGTTTGCACTTTGAAGTTAGCTTTGCTACCCGGCACTTTCCCATTGCACTCAGCCTCTTCCTTTGCACTCACAATAATTCAAGATTGACTCACAGTACATTGAGTGGTTGTGTGACACTGGATTCCAGTCCAAAAAAGATTTCACCTTGTTGGAAACATTCCATCACCTTTGCAATTCTCCAAACTTGGTCAAATATTTCCATGCAAACAACCCTGGCAAACCTTTCCATGCTTAACTCCATCCTATCCAATTTATAGATATTTTTTTTGTTGAGAAATGAAAAAAGATTTTTTTAACAGTATAAGGAAAGAAAGAAAATAAATATAGTAAAAAAGCATTTTTAAGAAAGTGAAAAAGAAAAAAATTTAAAAAATGAAATGGGATTGGATGGAATGAGAGATGCAATGGAGTTGGATTAGATGGAATAGAATGGAAACTTAAAATGGGATTGAATAGGATGGAGTTAAGCATGGAAAGGTTTGCCAGGGTTGTTTGCATGGAAATCTTTGACCAAGTTTGGAGAATTGCAAAGGTGATGGAATTTTTCCAACAAGGTGAAATCTTTGTTGGACTGGAATCCAGTGTCACACAACCACTCCATGTACTTTGGGTCAATCTTGGATTATTGTGAGTGCAAAGGAAGAGGCTGAGTGCAATGGGAAAGTGCCGGGTAGCAAGGCTAACTTCAAAGTGCAAACTTGTCATTGGATGTCTCAACAAACAGGAAGGAAAGGGAGGTTTTAAAATGGAAAGTAACTAAAGCCAAGCCCAATGTGATTACTGGATTTAGAAAATGCAATAACTTATGAAATAAAATAACTGAGGAGACAATATTCAGGCCGGAAACACAGCCTTTATAAGGTAATCTGAAGATGACTAGATACAACTTTATGGATGGCCAGCTAAATTTTAGAGGCAATGAGGAAATGAATGACACGGATGGAATGGGAAATGAAATAAAATTGCAGTCTTTTCCAAGGGTGTAGCATAGGTGCAAGAAAATAGGACCTGAGGGTAAAAGGGTGTAATGGATGAGACAGGAAGGGATGACATGTGAAGAAAAAGTGAATGTGAAGGTGTAGTTTATGCAGGGTAAGGGACTAGGCTATTTGAAAAATATACATTTGATGTGGCTATCTAGGCCTGGGTGTAAACTGTCAAAGAAAATCTGGAAAAGTAAACCTGAACCAGGCTGATAGATTTCAAATGTCTCAGAAGATGGTCAGAAGCCAGAAAGATAGAAAACATAAGATGGAAAGAAAATATAGAAAATATATAACAAACAGAAACAATGTCTCTACGGGCAGGACTATGGCCCTAATGAGGACTACGTAGAGAAGTGACGCTGGAAACTGTGGTATGATGGAACTAAGCCAGTGGACGAGAGATGTTCAAATGTGAGGTCAGTTTCATCCTGAGGTTGAGATGAAGTTAGAGTCTACATTGATGCCTACCCAACTATCATTCTGGTTTGCAAGTTCGAAGTCAAGTACCAATCCAATCCGTTTGAGTTGATGAGTTGAGTTGCCAAGAGTTGTCACACAAAAAGGGAAGACAGAAACATGAAAAGGAAAGAGGGAAGTGAAGAGGTTAAATATATGAGACTAAGTTGAGAGTTGCAGTCAGGAAGTCTCTCAGTGGATGTGTAGATATTCACACAAGAGCAATATAAATAGTAGAATAAAAAAATAATATTAAATATAAAATACATTATACATTATGAATTTTCCTTTATTTCCTTTTCCACCTCTTCCCAATTCTCAGTCAATTCCTATACCATCAATTCAAATTTTTTTTAATCTTCATCATTGATTAATCCCAACATCTGTTGTAAATCAGGAACCTGTGTGACTAACGCCTTCCCAATGATTTTCTTGCACTTTGCAGTCCAAGCCCTCTTTGGTGGGTCATTCCATTTATCTGCCTCCAGGAGTTCTTCATGAGCTCTTTTCCTTTGACCTTGCAAAAAACCTTCTCCAAAATTGCCAGTTTTCCACCTTGCATCAGTCTTAACTGGAACCAAAACTTGCAGTTGGCTTCCTTTGCCTTGGTCTTCCATCCCATTCCAGCTCTCCCCATTCCAAACCTTTCCTCCTTTCCCATCTTGCTTTCTTCCTCCTCTCCATTTCATCCATTCCCTTCTTCCTGTCCCATTCTTCTTTTTCCTCTGGCTTTGTCCCATTCTTCCCTAGTTTCCTTCTGTTGAATAGCCAATAATGAATTTTATGAATATTGAACAAAGAGGGCTGTGCCGAAACAAGCATCAGTCAAGTAAAGGAAAGAAAGATAGAAAGAGGAAAAATAAGAAAAGAGATAAAGATTTTAAGAAAAGAACAAACATCGAGCAAATTGAAGAGGTTAAGAATTGCCAAGTTCTTCTGAGATGTGGTTGACAGTGGAAAGATAAGAGATGGAGAAAAGGTAATAAAAGACTTTGAAAGAATTAGGAATAAAACATTAGACTTTGTTGATGTGAGAAAGAAGACAACAATCACAAGTCTTACAAGTCAGGAATTGAAAATGAGTTGAGTTGAGAATTTGGGTTTGAGGAGTTGCGAGTGGGTGAGTGGTGGTTGAAGATGATGAGGAGAATGAGAGATTAACAGGAAGAATGACGAGAGAGGAGAAGGAAAGACAGTTTCGCGTTTGAAGAGAGTAGAGATAAGTTGAGTGACATGGGAGTGACATGTAAAGGTAGACTTGTGATAGTAACTAGAGGCACGCGGAAATGAAAGAGACAGTAAAAGAAACTGGATAAAGAAAGAGGAAAAAAAGAAGGAAGAATAGAAGACAAATAGAAGAAGAAGAAAGAGAAAAGAAAAAGAAAAGAGGGAGAGTGATTTATTCAACACCCCCTGTGACTTGTAAGACTTATGCTGGAGTATTGTAGGAATGGTTTATTAACTTTAAGAGAGATATGAGGAAACAGAGCAGAAGAGCTTTAGTAAGACCATCAGCCTTCATATTGGTGGAAGGAATTAATTCTATATTAAGATTTCCAATTTTGAGTTCTTCTTGGAGAGCCTTGGTTTTGATATTGATGTGGCAATTTTTAGAATTGCAACCAAATTTCTTAAGCTTATTGTCAAGACCCTTGTTTTCAGTGAAGTGTCAACTCGGAATGATTTTTTATTTCCAAAGTTCGGCCACAAGTCCCCTCATCCAAATCGCTTCCACAAATGAGTCAACAAGAGGATTCAATTCGGCTTCCGTAGTTGAGTGGGTGACATTACGTTGCCAATAGCTACTCCAAGAGATGAGAGAGTTGAACAGAAGAGAAAGATGACCTGATTGGGATATTCTTGTTTCCAGGTTGTTGCTCCAGGTGGCGTCACTGTAGAATTAAATTTGAGTTTTGGTATGATGAACTTGAAGCGTTATTTTGAGATCCTTTGTAGCCTTTAAGTATTTCCAACATATTTGAACTTCTCTCCAGTGACAAATACCAGTTTTTTGCAAAACCTTGCAAGACTTGAAACGGAAAAGCTGAGATTGGGGCGAGTTAAGCAGGCGATGTAGTTGATGAGGAAGACAGCTGATCCATAATTGATTTTTAAGGCTTTGAACTCTTCATGTTCTTTGTCGCTGGCTGGAGTCAGATTTATATTGGCAGTGAGAGGGATTGAGGCGGGTTTGCAATTGCTCATGTTCAGTTCTTCAAGTCCGTGATTGATATGTTTGGGTTGAGATAGTTTAATTTTATTGTTTGAACGTTTGTATTTCATTCCAAGGATCGCGTTTGGCTCATGGTGACTTGAATTAGGAAAACGTTTGAGAAAATTGTTCTTGAAGTCATTCCCAGTGCCAACAAGGATAAGGTTGTCGAAGTGAAAGAAAAGAACCAAGTTGGAATCTGATTGTATGTATAAACAAGGGTCGGAGATAGATTTGTGGAACCCTTGTTCTCAAATCCAAGGAGTAAGGGTATTGAACCAATTGGCAGGAGCTTGCTTCAAGCAGTAGAGCAATTTTTGCAAGATGAGGTAGTTGGATTTCCTGTTTGAGCCCTTGGGTTTCTTGATGATAAATTTGTTGGATATTGGCGCATGGAGAAAGGCGCTCTTTACGTCAAATTTGGAGATAGGAAGGGGATGAAACAAGCCAAAAATCAGGGCGATGCAAAGAGAGGCGGCCTTTCCAGTGGGGGAAAAAGTATCTTGAAAATCTAGGCTGTAGATTTGGTCAAATCCTTGAACACACAATCTGCTTTTATGAACTAAGGGATCCCCGTGGAAATTGTCTTTAAGGCAATAGACCCATGTTGTATTGAGAGGATTAATGGGCTTGGGACCCTCATAATCTTCCCAAACGCCAAGATATTCTATGCCATTAAGTTCAACATCCATGGAGGCTTCCCATTTTGGGCCATCATGGCATCTTTTTGCTTGTTTGTATGTTCTGGGAACGTAATAATGATGGTACCCATAACGTTGAGGAGGATTTAAGCTCAATCAATCTCAAAGAGCGTAGCTGGGCACAAGCTGTTCAGCCATTTTGTCAGAGGGATTGGACTCAGAATTGGAGGGAGGATTTTTACGGGGTTTGGGAGGAAGGACGGGAGAAGAGACTGGATTTTTTGAAGAAGTTTGAGGATATGTGTCATTGGAAGGTGAGATGGGAGAAGACAGGATTGTAGGAAATTTGGAAAGGTCGTCATCCATCTTAATTTGCAGGCTGTTTTTGGAGGTATTGGAGTTGGAGGAGATTGGAGAAAGATTTTCAAACTTGAGAAATCAAACATGTTGGGAGGAAATTATAGAATTTTCAGGTTTTAAGATTTGATATGACAGGAAATTTGGGTTATAACCCACAAGGGTGCCTGGAAGACCATGGTCCTTGAATTTTTTGCTGCAATTGATTTTGTTGTTGAGATAAACAACTTTGCACCCAATGGGGTGAAATTAACTGGTAGGAAGGGATTTTTCAAAGAAAAGTTGGTAAGGACACGGAGAATGGGGAGATTTAGGGATTTGATTCAATGAAAGACTGGCGGATTTGGCAAATTCCGCCCAAAGATTGAGAGGAAGCTTTGAGCTTTGTAGGATGGCTCTCATTGATTTGGTTAGCGTACAATTGGCTCTTTCCACCTTTCCGTTGTGCTTGTGATGGTATGGTTTGGAGATTAGATGTTGGATGGAGTTGATTTTAAAGATGTCCTTAAGTTCAGAGAACCTGAATTTGCCGCCTCCGTCAGTGCAAATGGTGGCTGGAAAACAATCCCGTTTTTGCTTCTCATGGTTTAAGATGATCTTCAGTTGGAGGGAGGCGTTGGACTTGTGTTGAAGAGTAATTGCTGAAATGTATCCAGAAAAGTTATCAATCACCGTCATGATATAATTCATATTGTTTTGCAAAGAGGGATTGATTGGACCTATCAAGTCCACATGGAGTCGTTCAAAAGTTCTTGAGGAACACATTGACGTATTCTTGAAAGGTGTTTTTGAAATTTTGGATTAGACGCAGTCTTTGCATTGGAATTTGGAGAGATTTTTGGAGGATAGGGATGGGATGCACTTGCATGAACGAAGGATTGATGCAAGGATTTGATTTGAGTTAGATCTGGATCTTTAAGTAATAGATGGCAGAATTTTGTGTTGTTGCCAATTTGAGAAGGTGGGTTAAGCACAAAGAGGTTCTGTTGGATGAATCCAGAAAAAGAACGTTCAGATACGGCAAAAAGGGAGAATTGATTCTTGGAGGCCAAGAGAGTAAAATTCTTGGAGTAGATTAGTTCACCGGGACTTATTAAGTTGACCACAAGATTGGGGACATAAAGGCAGTTACTAAGAGTGACTTAGGAGCCTTTCCAGGAAAGTTTGACAACACCTTTGCCCTTGATGGGTAACCTTGCTCCTTCTTTCCCGGTATTTATGAAGTTGTCAGTGGTGAGATTGTCAAGATGGGTCAAGAAGAGAGGAGAGTTGAACATGTGGCATGAAGCGCCAGATTCAATGATTATTTGATTTAACAGATTGATTTCTTCAATCCACACAGTGAGCAGGGTCACGTAAGGAGCGACTTCTTTTGTCTTGGATTGGGAGTTGAGTTGAGCTCTCCACCAAACTTGTGATTCTTTCCACCAATCAGGAGCAAGATGTTTGTGGAGATGCCAGCACTTGCTTCCAGGATGATTGGGTGATTGAGGGTTGTGGTATCCCCTTCTGCATTTGAATTCTGCTGGGACTGATTTCTTAGTTGGCCAAGAAGAAATAAGAGCCGTGTTGCCAAGCTTGGTTTCTTTAGATTTCACCTTGGTTTTGTTGTCTAGCTGGGTGAGGTGGTTAAGAACAAGATCCATGGTGACTATTTTATCTGAGTGCATGATTTGTTGACATAAGGAGTGGAGATAAGGGGGGAATTTGAATAGAATGAGTTAGGCAAGAATATTGTTGGGAAGATCTATTCCAACATTGACCATCTTCTTGAGAGAGACTTTATTTTTGGTGATGAAATGATTAATTGCATCTGGTTTGAGTTGTTGGTAAAGGGACTCATTGAAAACTTGGCCACAATTGGCAGTTTGGGAGGAGGCAAAGCGTTCTTTGATTGTTTTCCAAAGAAGTCAAGCCAATGAGATGTTTGCAAGGTTCACCACATTATTGTGGGTAATGGAGTTGATACGTGAGAGAAGAATGAATCTGGTTTCCATATCGTCAACCAAGCTGAGACTTTTCAAATTGTCTTCCAGGGCTTCCTTGATGCCTTTGAGCTCTAGAAGCATGGACATTTTGTCTTTCCATATTGAATATTTTTTTTCCAAGAGTATAGTAACGGCTTCAAGAGCGGCCTTGATAATTATTTTTCTGAAACCATCATTTCTGGATCCCTCCATTTCTTTGGTTAGGTTTGTCGGATGGATGTTTGGCTTTTAACCGTGTTGAATAGCTGATAATGAATTTTATGAATATTGAACAAAGAGGGCTTTGCCAAAACTGTCAGCTTGCTACTATTGCAGAGCAAGCTGAAAAAGTAACAAAAATAACATAAAAATAATAACAATAACATTCACCTAAGAAGGAGTACGAAAACCATAAATATTATTACAGAAATGGATTTTCCACCCAAAATTAGGTAGGGTCACTCACTGACCCCACCCTTGAAATCCAACTCCTTATATTTTTAAATAATTAAGGAAAGAAAAATCAAAATACTACGGCTCCATTATTGAGCTTTTTGGCCAATTAAATATTTCACACACATTGTCACATATAGGTTTCACACCTAAAATTCAGTCAGAATTGAGGTGTTGTGTATATTTTAGGAGTTACGGGCCGAAATGTGTTTTGTCACAATTCCCACACGCAGCCGCGGCAGCCAAAGCACCCGGGCGCGGCTGAGATACAGCCGTGTCAACCCATTGAGGTTGTGTACGCAGCACCAGGCCTCTTACAAGTACGCAGCCGCGGGACTACGGGCTGACAGAGTGACAGGCGGCTCAGGTACCGCGTAAACAGGCTACAACATACACGGGAACTTTCTAAATATGTAATAAAGCTTCCTGTGGATAGTAGACTGTCTAAACATACATAATATTATATAAAAATACATGCATAATCCTTACACGTATTTTTTACTTAATATAATGCAAAGTACCAAGAATGTCGAAAATAAGACAATGACAATTCTAAAAATATATTAAAATACTTTAAAATACTTTTATGAGAATTGCTATACATCAATATTTTTGTGACATCCTAAGGACAATAATGATGTAATAATATTACATGAACTCTCGTGACTCATATTTTTAAGTAATTATCGTAACAAATCAACTGGAACTCAAAAATGAAGATCAAAATCAATATTATGACTTTTACTTTAGTTATATAATACATAATGAGAACTTACCTGACATCAAAATGTCCATAGATATGTCTATTAATATAATTATTAAATTACTGGGAAAATTTACCAAAGATAATTAATTAAATAATACATAAATAGGACAGATTAGTGTTATTCACACGTCCTAATGTCCATTATAAGGTAGAAAAATTCCCAGACCCTAAGGAATTAGATGCTACCCGGGCTATAGCACCAAGAACACATGACAGGCTACCCCTGGTTACCCTGCTAGCCTTAGTGTCCGTCCCTTTGAGCACCTACAACCCTTGGAAGGACCATATTGGGACTCCAAAAGCTATAAATAAAGAGCTCTTTTGAGGATATTGATGGGCAGAGACCCAGTAATATTCATATCCAGATGCCGTTCCAAGGTAATCAAATACTTATAAGAGATAAGTAAGTGATTTATGGAAATTTCTGATCAGTAATATCCTTCTTCAAAACTCTTTTTATCAATTAAAACTGCTGAACAACCTTATAACCCCAGTATACAGGTTTAACCCATCAGTACACGTCCCAAACAGATACCAAAGGATTTAATAAAATACCAAGTGAGTCTTATTATCCTTTCTCTGTCGTGGTAGCTTGGCTACAAGGCCCTACCACTCCATTGTGTATTTTATATACATATTATATTTGGGTATAATAATCTTTAAACTAAAGAACCCAAAGTAACCAGGACAACGTGTTTTCATACTGAAATCCCTGAAGAGAGGTGTTAAAGATCCTCAATATAATTGTGGCCCCTCTATAAATATTTAAGAATCAATTTTGATTCAAAACAATAAAATATAACCCAACCATTTAACCTTGAAATAAGCTTAATCCAAGTATTCTACGGATTTTTGCTGCATTTATTAAATAATATATTTATTATTCACTCTATCACCTCTGGTAGCTAAAGGATATCAAGGGTCTTGGCATCCATGAGGCTGAAAGAAACAATCATCAGTTAATTAAAGGAAAGAAAGAAAAGAGAGGAAAAATAAGAAAAGAGATAAAGATTTGAAGAAAAGAACAAACATCAAGAAAATTGAAGAGGTTAAGAATTTCTAAGTTCTTCTGAGATGTGGTTGACGGTGGAAAGATAAGAGATGGAGAAACGGTAATAAAAGACTTTGAAAGAATTAAGAATAAAGAGTTAGACTTTTTTGATGTGAGAAAGAAGACGAAAATCACAAGTCTTACCAGTCAGGACTTGACAATGAGTTGAGTTGAGAATTTGGGTTTGAGGAGTTGCGAGTGGGTGAGTGGTGGTTGAAGATGATGAGGAGAATGAGAGATTAAAAGGAAGAATGACAAGAGAGGAGAAGGAAAGACAGTTGCGCGTTTGAAGAGAGTAGAGATAAGTTGAGAGACATGGGAGTGACATGTAAAGGTAGACTCGTGATGGTAACTAGAGGTGCGCGGACATGACAGAGACAGTAAAAGAAACTGGATAAAGAAAGAGGAAAAATAGAAGGAAGAATAGAAGAAAAATAGAAGAAGAAGAAAGAGAAAAGAAAAAGAAAAGAGGGAGAGTGATTTATTCAACACCTTCAAAATTTCCTCAACCCCTTCCTCACTTTGCACTTAAATTCACACCTTGGTACCCATCTGACTTTTTTGAAATTTGGCCAACAGTCCAAAATATGGAAGTGGTGGTGGTGAAGTGTTAGTAGTATACCTACATAACCTTTGCAATACTACAAAGGACAAAAATTCCCTTATGTTATTTTCATCTTGTTCATTTAGTAAGATTCTAATCTCACTCACCTGGTTTCTGCACTCCAAGAAATAAAACCTCTGGTACTGATGGAATGTGATAATTAAGGGGTGGAGCAGATCCTTGACTTTGGACTTCAATTGTGTACACCTCTGGGGTGTTGACCAAAAACTCTCTATTTAAAGGAAACAAGCAGACCACATTCCAAACACAACATGCACTTGCCTTGGAGACCACTGGTTGTAGTGCTAGGAACACATCTGTTGTTTTGAAGGGTGCAGTTTCAACAATGTCAAGACAAGGATGAAAACATAAGGAAATTTTTCAAAGGCAATGAAGTATATTATAAATGAGTATACAGTAGGGTAACAACTTTTGCAATCAATGGGAAATCATCTAAAACGCTTGCAGGAGCTTGCGGCTTTATACCTAGGCAACTGTCACACTCAAAGGTTAAGTTACATTGTCTTCATGAATTAGACATATCCTTGTACTCATTCCATAAGCATGAAATAAATAAAGCACAATTTAAATGGTGCCTTCTGCTTACTACCTCTGGCTTGCGTAGCAAACTTCCAATCTTGGCAACTCATTATATACTTGTGAATCTTTGCAGTTAAATCTAACTCAAGTAAACCATCCATTCATACTTTTCTCTTCTGCCCTGGGTATCATCAATCCTTGGAATTCCATTCTCTTTCACGCAATTGCACTAGTTTGCACATATGCCTAGATAGCCACATCAACTCTATAGTTGGAAAATGGAATAGCTACTTTTGCTGCATGATCTGTATCTTCTCATTTGCATTGTTCACCTTTCAATCCTTCATTGTCTCATTCATCACGTGGCTGTGCACTTACATTCTATTGTCTTGCACTTATGCTAAAACCTTGGAAATAATTTTACTGTTATTTCATTTTTCCCATTCCTTCCCTGTCATTATTTCATACCTTGCACAACTGCAAACCAATTTAGAGGCAAGCCCTTACCAAAACTCTATGAAACAGGCTGAAAGACCAGTTCATCTTTCAGTTGTTATGGTGTCACATACCATCATGTGACAGTACCCCTGGGTTTAAGGGCACTTTTTCCCAAAGTGTGTATGGCTGGTGGCACTAAACCACTTTGCAGTCATGGGGCCATTTTCAGACACACTCCTGAAAGCCATAAGGAGCCACAACTACTTGGACTATTGACAGGCAAAAATACCAAAATTTTTCATAGGAAGAAGCCAATCCCAAAAACTTGTGCTGATTGCAGATTGTACCTGCAAGAGGGCCAGCGGGTTTAATTTCATACCTCATACAACTGAGAACCAATTGAGAGGCAAGGCCTTACCAAAAGAATATGAAACCGTCTGAAAGACAAGTTCATTTTGCAGTTGTTATGGTGCCACATACCACTGTGTGACGCATTCATTGCATCATTGTTATAATTATGGCCAGCAATTAGCTTAGGAAAATGAGAAGTATTTAAAGCCAACAAAATGCTGGAAACTGGGTGTCAATATTGGCTAATGGGGCTCTCACAATGTGGCAATATGTTGGATGAATTTGATTAGAATGAAAAATGAATGGATGGAAAACAGCAGGGAGAAGAGCTCCTTAAGTACAAAAGATTGGCCTCTTATGAGCCCATGATACAAGAAGCCAAAAGGCAAATTTTCCGCCCCAAAAGACCTCTCCAGGCTCTACAGACCTTGTTACTTGGTTTGGACTAAATCAGCCCACATGGGGTCAGTCCCTGAACCCTTACAACCAGCCTATTCCGGTTCATTCTGGTTTTTCCACCATTACGGGGCTGAACCAGCCCCTTTCTGTTCAGTCCTTTGGCTGGTTGTCCATTAAAACCAGCCTTGGAATCCTTATCACCTTGCTTATGGGCTGGTTTCCTCATGCAGCCAGCCCCTGGCCCCTCAAATAGGCCAGGTGGGACCCAGGACTCACCTGGGCCCGGTTTCAACCTCACTAGGGGGGGTGTAACCAGTGGAAATGACGCCCCCCCTCTTTCTCTCAAATCCCTGGTGGGGCTGGTCAAATCACCTCACCAGGGGCCCTGGGGGTTGATACCCCCAGGTCGTTGTCAAGGAATCATTGGGCTGGGGGTGGTCAAGTCCCCACAGCCCCTTTGCTCCTCCCCCTTGGTAAAGGGGGGGGGGAGAAGACCCCTCCTTGCACTTTGCTCTGCTGTGGGAGGGTGATCAAATCCCCCCCACCGCCCGGTTGCACTCCTTGCGGCCGGATCCGTCATCTTCCCTGGGCAGGAGGGTGGTCAGGTCCCCCCTTCCCTGACCAACTGCGTGATTGCCGCCGGTCGCTGGCTGGTTCAACCCAGCCAGCCCGCCCCCATCCCCCCCACAGCGGCAAGCAAGGGGAGGGGGAGGGATCTGGGGCGGCAGGTCCCTGCTCCCGCGGCCCTGGTCGCCGGGTGTGACCAGCCGGGCCCGTGCAGGATCCCTCGGCCGCGCAAAAGCCCCGCGCAGGTCATTGGTCCATGCATGGGCCATACCAAGGGACACAAGCAGCCCCAAGCAGGCTGCAACACGGGCAGCAGCCCCAGGTGGGCTGCAACAGGGGAGGCGGCCCCAATGGGCCGTCCAAAGCCCAAAATGTGGGAGATGACTACTTTGGCGGGCCAGCCTGTCTGGCCAAGTATGTCCAAAATAAACCTTGGGCCCAATTATGCCCATACAAGCCCATCTGGCTATATTTGCCCATATAACCCAACAGGCCCGTTAGGGCCTGTGTACCAATGGGACTATTTAATGCGTTTTGAGGCCAGTTTCCCCAAATCCGTGACATCCACATGGGCCCGTATGGTCGGTGTGTGTGTCCAATGGGCCGCAGAGGCCCATATGTGCATCCCATTTGGATTACACTTATACGTAGCACACGTGTAAGCGCATACGTAGTTTGACACACCCCCTTAATCCAAAAGGGGTGACATCCGCAAATTAGTCACAAAGCCTTGATGCTTGTTTCTATCTAATGCCTTAGTCAAGATATCCGCAATCATTTCTCCAGTGGGCATGTAACTTAACACAATCTCATTGCAGTTAACTTCATTGCAAATATATTTATAGTGAACATTGATATGTTTTTTTCTTGAATGGAACACTTGGTTTTGCGCCAATGCAATGGCATTCTGGTTATTGGAATACAAAAAAGCAAACCCTTGTGGTTTATGTGTATCCTCTAAGACCTTTCTCAACCAGTTTGATTCCTGTGAAGCTGCTAAGTAAGCTCTATACTCAGCCTCTTTTGATGAAAGACTTATTGCCAACACCTTCTTGGACATCCATGACACCAGATTCTTACCTAAAAAGAATACAAAACCACTTGTTGATTCCCTAGGGTTACCATCTGCCCAACTCTCATTGGAATAACCAACCAAATCAAAGTTTTCTGACTCTGTAAACAACAGTCCCATACTGTGCGTTCCATGAAGATAACTCATAAATCTCTTAAACGCTGACCAATTCATCATGCTTGGATTCTCTAAGTGTTGCAACAAGATACCAATTGCAAATGCAATATTGGGCCTTGTACACTTCCCCAAATAATTAAGCAATCCAATTGCTGACCTTTAGTTGTTCCCAGATTGAACAAACTCCAGATACTCCTCATCTTTAGACTTCTCTAAACAAATGTTTGACTGCATAGCATTACCAAACTCTTTGCATCCTCTAAGCCATACTGCTTAAGAAGAGCTGCGACGCAATGGCTCTGGTCTAACTTAATACCATTCTTGCTCTTACTGACTTTCATTCCTAGCACCTGTTGTGCCATACCAACATCTTTTATCTTGAACTCCTTTTTGAGTGTCTCCATGACTCTCTCTTTACCATTTCCAATAATGATAATTTCATCAACCCATACAAACAAAATTGCATCCTTTCTCTCAAAGAGACAAGGATCAGCCTCTGACTTCTTAAAACCAATCTCTATCAGTTTCTCACTCATGGTATTAAACCACAACCTAGCTGCTTGCTTTAATCCATACAGGGATCTACACAGCTTGAGGACATATTCCCCCTTATCTGCTGAAAGAAAACTTCTAATACAGATTTTCTTCATGTTTTCTGGTTAAGTCTCTAATAACCATTTGAAAAAACCATCAGGAATTGAAATATAAACAGTCTCCTCCTCTCCAAGTTTTGCATTCAAGTATGCTTTTACAAAATCAGCTTTTCTGATTTCTTCACCAAACTCCACTGCTAGAGCAATGATTTACCTGAAGGTGGACAGCCTTCCAGTTTGTGAGAAATTTTCTTGGTAATCAATACCCTCTCTCTGCTTAAAGCCCTGTGCAACACATCTAGTCTTGAACCTTTTCAAAACTCCATTTGTGTCAAACTTCTTGTTTAAAACCAATCTAGACCCCACAATGGTCTTTCATTTTGGAACAGAATCCCGCTTAACCACTTCAAAGACACTATTATTTTCTAGAGAATCAAATTCCTCAAAAATAGCACTCTTCCAGTTGGCTCTCTCATCAGAATTCATAGCTTGGCCAAAGCTATTTGGGTTAACCCTGTTATCCATTTCTGAACTCAACTCCAGGACTTCATTGAGCATACACTGTTCCTGAAATGTATCTTCGTCATATCCTGCGGCAGCACAATGGGACTTCCATTCCCAATACCTGTCAACCAGTACTCTAACCCTGCCACTCCTTTCAACTGGAGGTGGAGGCTCATCAGGTTCCAAATTAACGAACTCACCTGAAGTGGGTACTAAACCCTCTGGTTGCACGTCTGCCAACTCTTCATCTTCTGGAAACGCATGTTCCACAGCTTTTGCTGGTGAAATAGGTGCTAATTCTATTTCTTGTTGTGGCTTATTCACAACAACATCTTCACTCCTTTTGAGTGGAAAGGTACTTTCATCAAATTTTACATCCCTACTATGGATAACCTTTCTTGTCCCTGGACAATAGATCCTGTACAATTTACTTATTAAATCATAGCCTACAATTTCACCTGTTCTGGCTCTATGGTCTAATTTTCCAACCATTTCATTATAGTGGAAACTATAATACACCAAGCAACCAATTGTTCTTAGGTGTGATTTTTTGGGGTACAACTTCCAAAACTGATAATGAGGACACTTCCCATTAACACATACAATGTTGTGCAACAGACAGACTGTGCACATCAACTCAGCCAATAAGAACTTTGGTAGACCAGATTGAGACATAATAGTTCTGACTTTGTCCAGTAAAGTACTATTCATTCTCTCAACTATTCCATTATTTTGTGTAGTACTTGCAGTAGTTACTTTATGAATGATACCATAATCTTTCAATAGCCTCTAAAACTCTTTACTCACAAATTCACCCCCTCCATTGGTAATAACCCTCTTGATCTCCTTCATCAGACCAATTTGTTTCCAGAATTTGAAGATTACAGAAACCTCCCCTGTGGTCTGATCCTTAGATCAAATTGGTTTAAACCAAACATAATTAGTTGCAGTATCAACTAAATTGATGAAGTATCTTGCCCCACCAAGGGACTCTGGTGTGAATGGCCCTGCCAAATCAATGGAAAATTCCTCTCTAGGAATATCAGTGCAATTGCTATTCTTAGAGAACACATTTCTAGTCTTAGCCCCCAAGGTACAACTGTCACAGTTGCTGTCCTTTACCTAATGGCCACTTCTATTGTGAGAAACAGAGCTCAGAGCTGAGAATTTGAACAAGCTTTCACACAGAAGCTTATTCCAAACTTGTCTACTAAGAACAGTTCTCCCATTCATATTAATAAAAAACCTATCTTCTTTAAGATAACAAATCTGGAAACCTTTTTTCCATAACACTCAAAGAGACACAAGGTTATAAGGAAACTCTGGTACATAGAACAGTTTATCAAAAGAAATTTTGAAACCCAAGTGATTTGCAAGAATAACTTTTCCAATTCCTTTAATCTGAATTGTTCTGCTTTCTGACCAATATTTACAACTCCATCATAATCACTAAGATTTGAAAATAAATTTGGTTCAAAGAACATGTGATCTGTACAACTAGAATCAATCAAAACAAGAACATTTTCCTTCAAACCTCCTAATAGGAAAGAGTCTTTATCAGTCACTGATAAGTTCTCATCTTTGAGGTTAAGATTACTCACTTCATAATCAATCAAGTCCATTTCTTGATCCTCATCAATTTTGGCCTTCTTGTTGGGACCTTCTTCCCCAACTACTTCTTCAATTGGAGCATCCAACGCCACCATTGCAACGTTTTTGGTTGTGAGATTGACCTCCTTTTCATTCTCTTTGACTTCTTCCTTTTCTTGGCCCCTTTGCAATCCTTAGCATAGTGACCCTTATGCTGAAAATTGTAACATAAGGCCTTGTACAAATCCTTTTTTGCCTTCTTGAAAGATTTTCCAGTCTTTCCAACAAGGGCTGTTCCAGAACCCCCCTTCATCTTGAACTGAAAGTCATCCTTTTCAATCCTCTTCAGCACATTGTTCTCCCAAGGAAGAGGATCCAATTGAGAAATAATTTTGACCAAAGAATCATACTCTTTTGGCAGCTTCTGAAGGATTAAGAGAAACAAGCACTCAGGATCCATGTTAAGTCCAGATTACTTAAACTTGGCTATGCTAGACCTAGCCTCTGAAACAAACTGTTTAAAATTTGAATATTGTAACTTGAACAGTTTCTTGAAAGCTATACCCTTCTGGTGAACAGAATCACCAGCATACTTGGACGTAAGCAAATTCCAAAGGATGCTTTACCTCCTTCTCTCATCTTCCCTAAGAGTATCAGCAACCCATGTTACATGATTCTCATCAAGCTGCCTAAGGATCAGATGGTAAGACTTCTTCTCCACTTCTGAACTGATCAGGGTGTCATCTGCATCCATAATTTCCCCACAGCAGATGTTATCCAGCTTGCTATCCATAAGGATAGCCCAAGCATTATAATTCTGACTATTCAAAACTACCTTTGTAGAGCTACCATCAGGAATAAAGGACATCTTCTTGGAAAACTTGGGGTCTTTGAGGTTCTCCAGAGTAATGTATAAAGGTCTAGATGGCTTGGAAGTAATGATGATGTTGATACTGATAATGTTTTATAATTATGGCCAGCAATTAGCTAAGGCAAATGAGCAGTATTTAAAGCAAAAAAAATGCTGGAAACTTGGTTTCAATAGTTGCTAATGGGGATCTCACAATTGGGCAATACGTTGGATGAATTCAATTGGATGATGAATGAATGATGGAAAACAGCAGGGAGAAGAGCTCCTTAAATACAAAAGATTGGCCTCTTGTGAGCCCATGATACAAAAAGCCAAAAGGCAAATATTCCGCCCCAAAAGAGCTCTACAGGCTCTACAGACCTTGTTACTTGGTTTGGACTACATCAGCCTGCATGGCATCAGTCCCTGAACACTTACAACCAGCCTATTCCGGTCCATTCTGGTGTTTCCACCGTTACAGGGCTGAACCAGCCCCTTGCTGTTCAGTCCTTTGGCTTGTTGTCCGTTAAAACCAGCCTTGGCATCCTTATCACCTAGCTTACGGGCTGGTTTCCTCATGCAGCCAGCCCCGGGCCCCTCAAATAGGCCAGGTGGGACCTAGGACTCACCTGGGCCCGGTTTCAACCTCACTAGGGGGGGTGTAACCGGTGGACATGATGCCCCCCCCTCTTTCTCTCAAATCCCTGGTGGGGGCGGTCAAATCCCCTCACCAGGGGCCCTGGGGGTTGATACTCCCAGGACGTTGTCAAGGAATTTTCGGGCTGGGGGTGGTCAAGTCCCCACAGCCGGTTTGCTCCTCCCCCTTGGTAAAGGGGGGGGGGGAGAACAACCCTCCTTGGAATTCCGCCCGGTCGCACTCCTTGCTGCCGGATCTGTTGTCTTCCCTGGGCAGGAGGCTGGTCAGGTCCCCCCTGCCCTGACCGATCACGTCATTGCGGCCAGTTGCTGGCTGGTTCAACCCAGCCAGCCCGCCCCCATCCCCCTTGCAATTGCAAGCAAGGGGATGGGGAGGGAGCTGGGGCTGCGGGCCCCTGCTCCTGCGGCGCTGGTTGCCAGGCGCGACCAGCCAGGCCCGCGCAGCGTTGCACTGCAAGGGATCCCTTGGCTGCGCAACAGCCCTGTGTGGGCCATACCAAGGGACACAAGCGGCCCCGAGCGGGCTGCAACACGGGCAGCAGCCCCAGGTGGGCTGCAACACGGGAAGCAGCCCCAGGTGGGCTTCAACACGGGCAGCAGCAGCCCCGGGCAGGCTGCGACATGGGCGGCGGCCCCAATGGGCCGTCCAAAGCCCGAAATGTGAGAGATGACTACTTTGGCAGGCCCGCCCGTCTTGCCAAGTATGTCCAAAATAAACCTTGGGCCCAATTATGCCCATACAACCCCATCTGGCTGTATTTGCCTATATACCCCACCAAGCCTTTTAGGGCCCAAGTACCAATGGGACTATTTAACCTGTTTTGAGGCCAGTTTCCCCAAATCTGTGACATCCACATGGGCCGTATGGTGCGTGTGTGTGTCCAAAGGGCGGCAGAGGCCCATATGTGCATCTCATTTGGATTACAGTTATACGTAGCACACGCGTAAATGCATACGTATATTAAAAATCATTGCTCCCTAGCTGTAGATTTCCATCCATCAGGTTTTATCTAGTCACCATTGGAGCAACTTATAAAGGATATGTTTTATGCCTGAATATTTTCTCCTCAGTTAGTTAATTTCATAAATTCTTGCATTTTGCTAAATCCAGTCATCACATTGCACTTGGCTCTGGTTTTCTTCTGTTGGAATATCTCATCCCTCTCACTGTTTGTCAAGCCATCAAACCACAGTTTGCACTTTGCAGTTAGCCTTGCTACCTTGCACTTATCCCTTTAACTCAGTCTTATTTTTGTTCTCACAAAAATCTAAGATTTCCCTGTAGTATGTGGGGTGGTTGTGTGACAGGAGCACTATGGAGTTCAAAGAAAACAGGAAGTCTGGCTACAACAATCAGGAAATGCTTAACGCCAAGGAAAGGGAGGATTATTCCTTGGAGTTTTAAACGTTGGGGTAAACATTCAAGTTGTGGGGGGAGGAACGGTGCAGGGAATCTCAGATCACTGGAGCAGCATGGAAGTTCTATTCACTAGAGGCCTTTATCTTGGGTGTTCCTGGTCCCTTGTAAGGTGATCTGTTTTTGCGGAAGATTTTTTTCTTTTATCATGTCTGTGGAGTCTTTTTTTGGAGTGATTAATTTTTGTAGTCTTACAGGGCTTCTGTTTCAGGTTGTTTGTCTCAGGATTTTTTCTCACTGATCTCAGATGAAGAGGAGTTCTCACTAAAGCATTTTGCAGAGTTTTATTTTATTTCTCTTTGTAGGGTAATGAGAGGAATCAAGGGGTTCCCTTCTGGGGTGGGCCAGACACCATATTTATTTCAAATTTATATATAGAAGAAGGGAGGGGGGTTACATTTTTTATATAATTTATTTTAGAATTATGGCCAGAAATTAGCTTAGGCAAATTAGCAGTATTTAAAGCAAAAGAAATGCTGGACACTGGGTGTCAATATTGGCTAATGGGGCTCTCACAATGGGGAAATATGTTGGATGAATTTGATTGGAATGATGAATGAATGGATGGAAAACAGCAGGGAGAAGAGCTCCTTAAGTACAAAAGATTGTCCTCTTGTGAGCCCATGATACAACAATCCAAAAGGCAAATTTTCCGCCCCAAAAGGGCTCTACAGGCTCTACTGGCCTTGTTACTTGGTTTTGACTACATCAGCCCACATGGCATCAGTCCCTGTACCCTAACAACAAGCCTATTCCCTTTATTTCTGGTGTTTCAACCTCAATGGGGCTGAACCAGCCCCTTAACTGTTCAATCCCCTTGGCTGGTTGTCTGTTACAACCAGCCATGATGACCTCATTGCCTTGTTTATGGGCTGGTTGCCTCATGCAGCCAGCCCCTTGCCCCTCAAATGGGCCTGGTGGGACCCAGGGCACACCTGTGTCCGGTCTTAGACTCACCTGGGGGGGGTGTGACTAGCAGACATGCTGTCCCCAGGGGCCCTGGGGGTTGATACCCCCAGGGCGTTGTCGAGAAGGTTGGCCTGGGAGGTGATCAGGTCCCCCCAGGCCCATCGCTCCTCCCCCTCAGTGAAGTGGGGGGGAGAGCGCCCCTTTGCTTGGTTGCCTCAACCGCTCAATGGTGGAGGGGTAATGAATTCCCCCCCACCTGCAGGTTGCTAAGCTTGCAACCGGCGCTGCCACCTCCTTGGGCAAGGGGGTGGTCAGGTCTCCCCTGCCCTTACCGACCGCACTGTTGCGGTTGGTTTCTGGCTGGTTCAACCCAGCCAGCTTGCCCCCATCCCCCTTGCAACGGCAAGCAAGGGGAGGGGGAGCGAGCTGGGGCCGCAAGCCCCGGCTCTGCGGCGCTGGTTGCCGGGCGCGACCAGCAGGGCCCGCGCGAAAGCCCTGCGCGGGCCTTCGGGCCCCACGTGGGCTGTACCAAGGAACACAGGTGGCCCCAAATGGGCCGCGACACAGGCGTCGGCCCCAATGGGTCTCCACAAGCCCGAATTGTGAGAATTACATACTTTGGCGGGCCAGACCATCTGGCCAAGTATGTCCATAATAAAGCTTTGGCCTATTCATGCCCAAATAAGCTTTTCTGGCTTGGGTGGCCCATCCACCCTGGCGGGCCCGTGAGGGCCCGTGTCCCAAAAGACCATAAAAACGTGTTTTGGCGCCTCAATGCCCAAAACCAATAACACCCACATAGGCCCACGTGGCCCACGTGATGTCCTATGGGCCGTGGAGGCCCATTTTTGCATCCCATTTGGATTACACACTCCTATGCACATTACCTGAGTGCATCCGCAGTTTAACAGTTCACGTTTCCAATAGTTTTAGGAGAAGAATATGGGGCAGCAGAGCCTGCAACAAAGATCACCACTGGCACAATGATTCTCAAAGAGGAGCTTGCAATGCTCTGCAGCTAGGATTCCTACCAAGAGTTGGAAGATTGGCAGAATTTTCTTTTGCAATTTGTGTATGTATCAATCAAGCTTTGCTGCCTTCTTTGTGGTTTCTTTGGATGGCCTGATGGTATTGAGAAACCAAAAAAAATCAGGTTTACCATCATGGTGGGGAACCAGTGGACCAAATAAAAGGTCAAGGCAATGTAGTCTGGAGCAGAGAATAATAGCACAGATATCTTTGGAGGGGAGTAGGCTGCAATGGTTGTTTTGGGGATGGCGTGGGGACTCTCAGGAGTTTTATTTATTGGGGTTAGCTTGGCTTTCATAAAATAAAAATAACAATAAAAAAACTTAAGGAGAACTGGTGGCAAATTGGAGCTGATGAAAATTTCCAAAGTGGGGGATTCACCCTCTGCAGGTGGAGATGGAGCCAGAGGATTACCGGCAGGATTAGTTGATTCCAGTGGAGCCAGAGGGGATGTAAATGCAGGGAAGAATAGAGGGAAGTTTGAAACAGTCAGGGGAGGTATTGGAGGTGTGGCCATGCGGACAAATATTGGAGTTGTATTGGGTCCACAAGGGACTTGGCTGAGTCCAACATTCAAGTTCTGCTGACCTCAGGCCTGGGTGACTTAACTCCGCTGAGAAGAGGTAGAAAAGCCTGCAAAAAAAGGAGGTGGAAATAGGCAGTCCATTTCCTCCACAACCGGCAATAGAGAAGAGGCTTGTTTGGGTTACAGAGTTCAATTGCCTACCTCTATGGGCTCATCATCATCCACCATGAAATCAGCAATGGATCCGCAATAGCTGTTGTGGTGGAGTCTGGAGAAGTGTTTGGGACAAGGAAGCAATAACCCAAGGGTCATAACGACAAAGGAGCACCTTTGGTTTCCTATGCAACGGGAATCGCAAGCTGGTTGGCCAGCGGTACAAGTACAAGAACTCTGTTTTTTGGAACAGTATTTGCAAGAGGCCATGATGAACAAGGAAGGGGATGGTTCTCTTTGGGATGGGGTTTGTTGGATGGGGTTGAAGGGTTTTTCTACAAAGTTCTGGAAGTAGTAGAGGATCCTGGGGACAGAATCCAAGTTTTGGGGGGATGTGGTGGTTATTTGTAGACATTGATGCAAGTAGGACAAACATAGAAATTTGACTCAGGGGATCAGCAGTGGGCGGAGGCAGAAGCTGCAGCACAATAGGTCTGAAAATCAAAATCTAGCTAGTTGCTTACTCTGGCAGAAAAAAAGCAGGCTCAGCAGTTGTGTATTTGCGGGTTTGGCAGCACAATAGGTGAGCTGAGTCCAAGATTTTGCCTTTTGTGGAAGCAATAGCTTGAAATTTATCTTTTGCAAAATCAATAGCTGAATTTTTGCCTTTTGCAGAATTTTAACCATGGTTAGTAAATATCCTCCCCTGCAGTTATTGATTTCTCAGCAAGAATGCAAAATCAAGCAATTGGAACTATGGGGTATGTGTCCAAAAAGCTGATTATGTGGTACGCATTGGGATTGTGGAAGACATGTAATTTTTAGGAAAATTGAACACTACCATTGAGGAGGCGGCATGCAGATTAATGAGGATCCATAACAACGATTGGCAAGGGTCTCTATCATTCCATATGTAAGATCAATGTGGATCTGCTGGGGAAGGATGATGGGGATTTTTCCATGGCAATGCATTGGCGCAAATAAATTGGTAGGGTCATTGGAGGTTGCAGGAACTCAAGAAATCTAATTTATGGGGACAGATTTCCTAGGACAATCAGGACTAATAGTGGGCCTGTGCATTTTGGAGCCCATTAGGGAGGTGGTATAGGAAGTCATTCTTTTTTATTTCCTTTGGTTTCTGGAGGTTTAATCTGGATAGTATATAAAAGGATTTTTCTGTTTAACAGGTTATTTGGGGAAGCATGCTATCATATGATAAGGTTACAGATAATTCTGTGCATAAAGGTGTGAAGAACTGTGTAATAAAGTTAGCAAGGAGTTCCTTCAGGGAATAATTCAATTGTGGAGCTTTTTGGGGAGTCCAACCAAGTTTATTACTATTACTTCATTGAAAATTAGTTAAGGGAGCTTCTATAGGACATGGAGAAACAGTGTAGGCGTCTATTCTACCGCGGAGTTGTTGTTGTAACTAAAGTTCTAGGGAAGAAGCCAGTACCAGAGCAGGATTGGTGCAGACATTTAGTGTACCACATAATTTCTTTCCACAACGCTCCCATCCCTTTCTCTTGCAATTTGTATTGCAAAACTCAAAACAAGCCTTGCAAAGTTGAATCTTCAAAATTCCCTCTATGTTAAAAACTTGGCTGTAAATCTTTCATCCTTCGGCCAAATCATCCAGAAAGGCTGCTCACTCACCCAACTCTTGCCACTCCAATTCACAGTCACATTCAAGGACCAAAGAATTCTCACTGTCACCATAGAGGATAAAATGCTATTTATTGAAGAATCTACTCATCTTGTGCCATTGATATCATACTCCTTTTTTTCACTTTCCACAATTCACAAACGTTTCTTTCACCCACCTTTCAAAAAAACTCAACCTCTCTCAAAGTAATTCCCCAACCTCCAATGGGACCAAATAGAGTGCATCTCCTGCGCCAAAGGCAAGATTCATGGACTGCCTTTTGATGGCCACCTTCCAACCAGCAAGAATGTCTTTGAATAACTTCATGCCAATTTGTGAGGTCCTATCCATCCCTCCTCCTAATCTGGCTCACAATACTTCCTCCTACTGACCAACAACTTCTCAAAGCTCAAAACATGTATCCCCATCAAGCCCATATCCAATTTGGTTGATGAATTGATTAAATTCATTAACTTACACACAAACCAGACTGGTAAAATTCTGAAGAAATTCACTTTGAAAATGGTAGAGAGTTTTTCAAAAGTCAAATAGGCAAATTCTTTGTTGAAAATGGAATAAAGCATACAAATTCTGAACCCTACACTCCTCAACAGAGCCCTGTTGCCAAATTAGGAAATTAAACAGTCCTCAAAGCCACCAGAACAGCCATGATTGACATGAAGATTCCTTCCTTCCTCTGGCACAAAATTTTCACAAGCTCCTGTCTGATCCTCAATCTCATCCCCTCCACCAGATGCAAATGCTGTCCTCAAGAAATGTGGACCGGTAAACCTCCCAAGTTACACCTCATGGCCTTTACCCCCAGGGACAGAAATTATTGTTATAATTATGGCCAGCAATTAGCTTAGGCAAATGATCAGTATTTAAAGAAAAAGAAATGCTGGACACCTTGTGTCAATAATTGCTTGATGGGCTCTCACAATGGGGCAACACATTGGATGATATTGTTGATGAATTCAATTGGATGATGAATGGATGGATGGAAAATAGCAGGGAGAAGAGCTACTTAAGTAAAAAAGATTGGCCTCTTGTGAGCCCATGATACAACAAGCCAAAACAAAATTTTTCCGCCCCAAAAGAGCTCTACAGGCTCTACAGGCCTTGTCACTTGGTTTGGGCTACATCAGCCCACATTGCATCAGTCCCTGTACCCTTACAACCAGCCTATTCTGGTTGTTTCTGGTGTTTTCACCTCAATGGGGCTCAACCAGCCCCTGTGCTTTTCAATCCCTGGGCCAGTTGTCTGTTACAATTGGTCCTATTGCCTCACACACTGGATGGTTGCCTCATGCAACCAGCCCCTGGCCATACAAATGGCCAGGTGGGACCCGGGACACACCTGGGTCCAGTCTCAGACTCACATGGGGGGGGGTGTGACCAGCGGACAAGCTGTCCCCCCCCCTCTTTCTCTCAGATCCCTGGAGGCGGCGGTCAATTCCCCCTACCAAGGGCCCTGGGGGTTGATACCCCCAGGGCGTCGTCAATGGAAGTGGGCTGGGGGGTGGTCAGATCCCCTCAGCCCCGTCGCTCCTCCCCCTTGGTAAAGGGGGGGGGAGAGTTCCCCTGGTCTTTGCGTTGCTTCAATGGTGGAGGGGTGGTCAGGTACCCCCCACCGCTGGTTGCTTTGTTGAAACCAGCCTTGTCATCCCCTGGGCAAGGGGGTGATGAAATCCCCCCTGCCATGACCGACCGCCTTGTTGTGGTCGTTTTCTGGCTGTTTCAACCCAGCCAGCCACCCCGTCCCCCTTGCAATGGCAAGCAAGGGGAGGGGGAGGGAGCTGGGGCCGCTGGCCCTTGCTCCTGCGGCTTTGGCTGCCGTTTGCAACCAGCCGGGCCCGCACGGCGTCACACCACGTGGGATCCCTTGGCCGCTGCAACAGCCCCGCGTGGGGCAAACCAAGGGATACAAGCGGCCCCAAGAAGGCCGCCGCATGGGCAGCAGCCCCAAGCAGGCCGCAGCATGGGAAGCAGCCCCAAGCAGGCTGCGACACGGGCAGCGGCCCCAATGGGCCGCCCCAAACCCAAAACCTGAGACAAACACACTTTGGCAGGCCAGCTCGTCTGGCCAAGTATGTCCAAAATAAACCTTGGGCCCAATTATGCCCATACAAGCCAATCTGGCTGTATTTGCCCATATCCCCCACCGTTCCTGTTAGGGCTCGTGTACCAATGAGCCTGTTTCACCCATTTTGAGGCAAGTTTCCCCAAATCAGTGACATCCACACAGGCCCATATGGTCCGTGTGAGTTTCCAATGGGCCGGAGAGGCCCATATGTGCATCCCATTTGGATTAAACTTATATGTAGCACACGCGTAAGTGCATATGTATTTTAAAAATTATAAATTCAACCAATGATGATGCTTGGGACAATGCCTTCAATTACCAGAGGGCTGTGGGTCTTCTGAGCTACATGGTAAAATTTTGTCAACTGCATCTTCCCTTTGCAGCAAGCTATTATCTCAATTCCTTAATTATCCCTCAACTATGCACATTTCTGCATTCAGGCATGTTCTGAGGTACCTCTCAGGCACTTGTATGTGGTTTTTTCCAATTGGTGAAGACAAAGATAAGAATTTTGTGTGGGAAAAGGGGGATTAACTCTATTTTCCAAAGTTAACTAGAATAAAAATAATTACTGCAAGTCTACAAGTTTTATCTGAATACTTTTACTCAGTACCTGTCATAACCGTAGTTCTGAAACTCCTTCAACTAAACCAATCCAATCTCTTCATCAAACTCACCCTCATATAAAACCCAACTTCACTACTCCTGTACCTTCCACCAGATAGTACTACCTCTGCATCTCTTGCAGTCTCTATCCTCTTCCACAAGCTTCACCCTCTCCCTGTATGGTATAAGCTCTATGTCCATTTACACCTCACCTGTCATGTGATTCATCCAACCTTCTCAGGACCTCTCCCTCTCTCCATGGCTTGGTACAACCTTCATCACTCCTCAACCCACTTGGTATATGAGTTAGTACATACTACACTTAGTATGTACATAGTACATACTCTCCACTGTCTGTTCAGCCCATACTCCCAGGACTCCAGATCAGTACATGTCAAACCTTCCTGGATAGGCCCATCACCCAATTAGTCAACTGCAGCCTCCAGCCCAATCATTCAAAATGTAATACCATGGGAACTCCAACCTGCAACACCAGCCACTCATCCCTCAAGGCCTCCTTCTCAGCTCTCACATATACTGGCCTCTCCTTCCCTCCTGGACTAATTCCCCCCAAGGAATTAGTATACTACTTCTTACTGGTTAGTCCCTCTGCCAGTAGGTTTCATCTCAGCACAAGACAACTTTCACCCAGCCTGCTTAACTCATATCACCTTGCCCCTTCCTGGTTTTACTCTTATAGGATTCAACAACTCTCTCTTCAACAACCTCCTGGACTGGTCTTCTCATCCTTCCTCTTCTCTTCACTTTTACTCCTCCTTTCATCTCCTTCATTTAAATCCAATCAAACATCCTTGAGTTCTATGAGTAGTAGTGCCTGTGCCTTCAGCCCCTTGCACGCCAGGGGCAGTCGTGACTTTATACTGATTCCTTCACCTTAATTACTGCCCACTCTCTATCTCTCAAATCATCACCTTCAACCAACTCCATCCCATCCCATCTTCAACCTTGGATAATACTTCCTACGCATTTTGTGGACAAGTGAGTGATTGAGCTGAACAGTGTGCAGCCTTTCACGTTTCCAAATGAGTGCTATGCAAGTTGTGGCTACCCCTGCGGAAGCTATCCATTCCCCTCATCAACTGCTCATCGGCCAAATCCCTCAATTTTCCTCTTCAACATCTTCAACCCTCTGTTTCAACACCTCCTCAAGTGATTTTTCAATGCTTCTTTGACTATTCCTAGGCGCCTTCTCAACAAAAATTCAAAGCAATTACGGCGCACTGGGCCACCCTTTGACGCCCTTCAACGCACTTTGACGCACTTTGACGCTTCAACCTTACTTTGATGCTTCAACCCCGCTTCAACACAGCTTCAACTCGCCTTCGAAACTGCTTCAACGCCTTCGACGCGCCTTCAAAGCCTTCAAAGCGCCTTTGAAATCTCTTCAACACCTTTGACGCGCCTTTGACATTACTTTGACGCCTTTGACCATCTTCAACCCTTTTCAAACCGTTCCTTTGAAGCTTGTTCTACGCTTCTTGGACGCTTACTGGACGCCTCTTTGACGCCAGTTTGAAGCAACTACGACGCCCTTTGATGCCCTACGGCGCCCCTATGACACCCTTTCGGTGCCCTCTTCCTTCAAAATTTCTGGGAACTTTCTTCATTGAAAATTGGCCGTTCTTCCTCAAATCTTCTCTGGGTACTTTTTTTGGGTCATTTCTCTTCTCTGGCATATTTGGACACCATGCCAGCCCAACATGCACAACCTTTATTCATTTCAAGTCCACCCCTCACCAGAGCAGCAAGAGGCAGAGGTTCTGTCATCAACATCTCCAATCAGGACCAGACAACTCCTCAAGCTTGTAGACGTGGGAGGACCACTTCAAACCTTCCAATGCCAGCACGCTCCACTTCCATGGACACTGGTATCCTTCCTCCAGCTCCTCCTAGAGCTTCTCTTTCTCCTGCCCCACCTGCAATTAGTCGTATCACTAATTTTGTAAATGGTCAATATCCCCAAGCAGGCTTTGGATAAGATTCTCCATCTTATGATCCCAGCATCATTCCTATTCCGGAAGTAAAGGACAAGGAAGGAAGTGAGGACTTGGACTTTGATTCAAGGATCCTAAATAATCTTAATTCACAAACTATGGAAACTCAAGAAGCATTTTCACCTTCAGCTTCTACTTCAATCCCTGGACCTCCAACCCAACCTCAACCTCCAACATCTGCTGTGGATCCCAATCTATTAGCCCTTCTCCAGACCATGACTTCTGCTTTGGCAACACTCTCTCAACCCCCATCAACCAGTACTTCTCACTCTGGCACCTTCAAGTCTCCTTCCATGAATGCTCCGGATACGTTTGAAGGCAACAATCCTAGCAAACTCTGACCATTCCTCCAATCTTGTGAACTCATTTTTGCAAATGATGAAGGAACCTTTAGCGTGGACCGGAAGAAGGTACTCTTTGAAGCTTCCTACCTTTCTGGAAGTGCCAATCGATGAATCCAACCCTATCTGGCTCACCTTTCCAACCAAGAGCCCTCTTTCCTCCTCAACTCATGGTCCCACTTCACAGAGCAACTTCACACCCTCTTTGGCGGCAGACTAGAAGTGTTCAAGGCTGAAAAGGAACTGGTGAACTTGAAGATGAAGGACTCTGGCTATGCTTCAATCCACATCACTGAATTTGGATCACTTATGACCAAAGTCTCTGGGTGGGGTGATAGAGCCTTGTACTTCCATTTTCAACAAATCCTTCCTTCACGCTTTGTGGACCAACTAGCAAGGTACAATGGCTCTCAAGAAACTTTCCAGGACCTTATGGATATAGTTTTGGACTATGATACAAGGTATCAGAAAGGGTAAAAGAAAAATCCTCTTCTCTCATTAATTCTCAACCCCACAGTTCTTCTCAATCTCAATCTACCTCTAATCAACCTTACAAGGGTAGCGGTGAGGGTAGGGAGCATGAACAGTCCCCAGAAAAGTCAACTTCAACTACCACATTTACCAGACCCTCTTTGGACCTAGGTCCAGATGGAAAACTCAAGGCAGATGAAAGGGAAAGAAGAGAGAGGGTGTGAGAGTTAAAGTTGGCAGGAAAACAAAGACCAGACTGCATTTGAGTAGGAACAAAAATCAAAGAGAAAATGAAAAGACAAGATTTGATGAAACAAAGAATGGAAGGAAATAACACCGACAGAAGTCTTTCAGGAGACGGTTGGAATACAACCAGCTAGGAGAATCAGCATAAGATAACTGAGAAAGCGCCTTGAACAATCTGGAAGAGAGATTTAGTACGGATCATAACCGATGAAGTTGGATTTGTTCTTACTTGGATTGAGCTGGCTGCCGGCGGTCACTTGACGGGGTAGACGGATGAGTATTTGAATATGGTTCGTCAATGGATGAGAAGATGATAGTGATTTGCAAGTGCGGTTGTTGACTCCCAGCTGGTCGCGTCGGGGTTTGTCCACTCTAGATTTGGAGTCTTAGCACCCAATGAGACAAGGCGGCGAGAATGAGAAGAAGAAAACAACATAGAGAGACATAGACAGGCAATAGAGACATACAGTAGAACTGAAAGACAAGAGTGGAGGTCACAACAGTAGTGGTTCTTCAGCTCAACACTCCCCCTCAACTCAGAGGTTAATGATACGGAGAAGAGAAACAATTCATCAGCCTGCAGTTTGAGATTTTGTTGGCAGCCTTGGTTAACGCATTGGCTGCCATTGACTGTGATGGGATTAGCATGAAGTCGATGGTCTCACTCTCATAGTTGTTCCAGAGACTTTTTATTTTGATTTCAATGTGCTTTGCTTTTGAATTGGTGCCAAACTTCTTAATTTTGTTGTTGAGGCCTTTGTTGTCAATAAGATGGAGCGGGCATGAGAAAGCTTCCCAATAGATTTTGGACAGGAGTTGATGGAGCCATCTGCCTTCTAGGTGACAGCTGGATAACGCCACGCATTCAGATTCCGTAGAGGAGTGAGTGATGTTTTGCTGTCAATGGCTTGTCCAGTAGAGGGGGCTTCCTTTGAATGAGCAGAAGAAACCGCTCTGGGAGATTCTGTTGTCGGGGTTGTATCCCCAGGTGGCATTGCTGTAACAGACAAGCCTATTAGATATGGATTGCGGTCCAAGAGTTAGAGCAACGTGCCTTGTAGCTGAGAGGTATCGCCAAACATGTACTACTTCCATCCAGTGGGAATATCCGGGTTTTTCGGAAATTCTGGCCAGACTAGACACAGCGTAGCTGATTTCTGGTCTTGCCAGTCCAGCAATGAAGTTCAGTCTGCCAATCGGCGATTGGTAGTTGATGTTCAGATCCAAGAACCTTTTGTGATTGTCTTCTGTTCCTGGGGATAGATGAATGCCTGGAGTCCTGGGAGTAGTAACCAGTTTGCAATCGGTCAGATTCATGGCTGTCAGCCATTTTTTGATGTGCAGGGGTAGACTAAGATGTATTAACCCTTTTTCTCTCACCACCTTCATTCCGAGCAGGGTGTTGGGAGGATGGGCGGTAGAGTTCTTGAAGCGGTCAAGGAATTTGCGTTGGAAGTCTGCGGTGTTGCCAGCGACTATGAGATCATCCATGTGAAAGAAGAGAGCTGAGGAGTCATGTTTGCAAAGGAAGAGGCACGGATTGCAGGTTGATTCTTCAAAACCCTGACTTTCGATCCACAAGGTTAGCATTCTGTACCAGTTGCGAGGCGCTTGTTTTAGTCCATACAACAATTTCTTCAGTCTTAAGTATTTTCCCCATTGACCGGATCCAGTGGGATTTAACATAAACACATCTTTGTTGAGGTCGGCATGTAGGAAGGCTCCCTTGATGTCAAGCTGAAGGAGGTCAAATTTCTTGTCTACTGCAAAGTTGGGAAGGGCTCGGAGAGAGGCGACCCTTCCGGTGGGGGAATAAGTTTTGAAGTATTCTATGCCGTATCTTTGGTTGAAAACTTGGACGCAAAGTCGTGTCTTGTAGGTTGGAGCTTTGGCATGCGTGTTGTGCTTCACTTTGAAAACTGCCACGGTCTTGAGGGGATTTTTCACCAGTTTTTTGTTGACTTCCTCCCACACGTCTTGATCATTGATGGATTTGAATTCCTTTAGAGTGGATTCTTTCCATTCAGGGATGGTTAAAGCTTCCTCAATGGAATGAGGCAGCTTTTCTGAGTGATAGGCGTATCTGTTGGGTTTAGCTAGTAGTTCTCTGTCCCTTAAATTTGGCCTCAGACTGGTGGAAACCTCTTCACTCTCATTGGTTTTGTCACTGTCGGACTCAGAGATTTCTTCTTGTTTTATGGATTTGTTGGTGCATTCGTTGTTGGAGTCTTGAGGTTTGTCGTTGGGAAGGTTGAGTGGAGCAAGAGTTGTCCGAGCGGCTGGATCGGTTGATGGATCCAGATCTGTCTGGTCCTTCTGCAAGATTGCATCGGCCTGCATTGATTTGGAAAATATGACATGTTTGGTGTTTACAATCTTTCTGGAGGTCAAGAGAACTTTTTAAGAGAGTAGGCCGGGATTGAAACCCAAGAGTTTTCCAGACTTGCCTTTTTTGAAGAGTTTGGATTGAATTTGAGGGTTGTTAAGTCAATACGTGAGATTGGAACCAACAGGTCTTAGATAGCCCTCTGGGAGATCTTTGCCGTGCATACCTCTCCACGGGGATTCCGTCCCTTTTTCTTTAGGTATTTGGTTGAGGAACATACAGCAGCTACAAAACACCTCGTGCCAGTAGGATTTAGGTATTTGCCCTTCGGAGAGTATGGTGGGGGTTGATTCCATGATGGTCCTGTTGGCTCTTTCTACTCGTCCGTTATGTTGGGAATGATATGGTTCCCAGACGATGTGGTTGATGTGACGCTCTTTTAAGTAGGAAGAGAATTTTTTGTTGACAAACTCACCTCCGCCGTCCTAGCAAACTTCCATGGGATAGCGTTGATGTTTTCTGTGCTCATTTTCAAGTACAAAGATGAGAGTTTTGCAGGCCTTGTCTTTGGTTTTAAGCGGAAAACATGCGAGATACCCGGAAAAAGAATTGATAAGATTGAGGATGAATCTGAATCCGCCTTTGGCTGTGGGGTTGAGAGGTCCCATTAGATCCACGTGGATTTGGTCCAAAACTCTTGAGGCCGCTTGATGGACTTGAGGAAAGCTAGATTTTGTGATCTTGGCTTTGTTGCAGTTGAGGCATTCAAAGTCTTCCTTTTCTTTGGTTGTGATGGTTTTGTTCAAAAATTTTTCCATCCTTCCAAGCAAGGCATGGCCAAGTGTTCTGTGGATTTTGGGCAGATCCTGGCTGGAGTAGAGGGCAATTTCAGGTTCTTTTTTCATGTTTATGATGAATAGATTGTTTGATATCCTTCCCGAGAACAGTTCCTTGTCGCCGGAAGACACAGAAAAGGTATGGGGCAACACTGTTGAGTTGATGTTCAGAGTTGCTCCTTTTTCTATCAACGCTCCAAGGGATATGAGATTGACTGTTGATTAAGGGACCCAGGCGGCATTACTGAGATGGATTTCACAGTGTTCGAAGGGAATGGAGGCGTTACCGATTCCTTCAATCTTGATCATTGTGTTTTTCTTTCCGGTTTGGATCTTTTTCTCTCCGTCAGAGCATGTAAGAGTTTGGAATGGATTCTTGTCAGTTATCATATGGATGGAGCATCCAGAGTTGAGTATGAATCGGCTGGGGGTTAATTTTGCTTGGCTGTTCAGGTTGAGACCACAGAAGAACAAATAATAGTGTGCTTCTTCAACATTTTTCTTTTTTCACTTGTTTCCTTGGTAGTGGGTGTTAGACGGTCTGAGTTCAGGGAATTCAATCCAGCAGTTTTGTGCGGGGTGCGATGTGACGGCAGGGTTGTGTTTACCATTCTCCCATCTTGGTCCACTGTACAGGGCTATATTGACCGGTTTGTTAGGAGTCTCTTGGGCGCTGATCTCTTTTTTTTGTTGGATAAGATGGTCTAGTACCGTTTCAATCTTCATTTCCGTAGTTGAGTGCATGATTTGCGTCTTTATGCCTTGCATTGAGGCAGGGAATTTGAAGAGCACCAGGTAAGCTATTATATTGGATGGGAGTTTGATACCAACTTCTGTCAGTTTTTTAAGGAATGTCTTGACATTCGTCACAAACGCCTCAATGTTGGAGGACATGGAGAGATGGAGGAAGCTGTTGAAGACGCACGCTCTGTTTGCTGATTGGGATGAGGCAAAATGTGATTGGGTGGCCATCCATATCAGCTTGGCGTCGTCTATGTTGCGATCATCAATTATGTTGTAAGTATTTGAGTCAAGTTTGGCAATCAGATAGGCCACCATCTCTTGATTGGTCTCTTCCTCCAGTGAGGAGAGCTCATCAGACAAGTTCATGACTTGAAAGATTCCCCTGAGTTTGAAAAGTTTTTCCATCTTCTTACGCCACATACTGTAGTTTTCTTCATTCAGTAGAGGTGTTGATTTGATGAGTACTTTGAGGGCGTGAGATTTGAAGTTCATGGGGTCTCCCCCTGGTCCTGGCGTTGACGATGATCCTGGCTCGGGAATGTTGCTTATGACCAGTCAATGGAGTTGTTTTGGCTTTTAACCGTGTGAGAGTTAAATTTGGCAGGAAAACCAAGACCAGACTGCATTTTGAGTAGGAACAAAAATCAGAGAGGAAATGAAAAGACAAGATTTGATGAAACAAAGAATGGAAGGAAATAACACCGACGGAAGTCTTTCAGGAGAGGGTTGGAATACAACCAGCTAGGAGAATCAGCATAAGATGACTGAGAAAGCGCCTTGAACAATCTGGAAGAGAGAGTTAGTACGGATCATAACCAATGAAGTTGGATTTGTTCTTACTTGGATTGAGCTGGCTGCTGGCAGTCACTTGACGGGGTAGACGGATGAGTATTTGAATATGGTTGGTCAATGGATGAGAAGATGATAGTGATTTGCAGGTGCGGTTGTTGACTCCCAGCTGGTCGCGTCGGGGTTTCTCCACTCTAGATTTGGAGTCTTAGCACCCAATGAGACAAGGCCGCAAGAATGAGAAGAAGAAAACAACATAGAGAGACATAGACAGGCAATAGAGACAGACAGTAGAACTGAAAGACAAGAGTGGAGGTCACGACAGTAGTGGTGCTTCAGCTCAACAGAGGGAAGGCTTATGCTTATATTGTGGTGGTAAACACAAGACAGAATACTGTAGAAAGAAACCTGTCAACTCATCTTCTTCTCCTAACCCAGCACCTTCCAGTGCTTACCCAAGGCCAAACCAAGATTAGGCTCACCCTTTTCTTCCTCTTTTTCAAGGCTTATCTCTATTGTTTTTTTGATTCAGGTGCAAATCAATCTATAATGGTCAATTCACTGGTTCAAAAGTATCTATACCTTACAGCCCCTTCCTTCTGGGCAAACATATTTCATCTTTCCAATCTCAGCTAATCAAATCTACTTCCAAATGGTTTTACTTACTTCCTTTCCTAGCTTTGAATGGGAACCCCTTTAAGTCAATGCACCATCCCCTGAAAACTTCACCCTGGAAATTGACTCTCCTCATCACTGGAATCCAGAGGAAAACATGGAAGACGGGGCTGATCACCTCAAGACACCAACTAACCACTGACCTTCCCTCCAATCATGTTGAACTCAACCTGGCTACACTGCCTACAGCCTTCCTTCCCTTCAACTCTGCCTTTCGCGCTGCAGCCCAATGCATTTCCCCTCACTTCAGAACCTTTTGCAATTCCCCAACACAACTTCGAATTCCCTTTGAGCTCAATAGTCTTTCCACTTGCTTCTTGGATATTCATTGATCCTTTATTTTTTCACAGGAGGAAGATATACTGGATTCATCCTTGCATACAATGCAAATGGTTAGTTCTTCTGATGTTTCTCTTTGTTACTGATGAAGTTCCTGAAGAATAAGAAACCGTGTTAAAGAAAGTTACTGCTGATTTCCATTCATTCCTAGATTCTCTTCTCCCAGTTTAAAGCAGATCAACTCTCTTCACACCGCGCTTACAACCACCATGTTGGACTGGAAGGGCTCATACCTCCAGTTGGGCTTGTCTGTTCACTACCTCACAATGAAAATTCAACCCTACAAGCCTACATAGCAGAGAATGTAGAGAAAGGTTTCATCCAGCCCCAGCACTTCAAGCACTGAAGCACCTTTCCTTTTTTCTTTCAAGAAGAAGGATAGTGGTTTACAATTATGTGTTGATTTTTGAAAACCTGATGCTGTTGTCGGAGAACCTTCACCCATTTCCTCCAATGACTTTCACTGACTGTCTTTCCAGGTTCTACCATCCTCACCCAAACTGATCTCAGGGTGCTTACCCCTTAAGCATCACAGGCCTTGGATTTACTAACTGATCTTTCTTCTCTAAAAATATTTCCATGTCTTCCAAAGCTCTCATCAGAATAGAAGGGTAGTTCATTATACTCCTTTCCTTCATCAACACTCACTTACAGTCTTTGGAAGTTTTTCATTGAATTCACCCGGCCTCCTGTCACGTTGGGACAACATGTTTCCAGACGGGGGAACGCATACTCTGAACAGAATCCTGATGAACTTGAAACTTCTAAACCTTTTTACCTCTCTTTGATGATTCTTCAAGCTCAACTGAGTGAATTGACCATAAATCAACAAGCTTGTTGAGTTGAAGTGACACTGCTGCTGATGTGATCTCTCTGCACACCTTACTCACTCCTTATTACTTGGTTGTGTCTCTTTACTTGTTTCTGTTATTCTTGTTTTTGTCTCTTTTACATTTACCTATTTTCCTTGCTCTTTGTTGCTATAACTATGTTGTACTGAGTGCCTATATTTCAAATCTAGAGTGACACCCTGAGCGCGTCCTACTCTAAACCTCATCCAATGTCCAGCAAACTTCCTCAGGCACCTCCTGGGAACCACTCACCAACTCGCCAGTTTTGAAACTCTCAACTGTCTCATCAACCAACTGCCTGCAGCCAGCTCAACCAAAGTAAGGAAGATCCCAACTCAATAGGTAAATGATACAAACTGACTCTCCCTCACAGATTTTTCAAGGCGCTTCTCCGGTTATCTCATCTTTTCCTCGTAGCTGGTTGCTTTCCAACTGTCTCCTGAAAGACTTCCGTTGGTCCTGCTTTTACCCTCCTTTCTGTCTGATTAAGCTTCTTTCTCAATTTATTTTCTGATTCTTTTTCCATTTGGTAATCCAGCCTGGTCCTGGTTTCTTAACCAATAATATTTTCATCACGGTTAAAAGCCAAAACGACCCCTCCAACTGGTCACTAGCGAAATGCCCAAGCCAGGATCATCGTCAACACCAGGACCAGGGGGAGACCTCATGAATTTCAAGTCTCACGCCCTAAAAGTGCTCATCAAATCTACACCTCTACTGAACAAAGAAAACTATAGCATGTGGCGTAAGAAGATGGAGAAACTCTTTAAGCTCAGGGGAATTTTTCAAATTATGAACTCACCAGGCAAACAACCATCATTGGACGAAGAGACCAACCAAGAGATGGTGGCCTACTTGATTGCCAAACTTGATTCAAACACCTACAACAACATTATCAATGACCGTAACAAAGATAACGCCAAGCTGATATGGGCGGCAACGCAATCTCATTTTGCTTCATCTCAATCAGCAAACAGGGCGCGAATTTTCAACGGGTTCCTTCATCTTTCTATTTCTTCCAACATCAAGGCGTTTGTTACTACCGTCAAAACATATCTCAAGAAACTGACAGAGGTTGGTATTGAACTTCCATCAGATATAATAGCCTATCTAGTTCTCTTTAAATTTCCCGCCTCAATGCAAGGTATGAAGACGCAAATTATGCACTCAACTACGGAAATGAGGATCAAAACTGTTTTAGATCATCTCACTCAACACAAGAACAAAATCAGCGCACAAGAGACTCCCAATGAACCAGTCAACGTGGCCTTGTATAATGGACCAAGATGCGAAAACAGAAAACATAATCCTGCCATAACTACCCATCCTGCAAAAAACTGTTGGGTTGAATTCCCCGAGCTTAAACCAGCAAATAACCCACTATTGAGGAAACAAGAATAAAAAGAAAAACATTGAAGAGGCTCACTATTATTCATTCTTTTGTGGACTGAACTCAACGGGTCAAGAGAAACTAACTCCTAGCCAATACATACTCAATTCCGGATGTTCCATTCATATTATAACCGACAAGAATCTATTCCAATCTCTCACGTGCTCCAACTGCGAAGGCAAGTTTCAAACCAGAAAGAGGGACACCGAGATCAATATTGAAGGAATCAGTACAGCCTCCATTCCTTTCAAAAAATGCGAAATCCGCCTCAGCAATTCTGCCTGGGTTCCTGAATCGACTTTCAACCTCATATCCCTTGGAGCACTGGTAGAAAAAGGAGCGCTTTGAAAATCAACTCAACGGTGTCACCTTGTACCTTTTCCATGTTTTCCGACAACAAGGAATTATTCTCCAGAAGGATATCAAACAATCTATTTGTCATTGACATGAAAACAAGAGCTGACGCCGCTCTGTACTCCAGAGAGGAACTGCCCAAAATCCACAGAACTCTTGGCCATGCTTCCCTTGGACGAATGGAAAAATTTCTGAATGAAACCATCTCTCCCAAGGACAAGGCTGACTTCAAATTTCTGAATTGCAACAAAGCCAAGATCACAAAGTCCAACTTATCCAAAAAAACATCAAGCAGCATTGAGAGTGGTGGATTGGATCCATGTGGATCTGATGGGACCCCTCAACCCCACTGCCAAAGGCGGTTTCAGATTTGTTCTCAACCTCATCAAATTCTTTTTGGGTTATTTTGCGTGCTTCCCGCTCAAAACCAAGGACGAGGTCTTTGACACGTTAATCTTTGTGCTAGAAAATGAATATAGAAAACATTGCCGGTATCCCATGGAAGTGTTTTCAGATGGAGGAGGTGAGTTCATTAATAACAAATTGACTGCGTATTTAAAAGAGCGCCATATCAATCAAATTGTTTCTGAACCATACCGCTCTCAAAACAACAGACGGATAGAAAGAGCCAACAGAACAGTCATGGAATCAACCCAAGCAATATTCTCCAAAGGTTGAATCCCAAAATCCTATTGGCACAAAGTAGTTTGTAGCTGCTGCGTGTTACTTAACCAAATACCTAAAGAAAAAGGACTGGATTCACCCTGGAAACTTATGCATGGCAAAGAGTTTTTAGCAGGTTACCTGAGACCTGTAGGTACCAATCTCACGTATTGACTCAACAACACCCAGATCCAGTCTAAACTGTTTGAAAAAGGGGAGTCCGGTAAACTTCTAGGCTTCAACCCAGCACTGCTCTTGTACAAGGTCCTCTCAGCCTCAGGAAGGATTATCAACACTAAGCACGTTATCTTTTCCAAATCAACCTCCAACGACTCTACAACGATGGAGGGCCAGATAGATCTTGATTCATTGACTGATCCAGCTATCCAGGCTCCTCCCATGCCTCTTAATCTGTCCATCGACCAACCTCAAGATCCTGAAGACAAACCTACTTCCGAATCCATAAAACAGGAAGAAACCTCTGACACCGTTAGCAGCAGTACCGATGAAGATGAAGAAGTGTCCTCCAGTCTGAGACCGAATCTAAGAAACAGGGAATGCTTAAACAAACCCAATAGATACAGCTATCACGCTGAGAGTCTCCACAAGTCCATTGAGGAAGCTTTAACTATTCCGGTGTGGAGGGAATCTGCTTTGAAATAATTCAAGTCCATTGATGATCAGAACGTGTGGGAAGAAGTCAACAAAAAACTGGTGATGAATCCTCTTTAGACGGTAGCCTTTTTCAAAGTAAAACACAACACTCACGACAAAGCTCCTACCCGCAAGACTTGATTGTGCGTTCAAGGTTTCAACCAGCATTACAGCTTGGATTATTTTGAAACCTATTCCCCCACCGGAAGAATTGCTTCTCTCCAAGAACTCCTTACTTTTGCAGTAGACAGAAATCTGGATCTCCTTCAGCTTGACGTCAAGGGAGCCTTCTTGCATGCTGACCTTGACAAAGAGGTTTTCATTATAAACCCTGCCGGATCCGGTTGAAGCGGAAAATATCTCAAATTGAAAAAATATCTGTACGGGTTAAAACAAGCGCCCCGTAATTGGTACAAAACACTAACCTCATGGATCAAAAGTCAGGGTTTTAAAAAATCAACTTGCAATCCATGTCTTTTCCTGTGTGAAAAGAACTCTTTGGCTCTCTTCTTTCACGTGGAAAATCTCATAGTGGCTGGAAACACCACGGACTTTCAACAGAAATTTCTAGATCAATTCAAGAATTCTACATCTCACCCCCCAAATACCCTGCTCGGAATGAAGGTGACAAGAGAAAAAGACCTGATGCACCTAAGCCTACCTCTACACATTGAAAAAGGGTTGGCTTCTATGGACCTGACTGACTGCAAACCGGTTACTACTCCGAGGACTCCAGGCCTACACCTCTCTCCGGAGACAGATGAGGATCACCAACGATTCTTAGATCTGAAGGTGAAGTATCAATTGCCAATTGGCAGACTCAACTTCATCACCGGATTGGAAAGACCGGACACCAGCTAGGCTGTGTCTAGTCTGGCCAGATTTTCCAAAAAACCTGGGTACTCTCACTGGTTATAGGTAATACACGTGTGGAGATATTTGTCAGCCACCAAACATATTTCCTTAACGCTTGGTCCTCAATCCGTTTCAAATAGACTTATCTGCTAGAGTGACGCCACGTGGGGGGACAATCCTGACAACAGGACCTCTCAGACCGGTTTCATCTGTTTGTTCAAAGGAAGTCCTCTTTATTGGACAAGCCATCAACAGAAAAACATCAGTCACTCCTCTACTGAATCCGAGTGCGTAGCCTTATCCAGTTGTCACCTCAAGGGAAGGTGGCTCCACCAACTATTATCAGAAATCTATTGGGAAAAATTCATGTGCCCGCTTCATCTCATTGACAACAAGGGCCTTGACAACAAGATCAAGAAATTTGGTACCAATTTCAAAGCAAAAAATATCAACATTAAAGTGAAAAGTCTCTGGGACAATTATGAGAACGAGACTATCAATGTTATGCTCATACCTTTGCAATCCATGGCCGCCAACGCATTGACCAAGGCTGCTAACAAGATATCAAATTTCCAGCTAATAAACAGTTTCTTTGCTCCGTTTCACTAACTTTTCTGTATCATCAACCTCTGAGTTGATGGGGTGTGTTGAGTTGAAATGACACTGCTGCTGATGTGATCTCTCTGCACACCTTACTCACTCCTTATTACTTGGTTGTGTCTCTTTACTTTTTTCTGTTATTCTTGTTTTTGTCTCTTTTACATTTACCTATTTTCCTTGCTCTTTGTCGCTATAACTATGTTGTACTGAGTGCCTATACTTCAAATCTAGAGTGACACCCTGAGCGCAACCTACTCTAAACCTCATCCAACTTCCAGAAAATTCCCCCAGGCACCTCCTGGGAACCACTCACCAAATTGCCAGTTTTGAACCTCTCAACTGTCTCATCAACCAACCGCCTGCAGCCAGCTCAACCAAAGTAAGTAAGATCCCAACTCCATAGGTACATGATACGAACTGACTCTCCCTCACAGATTGTTCAAGGCGCTTCTCCGGTTATCTCATCTTTTCCTCGTAGCTGGTTGCTTTCCAACTGTCTCCTGAAAGACTTCCCTGTTGAGATCTCCAAGTTCCCTCACACACTCACTCTGACTCATGCGGCTCCGCGTGCACCGCGCAGTGAGGTGACTCCATAATCACCTTCTCCCCCACTCGATGCACGCGGGGAATGCCGGGGGTTTCTGGAATAGATCTCCCTCGGGAATTTGACTCAGGGCCTAGAGTGGTTCTGCGGAGGATTCTTTTCTCTCTCTACTCCAATCTTCACTCCAATTCTTACTTTTCTTCTTCTGCGTCTCTTGCTTCTTTCTTTCCTATTTCTTCTCTATTTTTCACAATTCTCATTTCCAAATTTATCACCACTCACCTCATTGAATGGATTTCAACTCTCATCTTGATCTCTGCCTGGTAAGACAATTGACATCAAATACTCATCATCCAAGTAAACCTGACAATATTATCTTATATATACATGCCTACAGCCTGTCCTCATCCTTCACTCTTGTCCTTCTGATGTTCTTCCTGCTAAGTCTGGTCTAGCTGTTGGTATCCATATCTCTATTCTCTTTGTTCTCCTTTCTTGTTATTCTATTTTTCTCTCTCAAATATGTTTTCTAATTTGTGAAATCCAGTCTGTTGGTTTTAGTCCTCTAGCCCAAAACTCAAATTCTCATCACGGTTAAAAGCCAAAAACCCCACTGGAATAACCAGAATTCTCAAGATGGCTGAACCAACGGGAGCTACCAACTATTTCCACCAAGTTGCTCTAAAAGCTGCGGTCAATGCCATACCACTTCTCAATGACAAAAACTATTCTATATGGAGGGACAAGATGCTGATGCTCTTTGACCTCAAGGAAATCAAGGATGCTATCACAAAGAATATAGGACAAATGTCCATCAAGCAGGATCAAGATATTAGAGCCGTTCTCCTCTCAAAATTGGACAGCACAACGCATGCCAATGTTGTCAACTCAACAAACTTCAACTCTTCTAAATTACTCTGGGCCAAAATAACTTTCCGATTTGCTTCATCCAAGACAGCCAATTGTGCCCAAATATTCAACCATTTCCTTCATATTACTTTCAATGACCATGCTATCGAGGACTTTGTAACGGATACCAAGAAAGCTTTGACAAGGATGCACAAAGTAGGAATAGAGTAACCTCAAGATATTCTTGCCTACCTAGTACTGTTTAAATTTCCTCCTTCTCTTGAGAATCTGAAACAACAGGTCATGCATGTGGAGAAACTAATGACAATAAACGTAGTTTTCAACCATCTAATCCAATATGACAAAAAACAAAAGGACCAACAAAAAGGTTCCAAATTCACTTCTACTCTCTCTCTTGTAACTACTAGACCTCAAAACTCCCGAGAAGATAGGAAGGTTAAAATGAGATGCAAAGAGGGTTACCACAATCCCAATGCCCCACATCCCGAATCCTCTTGCTTTCACTTACACCCTCAGATTGCCCCCAGTTGGTGGGTAGAACAGCAGAAAAAATGGAAAAATAAAAATAAGAAACCAGCACCAACCATCAACTATCATGCTCTCCTAACTTTATGGATCAACGCGGATGACACTCCCAACTTGATCCTGGATTCAGGTGCCAATATTCATGTGTTTAACAACCGTAAATACTTCACCAATCTCAAAACTCAAGAAGAACATGAAGTGGTCAAGACTGGAAAACTTGAAGCCAGTTTAAAGATCATGGGGATTGGCACGGTAAGAATAGAATGGAGGGGCTCAATCATCACCTTAGAAGATTGTGTCTTTGTCCCAGATATTGTTGTTAATCTCATTAGCCCTGGTCTTCTTGCTAAGAAAGGCTGTTGCCTAACTCAAAATCAGGATAAATTCTCCCTTACCAGGAACGGGTTGACTGTACTTGATGGACTAATCCAAGATAATCTCTTTGTAGTCAAGAAACCTCAGGCCATTGGTTCAACCAATGTGATTAATCACATCACTCAACCTATGCAAGACTCATCCTCATCACCTCAATCTCTGATGGACATTCACAAGACATACGGCCATGCCTCGGTCTCAACCCTTCAACCAATAGTAAAGGATCTGTTTGCTTGTGACGTTTTAACCCAGTTCCAATGCAATGCCTGCGCACAAAGCAAGATTACTCGCTCTTTCTTCCCTGCAGTCTTTACTCAATCTAATCTTCCACTGGAACAAATTCATCTTGACCTAGTGTCATACCTCACACAACTGCGAACCAACTGAGAGGCAAGGCCTAACCAAAAGGCTATGAGACTGGATGAAAGCCAGTCCACTTCGCAGTTATTATGGTGTCACATACCACTGTGTGACAGTACCCCTGGGTTTAAGGGCACTTTGTCCCAAAGTGTGTATGGCTGGTGGCACTAACCCATGACCTTGCAACATGGAGCCATATTCAGACACACTCCTGAACGCCATAAGGAGCCACCAATACTTGGGAGTCTTGCTGTTGACAGGCGGAAAACCCGAAAATTGTCACAGGAGCAAGCCATTCCCAAAACTTGTCCTGATCGCGAATTGAACCCGTAACAGGTTCATCCAGTCTACTGTCATACCTTGCACAACTGCAAACCAACTGAGATGCAAGGCCTAACCAAAAGGCTATGAGACTGGATGAAAGCCAGTCCACTTTGCAGTTATTATGGTGTCACATACCACCGTATGACACCTAGTTGGACCTATTACTCCACAATCTAAGTCCGGCCATTGGTACATGCTAACCCTGGTCGACAACTATTTGGGATATCTTGTGACTTTCCCTCTACACTACAAAGATGAAACTCCCAAAACTATCATCAATGTACTGGAAGTCGAATTCAAAAGAATCAAATATTACCCATCAGAAATCTACCCCGACAAAGGCTCTGAATTTACTAACGCTACGCTCAAGGAATTTGCCAAAACTTAAAATATCAAACTACTCACCTCCAAACCTTATCACTCCCAACATAACGGCCGCGCCAAAAGAGCAAATTGCACTATCGTCGAATCAGCTCAATCTACTTTTTCTTCCTCTTGAGTACCCAAGAATTACTGGAATATTGTCACAAGAAGCTGCTGCTTCATGCTTAATCAGATACCAAGAGAAGGTAATCATCTCTCTCCTTGGGAGCTGATGTTCGGTAAAAAACTTCCTGCTAACTACCTGAAGCCTGTAGGCTCTCCTCTCATCTATCTGGCAAACTGCATGAAAAAAGGTCGCAAGTTTTATGAAAAAGGATATGAAGGGATTCTAGTTGGGTTCAATCCCGCTTTTCACTCTTATCTTTTCCTTAACTCACTGGGCTCTATTTTTGAAACTAAGCACTTCACCTTTCTCAAGGGGCATATGATTGACTTTCCCCTTCTCAACTCTGCTGGAACCAATATCTTTTCTCAATCCTACCGCGACTCCAAAAAATCAGATTTTTCTTCACCCGAAAAACAATTCACCGCTAGAGATTATAATGATGACCCCTCAGAATCTGACTCTATTCAAGATGATTCCGTCTCCCTCAATTTGAATCTATCTGATCCTCAACCGGAACCTCCAGAACCTTCTCAAATCCGGTCTCCTGCTCCTATAAATCCCAAAATACATCAACGACCCAAACAAGAAACCTGTAAACCTCAACGTTAGGGCTTCCATCACTATTACAAACCTCCCTTGTACAAGGCTGCTTGGAAGTGCCCCAAATGGCCCAAGTGGGATAAGGCCTCAAAAGAAGAACTGGAATCTATTGAATCTCAGGAAGTATGGGAGGAGTATTACGGCACACCGGATAATGTCCTGAACACTACTTGGGTTTTCAAAGTGAAAGAAAACTTCCACAGCAAACCGGTGAAGTACAAGGCGCGATTATGCGTCCAAGGATTTGACCAAATCTTGGGTGTGGACTATGAAGAGACCTGGTTGCCCACCGGTAAGCTAGGCTCACTACAAATTGCCCTTCTTTACGGTTTGAAAGAGAAGATGACCTTCACTCAGTTCAATGTCAAGGGGGCTTTTCTCCATGCCCCTCTCATCAAAAATGTAATTATCAAAACTCCGGAAATCTCCCTATCTCAAACTAAAGAAGTCTCTATATGGTCTTAAAAAATCCCCCAATAATTGGTACAAAACTCTGACTTCTTGGATCAAAACTCAAGGATTCCAGGAATCTAGCAGCAATCCGTGCTTATACATTAACTCCGACTCCAAGGAGGTTCTCTACTTTCACGTAGACAATCTTATCCATGTCGGACAAAGCAAAACCTTCAAGATCAATTTTCTAAAAAGATTTAAAAACTCTTCTTGCCACCTGCCAAATACAATCCTTGGGATGCTAATGGAAGTAAAGGACGATTGAATTCTACTCAATCAACCTAATCATATTGATTGCGGCCTTGAAGAATTAGGTCTCTTGGAGTGCAGAGACACTCACTCTCCACTCACTCAAAATCTCCATCTGGAACCAGCTTCTGATGAAGATCATGCCAAATTTGCAAAACTCAACGTCAATTTATGTTCAGTTACCGGTCTCCTCAATCACCTTGCTCAGTACACCTGTCCCAACATTCCATTTGGCGTTTCAAATCTTGCTAGGTTCAATCCCAAACCTGGTATGTCTCATTGGAGAGAAGCTCGCAAAGTCTGGAAATAACTGAAAACAACCCAAGACTTCAAACTCACTCTCAGTTACAAATCCGAAGAAGGAATGATCTCGGCCTATAGTGACGCTACGTGGGGGGACAATCCATCCTTGAGAAAATCTCAAACTGGTTTCATTATCTTTCACTATGGTAGCCCCGTGGTCTGGAATTCTTCAAGACAAAGAAATGTGACATACTCCTCCACTGAATCCAAGCTCAATGCTCTCCTTGACTGCTTTCTCAAGCTCCAGTGGATCACTCACCTAATCGGCGAGATTCATCATTCTTCCAGGGTCAAACCCACCATCTACATCAACAACAAAGGATTGGACAACAAGATCAAGTGATTCGGGTCCCACTCTAAATCTTGTCATATTGATATCAAAACCAAGGGTCTAAGAGAAGACTACAACAGATTGGAATACATCCTATCTCTTATCTCTACGGATTTGATGGTTGGCGACTCCTTGACAAAGGCTTCCAGTCGCAATTCACTCCAAATTCTCCATAGTTCTGTCTTTACTCTGCCCAAGAATTAGTTTTTTTTCTTTCTTTCTTTCTTTTTTCTTCTTTCCTTCTTTTTTTTCTATGTTGTCCTACCAGTCACGAGGGTTGTTGAGATCTCCAAGTTCCCTCACACACTCACTCTGACTCATGCAGCTCCGCGCACACCGCCCAGTGAGGTGACTCCATAATCACCTTCTCCCCCACTCGATGCGCGCGGGGAATGCCGGGGGTTTCTGGAATAGATCTCCCTTGGGAATTTGACTCGCGGCCTAGAGTGGTTCTGCGGAGGATTCTTTTCTCTCTCTACTCCAATCTTCACTCTGATTCTTACTTTTCTTCTTCTGCGTCTCTTGCTTCTTTCTTTCCTATTTCTTCTCTATTTGTCACAATTCTCCTTGTCAACTTTATCACCACTCACCTCATTGAATGGATTTCAACTCTCATCTTGATCTCTGCCTGGTAAGACAATTTACATCAAATACTCATCATCCAAGTGAACCTGACAATATTATCTTAGATATATGTGCCTACAGCCTGTCCTCATCCTTCACTCTTGTCCTTCTGATGTTCTTCCTGGTAAGTCTGATCTAGCTGTTGGTATCCATATCTCTATTCTCTTTGTTCTCCTTTCTTGTGATTCTATTTTTCTCTCTCAAATATGTTTTCTAATTTGTGAAATCCAGTCTGTTGGTTTTAGTCCTCTAGCCCAAAACTCAAATTCTAATCAACTTCTGTTGGTGTTGCTTTTACCCTCCTTTCTGTCTGATGAAGCTTTTTTCTCGATTTCTTTTCTGATTCTTTTTCCATTTGGTAATCCAGCCTGGTCCTGGTTTCTTAACCAATAATATTTTCATCAAAGCTGACAAGTTATTCCAGGATATTATTCATAGATTGAAGAAAGGGAATGAAGTGACTAACAATTCTATAGATTCATACAGTTGCTTACTCCTGTTCCTGGTTCAAGTTGGTATACCCAACATGCTGACTAACTAAAGCTAGAAATACTTCTTCAATCAACCAAAATCCTTTTATCAAGATCAAAAAAGCCTATGGATAAGTATAGGAACTATGCTGACCTTAATAAAAACTGAATTCCGAAAGGCATCCAACCTGGGAATTAAGTATGACTATCTGCAATGAAAATCACTACTGACAGACCTTCCAAGATAGCTCTTTGAGCGTTGGTTGGGAACCTTTTCTTATTTTGGAAAAATTAGATACTCCTGCTTCAAATCCAAAACCCTGATCAATTCATCCATCCATCCATCCACCCACCCACCCATTCAACCATCCTCAATCTCACCAACTACCTTCTGGGAACCAACATCCAACTTCATCACTTCTGGATTTCCCTGCTTCTCCATCAATTCATTTCCATCCATCATTCCAAACCCAACTCATCCTATAATCCTTTTTCCCAATCCACTTTCCAATCAATCATCTCCTAAATCAAATCAAAACCAAAAGAACAGAAAATATAAATAATAAATAAAGTATTTTCCTTCCTATCCTTCACCTTCCAAATAGTCTTTTTCATCCTAAATATCATATCAGAAAATACTTCCAAATCAAAATATTCTTCAGTCCACCTATCTATTCCTTTTCCATCCCTTATATTCCTTCTTCCTTCAAGTAATCAATCCTCAAATCCATCAACATCAAATCACCATTATCCTCAATCATCCATCCCAAACATTCCTGGAAACCTTCCAACTTCACTTCTGGATATTCATCACCATCAGCACTTCAAACCAATCTTTAATACACCAGAAACCTCCAATAAGCTTTCATCTCAAATACTTCCAAACTCTTCAACCATCTTTCAGAACCTCCTCTTTTCATTCTCTCTTCTCTTCCTTTATTTTTTTCATTCTCTTCATTTTCATCCAATCTCTTCAGGAGGACTCTCATCATCAACCCAGTCCAAGGAAGAATCCCCCTCAGTCCCTTTTAAATACCCTCCAATCCTCTCCAACCCCCTTCAAGTCAAACTTTGAAGTCAAACCAGTCAAACTTCAAAGTCAAACCAGTCAAACTTCAAAGTTGAACCAGTCAAACTTTGAAGTTGAACCAGTCAAACTTTGAAGTCAAACCAGTCAAACTTTGAAGTCAAACCAGTCTAACTTCAAATTCAAATCAGTCAAACTTTGAAGTCAAACCAGTCAAACCAGTGGAACTTTGAAGTCAAACCAGTTGAACTTTGAAGTCAAACCAGTCAAACTTCGAAGTCAAACCAGTTGAACTTCAAAGTTGAACCAGTCAAACTTCAAAGTCAAACCAGTCAAACTCCAAAGTCAAACCAGTCAAACTTTGAAGTCAAACCAGTCACACTTTGAAGTTGATCCAGTCAAACTTTGAACTTTGAGCCTCAAACCAGTCAAACTTGCGGAACGTGGAACTTTGAACTAGTCAACTTGCCTAACTTCTCAAACTTCTCAAACTTCAAATCTCCAACTTCAAACTTCAACCTTTCAAACTCCCATTCTAACCTCAGACTTTGAGTCCCAGACACTGTGCAATACTTCACATGCTTCAAGATATTTAAGCTTGCTTCCAAGCCTGCCAGCTTCCAACCAGAAAGTACAGCAGACCTCAATCCTCACCCCCAGCAAATCCTTCTTTGGGCATCAGGAGCTGCCCCTTCCCTTTCAGGGGGGGTACTGTCATAACCGTAGTTCTGACACTCCTTCAACTAAACCAATCCAATCTCTTCATCAAACTCACCCTCATATAAAACCCAACTTCACTACTCCTGTACCTTCCACCAGATAGTACTACCTCTGCATCTCTTGCAGTCTCCATCCTCTTCCACCAGCTTCACCCTCTCCCTGTATGGTATAAGCTCTATGTCCATGTACACCTCACCTGTCATGTGATTCATCCAACCTTCTCAGGACCTCTCCCTCTCTCCATGGCTTGGTACAACCTTCATCACTCCTCAACCCAATTGGTATATGAGTTAGTACATACTACACTTAGTATATACATAGTACATACTCTCCACTGTCTGTTCAGCCCATACTCCCAGGACTCCAGACCAGTAAATTTCAAACCTTTCTGGATAGGCCCATCACCCAATTAGTCAACTGCAGCCTCCAGAACAATCAGTCAACATGTAATACCATGGGAACTCCAACCTGCAACACCAGCCACTCATCCCTCAAGGGCTCCTTCTCAGCTCTCACATATACTGGCCTCTCCTTCCCTCCTGGACTAATTCCCCCCAAGGAATTAGTATACTACTTCTTACTGGTTAGTCCCTCTGCCAGTAGGTGTCATTTCAGCACAAGACAACTTTCACCCAGCATGCTTAACTCATATCACCTTGCCCCTTCCTGGTGTTACTCTTATAGGATTCAACAACTCTCTCTTCAACAACCCCCTGGACTGGTCTTCTCATCCTTCCTCTTCTCATCACTTGTACTCCTCCTTTCATCTCCTTCATTGAAATCCAATAAAACATCCTTGAGTTCTATGAGTAGTAGTGCCTGTGCCTTCATCCCCTTGCACGCCAGGGGCAGTTGTGACAGTTCCATTCTATGGCAATCCCTCAAACAGAAAATCATGGCCTTGTCAACTAAGAAGGCCAAATACAACTCCATGATTTAATGATGTCAAGAATTTTTATTGATTGGTAGTCTCTTTCCACCTGGTCTCTTAGCCTCCAGCATTCACCATATGTACAATGATAACCAGGGGGACATCTCCCTGTCTCTGAATCTCCTCTTTCAACATTGCACAAAACATATCAATGTCCGAGGTGGTGAACCAAACCTGTCCTATAGCCATCAGACTCATTTTTTATATTAATTATTACTCTTTTCATCAAATAAGCCTCATAAATAAATTCCAAACCCCACAGAAGCCATACTCAGAAACTGAAACCAACCTCAAAACCCTTAAAAAATCCATCACCAGACAAACCCCTCCAACCATATCAAACACCTATCACCAAAAACCAAAACCTGGCACATACTGCAGTAGTTCAGGGATAATAATGAAGTAAAAACTTCTTGAAATCCAATAACATAAAATATGATTAAAAAACCACTCAACAATGCACAATACTAGATATCATCAATAAACTGTAGGACTAAGACCATATCAGCTCAATTTTACACAACAACCACTACTATGAAACAAATCTAAAATACCTTCCTGGATCATTCAGTACAATAAAAGGCCTCTTCAAATTCTTCTGGAGCACTCTGATACTCATTTTCTGTCACACAACCACCCCACGTACTATAGGGCAATTCTTAGATGATTGTGAGCGCAGAGGAATTCCAAGTGCAAGGGCAAGTGCAAATAGCAAGACTCAGTTGCAAAGTGCAAACTTGGTTATGCCACTCAACAAACGGCAAGAGGAATGGAATGTGTTCGAAAGAAGGAAACTCAACTTGAGTCCAATGTGATAACTTGGTTGTAGCAAAATGCAAGAACGTATGAAATTAACTAACTGAGGAGACAATCATCAGGCAAGGGGATAGCCCTTATAAGGTAATCCAAAGTGACTAGATACAACCTGGTGATGAGCTAACTACAGTTGAAGCAGTGAGGCAATGAATGACAGGAACAGGATAGGAAATGAAGCAATAGTATAGATCCAAGGTCATAGCGTAAGTGCAAGACAATAGAATCTGAGCGTACAATTGTATGACAAATTGGGACAGAAGCGATTGATGTTGAAGGTAATGCAAATGAGAAGTAATAGTGTATGCAGGGTAGGGACTAGTCCAATTGCAAACTTTACAGTAATGATGGCTTAGTTAGACGTAGATACAAACTAACAAACAGTGCATGACCAAAGATGGAAGTCCGAGGCTGTTGATTGGCCAGGGAAGGAGATTGGATCTCATAATGGATGGCCGACCGGTATGGACTTAACCGCAAAGTTTGCAAGTATATACTGAGTTAGTTGCTGAGATTGAAAGGTCAGCGCGGGCCAGAGGAAATAGGGGATTGCACCATTGATGTTGTGCTTTTATTTGTGTCACGCCTTTAGACTGAGGTAGATGGTACTGAGGAGAGGACATGTCCAAGAAATGAAGACATTAATCCTTAAGTGCAAAGCGTGACAGTTTCCTGGGTATAAAGATGCAAGCTCCTGCAAGCGTTCAGATAAATTTTCCCATCAATTTCAAGTTGTTAATTATTACTTTATACCCTTATACATTATTTAATTTATTCCTCAATAGATTTATAATTTATATAAAATGTTGTCATTGTTGTCCCGCCGTTGCGCAAACTGTATTTGCCAAAACAAGCAATGTGTCCCTAGTACTGCCATCCGAGGCCTTTGAGGAAAGTGCAAGCAATGTTGCCTTCGCAAAGTGGCACTTAACTTCCCTATAAATGTCAAGTTGACTGTCAAGGGTCCTGCAGAATCATTGAGGGGGATGCGGAGTTGTAGGTCCGCGCTGAGGGTTAACTACAAGATACCACCATTGCCGCAGATCAAATACTTGGGGACTTGAGTTCCTGGTGAGTACTAATCTGGACTGACTAATGATCATAAAATAGTAACTAATTTTGCTTGTTTTGCTAGTGTTGCCTTGTTTCCAAAGGTATACCACAAATACACCACCACCACCACCTTACTGGGGACCGCCAACTGAACTCCCAGGGGCCCAGATGAATGCCAAGGTGCGAGGCAAAGTGCCCGGTGCGGAACCAATAGGATTCATAACCAAGGCAGCGAGGGAGGAGGAAGGAAACAAAGCGGAAGGAGAAACGGGAAATGCAGGAAACGGAAATGGAGGGAGAGAAGGAGCAAATTAATTAGGAGAAGGAAATGAAGGAGTTGGAAGGGATGGAGTGGATGGGGCGGAAGGAATGGAAGGCGGAGGTGAAGCAGATCCGGTGCAAGTCGTAGGGCTGGTCAAAACGGATGCAAGGCGGCTGACGGGCAATATTGGAGAAGGCACGTTGGGAGGCCAAAGGAAGAGAGTGTACAAGAGCTCTTGGAGGAAGGTGGATGGAATGCTTGGCCAAAGCAAGCTAGGATTGCAAGGTGCGCAGAAATCTTCGAGAGGCACATTGTAACGGAAGTGCTAGTTCTCCAAAGAATGTCCGCACTAATCAATGATGAAGACCTAGATAATTTTTGGTCCATGGTTGCGGAATTGACTGAAAATTGGGAGGATGCAGAGAAGGAAGTAAAGGAAACTTTTTAATATATATATTTTCTTTTTTTTTATTTGATTGTAAATAGGAATATTATTATTATTATTATTATTTAATAATAAGGAATAAAGTTTTATTTAGTACAAATGAAAGGGAATGAAAAAAAGGAATAACACGGTGAGATGGAGGAATTAACTGATGGAATGATGGTGTGAAAAAAATGGGGCTAGATGAGATGGAATATGGAATGGAATGGGATTGGATGAGATAGAATATGAGATGAAATGGGATTTGATAAGATAAATGTGGAATGGGATTGGATGGGATGAAATGTGGAATTGAATGGAATGGGATTGGATGGAATAGAATCATGATTGTCAAGGTTTGTGAGGGTAGCTTGCATGGAAGTCTCAAATCAGATTGGGTGAATTGCAAAGGTGATGGGCTGGTTCCCATGAGGTGCGATCTTCGTTGGACTGGAAGCCAGACCATTCAACGAGGTATTGAAGTTTTCCTTTGCGTAACCTGGAATCCAGAATACGGCTTACTTCCCATTCTTGATGATCAAGGACAGTGACTGTTTCAGGAGGGGGATGAGTCTTGCCTGCGTATAGGACTCAAGCTGGCTCTAGGAGAGACACATGAAAGACCGGGTGGATACCTTTCCATTTCGCAGGTAAAGTGAGTTTAAAGGTGTTAGGGGAGATGACTGATTCTACTTTAAAGGGGCCAAGCTTTCTTTTGGAGAGTTTGCAAGTTGGGCGAGTGCTGCAAATGTTGCAAGCATCAAGCCATACTTGATCTCCTACTGTAAAGGTTGGAGCCAAAGTGTAAGATTGGTCTGCTTGCTCCTTATAGCGCTGGTTTGCTTCTTCAAGGTTGGTTTGAAGTTGCGATTAAAGGGATTAAATTTGTTCAAGGTAATTGGTAGCAGGGAAGAGAAAGTTGGGTTTCTACCATAAAGAGTTTGGAAGGGCAACTGTTTGGTGGAGGAATGAGTGGAGTTTTTGTAGGCAAATTTGGCTAGTGGAAGCCATTGCAACCATTCGTCTTTTTGATAGGCTATATACATTCAAAGATATTGTTTGAGAATCTGATTAACTCGCTTGGTTTTCCCATCCGTTTCTGGGTGTTAAGCCATTGATAAATTGCGAGTGATCTTCAAATGTTGGAATAGCAAGGTCCAGAAGCTTGAGACAAACAGAGATCCATGATCACTAACTATTTTATCAGGGAGACCATGTTTCAAAAATACATATTCTATGAACAAGTTAGCTAAGTCTTCTGAAGAGGCCGTCACATTACTGCGCAAAAATAAAGCCATCTTTGAGAAGCAATCAACTATTACTAGAATAGCATCATATCCACTAGAAGAAGGTAATTGAGAGATGAAATTCATAGAAAGCAAGTGCCAAGGACAAGGCGGAATTGGAAGTGGCTGGAGCAGCCCACACTTCCGGTGTTTTGAGGACTTGTTACGATTGCAATCATAGCACGCGCTAACATAGTCTTTTACTTCTTTGGTCATACCAGGCCAGTAGAAGTCTTGTGCTATAAATTGGTAGATTTTATCCTGCCCATAATAACCAGCAAGCGGAGAATCATGCCGTGACTCAAAGATATCTAACTTAATGCAAGAATTATCTGGTACTACTATACGATTATCATAGACTAAAAAGTCATTATCATCAATACTGTAACTACTATCTAATAAGTTTGAACTCTTGCCAAGTTTGATGCACTTGGGGTTGTCGCGTTGAGCTTGTTGGAGTTTGGGAGCCAAATCTTGTAAGTGAGCAATGATTGAACTGAGTTGGGCGGATTGGGTTGAGAAGAGTGTCCTAACGTTCTCAGGGTTGTTTTTGGCAAAGGTGCTCCCCCCCCTGGGTAAACGTTGTCCCGAAGTGATAAAGCATCAGGAACTACCGCTTGTTTCCCAGGACAGTAGGTGATTGTAAAGTGGAAATTGGAGAGGTATTTGGCCCATCGTGCCTGTCTACGTGTGAGGACTTTTGAGCTCATGAAATACTTCAAAGAATTATGATCATTTAAAACTTCAAAGGATTCCCTAAGGCTCAAAAGGTATGAACACCATTTTTTTCAAGCAATAAACAATTGCAAGAAGTTCCTTGTCATGAATCTCATAGTTAAGCTCTGCAGCGAGCAACTTGCGAGACTCGAAAGCTACGGGATGAAAGAGAGAAGTGGAGGAAGAAAACTGCGAGATTACTCCTGCAATTGCATAGTGGCTTGCGTCTGTTTTGACAATAGTGAGAGCTAGCTTGTTGAAGTGAGCAAGTATTGGAGCAGTGGTGAACGCTTTCTTCAGAGCTTCAAACTCCAAAGCAGCTTTTTTGGTAAAAACAAAAGGAGTGTCTTTTTGAAGAAGGTTAGTAAGATTCACGGTTTTTTTGGCGTAATGCGCAATAAACCTTCTATAGAAATTGCTGAAACCAAGGAAAACTTGAAGGGATTTAACGGAAGAAGGTGGGGGCCAGTCCAATATGTGTTTGCTTTTTTCTGGGTCCATTGATAGTCCTTGCTGCAAGACTACAAAACCTAGAAAATGAAGAGAAGAGGAATGGAATTTGCACTTAGAGGCTTTTGCAAACAGGTCATTCTTGCAAAGTTGCTGCATTACCTCTTGCACATGTGCGATGTGATCTTTGAGGTTCCTCCAGTAGACTAGTATATCATTGAGATATACCACGAGGTATTTACCTACAAGATCAGAGAAAATGTTGTTGACAAAAGTTTGAAAAGTGGAAGGAGCGTTACAGAGGCCAGCAGGCATGACGGTATACTCATAACTGCCGAACCGGGTTCTCATTGCGGTCAAATACTCATGACCTTCCTTAATGCAAATTAGCTTATAGGCACCTTAAAGGTCTAACTTCAAGAAATAAGTAGCTCCATGGAAGAGAGTAAGGAGATTTGACATAGGCGGTACTGGGTAGGCATTCTTCTGGGTTAACTGGTTCAGTTTCCTGTAGTCAACACAAAGGCAAAGTCTGCCGTCCTTTTTTGGAACAAATAGGACAGTTGAACTGGTATTCAAATCGCTTGTTTGAAGAAATCCTTTTGCTACATTTTCCGCAATGTAGTCTTGAAGCGCAATTGATTCTTGCGTCGAGAGAGAGTAGACTGGTCCTGGTGCCGGAGGTGGGCCAGTAAGTTTGATCTTGTGATTGTAAGGACGGGATGGAGGCAGTTTATCTGCTTTTGCAGCTGAGAAGACGTCAGCCAAGTCATGATAAACCAAAGGTAAAGACTCTTGAATGATTTCTAAATCTTCAATCTTGTCATCTTTGAGCACCAGGTTCAAGGTGCTTGCATGGTGCGACAGGACCACCCCACTTACTATAGGGAAATTCTTAGATGATTGTGAGCGCGGAGGAATGCCAAGTGCGAGGGCAAGTGCAAATAGCGACAGTCAGTTGCCAAATGCGAACTTGGTTATGCCACTCAACAAATGGCAAGAGGAATGGAATGTGTTCCAAAGAAGGAAACTCAACCTGAGTTCAATGTGATAACTAGGTTGTAGCAAAATGCAAGAATGTATGAAATTAACTAACTGAGGAGAAAATCATCAGGCAAGGGGATAGCCCTTATAAGGTAATCCAAAGTGACTAGATACAACCTGGTGATGAGCTAACTACAGTTGAAGCCGTGAGGCAATGAATGACAGGAACAGGATAGGAAATGAAGCAATAGTATGGATCCAAGGTCATAGCGTAAGTGCGAGACAATAGAATCTGAGCGTACAATTGTATGACAAATTGGGACAGAAGTGAGTGACGTTGAAGGTAATGCAAATGAGAAGTAATAGTGTATGCAGTTTAGGGACTAGTAAAATTGCGAACTGTACAGTAATGATGGCTTAGTTAGACGTAGCTGCGAACTAACAAACAGTGCATTACCAAAGATGGAAGTCCAAGGCTGTTGATTGGCCAGGGAAGGAGATTGGATCTCATAATGGATGGCCAACTGGTATGGAGTTAACTGCAAAGTTTGCAAGTATATACTGAGTTGGTCGCCGAGATTGGAAGGTCAGAAAAAGCCAGAGGAAATAGCGGATTGCACCATTGATGTTTTGCTTTTATTTGTGTCATGCTTTTAGACTGAGGTAGATGGTACTGAGGAGAGGACATGTCGAAGTGATGAAGACAATAATCCTCAAGTGCGAAGCATGACATTTTCCTACCATTTAAACCATTCAACACTCATATATGCACCAAAATAAGTAGGGGTTATGCAGCCAAGTATGTCTCAATTCTTCTCAAACAGCAATAACAACTCAGTACACATTGTAAATGAAAATCTGGAAAATTAAACCTGAACCAGGCTGATAGATTTAAAATGTCTCAGAAGATGGTCAGAAGCCAGAAAGATAGAAAACATGAGATGGAAAGAAAATATAGAAAATATATAACAAACAGAAACAATGTCTCTACGGGCAGGATTATGGCCCTAATGAGGACTACGTAGAGAAGTGACGCTGGAAACTGTGGTATGATGGAACTAAGCCGGTGGACAAGAGCTGTTCAAATGTGAGGTCAGTTTCATCCTGAGGTTGAGATGAACTTAAAGTCTACATTGATGCCTACCCAACTATTGTAGTCTTGAGGATGATCTGGTTTGCAAGTTTGAAGTTGAGTACCAATCCAATCCGTTTGAGTTGATGAGTTGAGTTGCCAAGAGTTTTCACACAGAAAAGGGAAGACAGAAACATGAAAAGGAAAGCGGGAAGTGACAAGGTTAAATAGATAAGACTAAGTAGAGAGTCGCGGTCAGGAAGTCTCTCAGTGGATGTGTAGATATTCACACGAGTGACAGGCAGTGACATGTAATGAGACAGACAACAGCTGCAACAGTTCATGGGAAGAAAAGTACGTGAGACAATTAAGAAATGAAAGAAGAAGACATGACAAGAATAGAGACAGACAACAAAAACAACATCATGAGAATAACAATCAACATGCCCTCTCAGCTCAACAACAGGATGTTTTTATGCTCCTACATACCTAGCAAGCCGTTCTACTGCAGCAGTGCTGGCGGCTTTAGTCAGTGAGTCGGCTAACATGTCTTGGGATGAAATCAATTTTATTTCAATCAATTGATTGTTCCAGTCATTTTGGAGACTTTTTAGCTTGATTTTGATGTATTTAGCGTGAGACTTACATCCAAACTTCTTAATTTTATTGTTCAAACCTTTGTTGTCAATGAAGTGAATCGGAGCCAGAGGCTTTGTCCTCCAGATTTTGCCAATCAGATGATCTATCCACCAACCCTCCAGGTGTCCAGCCAACAGAGCATTGCACTCAGATTCAGTCAAAGAGTGAGCTATGCTTTGTTTTTGTCTGCTGGTCCAATAGATCGGTGATCCTTTAAGTAAGCAGATGAAGCCAGTTTGCAATAGTTGAGTTTTAGGATTGTCTCTGCAGGTCGCATCGCTATAAATGACCAGTTGAGTTTTAGGGGTTTTAGCTTGGAATACCAGCTGGTAGTCGATGGTTTTGAGTAAATACCTCCAAACGTGCTCTACCTCTTTCCAGTGTGTGATGCCAGCATTTTCAGAGAAGCGGGCCAGGTTGGAGACAGCGTAGCTGATTTCCGGCCAAGCTAGAGTGGCAATAAAGTTGAGACATCCTATTGGCGACCAATAATTTCTGTTTAGCTTTTTGAAATCTTCTACTTCTTGATTGGTGGCAGGTTGGAGATTTAGGCCGGAGGTACAGGGATTGCTCATTGGTTTTGCATCCAGAAAATTCATTTCTTCTAAGCCTTTCTTTATGTGATTTGGAAGACAAAGTGAGATACTATCTTGGCCGACATCAACTTTCATGCCCAGTAACGTATCAACTTCATGAGCAGATGAATCTTTGAACCGCCGCAGGAATTTTGATTTGAACCCTTCCGTGTCTCCAACCACTACAATATCATCTACATGGAAAAAGAGCGGGGTGACTTTGTCTTTATGAAGATAGAGACAAGGATTGCTGTCACTTTCTTCAAATCCATTTTCTTTTATCCAGCAGCTCAAGTCTTGTACCAATTGAGCAGAGCTTGCTTCAAACCGTACAAAGATTTCTTGAGTTTTAAAAACTTAGATGTTCTTTTTGATCCAGCAGGGGTTTTTATGAACACATCTTCATCCAGGGGCGCATGAAGAAAAGCTCTTTTTACGTAGAACTGAAGAATTTTTAGATGCTTGTCAATGGAGTATCTGAGAAATGCACGCAGTGATGCAACCTTGCCTGTAGGGGCAAATGTATCAAAGTAATCAATACCAAACCTTTGATTGAACCCTTGTACACAAACCCAAGCCTTCAGAGAGGTCTCACCAGAGTGAAGGTCTTTCTTGCATTGGATGTCCCAGGTAGTATTGAGTGGATTGACAACTTCAGATTCTTCCATGTCTTCCCAGACGCCAAGTTCTTTGATAGTATTCAGTTCCTTCGCAATTGGAGGTTGCCATTTGGCAAGCTTCAGGGCTTCATGAATGTTCTGCGGTAAGTTATTGTGATAGTATCCATAACGTTCCGGTGCCTTCAATCTGGATCGATCTCTCAGCTTTGGCTGCAGGGTTTTGAGGACATCAGTGGAAGAGTGACCCAATTCTGAAGAGTCATCATAGTTGGATTTGTCAATAATTGGTTTAGATTCTTCAGGTTTGGATTTTTCAGTTGTCGATTCCACAGCCGCAGATGATTGATCCATGGACACATTGGGAAGAATTTGCTCCATTACAACTTCACAGTCAAGTTGCCATGAATTGTCAAAGGGCTGATTTTTAAGAAACTCATCATGTTTTGTTTCAATGATCTTGCCATTCTTTGATAGAACTTTGTAAGAGTAGAATCTGGGGTTGTAGCCTATTAGCAGACCTTCCTCTCCTTTTTCATTCAGTTTTGATTTGACGTTTCAATCATTGAGGAGAAATATGATGTTGGATCCAATAGGCTTTGGTAGTCCGCAGGGAGTTTGTATTCATGAAGCATTTCCCAAGGTGTGAGTCCTCCTTTTTCTAATGGGATTTGATTCAAAGCCAGGCAAAAACTTTGTATAACCAGGTGCCAACAGGATTTAGGGATTTTCAAAGCACTGAAGACAGACCTCAAGGATTCCATGATTGTGCAATTGGCTCTTTCAGCCTTCCCGTTGTGTTGGGAGTGATACGGCTTGCTTATTAAGTGATTGATTGCCTTGGACTTGAAGAAGCTTTTGAGAGTTTCATTCAAAAATTCTCCACCGCCAGCAGTAACTATTTCTATTGGATATCTTCTTTTCTTTTTTGCCTTGTTTTCAATCACAAACTTGATAGTCTGAGAAGCCGCATCCTTTGAGGGGAGAGAAAAGCTGAGATGTATCCGGATTTATTATCCACTATGGTGAGCAAAAATCTCATACCACCTTTGCTAATGGGGTTAAGATGGCCCATCAGATCCATGTGCAGGCAATCAAAAACTCTAGTTGCCGGAGGTTGCTCCTTGTTGAAGGGAGCTTGTTCAATCGTGCTCTTTTTGCAGGCCAGGAATTCAAAGGAATCCAACATTTCCTTATTGATCGAGTGTCCAAGATGTTTTTCAACTTGTTCCATTCTGGCGTGGCCAAGTTTGAGATGAAGTTCTTGCAGACCCAACAAAGACAAATAGCAGGAGGAGATTTTCAGGGCGGCAGTATCAGTTGGGATTGGTTGACAAGTGTTTGAGAAGTTCTCTACAGTAATCATCAATAGATTATTTTCAACACAACCAATCAGAACTGGAGATTTGGATTGACGCAATGCAAAGCTGGGAGGCTTGCTTTTAGAATTGACTCGGAGAGAACAGCCCTTCAGAAGCAGAGCACCCATGGACACTAGATTGACAGTGGCTTCAGGGACCCAGGCGGCTTTCTCAAGATGGATAGTCTTTCCTCCACTGATTATGACAGCCATGCCAATACCTCTGATGGCAATTCCTTCCCCCTTCTTCCCTGTCTTGATAAATTCTTCTCCAGGTTTCTTGTTCAGTGATAGGAAATAGTTTCAATTGTGGAACATATGAATTGAGCATCCACTGTCCAGGATGTATTGAGTAGAGTGAGATTGCAAATTTTGATTAGACGCACAGAAGAAAGCATAATTGTGGTAATGGGATTCAGCTGGCTGCTTCTTCCTGAAACCTCTTCTGCCTTTATTGGAGGATTGATTGGGTCGTAGTTCCGGGAATTCAGCCCAACAGGAGGAAGCAGGATGAGATTTGACACCTGGATTGTGCTTTCCATTTTCACATCTGGGCGTTTTGTGTTCTTTCTAGTTATTAGAGTGAAACAGAGCTGATTTTTTATCCGCAGTCTCAACAGCTTTTGATTGCATTTCATTCTTGTGCTGGATTAGATGATTCAGAACTAGATTAACAGTCAAATCACTACCTGAATGCATGATCTGCGATCTCATTTCCTTGAGAGAATCTGGAAGCTTGAACAGAATGAGATAACTGAGGATATTGCTAGGAAGAGTGATACCAACTTTGTCAAGTTTTCCAAGATGATCCTGAACTGATGTAACAAAGCTATCAATGTTGGTAGGATTGGATCCAAGATAGAGAAAATTAAAGAACATCTTGGCTCGGTCGGCAGCTTGACATGAAGCAAAGTGATTTTTAGCTGCCATCCAAATTAGTTTAGTAGAATCCTCATTTTCAGGTGTAATGATGTTGGTGTGAGTACTTGGGTCTAGTTTGGACATTAAGTATCCAGCAATTTTGTTGTCATCAGGAATCTCAGCTTGAGGATTGAGTGAGTTGACTAGTTCCAGGATGCCTCTCATCTTAAATAGACGTTCCATTTTCTTCCTCCAGATTGAGTAATTAGTTTCTGTCAATAGAGGAGTGGATTCCATCAGGGACTTGAGCGCCAATTCCTTGAAGTTGCCATTGCCTCCTGGTCCAGGTGTTTCCAAAGATCTTGCCAAGTTGGTTGAGCTTGGGTGATCAATTATTCGGCTTTTAACCGTGTAAAAGAAAATCTGGAAAAGTAAACCTGAACCAGGCTGATAGATTTCAAATGTCTCAGAAGATGGTCCGAAGCCAGAAAGATAGAAAACATAAGATGGAAAGAAAATATAGAAAATATATAAAAAACAGAAACAATGTCTCTACGGGCAGGATTATGGCCCTAATGAGGACTACGTAGAGAAGTGACGCTGGAAACTGTGGTATGATGGAACTAAGCCGGTGGAAGAGAGCTGTTTGAATGTGAGGTCAGTTTCATCCTGAGGTTGATATGTGAAGTTGGAAGGTTTTTAGGCTAATAAGGCCAGTAGATTTCAATTGTCAGATGAGCTGAGGTGATTGATGAAATGGAGAAACAATGAAGAAAAGAACAAGGATAACAGTTATGAACCTAATAAGGCCAGGTTGCGAGTGGGGTCAGACACAGAGCAGAGTGAGCAGCAGATGGGGTCCGACGCAGGGCTGAAGGAATTGTGGGAGGTTGGTGAGCGGTGAGGTTGGAGGGATTTGACTTGAGATGAAGTTGGAGGCATTGCTGATCAGAATCTTCAGTTGGAGAGTGCCGAGAGCGGAGAGAGGAACTTACCTGATCCTAGTACCCTGGGTGTCAATGGTGCAATCTCTTGGTTGCACAGGGAGAGGAGACACCCAGGATCCAGGATCAGAGAGGTAGATAAGTTTGAGCAGGATGCTGGATTTGAAGTTGGAGTATCCGCACTCGGGTGACAGGTCCAGAAGTGCGGGTGTTGCTATGTCGAGGAGTCAACATGACAGAGGGAAGGAGAAAGACAGAAGGAAAAAGAAAAAAGAAAGGAATGAAACAGCACACAGCACACAACAATACAGAAAGGCCAGAAGGTTGGTAGACAGCTCATTCTCAGCATTATCAGGAATCCAGGATTGATTCCAACATCCTCCCTTGCTGAGAATGCGTTCAGCAGAATCCCAGATTGGATAGAGAGGTGATCAGTTTGGGGCGGCTGAGAGGCTTGGTGAGGAAATTGGCTAGATTAGCTTGTGACGACACCTTTGTTAACACAATGTTACCTTTTTCAATCTCCTCACGAATGTAATGGAATTGGAGTTCCATGTGCTTGGAGTGGAAGCCGGAGTGATTAGCTTGATTCAGGGCCAGTTTGATGGCACCCTTGTTGTCTTTGAATATAGTTGACGGGTTTGAACTGCTTCCAGGGAAAACTTGATGTATTAGGGAGTTTAGCCATGAGATCTCCTTCACAGCATTGGCCATGGCCTTGTACTCCGCCTCTGTCGTAGATAGAGATAGCGTCGGCTGGCGTCTGGATTTCCAGTTGATGAGGTTTCCCAACCACTTGATGGAGATTCCCAAGACTGATCTCCTGGTGCTTGGGCAGGTCGCCCAGTTGGCGTCAGCAAATGCAGCAAGGATTTGGTCGTCAAGTCTGCAAAAGTTCAGCCCCCGGTTGGAGGTATGTTTGAGATAGTTGAGGGTCTTGAGAGCAGCATTGAAATGATGGTGGGCTGGCTTATTCAAGAACTGCGCGAGATAGTTCACGCAGAATGTGATGTCGGGGCGTGTACAGCAGCTTAGATGATTCAGCTCTCCTATGATTTTCCGGTAGTTGTGATCCGACTTCTCGAATTCGAGATGCTCTTTGTCAGTTTCAGGCAGCAGCTTTCCGCCGGGTTGGAAAGGAGTGGAATGCGTTTTGAACGCCGGGAGGTTGTAGCTGGGAAGTATATGCTGTATGTAGGTGTCTTGATGCAGCTTGAACCCTGTCGAGGTGGCTGCTACGTTCATTCCTAGTAGTAGTGAGGCTTGGCCGAGATCCTTGATGGTGAATCAGGACCCAAGCGCCATAATAAATTCCTCGGGCTTCCTGCTGAAGACGGCTATGTCATTGACGTGGACATAGAGCCATGAGTCTTTTCTCCAGAACACGCAATGGTCAGCGTCGCAGCGGTTGAATCCAATGCTAAGGAGCCAGTCGGTTAGAGTAGTGTACCAGGCATACGGTGCTTGCTTGAGTCCGTAGAGCGCCTTCAGGAGCTTGAGCGTCTTGCCAGGGGTGACGTGGATGTTTGAAGGTGGCTTGATGTAGACAGTTTCTTTGATCGGTGCATTTAAGAATGCGGATTTCACGTTGACTTGATGGAATTTCAGGCCCCGGGACGCTGCAAAGGAAATGAGTACCCTAAGTGAAGCTTTGTTGCCGGTCGGTGAGAAGGTGTTGAGATAGTCGCGGCCCCATTGTTGGTGGAAGCCCTGGGCGCAAAGCCTGGCTTTGAACTCCGTAATCCAATTTCTTGAGTCCCGTTTGGTTCTAAAGACCCACACGCAGTTGATTGGCACAGATTCAGCAGTCGGGTCAACTTCTTTCCAGACGTCGTAAGATATGAGGTTGAGCTCCTCTACACGCATTGCTTCGATCCACTCGTTGCAGTACTTTGAGGCTAGAGCTTCTTTGAGGTTGGCCGGATCTTTGTATTCAGAGTTGCAGATGAGGTATAGTTGGGTTCGGCCAATAGTGGAGTCTTCGCGATGGGGACCATGGAGGATGTTGTTGGGGGTAATGCGATTGTACAACGGGGTGATTTGTGTTGGCGAGGAACTGGTGAGTGAGACAGAGGAGTCGGAGTTGGAGTTTTTTGGGAGGGAGAGGGAAGTGTCAGCTCCAGTTTTATCCGGAATGGAAAGGAAAGCAGGCCCGGAGTTTGTATCATGCAACATGGTATGAGGAGAGGAAATGGAAGGAAAAATGGATTTGCAGAAAACAACATTTGCAGTTATGTATATTTTTAAGGTGGCAGGATCTAAACATCTGTACGACGAAAAGTCATTGACATACCCCAGCAAAATGCACTTCTTGCTTGTGGGGGCCAGCTTTGATTCGCGAAGATGCTTTGGAATTAGGGAGTAGCCAAGGCATCCGAACGGTTTGAGGAAGTCCAGATTGGGTTCTCTGTTGAACCAGAGCTTGTACGGAATGTTATTTGATCGGGTGCGAGACGGCAGAACGTTGAGTAGGTGCGTGGCCATGTTGACGGCCTCATCCCAGTAGGTAAGTGACAGACGACTTTGGGAGAGTAGACATTGAGCTTTCTGGAGAATGGAGCGGTTTGTTTGCTTGGCTAGGCCATTTTGTTGGGGTGTATAGGCAGGGGCAAAGTTCTGAATTATACCTCGAGCTGAACAGTAGTCCTTGAGTTTGGTTGAAGTGAACTCCCCTCTGTTGTCTGATATAAGGGTTTTCACTTTTTTCGTCGTTTGTCTTTTGGCGGTGGCGATAAAGTTGATGAGGGCCTTTTCCCCCTTGCTTTTGTACTTGAGGAAAGATACAGCCTTGAAACCGGTGTGTTGATCCGTAATTGCTAGGAAGTACAGGTTACCTGAGCGTGATTGAACAGATAGGGGACCCACCAGGTCAAAGTTTAGGGCTTCCAGAGGGTCTTTCACAGCCTTGAAGTGGTGGTTGAAGGGAATGGCTGTGCCCTTGCAAGTTTTGCATATTTTGCACACGCCCTCGGAGTCCTTGTCGGAAAGATTGAGGAGCTTCAAGACTGATGGATTGGGGTGCCCCAGTCGGTGATGCCAATTGATTGCGTTGGAGTTGGTTTTCAAGAATACACTGGGATCCTCCTTGGGTTGTATGAATTTCACTCCGCACAATTCGGTTAGTCTGTTGTGGGTGCTGCCTATAAAGGAGAAGTTGTCCAGGGTCACCTCGATTCCCAAGTGACCAACCCTATCGAATACTGCCTTCCTTGACTTCAGCTGAGTGAGGGATATCAGTGATTGATTTAGGGAAGGTATGAGAAGGACGTTCTCCAAAACCAGCTCCCTTCCCTCATGGTTCTTGATAACAGCACTGCCGATGTGTGTGGCTTTGAGTCCAGTATTGGGAGCACCGGTGCCTACTTCAACGGCTATGGCTTTGGGTTGGTGAAGGTACTGCAGGTTGTTGAGGATGTGATGGCTTGATCCTGAGTCAAGAACAGGCAGTTGGTAGGCCTCTTTGGAGAAGGGGTTTTTGAGGTAGAGTTGGGCATTGAAGCGGAGCTCGGCGGCTTCAGGTCCAGGCAGTTGGTCCTCGGATGTTTGACCAGATGCATTGAGATGGACAGCAGGCTTGGATGAGTTATTGTCAGGGCGCAGGTGTGGGTGGAGAAACCAGCATTTGCTTTCTGGGTGGTCAGACAGTGGGTTGTGATGGCCTTTAGAGCACGGGTGTTTGGGTCGAGGACGGGATTTTGACTTGGAACTCGTTTTGATGAGAGCTGTGGGCTTGGGAGCGTTTTCGTTGATTTCCTCGGGATTCTTACTTCAAGATGTTTCGAGGTGGATGACTTCTCGCAGCTTGTTTAAGACGTTTGTCGGATTCAGCAGGAGCTCATCGTTCAGGAGAATGGTATCAACTATGTGGTAGAAATTGCTGGGGAGTTTTGCCAGTATCGTTTAGCTTAGGATGTCGGGTGGGACCTTGAGCTTGACAACTGACAGCTCGTTCATCGTTTTTCGGCATTCTTGAATGTATGTTGCCAAATCACCCTTGTATTGGGATTGGATGAAGTTGAGCCAGATGCGCCCTTGGTTGTTGGTGGATTTGGAAGCGTAGCATTCCAGCAGGCTGTTCCAGATTGCATGGGGATCACCGTCATTATCTTTGTTGATGACAGAGTCAAAGGCTGTGTCTCCTAGATGTTGGATGATAAAGTCGGCAGCTTCGTACAGCTTCTTCTTCTGAGGTGCATTGAGAGGAGAGGGCGGTGGTTCAAGGACGTAGTTCAGGATGCCTTTACAACGCAGATAACTTCAAATTCTGAGACTCCATGACGGGAAATTCTTGTTGGTGAGAAGAGGAATATTCAATTTGGATGAGCTTGGGGCATCTTTGTTGTCCGACATGGTTCTTGTGACCTGGCCTCTGGGACTGTAAATCTGAAGTTGGAAGGTTTTTAGGCTAATAAGGCCAGTAGATTTCAATTGTCAGATGAGCTGAGGTGATTGATGAAATGGAGAAACAATGAAGAAAAGAACAAGGATAACAGTTATGAACCTAATAAGGCCAGGTTGCAAGTGGGGTCAGACACAGAGCAGAGTGAGCAGCAGATGGGGTCCGACGCAGGGCTGAAGGAATTGTGGGAGGTTGGTGAGCGGTGAGGTTGGAGGGATTTGACTTGAGATGAAGTTGGAGGCATTGCTGATCAGAATCTTCAGTTGGAGAGTGCCGAGAGCGGAGAGAGGAACTTACCTGATCCTAGTACCCTGGGTGTCAATGGTGCAATCTCTTGGTTGCACGGGGAGAGGAGACACCCAGGATCCAGGATCAGAGAGGTAGATAAGTTCAAGCAGGATGCTGGATTTGAAGTTGGAGTATCCGCACTCGGGTGACAGGTCCAGAAGTGCGGGTGTTGCTACGTCGAGGAGTCAACATGACAGAGGGAAGGAGAAAGACAGAAGGAAAAAGAAAAAAGAAAGGAATGAAACAGCACACAGCACACAACAATACAGAAAGGAAAGAAGGTTGGTAGACAGCTCATTCTCAGCATTATCAGGAATCCAGGATTGATTCCAACAATATGAAGTTAGAGTCTACATTGATGCCTACCCAACTATCATAGTCTTGAGGATGATCTGGTTTGCAATTTCAAAGTCGAGTACTGATCCAATCTGTTTGAGTTGATGAGTTGAGTTGCCAAGAGTTGTCACACAGAAAAGGGAAGACAGAAACATGAAAAGGAAAGAGAGAAGTGACAAGGTTAAATAGATGAGACTAAGTAGAGAGTTGCGGTCAGGAAGTCTCTCAGTGGATGTGTAGATATTCACACAAGCGACAGCCAGTGACATGTAATGAGACAGACGACAGCCGCGACAGTGCATGGGAAGAAAAGTACGTGAGACAATTAAGAAATGAAAGAAGAAGACATGACAAGAATGGGGACAGACAACAAACACAACATCATGAGAATAACAATCAACACACATGACTTTTCTGGAACTCTCACCACAAGATAAGGGCTCTGAGCTGTCCTCTGAAGCAATCTGATACTTATTTGGCAACCATTTCAACCATGAAACACTCATATATGCACCAACAGAAGTAGGGGCTCATTCAGCCAAGTATGTCTCAATTCTCACCAACCAGAAATAAAAACTCAGTACAAATGACTTTTTTGGAACTCTCACCACCAGATAATGCCTCTGAACCTTCCTCTGCAGCAATCTGATACTCATTCTGCCACCATTTCAACCACACAGTACATACAAGCCATACCTTCTGGTCACCCAAGGGTGCATGCGGTAACCTGGCATGCCTCATGTCTCTATTTACACATATGCAACTGAGAAAGCATGAGGATAGCTCCTGAAGCCTCCTATACATTATTAAGGATTAGAAGCTTCCTAAGAACCACACAAGAAATTCATTTTCCACCAGTCAAAAAACAGCCAAGCCATCCACTGTTAGTCACCAAACAATGCATGCACCTGCAAAGCAACTCTCATGTCTTTATCTACACCTACTCAACTGAAACAGAATGAAGGTAGCTCCTGCAGCCCCCTATGCAAGATAAGTGCTCAGAAGCTTCCTCAGAAACACACAGCAAAGGAAATTTTGACCAATTAAAGCATAAAAGTTATGCAATTTCAGTTACCAAAGAGGGCTTGCAGCTGCCAAGCATGTTTCATGCTTTTCCCAACCAGAAAATTTAACCCAAGATGCATGGAACTTATGCAATATTTTTATGAAAGATAAGCACCCAGAAGCTTCCATAACTTACCAATCTTAGCCTGTTCCTTATATTTTTTCCTTTCTATCAAAATTCATACTAAAAAATACAGCTATTCTTGGCTTGTTTCACATGTCTTCTCATCAGCATTATTGCCTCATGTAAATGTACCCTCCTGTGCTGCAAAAGTGTAGAGAGAGGCTAGGAACCTTCTTCAGGGGAGACTGAAGCATCCCCTGAGGAATTATTTGTCTATTTAAGGGGGGCTCTTTTTCCATATCCCAGTTTTAGAACAGTGGAGGAGATCATACCATCTTCCCATGTTGTATGACCAAACTACCTAACACCAGATTATCAGTGAACCAGAATCAATTCAAAATAAAATAAAGGATCAAAGACAAAATTATCATTGACCATTTAAACCAACTCCAGATTTCTTTGAATAAGGGTTCTTGAAAAGAAAAGACCTGTTATTCAGCACCTATTATTAAGAGGAAAACCTTTTTTGTTCAATAAATAAATTTATTTAAAAGGAAGAGCACAACAAAACCACAAAACCAGCCTTTTTTTTCTTCCCAGATCCCTGTGGCAAAACACATCCTTGTGTCATACTGACACATAAATCAGTCTAACTTCAGCATATAACTTAGAATACCCAATATAACCCTCAGGCCTAATCTACTTTCCATGCAACTTCAACCACAAGGCTCAGGAGACTTATATCAATATGTCTTCAGTAACTATATACCTCAGGATCTTCATGCAGTACATATCTACATATAGGCTAACCTCATACAAATATGCAGATAGACTCCATAAGCTTGCACATACTTAATCTCTCAGTTCTGCACATACTCCAACCTTATTAACACTGTTTAAACCACACTCTGTCATGGTTTATCCTTTGGGAATCCTTATGTACATTTCCTTACTGATTGTATCACATACTCTCTCTCTACTTAGTACATAGTTTCATGACCTTCATGTATACTGTACATCCTCTAACTTTACATTCCCAAATTAGACAGCCAGAGCTGTAAACCTTCCCCAATGTAGAAGCAGACTATCCCAATGTTGTAGCATACCTGACCAGCCCTCTCTGTTACCTTGACTGCTCCTTTGTCATCACATATGTAGTATGAGTCCCAATCACTTGTAACTCTACTGTAGTTCCAACCTCTTTTCTATTTGAACTTTCCACCTCTTCCTATTTCCTTATTTTTCCCCAAGGAATCAGTTTACTACTTCTTACTAGGATTCCATCCCAGCAAGTTTCATCAACACCTTGTCTTCAATTCCATCCTACTCTGCTCCTTGTGGCATCTTCCAGTATTCTTGCCCCCAAGCCTACTGAGAGGAGATTCCACCTTGTGCCAATCCCTGCTAGCCTTTCAGCAGCCCTTGTGACACTTTGGGTCTTTCAACTGGTTGAATACCATTAGTGAACCCTTTAGTTCTTTAATTGGAATCCGTGAAATAGTCAGAAAAAGTCAAAAATGCTTGATTATTAATTGGTGGAATCTTGCCAATAATCCAATCAATCTTTGAATAGTCTTCTAATTCCTCAGAATCTCTATTAATAATAAATCTAGGTCTGATTAGAGACCTATTTTAAGTCTCAAAGAAAACCAGCCATTAATCAAAAAATAATTTTGCATACTTATTTTAGTTCAGAAGGGCAGTAAATTCAAAATCATCTTAGCTTACCTCTATTTATTCAAGAGTAGTATTAAAATAAATTCCCCTTCTAGTGACTGCAAGCAAGCTATTTGCTAAAATAATCCCTTATCCCTTGGAGTCTCTAAAACAATTACATTGGATTTGGGACCTGATGACTAACAGCAGGGTGACTATTTCTTATGTCCCAATGGGTGATATGATATCAGATCTTTTCAACAAGCCATTTGAAAAGCCATCCCATACTTGGCTATGTGAAATAATGGGGTTATCAAACTACCTTGGATGACCTTGTTGGGTTTTCTGCATGGGGGGTCTCAAATTAATCTCTTACAAAAAATTGTCTCAACCACCTTGCAACTTATGAGATTTAACTTTAACCACTCAATGGCTTATCAAAAAACAGTCCCTTTATTCTGTTGCATAACTCTTCCTATTACCTATGTCCCTTTTTTTCAATGAATAATTTCCTTGTCTTATTTTCTTCCTCTCCTTGCTGTTGTTTGCATTTTTATATTTTTTTGGACCAGGTTGCATAAGTGTGATTAATGAGGAATATAAAGTGTTCCACTCATTCAAAAAATATTATTTCCCCATTCAGCTTCTCACAATCTTTTTTTTTTTAAATTTTCCAGGTATTCCTTGACTCCCTCATGTACTCACTTTTCAATATCTTCATTGACTTTCTGCACACTTTAAGTTCTGCCTTACAACCCATAAAATTTCATGCTGTCCCAATTCAGCTTCTTCCCATCATCTTTTTGTTACCATTGTCCAGGTAATCCTTGAAACCCTCATTTACTCACTCTTCAAGATATTTATTGACTTTGTGTGCAATTTAAGTCTGATACTTCCATAAAACTCATATTCCACCCAAGCAACTTAGGTTCATCACTGCATATTCAAAAAGCTTGGCCAGCCTTGGAGTCTTTCATTTGAGAAATGGGGCACTTCCTCTTCCTCATTTTTTTGCCTGAGCCCTGAGAAATTTCCTATAATCTTGCTTGGGTGTTTTTCTTCTTCTTTTTTTTCTTTTCTTCCTTTTTTGCTAAAATGAATTTGTCAGATGGATGGTGGGGCCGTATCTGCAAAGCCGCAGAGCTATTTTGTACCTAGACCCTTTTCTTTGCTTCTAGCATGAGTGTGTCAGATAAATGGTGGGCCTGTATCTGCAAGGCCCCATTGCTATTTTTTACCTATATCACAGACTCTTAGCATATCCAGAGTGGTCCATGCATAATGCAAAATCCACTTTATAAAAAAAATAAAAAATCAATAGCAGAACTTGGGAGCTTGCTACGTAGCAAGTTCCTATTTACCACATGATTGGGGCTTTTACTTGGTAAACTTAGCTAACAAGCGGGCTTACCAAGACAATTGCGGATGCTCTTATTATTTTTTCCAATTCTTTCTCTGCCATTATTCTAAATGTTGTAATATACAAAAATATCCTCCTAAATATGGTAGACTTAGCTAACAAGTGGGCTTACCAAGACAATTGCAGATGCTCTTATTATTTTTTTCCAAAGCTTTCTCTGCCATTATTCTAAATGTTGTAATATACAAAAATATCCTCCTAAATACATAAAAAATATCTCTATATACATATTATACATTCCACATTACACATCACATATCACATATTTGTGACAGTTGTATATACTATATCTAGCCGCGCCGGCACTTGCAATATACCACATGGATTCTAAATCCTGACTTATCACAGGTTAAAAGCTGACACTTTGACAACTCTTGCATGCTACTACAACAGGGACATGAATGCCCAGGACAACCCACCACACTGTATCCTCCACCAATAAACCAACAAAAGCCACCTTTGATTGAGACTCCCACTGACCCAAGCAATTACCCAAACCGTACAAAAAACTTACAATGGATAAAAAACAACCTTCTGGAGGAAGCAACACCTCCAAGAGTAGTGCACAAGAGTCATTTTCCTCAAATCCAGGCAAATAAGTAAAATCTGTTGATCCACTAAAATGTGACAGCAGCAACATCAAAAAATGGATTAATGGTGTAGACAAAATTGGAATCCTTGTCTTTGGAACTACCAAGTTCACCGCCAACCTATCTAACCTCTGGAACCTATCCCATTACAAAAGTGTTTCCCTAATAGTTTTCTTCTTGTTAATTCTTGAATGCAATCTCCAACCACTAATTGCAAAAAAAATTAACCGCCGCAAATTCCTTTGAAGCAATACAAAAAAACTTCCAACTTTCAACCTGTACGGGCAAGGTCAAACTTTGGGAAAAAATCCTCCACAAACTGATAAAAATGGAAGGTATGGTCTCCTCCCACCTCAGGTGGATTACCAACATCTTTTCTAAACTTGGGTGCTTAGGTCAGCCAATCTCCAAGGATGTGGTCTTGACCCTTGCGCAAGCCCTGAAAACACCACCACTGGGAACAACCTGATTCCAGATGCTTCAAAACATTGGCCCTCAGCTCAATTGAATAGAGAAACCAAGTGGTGAAGATAATCAAACAATCATCCCATTGTACTACAGAAAATGCATGGGAGTCAACACCTCCAAAAAACCTTTCTTCATCAGCACTTTCAACCCCTGGACGTGGCCTGACCAAACACAACAATCAAATCCCCAAGAATGCAGCTATGGATGTGGTCCCCTTCCAAATGCTTGACAACCATCAAGGAGCAACATCAATGCTGCCCAAGCCAATATAAACCACTGGAATGTTCCCTTACCCAATGAAACCCAATTGCAAAGGGGAGGGAAGTGCACTTACTGCAATTCCCCCAACCATAGGAGCAGTTGGTGCCCAACTCTATGTACCAATGCAAACCTACCACCCACTGATGTTGCCCCTCAAGCCAAACGCCCTCATTGCAAAGTGAGCAATACGCTGACAACCGCATTCAACCAAAACCAGAGACGGGTGTACAACATCAACCCTAACCAACCAACCACCAATACCCAGGATGCCAGCTTGCTAGTATTGCAGAGCAAGCTGCAATAGTAACAAAATAACATAAATAAAATGAATAAATAATAATCTTATTAAAGGAGAAATAATATCAGAAATATTATTCCAATTTCTAAATGTACATAACAATTAAGGTAGGGTCACTCACTGACACCTACCTCAAATTCTTACTGCTTATATTTTAAAATGAATTACAAAGATTTGGAAAGAGACATGGTCTTGGGATTTTGGACATTTTAATATCTCACATGAAACCCCACGTATAGGTTTCATAGTGAATTTTGTGGAAGAATCCAAGAATTTTGTGTATTGGAGGATTGACAGGTGCAAATGTGATTTGTCACAATTCCCGCACGCAGTTGCGGCAACTAACACATCCGCACGCGGCTGAGAAGCAGCACTGCCACGCTTTCTGGGTACCCTGACAAGCAGTGTACCCAGCCCCAGGCATCTGACAAGTACGCAGCTGCGGGACTATGGGCTGAAAGAGTGGCAGGCGGCTTGAAAAGCCCAGGTAGCACATAAACATGCTACAACCTAGACGGGGACATACTAAATATGTAATAAAAGTCCCCGTAGATAGTAGATAATCTAAAAATACATAAAATTATATAAAAATACTTAAATAAACTTTCTACATATTTTTTATAAGGGAAATGTTAAATTAACTGCTCATTGAGCCGTGGACGGGGCCGTATGGCATGCCACATGGTCCAATCCAAGCTGTGTACAACCCCCCACGGCTCAAAGAGTTTCCCAGACAACCAAGTCTGGTCTGCCGGCGTGTGGGATTCCACACGACTACATTTGAGCTGTGTGAAGTTGTACACGGCTCAAACGTAGTTGTGTGAAATCCCACAGGCCACCAGACCCTGGTGAGCCAAAAAAAAAAAAAAAAAAGGAATGAAAGGGTACTAACATAACCCATGAACTGAAGAAATCTTCCAAGAAAACAGAAATCAACCAAAAAATCAAAGGATGTTCATTTTTTGGTTAAAACAAAAAAAAAAACAAAAAAATGAATAAATAAATAAATAAAAAAAAAAACTGATACTATCCAATGGGCTATCCCTAAAGTAAAAAGACCCAAAAAAACACATGTAACTGGACTAGCCCTAAACTAAAAACACCAAAAAAAGACAAGTAACTGGACAAGCCCTGAAGTAAAAACACTAAAAAAAAGACAAGTAACTTGACAAGCCCTAAAGTAAAAAAACCAAGAAAAACAAAATTAACTTGACAAGCCCTAAATTAAGTTCAACTTGACTAGCCCTAAAGTAAAAGGGCCCAAAAATTAAAGAAGTCTTTTGACCAGCCCTGAAGTAAAAGTGCCCAAAAAAATACAAGTCTTTTGACCAGCCCTAAATTAAAAATACCAAAAAAAAACAAGTTCAACTTGTGTTAAGCTGATCCCATTCCAAGCTTAACATAGGGGGTTGTGCACCCCCAAAAACAGCGGTTTTGAGCCATTTACGGGGGTGCACGGCTTGAATTTGCCGTGTTTGAGGGCTACACCGCTCCTACATGACCCCCCGGGGGTTGCGCGTGTTTGAAACAGCCGTTTGTAGTCGTCTATGAGCCCCCACGGCTCATTTGAGCCATGTAGGTCCCTACACAACTACCACACAGTTGGAGCCGTGAATTTAATATCACCCTTTTTATATAATATAATTAAAAATACCAAGTATGTCAAAAATAAGATAACTAATATTTGTAAAAGATCTTAAAATACTTTAAATATAAAATTGTGAGAACTTTAAGACATCAGGATCTCTGTGACATACTAAGGAAACTGATTATATAAAAATATTGCATGAATTCTCATACCTTACATTTTTAATCAATTATTTTGAGTAAATCAACAGAATTTTGAAAATAAGGAGTAAAATCAATATCATGACTTTACTCCCATCAGCTAATACATAATTAAAATCCACTTGACATCAGATTACCCGTAGGAATTCCTATTAAGAAAACTTATTATAATCCTGGGAATATTCACTAAGGATAATTAATTAAATAATAAATCATGTGGATAGATTAGTGTTTTCACGCGTCTAAACATCAATCAGAAGGTAGAATTTTTCGCATACCCTGCACAATTACATGTTAACCATGCTACAAAACTAAGAATGCGTGATAGGCTACCACTGGTTACCCTGGTAGCCTTAGCACCCGTCCCTTTGAGCCCCTGTATCCCTCAGAAGGACAGAATTGGAACTCAAAAAGCTATAAATATAGAGCTCTTTTGAGGATATTGATACCAAGAGACCCAGTTATATTTACATCCAGACACCATTAAAATATAATCAATTACTTATAAGACATAAGTAAGTGATTTATGGCTTTAGTCTGATTAATAATATTTGTCCCCAAACCCTTTTTATCAATTTAAACTGCTGAACAACCTTTTTAACCCCAGTAATAGGTTTAACCCATCATTGCACATCCCAGAAAGGTACCTAAAGGATTAAATAATACACCAGTGAGTCTTATTATCCTTTTTATGTTGTGGAAGCTTGTTTACAAGGCCCTTCCACTCCACCATATATTATATATACATATTATCTTTGGGAAATATCTCCTTTAAGAATATAAATTAAAGGTTCCAAAGTAACCAGGTATACATGTTTTCAAAGTGAATTCCCTGAAGAGAGGTGTTAAAGATCCCCAATATTATTGTGGCCCCTCTATTAAATTATTTTATAATTAATTTATTAATATTGATTAATAATATTAAACCATAACCAAACCAATCAACCGTGCAAGAGCTTTCTTCAAATATTTTACGGATTTTTTCTGCATTTATTGAATAATATATTTATTATTTATTCTATCACCTCTGGTAGCTAAAGGATAGCAAGGGTCTTGGCATCCAGGAGGCTGACACAGGGGTTCCCCAAGAAAAATGCTGTGTGATCTGTTGGCGGGCCTGGCACAATAGTAATTGACTCTGGAGCAACCTACTCCATAAGGGCAGCCTGGATTCATTTCTTTCTTATTCCCTTTTCTCTTCCCCTGCCCATCTCAGTCTGGCAGACCCTAACAGCCACATGTGTGCCATTGGTAGCAGAACAATCTCCCTGAATATGGCCCGCTCTGGGGCCCCTGGCCCCCCAGTTCTGACTGACATACTTTACTGCCCGGTTGTGCATTGGATGCTAATTTCCCTAGGACACCTCATCAATCCCGGTTATTGCGGCCACTTCCATGGCTGCTTGATCATCTTTGTTTCTAATTCTTTCCGCTTATTCACTTCCTATTTTAATTGTACTTGGACCGTTTCCAATGTCATCCCCACTCATTCAAACTGCTCATCAACTCCTCCCCTATCCCATTCCTTGTCCCTGTCACTCCATGCCCTTCCTATTACTATCACTGTGCCCTTGGGCACATCTTGGAAAACATTGTCAAAGGTTACCTCCTATCAAACATACCTTCCTTCAACCTCAAATCATGGTCCCCGTTTGTATGTGAAGCTTTCAAAACGGCAGAACCAATCCCAAGACATGAATCCCTCCCCAACCCTATTCCCAAAGAAAAACTACTGGACCTGCTTGTCTCTGATGTACTGGGCCCTCTACTGTCCAATTTATCTGGCAATGGCTACCTCCTGACAGTCCACAACCACTTCTCCATGTTCATCTTTGTCTATGCAATGAAAAACAGGTCTGAAGTCCCAAAATTCCTTGTCCAAAAAGCCACCTACCTAAAAAACCGCCTCCAGTGGGCACCCATCCATCTCTGATGTGACAATGCCAAAGAATACCACTCCCAATCCCTAGCAACCCAACTCAGCAAACTTGGCACTGCCATCACCTTCATCTCCCCCTACACCCCAATCCTTCATTGGCACTCTCAACTACATCACTTTGGGAAGGTGTCCCAATATTTTGTTTGCCGTTAATTACCTATCCAGGTACAGTAAATGTCTGCTCAACAAGCACTGGCTTGCCTTACACCATCACATATGCTATGTCCACATCTCCAAAGCAGGTAAGCTAACATTTTGACCAAAAGCCAATGGCATACAACACTGGGTCAACGCAGATGGGGGTGGCAAATTCCATCAATCAACATCTGGATTTCTTGTGCTACTGAATAACTGCCTGATTTCCTGGGGCTCAAAGGGCCAGAAAACTGTTGCAACATCTACGTGTGATGCGGAGTTTATTGCATTGGGGATGGCTATGGAACTATTTGTCTCATTACATACTATGTGTCTTGATTTTGATTCTTCCTTTTCTTCTCATATTTTCTGTGACAACCACGCAGCCGTGCTTGTGGCAACTGAGAATGGATCTCAATCCCGTATGAAACATATATCACCAAATTTCTTCTTCATCAACAATCTCATATGCAACTTAAAACTTCAGTTAAATTGGATAGTGACTGATGACCAACTAGCCAATATATTTACCAAGCAACTTGGCCCAAATAAACAGTTACATTTCTGCGACTTATTCCTACCGATTATAAGATGCTCAGTTTGTGGGGGGGTGTTGTAATATACAAACATAGGCTCCTAAATACATACAAAATTTCCCTATATACATATTATACACTCCACATTTCACATCACATATCACATATCCGTGACAGTTGTATATACTATATCTAGCTGCGCGGGCACTGGCAATATACCACATGGATACTAACTCCTTACTTATCACACTAACCTAGGAAGCAATAGGTTGAGGAAGAACCTGCTAGCTGGCTCGGTCTTTGATCCTCGAGGCAGCCAGAAAACTGTCGCTGCTCTAGTGCGGCTCTAGCGCAGTACCCCCGCCAACTTTAGATTTTTTGAAGGAGTAGGGTACGCTGGCAGCGGTTCGAAAGACGCCTCGGGTGATTGGCGCGACCACCGGAATAGTCTAAAAAAGCTACGTAAGCTGGATCGGTCACAGTACCGCTTCCAGTGGGAAGCTGAAGAAAACACAGCCGAACCAGGTCGATGGCAAGCAGTCCCGATCATAGCATAAACTTTTCTTTCAATTCTATCATGAAAATACCTCTACAATTAGAATGTACAACAATGGGTAAGGGAAGTTGAACGAGATGATATTACAAGGTAAAGATGGCAATGGAAGGTATTTTACAATGGGTGCCGTTTGAATTTGCAGCGGGAGACCCCATTGAGTAGGATTCATGATGTCCTGGCTGATAACGACCAAATAGTCGGTTGAAGCGTCTTACGAGATCGCGATGCTCTTGGCTTGTGAGTTCTTCGGTTTAGGGACCGTGACTTGAAGGACTCCGTCGGTGAAAGCGGCCTTGATTTGCTCGGGGGTCACGGATTGGGGAACGGCAATGGTCCGGGTGAACGTGCCAAAAGTTCTCTCTGAGACCTGTGAAATGAAATGTGGGGAGAGGCGCAATCAGATCAAGCGATCTGGCGAAGGATCTTGCAGACTCGGCACCACTTCTGCAGGAAGATCATGATCGTCGGGTGACAAGTACTCACTCTTACGTTAGCCTCGGAGTGCTCGTTGGAGGACTTAGTCTGGCCTGAAATGCTCAGCCGCCCATCCTGCAGATCGATCGAGATATCCTCTGTGAAAGGGGAATCAGCTGAGTTAGTTCAATGACCAACTTTCAGGACTCGTGCTAAGTGTACGTACCCTTCTTGGCTCCAGGCAATTCGGCGGTGATGATGAACGAGCTGTCATGTTCGACAACGTCCATCTTGGGACGAATAAGTTGACTAACCTGGCGTGAGCCTGGGGTGGTCGACACCCAGCTCTTGCGGTCGTTGGAGCCGGCCGCATCTGGAGGGCCGTAGCGATCAGTGACGAGCTTGTCAAACAAGCTTTCAAAGTCACAAGGAAAGACGAGTGAGTAAGACATGTTGATGATAGGCAATCGTAAGGTCGAGCAGGAATGGTTTGATAGTAAACTTATGATGACTCTGGAGATGTCGATGAGAATGAGATGCGTCGATGCTGGGCTGCGGTGGAAAGGGAAGTCGACATTTTATATTCTACGTCGGAGCTGTATACTCCTCCCCCCTCACGATCATGATGGTCATGATTGGGTTGCCTCAAGAGGAGAGCGACCCAGAACTTTCTGGTGGGGTCGCGCTAATGATCTGAGGTCACGAATCACAACGAGAGATGGGAAGATGCTTCGAGAGTGTTCGTCTGGAAGACGTCCTTTCCCGAGCTTTCGAGAAAGTCGGTCTGTAACTTCGATGGGTTCTCAGTCGCTCGACCTCTCCCCTCAGACTTGGCCCTGACATCATTCATCATCCACAACTTGCCAGCGACTCAGGACGAACATGATCTGGCAAGGCTGGCTCACCATACTGGAAATAGCGCAACTTGGGACAAGGTTGCTCCGAACTAATGAGACGAGAGTCGGACAAAGCAAACTAACACTTTCGACTAACTATTCGATTCGCTCTCGTGTGATGAGCGGGAACTACTACGTAGGGAGACCCGTCGATCATGGGCTGAGAGAAGCCACACTGGTTTCGACAAGTTTTTTTTTTTTTAATAAAAAAAGTGCTTATTGATTTCACATTTCGGAAGTGGACTAGTCTTTTGCCCCCAAATTTGGGGGATGGATTAAATGAAAAGAAAATGGCTGTCAGCCAGCCACTATGTCAGAGCTAACTGACAAAGTATCAAAAAGAAGTAACAAATCACTAAATAATAGGAATAACAAGAATTAATTAAAACACTACTAAGGAGTAGGAAAATCTAAATTATTATTGAAGGTAAGGATTCCCCATCGGTGGGGTAACTCACTGACCCCTACTTTGATTTCCCACTCCTTATATTTTAAATATTTTAATGAAAAAGAAACATCCCAAAAAGGGCGGCATCATTACTGCACTTTTTGGTCATCTTGATAGTTCACACTAATGGTCATGTATAGGTTTCACACTCAGAATTCAGTCAGAATTGACAAAGCTACTCCTATAAAAAGATTGGTTTTTTGAGGGTTGGCAAATAACAACGTTGGCCTCCTTGAGAGACCTCCCTCAGAAACCATTGAGTAGCTGTTGTTGTTCTCCGCACTCTAGGCTGCAAACTGGATGCGGGCCATGCATGCACTTCACTCAAGCTTTTGCACTGGGAAAATTATGGCTTGCCTCCCCAAATTTGGGGGCAATAAACACTAGTTGTATATTTTTTGGAGTTGTGAGCATAAATATGTTTTGTCAAAATTCCCACACACAGCCGTGGTAGTTAAGCATCCGTGCACAACTGCTGTCAACCCTAAGGCACGCAGCCAAGTTGTCCTGAACAGGATTGAAAAGATAAACTAAATTTCTTTATGACATAGAACCAGCAGACTGAGAAAACACAAGCGTCATGAGAAACAGGACAACAAAGAAGAATGAGAATGAAATAATAGATGATGTGAAAAGGGAGATCCTATGCCTGAAGCCAATGGATTGAGTGAGGAGGCGATGGCGTAATTTGAGATAGATGTTTCCTGGGGACTTGAGCGGAGACTAGTTGAAGAGGTCCCTAGATTGAGTTTAAAATATGGCCAAGAGTCTGAAGGAGAGGAGCCTTACCAGGCAGGAATAGCAGATCAAAAGAGGTTGAGATCTTGAGTGGTGTTCAGATGAGTAGCAAGGTTGTGAGGCCAGATAGAAATGAGATGAAGGCAAGTAGGAGAGCTGAGGTTCTTGAAGCGGACAGAGATGAGATGAAGAAAATGAGAAAAAGAGGAAACACAGAAGAAAAAAAAACAAACAGAAAGAAAGAAAGCAGCAGATCCAGAAACAGTATAGAGGTGAGGTCCGGGTCCCCAGTAGATTGTCATGATGGGGTGCGGGAGAAGTGGGGAGTGTGCAGAATGTAGGGAGGGGGCGGATTGGAATCTCAACAAAGATAACTCAGCAAGGGGGCATGCAGCCCCGGGCAAGTGACTAGCATGCAGCTGCCGGACTATACCCCAGACAGCTGCAACAGTGACATCAAGGCTCAACTTAATCATGCTACTACCCAGACAGAGACACACAGTGTATGTAATAAATATCTCTGTGGGTAGAGAATGACTAAAGACATAGATAAATAAAATAAGATACATAAAAATTCAAGTTAACATATTTAAATATAGGCATAAGCTTTTGAAAAGGTTAGTAATAAATTTGGTGACCTGAGTACACAGGGTAACGTGACATATATGGGAACAACAGGACACCAAAATGTCCATAATATTCTCAGGAACTTGAATATGTAAAAAAAATTGCATAAATTCCCAAAGTGTCACACAACCAACCCACATACTATAGGGCAATCTTAGATGATTGTGAGTGCAAAGGAAGAGAATGAGTGTGAGGGCAAGTGCAAGGTAGCAAAGCTAATGGCAAAAAGCAAACTTATGGTTGGTTAACTCAACACACAGTGAGAGGAATGAATTTCTCTGATGGAAAGAGAACTAAAGCCAAGCCCAATGTGATGAATTGATTTAGCAAAATGCAAGAACGTATGAAATTAACTAACTGAGGAGATAATCTTCTGGCAAGCGGCGTAGCCTTTATAAGGTAATCCAAAGTGACTAGATACAACCTGATGGATGGCCAACTAAATTTAAGAGGCAATGAGGCAATGAATGACATGAACAGATTGGGAAATGAAATAACAGTATAGATTTTTCCAAGGTCATAACGTAGATGCAAGGCAATAGAGTCTGAGCGTAGAAGGACATAACGGATGAGATAGGAAGGAGTGAAGTGAGAGACAATGCAAATATGAGGATGTAGTTTATGCAGGGTAAGGGACTAGGCCAATTGCAAACTATACGGTGTGGAAAGAATAAAGTTTATCCCCCTATAATTGTCCCAAGGTTTGGAAGTTAAAGGTTCCCTGCATTTGAAAGGAGATGAGGATGTCCAAAGTCGCACTTAAATGGGAAATAGAAATAAGGAGATAAAGAGATAAAGAAAAGTAGAGAGAGAGAGAAATTGCCAATCCTTCAATCCTAAGAACTTTCCACCTGGATGTGTATCCAGTATGAGTTCCTTTAATCTCCTGGTGAGATGAGTGATCCAATCCGATGATGTGATGGTCTGCTTCCCTTCCTCATTCCATACCTCCCCCTCCTCCAACCCGGATTTGGGAGGGAGGATAAGTCCTCCCTCTCAACCCTAACCTAAGTACACGCGCAAATGACAGTATGACAAAGAAACAGAAAACAATCCAAAAACAGAAACCCTAGCCTCCTCTCCCCACCTCCTCCGTACCAAACTCCCCCCGTTGTCCATACGCCGTTCCGTCCATCCGGTTTGTCCTTCTCATGAAGCGGTCCTCGCACCACGCCCTACTTGGAGCCCCCCGCGCCTGTCCGTATCCGTTTGTCCACGCCCGTCGTGGGTGTTGGGTAATATCCGGCATGATCCGCGTGCTTGCACGCGCGCTCCATCCGTTCCTTCATAGCCCGCGGATTGCTTGGCCCCTACGTATCCAAACCGGCGTGCCCACAAACCTAGTCAAGCGCACTACCTTCCGAATCCAATCCCCGGGGCGGATCGCTGCCCACGCCGCATTTGATGCTGAGCCCGACCCATCCACTAGGTGCGGAGCCAAACAGCGGCTGCTGTTGATCCAGAAGCTGCCGCCGCTGAGCACTCCGCATACCCTAATGCTGAGCCCGCTTGCCTCCAATGCTGAGCGCGCAGCCACAATGCAGTTCCCAATCCGTGTCTATAAATTGACACCACATCCCCCCCAACTTGAGTTCTGTCCCCAGAAGTTTCCCATTGCTTCACCATACTACCACCCCCGCTACTTCCACTACCACCCCCACCTTCCCTGTCCTTCTCCTGCATCATCGCCAACATGCTCCCATGCGAGTTCTGCGCCCAGAACGGGCACGCTTGTTCAATCGTCCCTGGTTGACGCGCCTGCGTTGCTTGCCGTCGCGGCCACCGTTGCTGCTTGCTTAGCGACAGCATGCCCCAAGCTCCCCCCCAATCCAGATCTTGCCCCAGGCCGCGCAAGAGGGCTCTTCCTGACCCATTTGTGGTTTTGGACGACAAGTCAATCTTGGAAGGCTTGTGGACACCCCCGGTTCACCTCCATCCCGCCGCCCCCAAGCTCCGTCACCCACCACCTCCCACATGAGCTGCGACTTGGCATCACCACTCCGCCGGGCCGGACCTCTGCAACGGGGCAAATACAAAACCTCGGAGGAATGGCGCGCGGCAACCCATGCTTGGGCCGCCGCTGTTGGCGTGAACCAAACGGTACCGGACCCAAGGCTTTTTGGAAGACCCCCAGCCGCGCCAGCACTTCCTTCTCCTCCTCCACGACCGCCAACACTGCCCGCGCCACCAGCGGCCTCGGATGAGAGGCCTATGACCCCCAATTTCCCTCCGCCTCCGTCACCCATAGTTGTCCCGTCATTGCCTCCAGCTGGACCAAGCCCCCCTGTTGGTTCCCCGGAGGCCCCATCTTCACCGGCCGCTCCTCCTCCCAGCCCTCCCAAGATCCCGGAAATTCCAATTGTAATGGCGCTCCCGGCAGCCGGCTTTGAGGCTTTGGCGGAAAGGTTGACCACAATGCTTTGGGATTTCCTCGCAATCCCCAGCGCTCAATCCTCGGAATCCTGGCGCAAGCTCCTGGCATCTTTCCGGGCTTTACTGGCGTCATCAAGGGCGGAAATGGAGGAAATGATGAAGACGGCTTAGGCGCATTGCCCCCCCTTTCCCCTTCTTCTCTTCTTGTTGTTTGTACCACTGTGGAAAGAATAAAGGTTATCCCCCTATATTGGGTAATATCCGGCATGATCCGCGTGCTTGCACGCGCGCTCCATCTGTTCCTTCATAGCCCGCGGATTGCTCCGCCCCTACGTATCCAAAACGGCGCGCCGGCAAACCTAGTCAAGTGCACTACCTTCCAAATCCGATACCCGGGGCGGATTGCTGCCCATGCCGCATTCAATGCTGAGCCCAACCCATCCACTAGGTGCGGAGCCAAACAGCGGTTGCCACTGCTGAGCACTCCACATACCCTAATGCTGAGCCCGCTTGCCCCCAATGCTGAGCGCGCAGCCGCAACGCAGTTCCCAATCCGTGTCTATAAATTGACACCACACCGCGCTTCCCATTTCATTAAGAAAATACACGTATCCGTGCAAGGTCCTAACCTTCTGAGAAAAAGTGCGTGACCGCGCTTTGTTAAAGTGAGCTTGAGATTGAGTCCGCGTCCGCGCGCTTTGCTTTGTGAGCAACCGTAAGTGACTAGCCATTCCAAAAGAGGCACCTGGACTGCCCCAGACAAACTGCCACACAGTTCCCCGTACCCATCCTGTAACAACACAACAACCAAAACACCAGCGCGCGCCACAGTAAGGGAAGAGAGAGAGAGAGAGTAAGAGAACAGACATTTTGGGGTTTCTAGTTGTCCCAGCTGTGAACCAGCTAGAGCACACCCTCACCAAATCAAGCTTATTCCCATACCAACCACCCATCCTTGAGATATCCTGAGAGAAACAAAAGGAGAAAAAGAAACCAAAAGAGAAGAAAAATAGAAAAGAACTTTCTTTTTTTTCGCGCGACGCCCATAGACCGCCCGCAAATTGCTCTTTGTCCCGCTTCCCCCATCCGCGGGATTTCCCACGCGTCCTGGTTCCGCGGGGCTTGTCCTTGCGTTTACGGACCCGGCTTCGTGCCGCACCCGCGTTTCCTGCAAAAACCCCAAGCCAGAAAAGACCCCAAAATCCAGATAAGAAAGAAACATAGAGAAAAAAACATTCTGGGGTTTCTAGTTGTTCCGGCTGTGAACCAGCTAGAGCACCCCCTCACCAAATCAAAACTTATCCCCTACCCCCTCTACCTCCCCCCCCAACTTGGTCACTGTCCCCAGCTGGTCGCAACCGCCTACTCCGTTGCAACGGCACGGCCTCCGCTTCTCTGCCTGAAGACAAATCCCCGGATCGCGTTCCTACACCATTGCCGCGCTCCACACTCCCCTCGTCAGATCTGTCACCCCCTTCTGCTGTTTTGTCAAACAAGGTAGATCCTTGCGCAAAGAAGCGCTTGACATGCAAAGCCGCCGCCTTCCGTTTCAGCGGAGTACCGTCTAATTCCTACAACTGATAGCTGCCACCCTCAAACTTGGACAACACGCGGAATGGGCCGTTCCACCTGTTAGCAAACAACTTTCCCCACTGAGACTCCAGACTTTGGTTGTACAGGAGAACCAAATCCCCCTTCCACAAGGGATCCCGGAGACAATGCAAGCAGCGCTTGTCCCAATAGCGCACCGATGCCGTCCAAGTCTCCTTCAGCCAGTCCGCAGCCTTTGCGAGCATCCCGTCCTGTCAAAGGAGCTTTTTGGCTCAAGCCTCAAGCAATTTGGTGGAAGTCTTCACCTTCCACCAGTCAACCCCCAGGAACGTCTCCAACTCAATGTCCACCGGGAGCATGGGGCGCTGTCCAAAAAGTAACTTGTATGGCAAGTAGCCTGTCGCCCGCTTCACCAAAATCTGATCCGCAAACAGAACCATTGGAAGGGTCTCCTGCCAGGGCTTACCGTCCTCCCCGCACATCTTGACCAGGGTGTCCTTGATTGGTTGATGCCCACATTTGATCATGCCGCCCCCCTCGGGATGGTACTCTGTTACCCGGCCAAACTTGGCTCCACAACTCTTCACCAACTCAATCAAATGGCCGCAAAACTTGGCCCCTCCGTCCACTGTAACCAGACAAAGCAACCCGTACCACGCGAACCAATCTTCCTCCAGAAACAGAGCAACTTTTTCCGCCAAGAGCTTGACCAACGGACGCGCTTCCGCCCAACCGGACAGGTCGTCCCGCACAACAAGCAGATAGGCAAACTTACTGGCCTTGATGTGGACGACATCAAGCAAGACTCAACCAAAGAGGGCGTCTTCCCCTGTGGGGTTTCCGAATTCCTTGGGCAATCTTGCGCTCCGCCGTTGACAGGCTTTGCAGGACGCCAGCCATTCCCGCACCACACGCACTACCCCCGGCCACCAGAACCGCTCCTTCACCCGCCTCCACGTTTCGACCTCCCCTCAATGACCAAGATTGTCGTGAAGGCTCCGGAGGATAGCTTCCTGATCCGCCCTTGAAGTGGTAACCACAAGAGGAACTGGAGTCTTCCGCCGCCAAAGCTGCCCCTCCTGTACGTAGAAGTTCCCTGCTTGCCGCTTTGCCCATTGCATGTCCTTGTCCATAGTTCCATTGGGAAAAAAAAGGTCCCGCAAGTAGTCACAAAGAATCGCCTACCGCCCAGTCTTCCAGAGCGGCAGCTGAAAGCCTGCCTCCACAACCCCTACCTTGACAACCGGGGTCTCTGCGTCGAGCAGTTCCGTGTCCTCAAACGGGTTTTCCCTTGGATACTGTGACAACGCGTTGGGCATAGTGAACACTTTCCCCGGAACATGAACAACAGCAAAGGAGAAAAGTTGAAGAAATGCCCCCCACCTGGTCATAGGAGCGTTGGGCAACCCCGGGGAATTGATCATCCGCACCAGCGCCTCCGCGTCCACCAAAAGCTCAAAGTGAACCCCCCAAAAAAGATACTGGAGCCGCCGCACAACTCCAACTTTGGCTGAGAGTACCGGCTTTCCGTTGGAGTGAAGGTGACCGACTTTTAAAGCACCGGTCTATCCTTGCCGTCATTCTCTTGAGTGAGAACCCCCCCTGCGCCAAATTCTCTGGAATCGACTGCTAGCCTAATTCCTCCTGCGTTGTAGTCAAGGTTGCGGAGCACAATGTCACGTCCCACAATCTCCTTGAGCTTCCAGAAGGCGCTATCGCACTCTTCTCCCCAATTCCACTCCACGCCTTTCCGTGTTAGTGATCGGAGCAGGCTTGCCACCTCCGCAAACCTCTCGATGAACATAGGGACATAGCTACATAATCCCAAGAACTGAAGGGTATGCAACACCGTCCGCGGGTTCGGCCATTCAAGGACCTTGTTCCTCTTTTTCTCTGCAATGCGCCGGCCGTTGGAAGCAACAACATGGCCAAGGACTTCAAGCGCCGGGACACAAACCGCCAACTTTTTCCCCAACACTGTCAGTCCTGCCTCCTCAATGCGAAACAGGATGCGTTCCAACGTCTGCGCATATTCCCACACGAAACGTTGGACGCTGGGAACTTCAACCAGCTCCGCTCCTCCATAATAGGATTTCGGACCTTTGATGCCCGCGTCGTCAATGAAGATTTGGACTTCCTCCGGAAGATCATCCTTCAGGATCCAAGCCATTTGCGCCTGGTACACCGCCACAGAATTGGTCGCGCCCTGCGGGAGCCGATTCAGCTGCATTCTTCCCAACCCAGTCTCAAATGCTGTTAGAGGCCGCAAGCAAGGATCCAACTCGCGCTGGTCGTATCCCCCCATCACATCCACTAAACCATAACAAGCGCGCCCTGCCATTGACTCAAGGAACTCGTCAACGCGAGGGGGCCGTCCTGCGTCCCGGATTGTAAAGGAGTTGAGCCGCTGTAGATCATGAACAATCCTCAACAAATTTACGTCCTGCTTAACCACCGCAAAGATCGGACTGGAGTAACTAGACGTTGACTGTTTTTAAAGGCCAGTATTCACCCGCTCCCGCACCAACTCCACAAACTGCTCCCGGACCACCCGCGGTATTGGAATCGGCTTGATCTTCCACGGCTTGTGATTGAAAGTGGGGATGACATAGGGGTTGCCAATATTGTTTTTCAGGAGCCCCCGCTCTTCCGGTCCGAATGCAAGCGCTCTTTCCTGAAGAACCAGAACCTAAATCAGCAACTTGCGCTCCTCCGTACTCAACCATCCCGCCCGGCCAAAATTGAAAGCTGCAATCCGCTCCTCCGTGATCCGCGCCGAACTAGTAACCCACCCCAAAGCCTTAATTGGCGTGACCCAAGGGTCCCGCAACCAAGCAATTGGTTGAAGCGGTCCGTTCAATTCCTGGGGCATTGGCTCATTCCTTGGTTGGACCTTTCGTGACACCGGCTTGTACTTGCCTGCATTGCATTGCATCAACCGCATGCATCCTTTGCTGTAAGTCCTGCACAGAACGGAACCGCGTCTTTTGCCTTTGCTCACAAGTGTGGCACGATGATAGGGTTTTCGAAGCGTAGTACCCTTGGGCAATGCATACTGAGAAAAGGGACTTACTTCTGCGATGTGGGCGCCCTGCACTTTCCTTCCTCCCCCTCCCTGCTCCTCATTAGTTGACCGCCCGCGCAAAACCGGAGCTTGTTCCGTGCGGTCTCCTCGGTCAACTAGGAAAAATCCTGCAAAGGTGGCCTGTTGCAGACCAACTCCGCGCCCAGTTCCTCCTCATACTCCAACACTCTCCTCCGCTTCCCTTGCCTGTGATTGCAGATAGTCGTCTTGAACCTTCCGCCGGACAAATCCTCCACCGTTGACGCCTCCGTTCCCGCCTCCGGATTGAAAACCATTTGTGCTCAAAACCCTAACATGAACAGCCTTCCCAAAATCACATCCCCACAATCAACCAAAAGAAAAGAAAGAGGCCTGCGGACCCTTGCAACCTCGACCTCCTCCTCCTTGACTACCCCATCCACACAACACTCCCCTCCGTTAAGCGCGCGGAGACCCATCACACATTTCTGCCAAACCAACCCCAAATCATCCACCATCCGCAATGGCAGCAGGTTCACCATTGAACCGCTGTCCACCATAGCCCACACCTTCCTTCCCGCTATGACCATCGGAACGTAAGCGAGCGGGGTCAAAACCAATTTCAACTCACACTCCTCGCGCCCCTCCTCCTTCCGCGCCACATGAACCTGCTGCACCGTCTGAGGTACCCGGCCCTGAGCGCAATCACGCAACGCCTGAACCATCTTGTCTACCACCACCGGAGACATGGCCGCCAGTTCCCGCAAGGTCAGCGGGACCGGAGTCTTGTTCCCCATCACCCTATGCACAATGTCCGCCGCTTTCTTCTTCCCTACAGGATTTGCTGCCGGCGCCTTGGTTCCAGGCACGTGCGTGGCCGGTTTTGGAACGGCTGACGGGGGTCGCTCCTTTGCGTCCACCTCCATTCTATCGGAGACCGCTACCTTTTCTTCCGTTTCCACTCCCCTTACCTCAGCTTCCACCCGAGGTGGTTGCCACAATCCAGGACCAGTAACAATGCCCAGTGACGCTTGCGCTGTCGTTCCCGCCTCCTGACCCCGTGTGCGCACCTGCTGCATTGCAGTTGGCTGGCTTGGCTCCATTGTAATCTTTTCGCCCATTGGAAACATATAGCCCATCCCCGCCGTTCAAACCAATCCCGCGCTGAGATCCTTTGTAAGCTCCTTGCACGCCAATTGCCAATGACTGTTTGCCCCGCAGTACAAGCACCCCCTCAGCACAAAGGTACCGGGCAGTGGAAACCCTTCCACCATGTGAGGTGGAGGCCCTCGCGGCTGCTTCTGGCCCATACGGCTCATGCAGATCTTCAAATCCTTCATCAGTTCCGTCAATTCGCTTACTGGAGGGGCGGGTGCGGGTTGAGGAACCGGAACACGTGTGGAAGTAGGTGGAACTTGGGCCGGAAATTTCCCCGGAGCCAGAACCTTGGGGGAGGATTTATTTGGTCCTTGGTCCTCCTGGGAAGGACTTAGCGGTGTCCTCAATAAGCTCTTCTAAGTTGAGCTCACTCTCCACAGCCTGGCGAATGACAGCCAACTCCGGAAGGAGCGCAATGCTCCCTTCCAATGACCGCTTTACCAAGTTGTGATCGTAAAGATGCCGCTGCACCCTTGCCCGGAGTTGAGCGCCTAAACCGCCCAGAAACACGCGTTTCATGGCCCCCGTCTCTCCCGCCACCACCTTGTTCTTTGACAAGTACCAATAGATCCGATCAAATTTCAAGGTCTACTCCGCCAGCTCCACCCGCGTTCTGACTCCTCCGCGCGCCCTTGCCTCCAAGGCCATGCGGTCAAAATCACTTTCCTGGAATCATAGTTTGCGCCTACCCCACCGCGTTAGGATCTCCGCCTTCAGTTTTGGCCAATCTTGATTCTTGTAGCCTTCCATTTCCTCCACATCCCGGAGCTTCTCTTTGTCCATAATGAACAGGACAACAAGCCGGGCCTTATTGGCGTCCAAAGCACCTTCCGCATCTGCAATACCTTTGTATCTCGAGATGAATGGCTCCACATCCGTGGTGTTGAATTGGATGTGAGGGTAGTTGCGCGGCCTGATGCAAACCGGACGAGTGGGTTTATGGTCACTGGAGACCGATGGGGGAATGGCGTAGCTTGTCCTGGGTCAAGCAGAGGGAGGGGGAGGAGGAGGGATGGAAGACAAGAGTGGGGTTCGAGTAGCCGATGTGGAAACTAAAGGGGACTTCCCTCAAAAGTTGTCCCTAGTTACGGGATCAATGGTTCTAGCGTCTGTAAGACTGAGAATGCTTCCTTTCCTTTTCTCCAAGAGAGAGAGAGAGAGAGAGAGAGAGAGAGAGATAGATAGATAAAGAGCTTCCATAATCCCCCCCTACAACCCAGAGTTGAGGGGAAAGGTATTTGAGCCCTCCCCCTCAACCCTAACCTAAGTATAAGCCCAAAGACAGACTGGCAACCATGAAGAAGGAACCCTAGACCCAGAACCCTAACCCATCCCCCAACCCATACCCATACCCTATCCCCGCCAGCTTGCCTGCCATTACGCGCATCCGGTTTGTCTTTTTGTGGCGCGGCCCTCTGCCGCGCAATACCCAAAGTTCGCCGCGCTTGGGCGCATCCACCCGAGGCGCCGTCGTGGATTTCCCGTCCCGTGGCCGGCCCGTGCTTGCGCGCGGCTGCCCACGCATATAGCCCCGCTGTTGCCCCGCTTTTTCCCCCCCGACTAGCCGTTCCGAGAACCTGGTAAGCCCAGCTCCATCCGTGAGTCGGACATCCAAGCGGGTTGCGGCCCGCCTCCCTTATTCAGGCCCGGCCCGCAGTCGCGTGCTCAATCCCGCCGCGCCCACTGCTGAGCCCGCAGCGGCTACTGCTGAACCCGCAGCGGCTACTGCTGAGGACTGGCGCACCCCCACTGCTGAGCCTAACCTACCAGATGCTGAGCGCGCAGGCCGCAACGCAGTCCCCAACCCGAGGCTATATAATGACACCACATCCCCCCCCAACTTGAGTTCTGTCCCCAGAGGTCCCTTCCCATCGCCACCTCAACTACCCTCACCCCGCTCCCCCCTACCCACTCCTCTTCCCACACTCCACCGACTCCCCTCCCACGCTCATCGCCGTCATGCTCCCCTGCAAATTCTGCGCCCGGAACGGGCACGTGTGCTTGATTGCTCCTGGTCAACGTGCCTGTGTCGCTTGCCGTTGCGGCCATTGCCTCTGCTCGCTTAGCGATGGCATGCCCCAAGCTCCCCCCAACTTCGGCTCCCGCCCTAGGCCGCGCAAAAGGGCTCGTCCCGACCCGTTCGTGGTTTCGGACAACGACACCATCTCGGAGGACTCGTGGACTCCGCCGGGCTCCCCTTCCCGCCGCCCTCCGCCGAGCGAGGTTTGCGACTCGGCTTCCCCCCTTTGCCGCACGGGACCGCCGCGGAAGGAGGATTTCTTGTCCGTTGACGACTATCGGAGGGCCCTACAATTCTGGTCGGACCGCGTTTGGATGAGGGAAGGCGCGAGGGACCCGCGACTCAATGAGATTCTCCGGCGTCGCGCTGCTGCAGCCCCAGTTCCCCCTCCGGCACCTACACCGGCTCCTCCCGCCCCGGCTCCACAAGGTACTCCACCGCCGCCCGCGTCACCAGCAGTCTCGGATGGGAGGCCCACTACCCCCGAGGTCCCTCCTCCGCCGTCCCCAATCATCGTTCCGTCATCGCCCCCAGATGGACCAAGCCCTCCGCGCGATGCCCCAGGGACCCCCTCCTCACCTCCTCGCTTGTTCGGATCAAGCCCCGTCCCAGCACCGGCACCGCCTTCCCTCAACTCCCCCAAGATCCCGGAGATCCCGGTTGTGATGGCACTCCCAGCGGCTGGCTTCAAGGCTTTTGCGGAACGGTCGACCGCAATGCTCCGCAACTTCCTGGCAACCCCCGGAGCCCAATCCTCAGAATCCCAGCGCAAGTTCTTGGCGTCTTACTGGGCCCTACTGGCATCATCAAGGGCGGACATGGAGGAAATGATGCAAATGGCTTAGACGCCCCCACCCCCTTCCTTCTCTCCTTTCCCGCCTACTTTTCTTGTCCTATTGTTGTACCGCGTTCTTTGGAGAAATACATATTGCTGCGCGAGGAAAAGAAAGGGCCGCGTCCGCGTGTCCGGGTGGAAAGTGAGTGAAAGACCAAGATCCGCGTCCGCGTGAGAAGTGAGTGTGAGTGAGGTTGAGGTTGAGATCCACGTCCGCGCGCTCCCTTTGTGAGAGACCGTAAGTGACCAGTCATTCCAAGAAAAGAGGTACCTGGACCGCCCCAGACGGACTGCCACACAGTTCCCCGTACCCGTACTACAAAACAAAACAAACACCGCGCCAACAGCGCGCGCTCACAACTGGGAGTATAAGGGAGAAGCGATGGGAACGAACATTCTGGGGTGTCTAGTTGTTCCGGCTGTGAACCGGCTAGAGCACCCCCTTACCAAGCTAAGCTTTAATCCGCGTCCATACCATCCCTGACCGTCGCGACCGTCCGTTGAAGAAAGAAACAGGAGAGAAACAGACAAACAAAGGAAAGAAAACAGCCAGAATCCAAAGGAGAGAAAGAAAATATCCTATATTTATTATTTCATTTTATTATTTTTTTTTTTTTTTTTTTTTTTTTTTTTTTTTTTTTTTTTTTTGCAGAGCTCTTTGTCCCACCATCCGTGCACTGGACTCGTCCTCGCGTTTGCGGGCCCAACACCACACCGCGCCCGCGTACCTGCAATAAATAAATCATAGCCAGTACCAATCCAAAGCCAAGCCCAAACCAAAACATAAGGAAACAAACATTCTGGGGTGTCTAGTTGTCCCGGCTGTGAACCGGCTAGAACACCCCCCTCACCAAATAAAGCTTAACCACCTAGCGCCCCCCCCAGCTTGACAGCTGTCCCCAGCCGTCTGCAACCTCCTACTTCTCCGGGGTCGCGCGTTGCGCGCCGCTACTTTGCTATCCAAACGATCCGCGTTGTCGCCCGACTCTGGGACCGCCTCGCCCCTGGGCCCCGAATCATCGCTTGCCGTCTCGTCGAAGGAAGTGGAACCGCGCGCGAAGAAGCGTTTCACGTGCGAAGCCGCGGCCTTCCACTTAAGCGGCGTCCCGTCAAATTCCTCAAGCCCGTAGCTCCGGCCCAAGAACTTAGAGGCCACGCGGTACAGCCCGTTCCACTGGTTGGTGAAAACCCGGCCCCACTGGGATTCCAGACTCCGATTATACAGCAGGACCAGGTCCCCCTTCCGCAGCGGATCCCAGAGCCGATGGGAACAGCACTCATCCCAATAGCGGACTGAAGCCGTCCGGGTTTTCTTCAACCGCTCCGCGGCCTTTCCCAAGGTCTCCTCACGCCTAAGGAGCTGTTCAGCCCGTGCCTCAATCAGATCCGCGGACATCTTAACCTTCCACCAATCCACGCCCAAGAACGTGTTCAGCTCGATGTCTACGGGAAGCACGGGCCGCTGCCCGTAGAGTAGCTTGTAAGGCGAATACCCCGTCGAGCGCTTCACGGAGATCCGATTGGCAAAAAGGACTGCGGGGAGTGCCACCTGCCACTTTTTGCCATCCTCACCGCACATTTTCACCAGGGCATCCTTGATTGGCTGATGCCCCCGCTTGATCATCCCCGCGCCCTCCGGGTAGTATTCCGTCACGCGGCCAAATTTCGCTCCACAACTCTGCACCAGCGTCATCAGGCGTCCCCGAAACTCCGCCCCTCCGTCGACGGTGACCAAGCGAAGCAACCCATAGCGCGCGAACCAGTCTTCTTCCAGAAACTGAGCCACCTTTTCCGCAGATAGCTTTGCTAGGGGCCTTGCTTCCACCCACCCAGACAGATCGTCGCGCGCAACCAGCAAATACGCAAACTTACCCGCCTTGATGTGGACCACGTCCAGCAAAACGCGCCCAAACAGCGCGTCCTTGCCCGTGGGGCAGCCGACCTCCTTGGGCAGACCCAAGCTCCGCCGTTGGCAGGCCTCGCACGACTTCACCCAGTCGCGCACCGCGCAAACAACCCCCGGCCACCAAAACCTCGCTTTCACCCTCCTCCGCGTCTCAACCTCACCCCGGTGACCAAGGTCGTGGTGCAGACTTCCTAGAATCACCTCCTGGTCGGCCCTAGAAGTTGCGACAACAAGAGGCACGGAACCGCTCCGCTGCCATAACTGACCGTCCTGTAAGTAGAAGTTCAGAACGTTACGCCTCACCCATCGGGCGACCGTTTCCGTCGTGCCCTTGGGGAACCGGAGATCCTGCAAATAAGAGCACAAGACCGCGTAACGTCCCGACTGACGCAATGGAAGACAAACCGCCGCCTCCGTCTTTCCTACCCAAACGACCGGAGCTTCCACGTCCAAGGGTTCTGCCCCCTCGTATGGGTCGTCCCGCGGGTACCGCGACAGCGCGTCCGGCATCGTGAACGCCTTTCCTGGGATGTGCACCATGTTAAAGGAGAATAACTGGAGAAACGCTACCCACCTGGTCATGGGCGCGTTCAGCAGCGTTGGTGAGTTAATCATTCGCGCCAAGGCCTCCGCGTCAACCAGGAGCTCGAAATGCACGCCCCACAAAAGGTGCTGCAACCGCCGTACGATCTTGGTGACACCGCACAGCTCCAGCTTCGGCTGCTAATACCAACTCTCTGTCGCGGTAAAGGTGACCAATTCGTAGAGCACCGGCCTATCTTTTCCGTCCTCCTCCTGTGTCAAGACCCCCCCGGCGCCGAACTCACTAGAGTCAACCACCAGGCGTATCCCTCCGGCGTTGTAATCGAGGTCCCGAAGGACAATGTCGCGCCCCACAATTTCCTTGAGCTTCGCGAAAGCGGCATTGCATCCCTCGGTCCACTTCCACTCCGCCCCCTTACGTATTATTTATTATTTATTATTTATTATTTATTATTTATTATTTACTATTTATTATTTATTATTTATTATTTATTATTTATTATTTATTATTTATTATTTATTATTTATTATTTATTATTTATTATTTATTATTTATTATTTATTATTTATTATTTATTATTTATTATTTATTATTTATTATTTATTATTTATTATTTATTATTTATTATTTATTATTTATTATTTATTATTTATTTTTTATTTTTTATTTTTTATTATTTATGATTTATGATTTATGATTTATTATTTATTATTTATTATTTATTATTTATTATTTATTATTTATTATTTATTATTTATTATTTATTATTTATTATTTATTATTTATTATTTATTATTTATTATTTATTATTTATTATTTATTATTTATTATTTATTATTTATTATTTATTATTTATTATTTATTATTTATTATTTATTATTTATTATTTATTATTTATTATTTATTATTTATTATTTATTATTTATTATTTATTATTTATTATTTATTATTTATTATTTATTATTTATTATTTATTATTTATTATTTATTATTTATTATTTATTATTTATTATTTATTATTTATTATTTATTATTTATTATTTATTATTTATTATTTATTATTTATTATTTATTATTTATTATTTATTATTTATTATTTATTATTTATTATTTATTATTTATTATTTATTATTTATTATTTATTATTTATTATTTATTATTTATTATTTATTATTTATTATTTATTATTTATTATTTATTATTTATTATTTATTATTTATTATTTATTATTTATTATTTATTATTTATTATTTATTATTTATTATTTATTATTTATTATTTATTATTTATTATTTATTATTTATTATTTATTATTTATTATTTATTATTTATTATTTATTATTTATTATTTATTATTTATTATTTATTATTTATTATTTATTATTTATTATTTATTATTTATTATTTATTATTTATTATTTATTATTTATTATTTATTATTTATTATTTATTATTTATTATTTATTATTTATTATTTATTATTTATTATTTATTATTTATTATTTATTATTTATTATTTATTATTTATTATTTATTATTTATTATTTATTATTTATTATTTATTATTTATTATTTATTATTTATTATTTATTATTTATTATTTATTATTTATTATTTATTATTTACTATTTATTATTTATTATTTATTATTTATTATTTATTATTTATGATTTATGATTTATTATTTATTATTTATTATTTATGATTTATAATTTATTATTTGTTATTTATGATTTATTATTTATTATTTATTATTTATTATTTATTATTTATTATTTATTATTTATTTATTATTTATTATTTATTATTTATTATTTATTATTTATTATTTATTATTTATTATTTATTATTTATTATTTATTATTTATTATTTATTATTTATTATTTATTATTTATTATTTATTATTTATTATTTATTATTTATTATTTATTATTTATTATTTATTATTTATTATTTATTATTTATTATTTATTATTTATTATTTATTATTTATTATTTATTATTTATTATTTATTATTTATTATTTATTATTTATTATTTATTATTTATTATTTATTATTTATTATTTATTATTTATTATTTATTATTTATTATTTATTATTTATTATTTATTATTTATTATTTATTATTTATTATTTATTATTTATTATTTATTATTTATTATTTATTATTTATTATTTATTATTTATTATTTATTATTTATTATTTATTATTTATTATTTATTATTTATTATTTATTATTTATTATTTATTATTTATTATTTATTATTTATTATTTATTATTTATTATTTATTATTTATTATTTATTATTTATTATTTATTATTTATTATTTATTATTTATTATTTATTATTTATTATTTATTATTTATTATTTATTATTTATTATTTATTATTTATTATTTATTATTTATTATTTATTATTTATTATTTATTATTTATTATTTATTATTTATTATTTATTATTTATTATTTATTATTTATTATTTATTATTTATTATTTATTATTTATTATTTATTATTTATTATTTATTATTTATTATTTATTATTTATTATTTATTATTTATTATTTATTATTTATTATTTATTATTTATTATTTATTATTTATTATTTATTATTTATTATTTATTATTTATTATTTATTATTTATTATTTATTATTTATTATTTATTATTTATTATTTATTATTTATTATTTATTATTTATTATTTATTATTTATTATTTATTATTTATTATTTATTATTTATTATTTATTATTTATTATTTATTATTTATTATTTATTATTTATTATTTATTATTTATTATTTATTATTTATTATTTATTATTTATTATTTATTATTTATTATTTATTATTTATTATTTATTATTTATTATTTATTATTTATTATTTATTATTTATTATTTATTATTTATTATTTATTATTTATTATTTATTATTTATTATTTATTATTTATTATTTATTATTTATTATTTATTATTTATTATTTATTATTTATTATTTATTATTTATTATTTATTATTTATTATTTATTATTTATTATTTATTATTTATTATTTATTATTTATTATTTATTATTTATTATTTATTATTTATTATTTATTATTTATTATTTATTATTTATTATTTATTATTTATTATTTATTATTTATTATTTATTATTTATTATTTATTATTTATTATTTATTATTTATTATTTATTATTTATTATTTATTATTTATTATTTATTATTTATTATTTATTATTTATTATTTATTATTTATTATTTATTATTTATTATTTATTATTTATTATTTATTATTTATTATTTATTATTTATTATTTATTATTTATTATTTATTATTTATTATTTATTATTTATTATTTATTATTTATTATTTATTATTTATTATTTATTATTTATTATTTATTATTTATTATTTATTATTTATTATTTATTATTTATTATTTATTATTTATTATTTATTATTTATTATTTATTATTTATTATTTATTATTTATTATTTATTATTTATTATTTATTATTTATTATTTATTATTTATTATTTATTATTTATTATTTATTATTTATTATTTATTATTTATTATTTATTATTTATTATTTATTATTTATTATTTATTATTTATTATTTATTATTTATTATTTATTATTTATTATTTATTATTTATTATTTATTATTTATTATTTATTATTTATTATTTATTATTTATTATTTATTATTTATTATTTATTATTTATTATTTATTATTTATTATTTATTATTTATTATTTATTATTTATTATTTATTATTTATTATTTATTATTTATTATTTATTATTTATTATTTATTATTTATTATTTATTATTTATTATTTATTATTTATTATTTATTATTTATTATTTATTATTTATTATTTATTATTTATTATTTATTATTTATTATTTATTATTTATTATTTATTATTTATTATTTATTATTTATTATTTATTATTTATTATTTATTATTTATTATTTATTATTTATTATTTATTATTTATTATTTATTATTTATTATTTATTATTTATTATTTATTATTTATTATTATTTATTATTTATTATTTATTATTTATTATTTATTATTTATTATTTATTATTTATTATTTATTATTTATTATTTATTATTTATTATTTATTATTTATTATTTATTATTTATTATTTATTATTTATTATTTATTATTTATTATTTATTATTTATTATTTATTATTTATTATTTATTATTTATTATTTATTATTTATTATTTATTATTTATTATTTATTATTATTTATTATTTATTATTTATTATTTATTATTTATTATTTATTATTTATTATTTATTATTTATTATTTATTATTTATTATTTATTATTTATTATTTATTATTTATTATTTATTATTTATTATTTATTATTTATTATTTATTATTTATTATTTATTATTTATTATTTATTATTTATTATTTATTATTTATTATTTATTATTTATTATTTATTATTTATTATTTATTATTTATTATTTATTATTTATTATTTATTATTTATTATTTATTATTTATTATTTATTATTTATTATTTATTATTTATTATTTATTATTTATTATTTATTATTTATTATTTATTATTTATTATTTATTATTTATTATTTATTATTTATTATTTATTATTTATTATTTATTATTTATTATTTATTATTTATTATTTATTATTTATTATTTATTATTTATTATTTATTATTTATTATTTATTATTTATTATTTATTATTTATTATTTATTATTTATTATTTATTATTTATTATTTATTATTTATTATTTATTATTTATTATTTATTATTTATTATTTATTATTTATTATTTATTATTTATTATTTATTATTTATTATTTATTATTTATTATTTATTATTTATTATTTATTATTTATTATTTATTATTTATTATTTATTATTTATTATTTATTATTTATTATTTACTATTTATTATTTATTATTTATTATTTATTATTTATTATTTATTATTTATTATTTATTATTATTATTTATTATTTATTATTTATTATTTATTATTTATTATTTATTATTTATTATTTATTATTTATTATTTATTATTTATTATTTATTATTTATTATTTATTATTTATTATTTATTATTTATTATTTATTATTTATTATTTATTATTTATTATTTATCATTTATCATTTATTATTTATTATTTATTATTTATTATTTATTATTTATTATTTATTATTTATTATTTATTATTTATTATTTATTATTTATTATTTATTATTTATTATTTATTATTTATTATTTATTATTTATTATTTATTATTTATTATTTATTATTTATTATTTATTATTTATTATCTATTACTTATCATTTATCATTTATTATTTATTCTTTATAATTTATAATTTATAATTTATTATTCATTATTTATTATTTAGTGGAGGCTACACAATTTGATTTCAGTTGTTTAGCGTGCCATACAACTCAAATGGGATGTGTAGCATGCCACACAGCCCATTTGACTCGTGCAGCATGCCAGACAGTGTGGTGACCAAATCTGGAGACCTTGGGCCAGTGTGGGAAATTTTAGAATTTTTTTATGATTTTTTTAACTATCTTTCATCATCAATTAAATAAAAAAGAAATTCCAGAACAATGCCCTTCTTCACTTCCTAGCCTTCGAGCTCTTCCTTCTCCTAGTTGCCTAGGACAGGCCATGGGGTGCTCAAGCTCCCAGGCTGTGTGTTCAAATCCCCCCTCTCTGATGGTACCCTTTGCCTTTTGGGTCAAGGATTGGTTGCCAGTGACTTTGCTTGCTTCATCCAAGCTCATCATTACCGCACCCCTCATCATTGCCATTTGGATTTTCCAAAGTTGATTTGTTCACCTCAACCAAGAATTGGCGACCAATCAAATCCAACTGATTGGTTGATGATCATCATTCCATCCATCCTCCATCCCTCCTCCCCCTCAGATCCATCCTCCGCCTTGGCTCATCATCAACCAATACTCCAACCAATCCCTTTGCCCCAATCCTCCGCAAGGTGCAAGCTGGATGATCCACATTCACCACTTCATCCGGACCGTCCAAAGACAATCGGAACTGCAACTGACCTATCATTAATGACCAATCCGCAAGTGATTAGTTGCACTTATCAATCAACTGATCACCCTGGATCACCTCAATGTTTCAAGGAAAATTGACCATTGACCAATCACTTGCGGACGCTCTTCCTCATCTTGCCATGACCCCAACGGCTCCTCAAGCCCCCTCACCCATCCAATCCCCGCCAATCCACCAACTTGCTCCCATCCTTTGATTTCAACCCTGATTGAGCTATCAACAAGGATGACCAATCCATAAAAGGCAATTGGTCAACCCTTTATCAATCAACCAATCCCCCCAATTGCCTTTGGACCACTCCTCAATGGCAACCTTGTTGCATTTCCATCCCGCACCGCCAAATTGCGCAGCTGAACCTCCTCCGGCCGCAAGCTTGGTCTCACGCGGCAATCCTCACCTGTCCTTCATCAACAGCCGGGGTCAACTCTGACCTCTGGCTGGCCTTTGTTTTGTTGCTGTTTTTTCATCCTCATTACCTATTTATTTTTCTGTGGGTTCATTTTTTTTATGAAACATCCTGGTTGTGTTCATTTCATCATCACTTGTTTTTTTTTCTGGACCTGATCATTTTTCTGAAAAAAAAAACTTTTTTTCCGCTCTATTTGTAGTATATCTTGTAAATAGTAAAACAGGGCCTCCTGCCCATAAAAGTAGGGGCTCTCCCCTACCTTTTTCTAAATATCAATGGGAGTGTGTGCATATGCCCCCCAGTTATTATCTGAAATCTGATCCATCCTTATCCTGGGTATATCTATGATTTCCCTTTGATCCATTGATCCTGAGTTTTTTGCCCCCCCCGGAGGCCTGATCCTTATCACCAACCAATAGCCTTGCTGGTTGAAGAGAATTCTGTCTGTTGGAATTCTTGAGTGTGTTACACCACTCTTTGATCCCTTCCTCTGACCATACTGGTCTTGATCCTTCCTTGATCATCTTTATGGAGACAATCAAAATTGATTGAAGAGGTTTTATTAAGCTTAGAACCTGGAGTGTTATACCTCCTTTTATTTTTTTCAAAGTTGCATTCTGCCAGCCTAATCTTGAGTTCCTGAAGATGTGTTGAGGTTATCCCTGTTCAAATCAGTTCCTGTTTGCTTTTAGAGCTTCTCCAAACATTTTGCTTTGTCTTGTAAGGCCACCCTCAGCTATCTGGTACCCTTCAAGCCCTTGATTGCAGAGATTTGGCAGGGTTCATTGTGAACCTGGAGGTTGGTTGGGGTTTTACTTGATCATCCCCCATCTTCTGCTGAAAACCAGAGTTATTAGTTTGTGGGAATTGTTTACATACAACAGCTTTTTCTTTTGAACTGTAAACAAAATTTAACTTCTTTTGTTCAAATATCTCTCACATAATCTTACCTCAGATAGTGCTGTTCCATTGCTACTGACTATTATCAAAATTTATTCTTTACTAGTTGATTCCTCACTCAAAAAGTTCTGGACCTTGATCTTGGTTACATGTAAATATTTTTGTAACACTCAGGAGGGCAGCCTAAACAGCACCTTTCCCCTCCACAGAACTGCCACAGCCTAGCACCTTTTGGAGTCTTACAAAGACTCATTTGAGTTGTGTAGCATTCAGCACAGCTCATTTGAGTTGTGTAGGGTGCCACACGGCCCATTGAGCTGTGTACACAACTCAAAGAGCCGTGTACAGAGTTGTGTACATGGCTCAATGAGCCTTGAATTTAACATTTCCCTTTGTGACAGTTAGGTTCCATGGCTGAGCGGTCCCGCAGGAGTGGGACTAGGAAAGAGTTGGACTGATCAAGGATTTACTTTCAGCAAGCTTCTGTGTTCAGGTGAGAGATTGCAAGATGGCCAAAGTCAGATTTTTCACAGAGGGTCTTATGGCTGGTTTTGTCAATGATTCATCCAGAATCTTTTTGGAATTCACAAGGTTGGTGACAAGCAACTTTGAGGAATTTTGCTTGAAAATACATTTGATTTGAATTTTGTCGTGCTTGAGTGTCATCAGGGCCAAATTGGGGTCTCTGGCTGGCCAGTGACTTCATGTCACCATCCAGTCCCGTTTCCTGGCCCATTTAGTCCCTTCAGAGGGAACCTCTATTCACCAATAAATATTCTTTTGTTCAACTCATTTTAAATCAAAAATAAAATATGATTCCTATTATATTCTTCATGGTGGAAAATAAATTTCACTTTTAATTCCCCAATGAAAAAATCTGAACTCACTTGGATGTCCATGTTGATTCAACTGGAACTCACTTGAATTTTTCCATAAAATACAAATTTGCAGTGAAGATTGTGTATTTTGATATCCCAGCTCAAATTTTCGTGATGAATGTTTTATTCAATTGCCAGTTGCATTCTGATGAATTTCAGCATTTATAAAACAAGTGATATTTTCCAGTTCATTTCACATTTATTTTTTTTGGAATTACCAAGTCTGTATCACAATTTGAACCATGGTTTTTCCAGCCTTTCAACTGGGTTTGAAATCTGGTTCCATTTCTAAAAAAAAGGTTATTCTTCATGACACTTTTGTTGATGGAAACTGGCACTTGGTCTCCAAATTTTCATTTGGGTTTGTGGGTAACATGCCAATTTTCATTCTGCTCAGAAACTATGATCAGAAATTGTGGGAATAATTTAAAATCTAACATGATAAAATAAATGGAGTATCATGTTTTCATATTGTATGTTATCTGTAATGATGGGGAAAAGGCTAATGCAGTCAGTGGGAATCCCACCCACATTGATGCACAATATTGCATGTGGCTTGCTCTAACCATTGAGGTACAACTCCTTGGAGTAAGGTGTACATCACAACACCATGGAATTGAATTTGAAAGCTCAAAAATTTAAATGCATCTTTAGAGAATGTACCACTTTCTTGATAAGTCCACTTGAGACATGGAATTATTGAGGATTTATCCAATCAAGCCACCATTTTCTGCTCAATAGGGCTTGAAATACATTCTTCCCAATTTGTTTGATTTTTTTTCTTCTCTTTTTGAACTCAAAATGATCCCATTACTGTTTTTTTCCATTTTTGGGGCAGTCCCAACTGTTATTGAGCAGGGGTTCATGGAAGCAACAAATGTGGGTCCAGCTCCCTAACAGCTGGATAACTGTTGTGTGGGCCTGATTTATTGCAACAAGGAAGCAAAATAAAGTTTTGACAGTTATCCAATCTGCATGCCTCAAAAACTTGTCAAATTTTTCAAGACAGTGGTAGATACTCTTGGGCATTGACAAGAACATGCCAAAAAGTTTGTGATGTACAACTTGCACTTAGAAGTCTAGCTCAACAGTTATAGAAACCCACATGCAATGGGTCAATGTTGGTTCAACTCCCAGAAACTTTGTTATGCTTTTTCCCAATTCATTACAAACAATGCAGTGCAGGTTTTTCTGAAAGGTTTTTCACAATATAAATCACATGCATTGGCTTTGAAGTAATAATTGATATTTAGAACAAGCATCATATGCCAATTTTTGAATTTTGCACATTGATGTTTATGAGTGCGCTTGTATTTGTACTGATTGTTTCACAATGAACCTGCTCAGGCATCAGGGGAAACAGGCACTGATGCACTTTTGTTCATTTCCATTGAGAAAAATCAGCATTGGGACTTGAAAAATGTTTATTTGACTATTTGGTATTGATTTGTGACAAATCATGCATTTCAGATTGGCTCCAATCACCAAGAATGGCATTGCTTCTTAATTGATCTTCAATCAAAAAAATGTAGCTTTAAGGCTTTCCAAAATATAAATAGGTTCATCTTTGGTTGTTTGACATCCTCTGTATCCTCCTCTCATCACTTTCAAACCATTGACAACAAAATTTTTACTATTGGAGATCTATTCTCATCTCATGTCCAAAAGTCCAGTTGATTTTGAGTTTCTTTGTGGTATTGAAAATCACTTTTGTAAAACTTAGGCGCTTTGAATTGTTCAAAGTTAACTCAAGCTTTGGAAAGTTAATCTGTGTGTCAATTACAGCACATGGGGTCCAGATCTAAAAGATTAATGCTTTATTGAATTTATAGATAACCCAGTTACGAATCAATATACAGAGTCTTTGCCAATGAGTTCATTGGAAAAGAGTATTTATAAAGCTGATAGGACAAGGGGGGAGTTCAAATTTTCACAGGTTGAAAATGGCATGAATTAATCACAGAAAACCTTTGAAAATTTTATTGGTACATGTTCTGTCCCAATTTCGGCCTCACAGGAAAAAAAATTCAACTTGGTTGAGTTCTTCAAAAAAGAGCCTACCCAAGGCAGAAAATGTTTATCCAACAAGTTTTATGTTCTCCCATTTATGTGAGAGATGTTTGTGGGATTATTTAATAATGCAATCTTGCTCTAGTCCGCACTCCAAGGTCCCCAGTGGCTCCTAAAAGATTTGAGAAACTAGAGTTGAATTACGACCAACAGAGGGTCTGATGGAGTTGAGTCAGAAACAGGTTTGAGACAAACAAAATAAAACAAAAAGAAAGGAGGATGACTGAGTTGATAGATATGAGAGGAAACCAACAGGACCGGCAGAGACGCCTAGAGGAACGGCAGATGTTGTATTACTTGACTGGATGATTGCGGGAAAGACTGAGAGAGTTGAGGTTGAGAGGCTGATGGACAAATCAGAGTTATGTTGCAAGGACAATGAAGGAGCAGCTCTCACCAGTCAGAATTGAGATTGAGGAGGGGTCTGGATGAGTTGACTGAGGCTGAGTCGTCGGTGGTCTTGATTTGAGAAGCGTAGGTTCAATGGCTGTCGAAGTTGAGGCTTGAGGCAGACAGGTTTGATGGTGAGGAGTGAGAAATGAGAGTGATAAATAGAAGGAGACAAAAAGAGACCAGAAAAGGAAGAGAAGAAAAAGAATCAAATAGAACAAAGGCCCAAAGCTGAGGTAGTGACAATGAGGAAAGAAGAGCGGGTCCCCAATTTTGAGTTGTAGGGCATGAGCTCCGCGGCTCTCTCTGAGGTGCCACAGATTATGTAAGCTGAAGGTTGAACGCAGGAAAAGAGAGCAGGGTCAGTACTTCAACACTCCCCATGACTGGAGAGAGTTTGAGTAGGTTCAATCTTTGAGTTTGAATTTGGGGTCAAGGATCCTTACAAAGGCCTGGATGGGGGGCTTTGCCACTGCTTTGGTCAGAGGGTTGGCCAACATGCGGTCCATGGTTATGAGTTTGACTTTCAGATTGCCCAGAGCAAGTTCCTCCCGCAAGCCTTTTGTCTTGAGGTCCATATGCCTTGTCTTGGCATTGGAACCAAAACGCTTGAGCTTGTCCTTGAGGCCCTTGTTATCAATGAGGTGAGTCGTGAAGGGGATGGAAACATTGAAAACCTCTCCCAGAAGGTGCTTGAGCCATCTTCCTTCCAGGAAGGAATCCAGAAGGGGTTTGAGTTCAGCTTTGGTTGAGGAGTAGGTGATGTTGCGTTGTTTGAAACTTTCCGAGGATATGACTGATCTAAATGAGAATCCTAAGTACCCGGATTGGGACTTCCTTGATTTTGGATCCTCACCCCAGGACAAGTTGCTGTAGAAAATCAGAGGTTCAGCAGATCCATCGTAAGTTAGGGTGAGTTTCACGTCTCTGGTGGCCTTCAGGTATTGCCAGGTTCTTTTGAGCTCCTTCCAGTGAGTTAAGCCGGGTTTGTTCTGAAACCTGGCGAGGCTTGAGACCAAAAAGCTGATGTCCGGGCGAGTCCGAGAAGCTATGTAGTTCAGGAGACCCACCCCTGAGCGGTAGTTGATGTTGAGACGTTTGAAGTCTTCAAAATCTTCGTCCAAAGCTTCTGTGAGTTGGAGGTGAGGAGTTAGAGGAGTTTGGACTCCTTTCGCGTCTGCTAGTCCAAGTTCTTCCAAGCCATGCGCTATGTGCTTTGGTTGGCTGAGCAGGATTGAGTTGCCGGTTCAATCAAATTTCATTCCCAGAATCGTGTTGGGGGCGTGGCACTGAGAGTTTTTGAATTTGTCATTGAATTTGCCTTCAAAGTCGAAACCGTTTCCCACCAGGATGAGATTGTCGACGTGGAAAAATATAAAAGACTTCCCGTCTGTTGATTTATAGAGACACGGGTCACTGTTGGATTCCACAAATCCTGTGGATTAGATCCAACTCGTGAGGGTTTGGTACCAGTTCTTTGGGGCTTGTTTCAGTCCGTAGAGACTCTTCTTGAGTTTAAGGTACTTGCTCTGTCAAGACAAACCATCCGTAGTATTGATAATTACTTCCTTGTTGATGGGAGCATGAAGGAAGGCAGCCTTGACATCAAATTGCTTCATTTTGAGGTTGTCTCTTAGAGCGAGTTGGAGGATAACTTTGAGGGATGAAATTTTTCCTGTGGGTGCAAATGTTTCTCCAAAGTTGAGCCCATGGATTTGATTGTAGCCCTTCACACACACTCTGGCCTTGAAGATGAGGGCTTTGTTGTGACAATTATACTTGATTTTGAAGACCCAAGTGGTTTTGAGAGGATTGATTGGATTGGGTCCGTCATACTCTTCCCACACCTCCAAATACTTGCATTGATCCAGCTGTTTTCCTATTTCCTGTTTTCATTTCTCTGCTTCTTCACACGTGATGGCTTTGAGATACGTTTTGGGTTCAAAATAGTGGTGAAACCCGTAGCGTTGAGGGGGCTTGAGATTTGCACAATTTCGCAGAATTCAAGGAGGAGCAGGATGGGTTGGAGGTGGTTCTGGGACAGGACTAGGTTGTGGTGACTGGGCTTCAGACGGAATATTTGAGGCCTCTGAGTCGCTGGTTTCTGGAGAATTTGAGTCGGACGAGTCCAATTGAGTTTCCCGCTTCTCTTGGTACTGGATGAAGTTCCTATTGGGAGGAGGCGCCGAGGAGGAGGCCTCTTCCTCTGCTGCAGAAAGGTGAATGTTCAGGACATCCGGATCGTTGTTGATTTCAAATACATCAACATAGAAGTCCAAGTCTGGAGTTGACTCATGGCAATTTCCGGATGATTCGTTGAATTTCACATGTTTGCTTGAGATGATTTACCCATTGGGGCAGAGGATTCTGTAGGAGCAAAATTCTGGGTTGTAAACGATGAGTCTTCCTTCCAGAACCTTAGGATGGAATTTCTTTCCCTTGATTCTGAGATGGTTGAGGTAGATAACTGGGATTCCCAGAGGTTTGAAGTAGGAGAGAAGAAGTGAACTGCCGTGCATGATTTCCCAAGGCAATTGGCAACAGCCCTTGCGGGGAATCTGATTCAGAACAAGGCAGCATGCTTTGAGTATCTCCAACCAGTACCTCTTGGGTAGGTTGGAGGAGCTGAGGGAAGTACGCACACTTTTGACAATTGTCCTATTGGCTTTTTCAGCCCTGCCGTTGTGTTCGGGATGATAGGGTTCAGAGAATAGCTGCTTGCAAGAAATCTCTTTGAGGAAGCTGGAGAGCCTGTTGTTGACAAATTTGGATCCTCCGTTGGAGAAGACTTTGCAAGGAAAGCATCCCAATTTAGATTTCTGTCATTTGATGATTTCTATGAGAGTATTTGGAGTGTCTTCTTTGCTGAAGAGGGGAATGCCACTCAAGTAGCCCAAGAAGTTGTCCACAATCGTTAGGATGTATTTCTCTTGCCAATGCGACTTGGGTTTGATGAGTCCAACAAGATCAAGATGCAGTTGTTTGAAGGGTTTAGTCGCAAGAGTGGCCTGTGTCTTGAACGGAGACTTGGTAATTTTGCCAAGGGCGCAGTCCTTGCAGAAGAAATCTTCCTTGTTGAGCTTGAGATCTGGAATCTCTTTGAGTCTCCCAATGGAAGTGTGGCCAAGAGAGAGATGAAGGTCCCGGGTTGAAGTGGCGGAGTTTTTTGAGGTGGACAGGTAACAGTTGTTCAGTCTGGAGCTCTTGGGATTGTTGACCACAAACAGATTCTTGATGATTCTGCCTTCCAGAAGGCACTGATTGTTGCAGATAAGTTGGAACTGTCTCTTTGAGGATTTCAGAGAGCAGCCTTTGGCAATCAGTTTGCCAGGGCTTATCAGGTTGACCACCAAGTCGGGGACAAAGAGGCAATTACTGAGAACAATGGTTTGGTGTTTCCAGATTAGCTTTACGGTTCCTGTGCCTTTGATGGGAAGGTTGGCACCGTCTTTGCCTGTCAAGATGTGCTCTCCATCATTGGATTTGATCAGCTCAGAGAAGAATCTCTTGTCGTTGAATAAATGCGCCTATGCGCCACTGTCCATTAGTATGTTCTGGCTTGATGTTATTTTTGATTCAATCGAGTTGGTGACAAACGCGTGGTAGTGAGCTGACTCGGATTTGGTCTTCTGCTTTTCTCTCCATTTGGCTTGATTTTCCCTCCACCATTCCAGAGCCTTCTCTGGATGAAGGTGGAAGCACTCACCTTCTGGATGATTTTTATCTTGTTTGGGATTGTGATAGCCTTCCACACAGCAACTGTTTGACTGGGGTTTGAATCTGTTCTTTCCAGACATGAGAGCAGTCTTGGGAGCTGAGATGATTTTGTCGGAGGACTCTGCCTTCACTTAATTGTTGTACTGAATAAGGTGATTACAGACAAAGTCAACTCCTATAGTTTTGTCTGAGTGCATGAGTTGCTGCTTGAGGTTGTGAAGAGAGACAGGGAATTTGAAGAGAATGAGATAAGCCAGGATGTCTTGAGGAAGATCAATGCCAATATGGTTCATTTTCTTGATTGAGGTTTTGATTTTTGTGACAAAGTGTGTGATATCTTCTTCCTTGAATGAGACGTGGAGAAAGTCATTGAAGATTCAAGCGCGATTAGAGGCTTCTGACAAGGAGTATCTTTCCTTGATTGCCTGCCAGATGGCTTTGGCTGAATTGATGTTGGTGGCCGTGACAATGTTGCTGTGAGTCACCGAGTCGACCTTGGAGATAAGGAGGAGTTGAATTTCATTGTTGTCCAGGGAGGATAGTTGATCAGAGTTGGATTCGAGGGTGGTCAGTACTCCTCTGAGTCAGAGAAGTCCATTCATCTTATTGCGCCAGATGCCCTGGTTGTCCTGTGAGAGCAGGGGGATTGTTTCCAGCGCAGTTTTGAGCATAGCCTGTCGGAATCCATCTCCGGAGAAGTTGCTGGAAGATTCCGCCATTGTGAGAGCCTCTGTTGGTCGTCGTGGTGAGCCCTTTGGCTTTTAACCGTGAAAGATTTAAGAAACTAGAGTTGAATTACAACCAACAGAGGGTCTGATGGAGTTGAGTCAGAAACAGGTTTGAGAAAAAGAAAATACAATGAAAAGAAAGGAGGATGACTGAGTTAATAGATATGAGAGGAAACCAACAGGACCGGCAGAGACACCTAGAGGAACGGCAGATGTTGTATTACTTGACTTGATGATTGCGGGCAAGACTGAGAGAGTTGAGGTCAAGAGGCTGATGGACAAATCAGAGTGATGTTGCAAGGAAAATGAAGAAGCAGCTCTCACCAGTCAGAATAGAGATTGAGGAGGGGTCTGGATGAGTTGACTGAGGCCAAGTCTTTGGTGGTCTTGATTTGAGAAGCGTAGGTTTGATGGCTGTCAAAGTTGAGGCTTGAGGCAGACAGGTTTGACGGTGAGGAGTGAGAAATGAGAGTGATAAATAGAAGGAGACAAAAAGAGACCAGAAAAGGAAGAGAAGAAAAAGAATCAAAGAGAAAAAAGGCCCAAAGCTGAGGTAGTGACGATGAGGAAAGAAGAGCGGGTACCCAATTGTGAGTTGTAGGGCATGAGCTCTGTGGCTCTCTCTGAGGTGCCACGGATTATGTAAGCTGAAGGTTGAACGCGGGAAAAGAGAGCAGGGTCAGTACTTCAACAGCTCCATCTGGAAGTCAAGGTAGGAATTCATAAATGTTTGCCAAAATACCTCCTTGTAAATCTATCACATTCCACTTTTTAGGAAAAGTGACTACTTCTGAATGGGAAAGTAAAAATGCACAAAGACAAGCTGAAGCAGAAGCAAGGAGAGAAAAATGAATATTCCAACGCAGAAAGGACAAAGAGGTTACTGGCATGTCTATCTCCTCAACAAATCAAATGTAATCACATGGTGCAGATGCAAATAGGTTGGAAGCCTCAGGAGTGACCTCTGTGGGCATTGCCTTGGAACAAAATTTGGATATGGAAGATGAACGTTGGTGTATCTAAATGTGCTTGAATCAAACAAAATGACTGATAATTGGTTAAAATTCCTTTGAAAAGAGAGACTAGCAAACCTGCTTGAATCAAGAAGAGAGACTAGCAATACTTGTGAGTGAAGCAGGAAAATGTTCTTAGAATCCTTCACATTTACAAAATAATTTTTTATAGTGGCTTCATCTGAATTTTCCACATCTGAGGCATTGACAAAAACCATACCAACAACAATTTCAACAGGTATGTGGAAATTATTTGTGACTTCTAACCTTTGGCAGGCATTTTGATTTGACTTATTCAAATTTTCAAATGAGGCATGGAAGAAAACCCAATGCAATGTTCCAAAACACTATCAGGGGCTAAAAAGAAAAAACATGACACACTTGAAGCTGCTGGTTCAATTGGAGAATAAAGCTTGGGGAGACAATCTGTGGATGTTCTCATGACACAGATTCTAGGTGGGAATATTGATTTAATAGGCTTGTTTGATCTCAAACATTGAGTTGAAATAATAAAGAACTGAAAATTTCATTGCACAGCTCAAAACACACTCTTGCCATCCGGTGGTGACACAGATTATAAGTTATTTCAGAAATGTGACACACTTAAGGAATTTAATTGGAAATTCTTTTTAACCTTAAATATAGGGTGAGGCCCTGAGAGTCAAATTTCTGGGAAAAAAAAAGGATAAGTCTGATAAGAGATCAACCAGCTCAATTGTGGAGAGATCATTAAGGCCCCCGGTTGCTGAATTGCATGATAGCAGCCCTAGTGAATCTATTTCCAGCAATGTTCCTGATATGCTAATCTCAAACGTTTTAGGAAATGTCCCTGGTGTTTGGGAGAGTTCTGGTTTTGTTTGGAGAGATTCATCCTGGGGAAGTGAGTCGGAAGAATCAATCTGGCTGCAACTGTTCCAACAAGTGCAGGAAAATTGGGATTTTTGGCATGGCAGATTGAATTCCCAGGGTGAGTAACGTGTTATTTTGAAAATTATGTGTATGGGCACAATGGCATATTTATGACCAATTTAGAACACTCAAGTTATTCACAACAATCACACAATATCTGATATAATCAAAAATCTGACAGTGGAAAAGGATTTGAGACAAGTAACCTGATACTTTGTGATAGAGAAGGTTGGGAACCAATTGATGACAACACAGAAAATTTTGAAAGTATGTGATGAATTGATATGATTCCTGGCAACATTAATAGTGATTTATTTTTAAATCCATACCTAAGTGATAAGCCCAAAATCAGACAAAATGAGAAACAGTTCAAATGTGCATGATGGTGCTTCTAAATCACAGGAAGATTCAAGGCATATGTCTGGAGAACTGGGAAATATGAAAGAGTTTGAGAGTGGGGATCAATGTGGATTGGATGGTACAAATTCTAGCAGGAAGATTCAAGGGATATGTCTGGAGAACTGGGAAATATGGAAGATTTTGAGAGTGGGGATCAATGTGAATTGGATGGTACAAATTCTAGCTTTGCATTAATAATTTTGACAGAAAGCCCCGTGGTGATCAAAATTTATTTTAGGATGTGAGAACCAGAAAAGCCAGAGAAATTACACACTGGGAAAAAAATCCCATCAACCAGAGAATTAGAAGATGGGAGGTAAATTACCTCCTTAGTCAATGCACTACTGGCTGCTGACAAAATCATCTCAAGTTTCTGCTGGGGAGATATTGAAGAGAATGTCTATGCGGCTTCAAGATCTTGATAGATACATTCAAATGGGAATTTTGATAAAAGGAAAAAGTTTGATTTGAAATATAGAAAGAGGAAAACAACCTAATTGGTAGCATGGTTCATTTTTTTAGGGGGAAGCAGCAATCAGCCCTCAAGGAGTAAGAAAAATAATGTTGGCCACCATTGGAGGATCTCAGCACCTCCTAGAATAAATCCTCCTGTACAATTGGGATCTCAATTGAGAACCAAGAGACTTGCAGAAGATTCATTTAAAAGTTGATGTAAGAATGTTTTGACCCAGGGAAATGATGGTAAATATTCATAAAATGAGGTTCTTCAAAGAATCAACAATTAAAATCTTTGTCAGCCATCTGGATGCCAATACCCTTGCTATCCTTTAGCTACCAGAGGTGATAGAATAAATAATAAATATATTATTTAATAAATGCAGCAAAAATATGTAAAATATTTGGATTAAGGTTATTGCAAGGTTAATTGGTTTGGCTATGGTTTATTGTTATAAATCAATATAGATAAATTGATTATTAAATATTTTTATTGAGGGGCCACAATTATATTGAGGATCTTTAACACCTCTCTTCAGGGATTTCAGTATGAAAACATGTAGTCCTGGTTACTTTGGGCTCTTTAGTTTAAAGGATATTTTACCCAAAGATAATATGTATATAAAATACACAGTGGAGTGGAAGGGCCTTGTAACCAAGCTTCCACGACAGAGAAAGGATAATAAAACTCACTGGTATATTATTAAATCCTTAGGGTATCTGTTTGGGACGTGAACTGATGGGTTAAACCTGTATACTGGGGTTATAAGGTTGTTCAGCAGTTTTAATTGATAAAAAGAGGTTGAGGACAGATATTATTGATCAGACTAAGCCATTAATCACTTACTTATCTCTTGTAAGTACTTAACTAACTTGGCACGGTGTCCAGATATAAGTATAACTGGGTCTCTGCCCATCAATATCCTCAAAAGAGCTCTTTATTTATGGCTTTTTGAGTCCCAATATTATTGTTCTGAGGGGTACAGGGGCTCAAAGGGACAGACAATAAGGCTAGCAGGGTAACCAGTGGTAGCCTTTCACGTTTTTTTTATTCTGTACCACAGGTAGAATCTAATTACTCAGGGTATGGAATAATTCTACTTTAAAATTGATATTAGGACGTGTAAATAACACTAATCTGTCCTATTTATGTATTATTTAATTAATTATCCTTAGTAAAGGTTCCCATTAAGTTAATAATTATTTTAATAGATAGTTCTACGGAAATCCTGATTTCAGGTGAGTTCTCATTATATATTAAATAACTGGAGTAAAGTTATGATATTGATTTTACTCCTTATTTTGGAGTTTCAGTTGATTTACTAACATAATTACTTAAAAATATACGTCATGGGAATTCATGTGATATTTTTAAATCATTAATTTTTTTAATATTTCACGGAGATATGGGTGTCTAGAAATTCTCATAAAAGTATATTAAAGTATTTTAATATATTTTTAGAAGTTGTCATTGTCTTATTGTCAACATTCTTGGTACTTTGAATTTTATTTAATAAAAAATACGTATAAGGGTTATTTAAGTATTTTAATATAACATTATGTACTTTTAGACTATCTACTATCCACAGGAACATTCATTACATATTTAGGATGTTCCCGTGTGGGTTGTATCATTTTTACGCGGTACCACAGTTTCTCATGCCGCCTGTCACTTTGTCAACCTGTAGTCCCGTGGCTGCGTACTTGTCAGAGGCCCGGGGCTGCGTACACAACCTTGACGGAGTGACAGGGCTGTATCTCAGCCGCGCGGGGGTGCATTGGCTGCCGCGGCTGCAAGTGGGAATTGTGAAAAAACAAATTTCCTTCCTTAACTCCTAAAATAGACACAACACCTCAATTCTGACTAAATTTTAGGTCTGAAACCTATACGTGACAATACGTGTGAAATATTTAATTGGCCAAAAAGCTCAATATTGGAACCATGATATTTTGGTCTTTCTTTTCCTTAATTATTTTAAAATATAAGGAGTTGGATTTCAAGGGTGGGGTCATTGAGTGACCCTAATAATTTTGGGTGGAGAATCCATTTCTTTAATAATATTTATGTTTTCCCTACTCCTTCTTAGGTTAATTTTATTATTATTATTTTTATGTTATTTTTGTTACTTTTGAAGCTTGCTCTGCAAAAGTAGCAAGCTGAAAATCTTTGGGATATTTTGAATTAGATGCTTTCCTCAGGATTCTCAATAAAGGCCGTTTTGAATATCTGGAAGAGAGTGGAGAAGGTATTTTTTCCCCTGAAATTTCACATGGGATAAGCTAGACCAGAATGAATCTAATCCATAGCCTGTTTTTTAGAAGAAGAATTATCATCTCCTATTCCAAGGATGGACAAAGGCAAGCAAAGGGAAATTAGGACAGGTGAGGATTTTCAATGTTCAAGCATTTGTTCAAGAGCTAAGCATTAGGATCAAACACAGATATATCTGTGGAAGTTGCGCAATTACATTCCATATTCTTGTCGGTGCATTAGCAGAGGGTTCAAGCCAGAGGAGAGTAATACGGGCTCAAGGTCCCAGAGGTAAGAAAATAATCACAAGAAGAAATATTATCCAATTATTTAATTAATTTTGAATTGGTAAATAGATGTGGCCTCACTTGAGGAAAAAATTTCCAGGGATCAAGAAGCTTCAGTCCATATCAAAATCCCAGGCAGAATTCAATCACCAATTGCAGGAAGAGAACACCAAGAAGTGCCATTTACTACCAGTGCAAGTGAACAATTCCCGGCAGATAATCCTCAGCGTATATTCACAGGAAGAGCCTCTGAATGGAAAATCATACCTTTACCCACCCCACGTGCTGCTGGAGCTGTGATGTTGCAAGATCCTCCTCATGCAAATGAGACCCATAATTCAAACTTTGCAACACAAGCACCAGGAGAAGAAATGCCTTCCGAACAAAATAAATGTGAGCTATTGGTTTCAAAAGAATCTTCAGCATTATTTCACTTTCTAATTATTATTTTGGCTTTTAGCACAATCAATGAAAAACATTCAAATTAAAGATTAACATTCATCTGATGATCAGGGCGATTTTTTTTGTAGTGTACGCCTGGTCGTTGGAAAAAACAATTGAATGTGATTTAATAAATTTGAGTGGATCCAGTAGAAGTTGAGTATTTTTCTGCAGACTCTAGAGCATGTCAAAATCAAGGAATTTTTAGGAAAGAAGCCCAATCAGCCAAATTTCAAACCCAAAAAGAGAGGATGAAGGAACTTAGAGGAGAGCTCACAGATGGAAGTGAAATCATGAAGACAATTTTCCATCAACATGCCTGGCTCCTCATTGATGTTGAAGGAACTGACCTCCGAAACCTCCCTGCACCACCACTACAAGATGAGAGGGACCTTGCAGTTCATTATTCAAAGAGTCTCAGGTTCATTAAGCCTACACTAACAGCCCCTGCAACAATCAATAACAAAACAAAAGCATACAAAAGTTGGTTCAAAACCCAAATCCAGGAGCTTGGGCTAACACGTTTTACATTTTATTCGCAAAGCTCATGGAAGCATCCATTCAAACAGCTCATGGACCTGCTGTTTTTCAGGACACTTGACATGGACCAACATTTGGGGGAATATAATAGGTAACTGTGGTCCCCCAATCATGCTACTCATGCAGTTGTTTCAGTTATCCTTGAAAGGTATTTTTCACACCTACAGTCTCAATGGAACCTGGTGCAAAGATCAGGTGAACAGGCTTTGGAGAATCAGAAAGCCAAGGAACGTACCCTCAAGACAAGGAAAAGAGTGAGTCAAATTTTCTGATAGCATCCTCAAGTTGATGAAGGGCCACTGAATTTATTCAAAATAAACCACAGCTTTCTGAAATAAGGCAGAAGTGGTGTGATGAAAATGTTTATTTTGAGCTGGCAGCACAGTTCAATGACCCAGTGTAAGAATCCAAACGGTTCTAAGTCATAGGCAATTCTGTGGAGGGGAAAGGTGCTGTTTAGGCTGCCCTCCTAAGAGTTACAATACTATTTAAATGTAACCCAAATTGAGGTCCAGGAGATTGTAAATAAGGAATCAATGTAAGGGATGAGTTTTGGCAATAGTCCGTAGCAAAGGATTCAACACTATCTGAGGCAAGATGGTGGAGTGAAAGACTTGAACAAAATAAGTCAAAGTTCTGTTGGAGTTAAATGTAAAAAGGCAGTTGCAAGTAACAACGCCCACAAGCTAATAACTCTGTTCATCAGCGGAAGATTAGGGAAGATCAACTCAATCCCAACCAACCTCCATGTTCTCAATGAACCTGCCCAACTCCCCGCAATCAAGCGCTTGAAGAGTACCAGATAACTATGGGTGGCTGAAAAAAAAGCAATTTGTTTGTGAAGCTCTAGAAGCAAAGAAATAACAGATTCAAACAACAATAACCCAACACTTCTCAAGGAACTCAAGATTAGTGTGGCGGAATTCAACTTTAAAGGATAAAGGGAGGTCTAACACTCCAGGTTTCAAGCTTAAAGAAACCTCTCAGTCAAACATGACTGCGTCTGGAAAGATGACCAGGGAAGAATCAAGACCAGTATGGTCGGAAAAAGGGATCAAGGAGTGGTATAAAACACTCAAGAATTTCAAAAGACAGAATTCTCTTCAACCAGAAAGGCTATGGTTGGTGATAAGGATCAGGGCCAGAGATGGACAGATCATAAATTTTAGCATGAAGGCTCAAAGTAGCAAGGGGAAATCATGGATATACCCAGGACGAGGATTAGGATTAAGCTACTATGATTATGGGGGTGACATACACACAGTCCCATGGATGGTGGAATTTTTTTTTTTTCCTTTTTTTTTCCTTTTCCTTTTTTTTTTTTTTTTTTTTTTTTTTTTTTTGGAGGTCATGAGAAAACAAAAGAAAAAAAAACAAACAAGCAACTCAAAAAAAAGAAGAATTGAATCATGAATGAAAGGAATGGGAAGTCCCCGGCCCATGCCAATCACGGGCATGGGCAGGAGAGCAGCTAGTGAGAGGTCCGTTGACATGCTGACGGGCCCGGGAAACAGCCAAGGGCGGAACCACAGAGACCTGTGCGGGCAACGGACAAGCCGCGTGGGAGACCAGTGAGCTCAGGCCGTGGATCAAGGGGTGGTGCAAAGGTTCTGACAAGGTTGCTTGTGGTCATTGGCCAATGGATTGGGATGGGGTGGAGAACAATCTGTGTTACTTGACGATGGGAGATGGTAGGTCTGAGTTGATGATCAGTGGGGGTAAATGTCCAATGGAGGATGAATGAAGGAGATCATTGAGGGATGTTAATGGCCTGTGGGGTTGGTGGAGATCTTCATTGGAGTGTAGGGTGATGGTGTTTGAGATTGATTGAGGAGATTGAGAGAATCTTTTGGGTGTGTTGGATTGACTGAGGTGGGGATGAAAGTGGTTGGTAGTGGTGGATGGTCACCAACAACCACAAGCAATGCTTGCGGTCATTGGTCAATGGCCATTGGTTCTTGATTGATAGGGTGATGATGATGAAAATGATGAACGGGGTCAATGGCTGTCTGCACGCCCATTTGGCAACAAAAAGGAAAACAGGGAACTGAAGGACAAGGAGTGAAGCTAGAAGGACTTGAACACCGGACACAGGGGTCTAGGAACTGAGAGATCTTCCTAGACAACTAGCAGAAGGGAAGGCTGAGAACTATAAACTGAACTCGGAGGTCATTCTGGAAAAAGTTTTTTTTTTTTTTTAGGATGTGTTGATGGATAAGGGAATCTAAAAAAAAAATCAAAAAATTCAATTTTCCATGAGGTTTCCCAGATTTTTCACACATCTCTCCCAAACTTACAGACTGTCCCTTGTCTGCATCTTTAACTTGAAGATATAAAGAGGAGTAAAAATACAAGGAAATTGAACAGAAAATTGGCCATCTCTTTATCTTGAGAGGGATTGAAGAGTTGGAAAAATATCTTGATCCACCCAAAAGAGCCCTAGAAGAGGTAGATATGAAACACAGAAGGCATCCCAGGTGCTCATGTATGTGGCATACAGTAGAGTTTACAACCAAAATGCAGCAAATAACTCTGGTGGTGCACAATTGGGAGGACTTACTTCTCAGATAAGTTGCCTCCATGACAATGAAACTTCTTAACTTGATCAGAAGAGAACCTTCTGGCCAGTTGAGTACCATCCAGCTCCTCCAAAATATAATATCCACCTCTAACTTGGCAAACCACCCAATAAGGACCATTCCAACAATTTGAGAAAAGGTTGCCCCCTTGGGTCTCCAAAGATCAATTTTAAGCTAAAACTAGATCACCAGCATTCAGGGAGTCCCTGATTTAATTGGAGTGCTTCTCCTCCAAATACTGGAATGATTTTGCTATGGAATCCATCATCTTCTGATATGCTTCATCACAAACATCTTCACTTTGCTCCAGTTTCTTGGATCTAGCAACTAATAGATCAGTAGTTGAGGACACCTTTTCCCAAGGGATACGCAAGAAAGATTCCATTTCCAGATCAAAAGGAAGAACTGCTCTTTGGCAAAAGATGATTTCATAAGGTGAGTAGCCAGTAGTCCTTTTGGTTGAGATTTTATCAGAGAAGAGAACAAGAGGAAGTAATTTACAAAAATGCTTGCCACTTTCACCAGCAAGCTTAAAAAGTGCAGCCTTCAAAGGAGCATGGCCTTTTTCAACCATGCCTTGGCCTTCAGGATAATAAGGAGTAGTAACTCTATGTTTTCCAGGAAGGGAGTGTATCATTCCAGAAAGTTTGCCACCAAATTTGGAGCCACCATCAGTAGAGTAAGATTGAGCCAGGCCATAATGCATTGTCCAGTTCTCATAGAGGAAAGCTGCCACTTATTCAGAGCTAAGTTTCTTAAGAAACTTTGCTTCAACCCATCCAGAAAAATCATCTCTAGCCACAATGAGCTACTTAGCACCACCTGCCTTAATATGAACCACATCCAAAGCAATACTACCAAAGACAGTGGACTCTCCAGTTGGATAACAAATTTCAGCTGGACGCCTAAGATCACTTTGTTGACAAATTTCACAACTATTGCACCATTGGGAGACGGATTTCTTCAGAGATGGCCACCAGGATTGCTTGGATAATTGTTGATAAGTTTTTGTTTCCCCACAATGACCAAGAACTTCATAGAGACTTTCAAGGATAGATTCTGGTTTAGAAGGGATATTAAAAACAATAAGAGCACAAGGATTTCCTCTTTTCATGAGCATAGAGCCTTGGAAAAAGAAATTAGAGGACTTTCTTTTAAGAGATCAAAATTCTTTAGCAGAGAAATCAGGAGGTTTTTGGAGAGTTAAGAGGTACTGCTCTAATTTAAACCAGAAGCCCTGTTGAAATCCAGGATAATCTTAAGAAGAGGCAGAGAAGACAGGTTTTATTAAAGGTTCTTCTTCATTGAAATCCGTTCCAACATCAAATTCATTTTCTCCAAGAGGCTGTTGAGATAAACCATCAGGCATAGTGAAAGATTTCTTGGGCCTGTGAACAATATCAAAAGAAAAAAGCTGGATAAAGGCAACTGTCACGACTGCCCCTGGCATGCAAGAGGCTGAAGGCACAGGCACTACTACTCATAGAACTCAAGGATGTTTGATTGGATTTCAATGAAGGAGATGAAAGGAGGAGTAAAAGTGATGAGAAGAGGAAGGATGAGAAGACCAGTCCAGGAGGTTGTTGAAGAGAGAGTTGTTGAATCCTATAAGAGTAACACCAGGAAGGGGCAAGGTGATATGAGTTAAGCAGGCTGAGTGAAGGTTGTCTTGTGCAGAGATGACACCTACTGGCAGAGGGACTAACCAGTAAGAAGTAGTATACTAATTCCTTGGGGGGAATTAGTCCAGGAGGGAAGGAGAGGCCAGTATATGTGAGAGCTGAGAAGGAGGCCTTGAGGGATGAGTGGCTGGTGTTGCAGGTTGGAGTTCCCATGGTATTACAGGTTGACTGATTGGGCTGGAGGCTTCAGTTGACTAATTGGGTGATGGGCCTATCCAGGAAGGTTTGACATGTACTGATCTGGAGTCCTGGGAGTATGGGCTGAACAGACAGTGGAGATTATGTACTATGTATATACTAAGTGTAGTATGTACTAACTCATATACCAATTTGGTTGAGGAGTGATGAAGGATGTACCAAGCCATGGAGAGAGTGAGAGGTCCTGAGAAGGTTGGCTGAATCACATGACAGGTGAGGTGTACATGGACATAGAGCTTATACCATACAGGGAGAGGGTGAAGCTGGTGGAAGAGGATGGAGACTGCAAGAGATGCAGAGGTAGTACTATCTGGTGGAAGGTACAGGAGTAGTGAAGTTGGGTTTGTTATGAGGGTGAGTTTGATGAAGAGATTGGATTGGTTTAGTTGAAGGAGTTTCAGAACTACGGTTATGACAGCACCCCCCCTGAAAGGGAAGGGGCAGCTCCTGATGCCCAAAGAAGGATGTGCTGGGGGTGAGGATTGAGGTCTGCTGTACTTGCTGGTTGGAAGCTGGCAGGCTTGGAAGCAAGTGAAGTATTGCACAGTGTCTGGGACTCAAATTCTGAGGTTAGAATGGGAGTTTGAAAGGTTGAAGTTTGAAGTTGGAGATTTGGAGTTTGAGAAGTTTGAGAAGTTAGGCAAGTTGACTAGTTCAAAGTTCCACGTTCCGCAAGTTTGACTGGTTTGAAGCTCAAAGTTCAATGTTTGACTTCAAAGTTTGACTGGTTTGACTGGTTTGAGTTTGAAGTTTGACTGGTTTGACTTTGAAGTTTGGCTGGTTTGACTTCAAAGTTTGACTGGTTCAACTTCAAAGTATGACTGGTTTGACTTTGAATTTTGACTGGTTTGACTTCAAAGTTCCACTGGTTTGACTTTGAAGTTTGACTGCGTTGACTTTGAAGTTTGACTGGTTTGACTTTGAAGTTTGACTGGTTTGACTTTGAAGTTTGACTTGAAGGGGGTTGGAGAGGATTGGAGGGTATTTAAAAGGGACTGAGGGGGATTCTTCCTTGGACTGGGTTGATGATGAGAGTACTCCTGGAGAGATTGGATGAAAATGAAGGGAATGAAAAACATAGAGGAAGAGAAGAGAGAATGAAAAGAAGAGGTTCTGGAAGATGGTTGAAGAGGTTGGAAGTATTTGAGATGAAAGCTTATTTGAGGGTTCTGGTGTATTAAAGATTGGTTTGAAGTGCTGATGGTGATGAATATCCAGAACTGAAGTTGGAAGGTTTCCAGGAATGTTTGGGATGGATTACTGAGGATAATGGTGATTTGATGTTGATGGATTTGAGGATTGATTATTTGAAGGAAGAAGGAATATAAGGGATGGAAAAGGAATATATAGGTGGACTGAAGGATATTTTTATTTGGAATTATTTTCTGATATGATATTTAGGATGGAAAAGACTATTTGGAAGGTGAAGGATAGGAAGGAAAATACTTTATTTATTATTTATATTTTCTGTTCTTTTGGTTTTAATTTGATTTAGGAAATGATTGATTGGAAAGTGGATTGGGGAAAAGGATTATAGGATGAGTTGGGTTTGGAATGATGGATTGAAATGAATTGATGGAGAAGCAGGGAAATCCAGAAGTGATGAAGTTGGATGTTGGTTCCCAGAAGGTAGTTGGTGAGATTGAGGATGGTTGAATGGGTGGGTGGGTGGATGGATGGATGGATGAATTGATCAGGGCTTTGGATTTGAAGCATGAGTATCTAATTTTTCCAAAATAAGAAAAGGTTCCCAACCAAAGCTCAAAGAGCTATCTTGGAAGGTCTGTCAGTAGTGATTTTCATTGCAGATAGTCATACTTAATTCCCAGGATGGATGCCTTTCGGAATTCAGTTTCTATTAAGGTCAGCATAGTTCCTATACTTATCCATAGGCTGTTTTGATCTTGATCAAAGGAGTTTGGTTGATTGAAGAAGTATTTCTAGCTTTAGTTAGTCAGCATGTTGGGTATACCCACTTTAACCATGAACAGGAGTAAGCAACTGTAGGAATCTATAGAATTTATAGTCACTTCATTCCCTTTCTTCAATCCATGAATAATATCCTGGAGTAACTTGTCAGCTTGTTGATTTATGGTCAATTCACTCAGTTGAGCTTCAAGAATTATCAAAGAGAGGTAAAAAGGTTTAGAAGTTTCAAGTTCATCAGGATTCTGTTCAGAGTATGCATTCCCCCGTCTGGAAACACGTTGTCCCAACGTGACAGGAGGCCGGGTGAATGCAATGAAGAACTTCCAAAGACTGTAAGTGAGTGTTGAAGAAGGAAAGGAGTATCATGAACTACCCTTGTATTCTGATGAGAGCTTTAGAAGACATGGAAATACTTTTAGAGAAGAAAGATCATTTAGTAATTCAAAGTCCTGTAATGCTTAAGGGGTAAGCACCCTGAGATCAGTTTGGGTGAGGATGGTAGAACCTGGGGAGACAGTCAGTGAAAGTCATTGGAGGAAATGGGTGAAGGTTCTCCTTGATAACAGCGTCAGGTTTTCAAAAATCAACACATAATTGTAAACCACTATCCTTCTTCTTGAAAGAAGAAAGGACAGGTGCTCCAGTGCTTGAAGTGCTGGGGCTGGATGAAACCTTTCTCTACATTCTCTGCTATGTAGGCTTGTAGGGTTGAATTTTCATTGTGAGGTAGTGAACAGACAAGCCCAACTGGAGGTATGAGCCCTTCCAGTCCAACATGGTGGTTGTAAGCGCGGTGTGAAGAGAGTTGGTCTGCTTTAACCTGGGAGAAGAGAATCTAGGAATGAATGGGTATCAGCAGTAACTTTCTTTAACACAGTTTCTGATTCTTCAGGAACTTCATCAGTAAAAAAGAGAAACATCAGAAGAAGTAACCAGTTGCATTGTATGCAAGGATGAATCCAGTATATCTTCCTCCTGTGAAATAATCAAGGATCAATGAATATCTGAGCAAGTGGAAAGAGTGTTGAACTCAAAGGGAATTGGAAGTTGTGTTGGGGAATTGCAAAAGGTTCTGAAGTGAGGGGAAATGCATTGGGCTGCAGCGCCAAAGGCAGAGTTGAAGGGAAGGACAGCTGTAGGCAGTGTGGCCAGGTTGAGTTCAACAGGATTGGAGGGAAGTTCAGTGGTTAGTTGGTGTCTTGAGGTGATCAGCCCCATCTTCCAAGTTTGCCTCTGGATTCCAGTGATGAGGAGAGGAAATTCCCAGGGTAAAGGTTTCAGGGGATGGTGCATTGACTTGAAGGGGTTCCCATTCAAAGCTAGGAAAGGAAGTAAGTAAAACCATTTGGAAGTAGATTTGATGAGCTGAGATTGGAAAGATGAAATATTTTTGCCCAGAAGGAAGGGGCTGTAAGGTATAGATACTTTTGAACCAGTGAATTGACCATTACAGATTGATTTGCACCTGAATCAAACAAACAATAGAGATAAGCTATGAAAAAGAGGAAGAAAACGGTGAGCCTAATCTTGGTTTGGCCTTGGGTAAGCACTGGAAGGTGCTGGGTTAGGAGAAGAAGATGAGTTGACAGGTTTCTTTCTACAGTCTTCTGTCTTGTTTTTACCACCACAATATAAGCATAAGCCTTCCCTCTCTCTTCTTGCCCTTTGATCTGCCTTGAGTTTTCCAACTGGACCTAGGTCCAAAGAGGGTTTGGTAAATGTGGTAGTTGAAGTTGACTTTTCTGGGGACTGGTCATGCTCCCTACCCTCACCGCTACCCTTGTAAGGTTGATTAGAGGTAGATTGAGATTGAGAAGAACTGTAGGGTTGAGAATTAATGAGAGAAGAGGATTTTTCTTTTACCCTTTCATGATACCTTGTATCATAGTCAAAAACTATATCCATAAGGTCCTGGAGAGTTTCTTGAGAGCCATTGTACCCTGCTAGTTGGTCCAGAAGGCGTGAAGGAAGGCTTTGTCAAAAATGGAAGTACAAGGCTCTATCACCCCACCCAGAGACTTTGGTCATAAGTGATCAAAATTCAGTGATGTGGGTTGAAGCATAGCCAGAGTCCTTCATCTTCAAGTTCACCAGTTCCTTTTCAGCCTTGAAAACTTCTAGTCTGTCGCCAAAGAGAGTGTGAAGTTGCTCTGTGAAGTGGGACCATGAGTTGAGGAGGAAAGAGGGCTCTTGGTTGGAAAGGTGAGCCAGATAGGGTTGGATCCATTGATTGGCACTTCCAGAGAGGTAGGAAGCTGCAAAGAGTACCTTCTTCCGGTCCACGCTAAATGTTCCTTCATCATTTGCAAAAATGAGTTCACAAGACTGGAGGAATGGTCGGAGTTTGCTAGGATTGTTGCCTTTGAACGTATCCGGAGCATTCATGGAAGGAGAATTGACGGTGCCAGAGTGAGAAGTATTGGTTGATGGGGGTTGAGAGAGTGTTGCAAAAGCAGAAGTCATGGTCTGGAGAAGGGCTAATAGATTGGGATCCACAGCAGATGTTGGATGTTGAGGCTGGGTTGGAGGTCCAGGGATTGAAGTAGAAGCTGAAGGTGACAATGCTTCTTGAGGTTCCATAGTTTGTGAATTAAGATTATTTAGGATCCTTGAATCAAAGTCCAAGTTCCCACTTCCTTCCTTGTCCTTGCCTTCTGGAATAGCAATGATGCTGGGATCATAAGATGGAGAATCTAATCCAAAGCCTGCTTGGGGATATTGACCAATTACACGATTAGTGATACAACTAACTGCAGGTGGGGCAGGAGAAAGAGAAGCTCTAGGAGGAGCTGGAGGAAGGATGCCAGTGTCCATGGAAGTGGAGCATTCTGGAATTGGAAGGTTTGAAGGGTTCCTCCCACATCTACAAGCTTGAGGAGTTTTCTGGTCCTGATTGGAGATGTTGATGACAGAACCTCCGCCTCTTGCTGCTCTGGTGAGAGGTGGACTTGAAATGAATGAAGGTTGTGCACGTTGGGCTGGCATGGTTTCCAAATACGCCAGAGAAGAGAAATGACGCAAAAAAGTACCCAGAGAAGATTTGAGGAAGAACAGCCAATTTTCAATGAAGAAAGTTCCCAGAAATTTTGAAGGAAGGGGGCGCCAAAAGGGCGTCGTGGGGGCACCGTAGGGCGCTGAAGGGCGCCGTAGTTGCTTTGAACTGGCGTCAAAGAGGCGTCCAGGAAGCGTTGAAGAAGCGTAGAACAAGCTTCAAAGGAAAGGTTCAAAAAGGGTCAAAGATGGTCAAAGGCGCGTCAAAGGCGTCGAAGTAATGTCAAAGGCGCGTCAAAGGCGTCAAAGAGATTTCGAAGGCGCGTCGAAGGCGTCGAAGAGATTTCAAAGGCGCGTCAAGGGCGTCGAAGAGATTTCAAAGGCGCGTCAAAGGCTTCAAAGTTGAAGTGTTGAAGTTGAAGTGTTGAAGTCGAAGCGTTGAAGTCGAAGGTCAAAGCATCAAAGTGCTTTGACGTGCGTCGAAGGGCTTCGAGGGGCGGCCCAGGGCTCCTTAATTGCTTCGAATTCTCCTGGAGGAGGCGCCTAGGAATAATCAAAGAAGCATTGCAAAATCTCTTGAGGAAGTGTTGAAACGGAGGTTTGAAGATGTTGAAGAGGAAAATTGAGGGATTTGGCCGATGAGCAGTTGATGAGGGGAATGGATAGCTTCCGCAGGGGTAGCCACAACTTGTATAGCACTCCTTTGGAAACGTGAAAGGCCGCACACTGTTCAGCTCAATCACACACTTGTCCACAACATGCGTAGGCAGTATTATCCAAGGTCAAAGATGGGATGGGATGGAGTTGGTTGAAGATGATGATTTGAGAGGTAGAGAGTGGGCAGTAATTAAGGGGAAAGAATTAGTATAATGTCACAACTGCCCCTGGCGTGCAAGAGGCTGAAGGCACAGGCACTACTACTCATAGAACTCAAGGATGTTTGATTGGATTTCAATGAAGGAGATGAAAGGAGGAGTACAAGTGATGAGAAGAGGAAGGATGAGAAGACCAGTCCAGGAGGTTGTTGAAGAGAGAGTTGTTGAATCCTATAAGAGTAACACCAGGAAGGGGCAAGGTGATATGAGTTAAGCAGGCTGGGTGAAGGTTGTCTTGTGCTGAGATGAAACCTACTGGCAGAGGGACTAACCAGTAAGAAGTAGTATACTAATTCCTTGGGGGGAATTAGTCCAGGAGGGAAGGAGAGGCCAGTATATGTGAGAGCTGAGAAGAAGGCCTTGAGGGATGAGTGGCTGGTGTTGCAGGTTGGAGTTCCCATGGTATTACAGGTTGACTGATTGGGCTGGAGGCTGCAGTTGACTAATTGGGTGATGGGCCTATCCAGGAAGGTTTGACATGTACTGATCTGGAGTCCTGGGAGTATGGGCTGAACAGACAGTGGAGATTATGTACTATGTATATACTAAGTGTAGTATGTACTAACTCATATACCAATTGGGTTGAGGAGTGATGAAGGATGTACCAAGCCATGGAGAGAGTGAGAGGTCCTGAGAAGGTTGGCTGAATCACATGACAGGTGAGGTATACATGGACATAGAGCTTATACCATACAGGGAGAGGGTGAAGCTGGTGGAAGAGGATGGAGACTGCAAGAGATGCAGAGGTAGTACTATCTGGTGGAAGGTACAGGAGTAGTGAAGTTGGGTTTGATATGAGGGTGAGTTTGATGAAGAGATTGGATTGGTTTAGTTGAAGGAGTGTCAGAACTATGGTTACAACAGCAACCCAATGAGTCATAGGAGCATTGGGGAGGCTGGGAGCATTGATCATCTCAAGGATGGATTGAGCATCAACTTGAAGTTCAAAATTTTGGCCCCAGAGAACGGTTTGAAGTTTCTTCATCATTTGAGCCACACCACAAATTTCCAATTTGGGCTGAGAATACCTAGACTCTACATCTGAAAATAGCAAAGATTCATAAAGAGCAGGAAGATCCAAACCATTCTCATTTTCATGAGTAAGGACAGCCCCAACAGATTGATAACTAGAATTGACAGCCAGCTTGATCTTTCCAGCCCCAGGTCCATAGGAGATCTTCTTCAAAAATATATCTTTTCAAACCATCATTTTGAGAAACTGAAAAGATCTTGGGTCCAAATCCATTCAGCATCTTTCCTGGTTTGAAAACATAAGGGTGCACATATTTTGGATAAGGATGGGATAAAGATTCTAACATAAGTGACAACACCTAGGAATCCCCTAAATTCAGTGGGATTGATTGGAGTAGGCCAAGAGATGATCTTGTTGACTTTGGCTTGTGCCAACCTTCTTACTTCCTTGCATACCACATGACCCAAAATTTTCAATAGCAGGGACACAAGCAGCCAGTTTGTATCCAGAAACAGTAAGGCCAGACTCCTCAATTCAAAACAGAATCCTTTCCAAAGTAGTAGCATATTCCCAAATAAAAAAACAAATTCCTGAATGCCAAGGTAAGAGCTCATTATCATAGTCAGAAACTGGACCTTTAATTTCACCATTGTAAATAAAGATAACAGCATGATCAAGGATTTCATCCTGGAGAATCAAAATCATCTGATCCTGATAGACTGCAACCAAATTAGTGGCACCTTGAGGCAATGAAGTGAGTTGAAATCAACCAAGAGGAGTATCAAATGTAGTGAGAGGGAAAGGAATAGGATGTAAGGATCATTCTTCATAGCCTCCCATGATGTCCCCTAGACCATAGCAAGCTCTCCCAGAGAAAGATTTGACAAATTCTTCAGTAGCAGGAGGAATACCAGAGTCTTTAATAGTAGCTTTATTAAGAGTTTGGAGATCCTGAACTATTCTAAGTTTACCATAACTCTTGAGGACACAGAAGACAGGGCTGGAATAACTAGAGGTTGAATGCTCATATAGGCCAGTACAAACTTGTTCTTGGACCAACTTGATAAATTTGTCAACTTTAGCAGCAGGAATAGGGATCTTCTTCTTTTTCCAAGGATCATGTTCAAATACAGGGATGATATAAGTGAGGCCATAGGATTTGTTCAAGAGACCTCTCTCTTCTTCACAGAAAGCAATAGATTTTTCCCTTAGAGATAAGACATTTTTGATCAAATTTAACTCATCAGGAAGAAGCCATCCATCTGAACCAAAGTTGACCACCTTCAGACGTTCTTCAGTGACTTGACCATTGGGCACAAAGGGACCAGTAAGAGATTGAGGAAGACCACAGTAAGGATCACAAGATAAGGGAGGATGTATAAGAGGAGGATTGAGGTTGAGAGGCATGGGCTGGTTTACTGGTTGGACCTTCTTGGCAACTGGCTTGTACTTGGTGGCAAACAAGAGAAGTTCTTTTTTCCCCCAAGAGTTGACCAGTGAGACTTGATTACAAAAACTGAGTCCAAGTTCCAACATTTTCCACGTCCAATGTTCCGCAATATACTTGAAGGGTGCCTTCTCCATAAAGGGAGAACCAGGAGATAATATGTTGCTCACATGTGTGGCACAAGGTAAGGTTTCAAAAATGATGTAGAAGGTTTCCCTGGAAGTGAACCATTGGGAGGACTTACTTTTACCCCAAATTGCCTCCACTGAAGCCCATATTCCTCCATAACAAAACCACTTAGAGTAGAAACAAGATCAGGATCTAGTTTAGACTCATTACAAAGATTCAAACTGGAACTGAGAGAAGATTGATCAGACCTAAGAGTACAAGGAAAAAAAGACACAACAGATCCAGAGAAAGGGGGAAAAGAAATATTTTTGGGTTTTTCTGTTTTGACATGTTTTTGATTTTTGATATTTTCTGGTTGAGATGAAAAAGATGAAAATAATGAAAAATAAGCCTGGGGGATGAGAGTTGACCCTTTAGTTGAATTCTGAGGCTGAAATGAACTACAAGTATTAGTAGGATCAACTATTCCCATAAAAGATGAGAGGAATTGGAATTGTCCTTCTTCTTACCCTTTAAAGATGATTTAGAAGGATGACCAGGAAAATCTCTTTCCCAAAAACCATAATTCACAGAACAGAGAGGAACTTCAATATTTATACCATCAGCATCAGGGAGAATAATTATCTCTACAACTTGATCAGAAAACATCAGGGTAGCACCAAAATCCATCAAGAAAGGTTGTCCCAAAATCATAGGCCCTTCCAAAAAAGTGATCCAAAAATGACAGGTTCCAACAATATTTTAACCAATCCTGACTGAGACATCTTCAGCAATACCAACCAATTCACAAGATTGATTACCTATCCCATAGACTGCATAATTGAAGCTGACCCTAGGACTGATTTTGAGTTTACAGGCCATAGCATCCAAAATTAAGTTCAGCTGAGATCCAGAGTCCACAAGAGGAGAAAAAGTTTTACATGAGTCACCAAGATAACAGGGGAGGAAACCAAGAGGAAAGGAGTAAAGATTGGAATCCAAAGAAGGGCTAGTTCCACCAGAGTCCTCCATCAAAGTGCCAGAGGAAACCTTTAATTTTTCAGGACCAATCTCCACACTTTGATGAGAGACCCATTTCTTCATTCCTTCAGCAACATATGGAGAGATTTACAGGAGTTCAGCCACAGGTACTAGATCAGGAATTTTGAGATCAGAAATTTTCTTAATAATCCTTCCACAGCATTGGGGTAGTCCTTGGAGATTCCCCTTTCAAATAAAACTTTGGGCTGGGTGGAGGGAGGAAGTTCAGGTGAAGCAGGAACTAAAATGGGATCAGAAGGCTGAGGTGACTTGGATGAAAGAGGAGGATCTAGGTGATCTGGAAATCTTTCCATGAGTGGCTCCTTTTCCACCTCCAGGTTTTCTATATCAGAGGAAGGAGGCTCAGGTGAGGATTGATGTTTGACTTGTTTTCAAAGAATTGAAGTTGGAAAGAAAGGGGCTTTGTGAGGTTTAGGCTCATCATGTCATTTCCTGGCTGGATCAGATTGTTAAGTAGTCCCAGAAAGACTAGAGGAGCGATAGCTGGAGGATACCAAGGTTGAAGAGTACCACAGGAGGATTGGAAATTGAAGGAAGCAAGGGATGCTTTCATTGGAGGTGGAGGCTGATAAGAGGCCACCACATGACAAATAGAGTGAGATGAATCAAAAGCAATCAGAGCGTCATTAGGAAGAAAAAATTTGTTCCCCTTCTGCTCCACCAACTTTTGCTTTATATTCTTCTGGAGTTCCAAGCATTGTCCAGTTTCATGGCCTTCCCTTTGACAGTAGTAACAGACTAGGGTAGATTTAGGGACAGAAGTAGAGGGTTTAGGAGTAGCCAAAGAAGAAATGTTTGGATACATCTTGTTTTCAAATGCTTGAAGTAATTTGGTGATCTCATCTATGGTAGCAGTTTCCATATTAGCCTGGGGATTTGAATTAGGTCTGCAATTTGCTTCCATTTTGTTCATTATTTCATTTGACTCTTTAAAGGAAGGATCATGTACTGGTTCAGCAACTCTGGTTTGTTCAAAAGTGAGAGCTGTTTGACCTTTCATGACTTTCTCCATTACACTCATTAGGACCAGAAAAACAAGGAGCTTGTACTAATTGTCTCTAGTAGTAATCATGGATCCAGATTGAAGTAATTCATCTCTAATCCTTTCCTGCACTCCTGGAGAAAAACACTGGAAAAATTGAACTCAAATTTTTTCCACTGTGTCAATGTGATTGTTTCTGATGAGGTAAGACTGAATAGGATCCCAGGATTTTTGAAAAGACTGATAATGAGAGGCTCAAGAGACACCACCATTGGAGATCCATTGACAAACCAGGGCATCCAAGTCCTGTAGGGTAAACCTAGCCACATCTACTTTTCCGCAATAAGCCAACATAGCCTCCTTCAAGAGCCTCCATTCATGAGTTTTGAATCCATCAAAAAATTTGATTACTTCCATAACTTCATCAGAGGAGATAAAAATTTGTAACTGATAAGCCATATCATGTTCACTTGCACCAGCCACTTCAGAAACCATCTTGTAGGAGTCCAAGAATCATTCCACATTTGTCCCATTGAAGCCTAAGCTCTTTTTTTTAGGTTTGATCTTGACCATCTTGACTCAAAAAGAGGAGGAGGAGGTACCAGCAGATTCCATTTTGAAGAGCAGGGTTCCTAAGATATCCAAAGGGCAGATTTCCAAAGTGGCTCACAAGTGTGGCAGGAGTAGAGTTTCACAAGAAATGACAAGTACCTTGCCCAGATGGTGCAAAAATTGGGAGGACTTAATTCTAGGATAAGTTGCCTCAACGGATCAGATCTGAGAAGAGAGAGAAACTGATAATAATAAAATTGGATTTCAAAGTTGATTCCAAACTTTGATTTTGGGACTGTAAATACCAAGGTTGCTGGTTTGATCCCGGCCCAGGGGACCAAATTTAAGATTGCAAATGGTGCTTAGCCATAGGAAGTTCTGTGGAGGGGAAAGGTGCTGTTTAGGCTTCCCTCCTAAGAGTTACAATAATATTTAAATTTAACCAGAATAAAGGTCCAGGAACTTGTAAATAAGGAATCAATGTAAGGGATGAGTTTTGGGAATAGTCAGTAGGAAAGGATTCAACACTATCTGAGGCAAGATGGTGGAGGGAAAGACTTAACAAAATAATTCAAAGTTCTGTTCAGAGTTCAATGGAACAAGGCAGTTGCAAGTAACAACACCCACAAGCTAATAAATCTGGTTGTCAGAAGAAGATTAGGAAAGATCAACTCAATCCCCAACAACCTCCAGGCTCTCAATGAACCTGCCCAACTCTCTGCAATCAAGCGCTTGAAGGGTACCAGATAACTGTGTGTGGTTGAGCAAAACAAAAGCAATTTTTTTGTGAAGCTCTAGAAGCAAAGCAATAACAGATTTGAACAAGAATAACCCAACACTTCTCAAGGAACTCAAGAGTAGCGTGAAGTATCTCAACTTTAAAGAATAAAGGGAGTTCTAACACTCCAGGTGTCAAGCCTAAAGAAACCTCTCAGTCAAATGTGACTGGGTGCAGAAAGATGATCAGGGAAGGATCAAGACTATTATGGTTGGAAGAAGGGATCCAGGAGTGGTATAACACACTCAATAATTCCAACAGACAGAGTTCTCTTCAACCAGAGGGCTATGGTTGGTGATAAGGATCAGGGCCACAGATGTACAGATAAAAAATTTGAGTATGAAGGCTCAAAGGATCAAGGGGCAATCATGGATATACCCAGGATGAGGATTGGGATCAAATTACTATGATAACGGGGGGGACATACAAACACACTCCCATGGATGGTTGAAAAAGGCAGGGGAGAGAACCTCCTTTTATAGACAAGAGGTCTGTGTACTATTTACAAGAGAGATTTACAGATAGAGTGGAAAAAATTTATTTTTTCCTTTTTTTTTTTGGAGGTCATGAGAAAACAAAAGAAAAGAAGAAACAAACAAAAAACTCAAAAAAAAGAAGAACTGAATCATGAATGAAAGGAATGGGAAGACCCCAGCCCGTGCCAATGATGGGCACAGGCAGGAGAGTAGCTAGTGAGAGGCCCGCAGACATGCTGACAGGCCTGGGAGAAAGCCCTGGGCGGAACCGCAGAGACCCGGGCGGGAAACAGACAATCCATGCAGGAGACCTGTGAGCTCAGGTGGTGGATCAAGGGGTGGTGCAAAGGTTCCAAAAACCGCAAGCAAAACTCATGGTCATTGGCCAATGGATTGGGCTGGGGTGGAAAACAATCTGTGTTGCTTAAGGATGGGAGATGGTAGGTCTGAGTTGATGATCAGTGGGGGTAAATTTCCAAGGGAGGATGAATGAAGGAGATTTTTGAGGGATTTTAATGGCCTGTGCAGTTGGGGGCAATCTTCATTGGAGTGTAGGGTGATGGTGGTCAAGATCAATTGAGGAGATAAAGAGAATCTTTTGGGTGTGTTGGATTGACTAAGGTGGGGATGAAAGTGGTTGTTAGTGGTGGATGGTCAATCAAAACCGCAAGCAATGCTTGTGGTCATTGGTAAATGGCCATTGGTTCTTGATCAATAGGGTGATGATGATGACTCAGATGATAATCATGAAAATTATGAACAGGGTCAATGGCCGTCCGCGCGTGCATTTGGCAAAAAAGGAAAACAGGGACCTTAAGGACAAGGAGTGAAGCAAGAAGGAATTGAACACCGGGAACAGGTATCTAGGCACTGAGAGATCTTCCTAGACAACTAGGAGAAGGGAAGGCTGAGAACTAGAAACTGAACTAGGAGGTCATTCTGGAAAAAAGTTTTTTTTTTTTGAGGATGTGTTGATGGATAAGGGAATGTAAAAAAAATTCAAAAGTTTCAATTTTCCATGAGGTGTCCTGGATTGGTCACCACACTGGACATATGCTCTGACACCAAGGAAGTTTTAGTTGGCCAAGTGACACAGCATGACCAAACAAAACTTGAATGGAGGTTAGATTTGTTTTCCAACCCGGTCAAAGTTATAGACCATCAAATACAAGTGGGTGCAAGAATAGGAAAAAGCAGAAAAGAAACGCACTTCATTATCAGAGAAGATGGCACTAAATATGAAGAGAATCCACGTATACCACTGAATAAAGCACTCCAAGTGTACAACCCAACTTGGTTGGCCACATTGACAGCTACAAAAAGGGAGAGCCTTAAAATCACCAACACCAAGATCATGACAGAGGATGGTCAACCCTAAACCTCCACAAGATCTTGGTCTATAATAAATATCCCCCTCAATATAAATTTGTATTTTTACCAATGATTTCAGTTGAAGAAAGCTTGTAATAACTCCTTCAAATCAGTTTTGGTTAAAATGGTTGACCTGATGTATCAGAAAGCATCATGAGATACATGAAAGTATCAAGGAATTCATTATCAAAAAACTTACTGTGTTAGCTGCTCCTTACGCCTTTGCACATATGTAATTTATGTGTTTCCAAAATTAGTCAAAAAATCAAGTTTAAAAATTGTGTTGAAAGGAAAAATCTTGCCATCTGAATTTTGTCCTCTATTGTGTCTGGGGTAATGAGATGTAATACTTGAAATATTTTTTTTGACCAATTCTGTGCAGACGCGTCAAGAGCTTGGGCCTCAACAGTTTGGTTCCAATGGGGCTCCTGGTGGCAACATTGATGCTGATCAAGACTCTCATTTCCATTTCCAAAAATGCTTGTGGGAAGCGTACATACCATTAGAATATACACAGACGCACATGTAATATTAAGCCCCACTCCAGCTGCTTGGATTGAAGCAAGGAGGATTGAGATGTTACTTTTTGTTTCAAATTTGCACAAGCAGCTGTCTTGCTCATTATCAACCATTTTTCAATCCAGCCGTAGAAATGGAATTCCTCTGTCTTCAAACACAACAGCAAGACTAGGACCAATGGAATTTAGTGGTTTTCAGGAAGGATGTAATACTTAATCACAACTCAAATGTCAAGCATACGTGCCCAAATATAAAAAATGACCACTTTAAGTTTTTGTTGCATATAATCAGACATTGGTGAGACAGTTTTTGGAATTGCAGATATCTTGGAGCTCAAGAGACATAGGTTTGGATTTATTTCATGTATGATGAGTTCCTTTGTCACTTTTTGTGATTGCTGTGAGTCAAATTCAGTGATTTCCCCTGAAGAAGTGAGTCCAAGAGCAGGATTGTGAAGCAGGGGATGATCACAAATCTCATGTAGTCCTTGGATCATTTGGAGAAAGTTTGACTGTGTTCTTTGGCCATTATGAGGGTGTTTTTTGACAAAAAAACGTCAAAAACATTTGATAATGATTGTTGTAATATTCCTTGACAGGGTAAAACTGGGGTTTCAGGATTGTCTTGTGAGTTATTGGCAGCAAAAAAGGAAATTCCCTTGATTTGGTCCTTTGAAGCAAAAAATGTCATAGAATCAACTGAATTGGCTTGACATTGGAGTTCTGAAGATGTGGAAGCAGCATTTGTGGCCAGTCATCAGAGAATTCTGATTATTTATGTACAGAAATGTGAGAAATGATAGTAAATCATGAATACTGTTCTGTAAGGGAGTTCCAGATAGACAGACACGTTTGAAACCTTGAGGCACTTATATTGCAATCTGTTTTTTGGATTCATTGGTCCTGATTCAACTTCAAAATTACCAGGATCAATATGATGTTTCATAGAAGAACTGAATATTAGTTCAAGTGCTTACTGTGCTTCATCAAGTATGAGCCTGTGCCAAGTGTAAGAAAAAAGCCTTGATTTTGTGGACATTGGACTTTCTTGGTGAAACAAACATTCTCTTGTGATGATGGAGTATGTTTTCAGAACTAAATTGGAGCTTGTGACTGCGTGCAATGCTATATTGTGCCGAGAGGGCCCATGATACACAACATGGTTTTTTTTTTTGGAAAGGTATGCTTGATGATTTCTTTCTCCCAATTATAGAGCACTCTTGAAGGACATATGAGCAATTTTGAATGTGTTATAATTATGGCCAGCAATTAGATTAGGAAAATGAGCAGTATTGAAAGCAAAAGTAATTCTGGACACCTTTTGTCAATAATTTCTAATGGGCTCTCCCAATGGGGAAATATGTTGGATGATATTGTTGATGAATTTGATTGGATGTTAAATGAATGATGGAAAACAGCAGGGAGAAGATCTCCTTAAGAACAAAAGATTGGCCTCTTGTGAGCCCATGATAAAACAAGCCAAAAGGAAAATTTTCCGCCCCAAAAGATCTCTACAGGCTCTACAGGCCTTTTTACTTGGTTTGGGCTGCATCAGCCCGCACAGCATCATTCCCTGTACCCTTAAAACCAGTCTATTCCGGTCATTTCTGGTGTTTCCACCATAATGGGGCTGAACCAGCCCCTTAGCTGTTCAAACAACTGGCCAGTTGTATGTTACAACCATCCCTGTTACCTCACATGCTGGCTGGTTGCCTCATGCAACCAGCGCCTGGCCATACAAATGGCCAGGTGGGACCCAGGACACACCTGGGTCCGGTCTCAGCCTCACATGGGGGGGGGGTGTAACCAGCAGACATGCCTCCCCCCCTCTTTCTCTCAAATCCCAGGAGGGGGCGGTCAAATACCCCTACCAGGGGCCCTGGAGGTCAATAACCCCAGGGTTTCATCAAGGTAAGTGGGCTGGGGGGTGGTCAAATCCCCTCCAGTCCATTGCTCCTCCCCCTTGTTAAAGGTGGGGGAGAGTGCCCCTTTTTTTGAGCCTTGCTTCAATGGTGGAGGGGTTATAAAATCCCCCCCACTGCCGGTTGCCTTGCTGCAACCAGACCAGCCATTTTCCTGGGCAAGGGGGTGATGAAATCCCCCTCACCCTGAACTGTCACCCTCCTGCGGCCGGTTGCTGGCTGGTTCAACCCACCAAGCCTTCTCCTTCCCTCTTGCAATGGCAAGCGAGGGGAGGGAGGGGAGCTGGGGCCGCTGGCCCCTGCTCCTGCGGGGCTGACTGCCGGTTGCAACCAGCCGGGCCCGCGGGGCATTGCACTGCGCAGGATCCCTTGGCCGCCACAAAAGCCCTGCGCGGGCTTTCAGGCCCTGCATGGGCCAAACCAAGGGAGAAGAGTGGCCCCAAGCCGGCTGCAACAAGAGCAGCAGCCCCAAATGGGCTGCAACACAGGCGGCGGCTCCAATTGGCCGCCCCAAGCCCAAAAAGTGAGTTTAACATACTTTGGCGTTTTTGAATACTGGATCATCATTATTTTATCTCTCCTGTATTCCTCTTTCATCTGGTCATGTTCCATCTTTCCTTCTCATTTCTCATAATTTTTCCTTTATGTGTTCTCCTTACATCCCATCTGGTCTCCCTCACTTTTACCTGTCTAGTGCGCCCGCCCAACCATCTTCCTCTCACCAATTGCAGGTGCGCACACTTACATGTCACTTTTCTCAATCACTTTGTCACTACCTGAGGACAGATAGTTGAGTCAATTTGAAGGATTCTTTCCTCATCCTTCATTCTGACTCTCAATCTGCGTATCCTCAGGTGATTAAAATATCTCTATGAATTTTCTGCTTCTCTCATCATTATTACCTGTTTCCTCTGTGTCTTTCTCAATTCCTCTGTCTCTCATATGAAATCTAAAATCCTTCATTCTGACTGTCAATCTGCATATCCTCAGATCCCAACATGGCGGGCCAGCCCATCTAGCCAAGTATGTCCAAAATAAACCTTGGTCCCAATTATGCCCATACAAGCCCATCTGGCTGTATTTGCCCATATACCCAACCAGGCCCAATAGGTCCCAAGTACCAATAGGCCTGTTTCACACATCTTGAGGCCAGTTTCCCCAAATCCTTGACATCCACACAGGCCTGTATGGTCCATGTGTGTCCAATGAGCCGCAGAAGCCCACATGTGCATCCCATTTGGATTTCACTTATAGGTAGCTCACGCGTAAGTACATACGTATTTTAACACACCCCCTTAATCCAAAAGGGGTGACATCTGCATATTAGTCACAAAGCCTTGATGCTTGTTCCTATCTAAAGCCTTAGTCAAGATATCTGCAATCATTGCTCCAGTGGGCATTTACCTCAATACAATCTCCTTGCATTCAACTGCGTTGCAAATATAGTTATAGTGAACATCAATGTGTTTTGTTTTTGAATGGAACACTTTGTTTTGCGCCAACACAATGGCACTCTGGTTATCAGAATACAACAACGCAAACCCTTGTGGCTTATGTGTATCCTCTAAGACTTTTCTCAACCATTTTTCTTCCTGTGAAGCTGCTAAGTAGGCGCTATACTCAGCCTCTGTTAATGAAAGACTTAATGCTGATACCTTCTTGGAAATCCATGACACCAGATTCTTACCTAAGAAGAATACAAAACCACTTTTTGATTCCCTAGTGTTACCATCTGCCCAACTTGCATTCAAATAACCAACCAAATTAAAGTTTTCTGACTTTTTAAACAACATTCCCAGACTTTGCGTTCCTTTAAGATACCTCATAACTCTCTTAAACGCTGACCAATGCCTCATGCTTGGCTTCTCTAATTTTTGCAACAAGACACCAATTGCAAAGGCAATATTGGGCCTTGTACACTGCCCCAAATAATTAAGCAATCTGACAGCTTACCTGTAGTTGTTCCCAGATTGAACAAACTCCAGATACTCCTCATCTGTAGACTTCTCTAAAAAAATTTTTGACTGCATGGGAGTACTAAACTCCTTTGCATTTTCTAAGCCATATTGCTTAAGAAGAGCTGACACGTACACCATGAAAAAAAAGGCTGCACCTGCTGGCAGGTGTAGCACCTGAAACTTGTTTTGACTTGGTTTTGAATCTGAGAAACTCTGTTTCTAACTTGAGTTGGAACCTGAGAAAGGTTTTTTGTATCAGTTCTTGAGGATTCCAAGTAATTCTAGTGCATGCATGAAATACAGAAGATTTGCAATTATGGGTAAATTCAATTTTATGTAAAGTGATATAGAGGAGTGAAGCAGTGCGGTTTCACACCTGACACATAAGAGTTACTACCTCAGTTGGATAAGTCAAGATTTTGATGCTTTTTTTCTTTCTATTTCCTATTAGATCATTACAAGAGGTTTGAGGGTTCTTTTTTTTTTGTTACTTTGTGGTTGAAAAAAATTGTATTTTTTGAAAGGATTAAATTCAGTTTTTAATATATTCCTTTTCTTCTTGTGAAATTTAATAAATCTCAATTTGATGTAGGAAATTGAAATTTCAATCTAAATTTTAACTGAAGATTCAAAAATCTGCTCAGACATGTTGGAAATATTGTAACACATAGATATTGAGTTCAGTTATACATTTCAAATAAATCAATTTGACATTGAAATAATTGAGGAGTTTCACATTTTATTTTAAAAAATGAATGAATTTACAAAAAGCAAACCATTTCCTTGAATGATTTTATTTCTCTAATATCTTTTTGCAGAAACTTTGTTTTAAATATTTCTTATGATATTGGAAGCTCAAAAGAATTAATCTAGTGATATTGATTTGTTTTATTTAGCAGGAATTAATTAATAAATAAAAATGTTCCACATTTAGAGCTTTTGATATTGTTTTCGGGGTGACAACAGAGGAAATATAGATCTACTTGGAATTAAATTTATTCAAACCAACGTGGGGCTTCAAGTGATTTTGCTAATCTTTCTAGTTTATCCTCTACTGGCTTCATCTCCAAAACAAATTTCTCTGTCCAATTTAATGTGGCAAGAAATAGAGGGCGGTAACAATTAGAAGGGAGGGATTCACATGGTTTCATCTGATAATTCGGGACTATTTCATCATAAGTTCTTCCATATTCTACTTGTTTTTTAGCTTGAAGTTCACCTTTCATCTCAGATAAATAGTTGAGTGTTGTTATCAAGATTATGAAGAAATTGTGAATAAATTTTGCTTCTCAAATACACTTGGACAGAGTGATATTTCCCCTCATTGTCTTCTTCTGTATCTGAGCAGCATTTCTTACTAGGGAGAAGGCATTTTGCCAAATACTTTCCCATATGGCGCTCTGCAGTGGCAAAGCCGTTTCTGTATATCTTAAAGATTCAAGACCAAAATTTTAGCTAAGAGGATTTAGAAAATTGAGAGAAATCTTAAGCTTACTCTGTGTTTAACTCTAGACCTAGGCTTCTTTTTACGTGTCCTAGGCTTCATGTAATTATCCTTCTGCCAACGTAGCCAACGTTCCAGTAGGCCAAAGAGTATGTCCTTCTTGCAAAACTAAATATCAAGTGGATAATTTGTAAATGCATCATTGTCCTTAGCATTTAACCAATGTTTTATGATCACTTCTGACAATATTTGGTCCCACTTTGTCAATTATGATGGTCCCATTGGAAATTTGGAACATGTATGCCATAGCTTTCTAATTCTTTCTGGCATTGCTCTTTGAACTTTCCAGGAATGCTCTTCTTCCCTCCATAGAGGTTTTCATTGGTTGTTTCCAAGTTGAAAAAGTTGTTGTTTGGGTCAATTTTATTGATGCTTTTTGAGTTTAAAACTTGTAGTTGATCTTCAGTGGGTTGAGGCGGAAACCTGTCTCCTCAAGATTTCATGTTTAAAATAGTCTTTACATAGTCACGTAGGCATAGACTTATGGGGTCATTGGAGTTTGGCAAATGTTCTGCTACTTCCTTGTTTAATGTGCAAGTTTTAATGGATTTTGAACTATGAGGAGGTCTAAAATCCATGTTTTAATATAGGGAAGTCTTCAACTAGCACTTGAAAAGGTTGTGGGGTTGTTGGAAGTGTAGATTTTTTGAAGGGAGAGAATTTCCAGGCAATTGAATTTGAAGTTGTTGGCTATTTAATATTATGAATTTTGATAGATTATAAAGGGGTCATGTACAAATTGAATATCTAAAATTGGATATGCATCTACTCTATAATTCATTTCAAGCATGTGAGCCAAATTCTACATTGTGCAATGAAAAGAAAAATATTTTTGGAAGGAAGAAATGTTTGGGAACTATGACTTGGATTTTGATAAAAATGACCATATTCTTTATTCATGTTTTGCTTTACCATGGATCTTGATTGAGATGATTATTTTTTATCATTTTAAATGATGTCAGGAATAATAATCATTCAGTTCCCTTAACAGGGGAAAAGAATTAATCCAAAAATAGATTGAGACTTATTATTAAGGTTTACAGTTGAAATAATTTTATAGATTTTACAATGAAATTCAAAAGCTTGCTGTTGCAAACCAAGTATTTCCTTGGTAAATTTATTTAAAATCAAGAATAAACCTATTATTAAAAATAGAAATTTTCTCAAATTACTGGGATGAGCACTTAAGTTGTTGCAAATTTCACCTCCATTCTTTAAATCCACGGTATGATCAAGAGGATAAATTTTCCCCAGGTTTGGTATTGAAATTGATGAAATGCTTTTATCATTTTTTACATGGGGAGTCAAATTTCAATTGTGAATTGGTATGAAAATGCTTGAAAAAAAATGCTTCCTCTAATGCAATTGAGAGGTGCAATTTTGATCCAACTTGCAGTAAAATCTGATTGTGAATCTGTTTTGATATCTGCTACAGGTAAAGAAAATATTAAAAGTTTTCCCAATAACTGAATATTTCTGGTTTTGAGTTCAAATTTACAAGGATTCATCTGAAATTTGAGTGCTTAAATTCTCCCTAATTGAAAAGAGGGCCAAGGTAATATTTTTAAATCAAAAATTTTATGAAAACTTCATTTCTTGATCATTTACCACATTTTAGATAAAATGTTTGCAATTGAAAGTAGATAGAATTTAATTTTTTGATAAAAATCATGTTCTTACTTCCTTTCATGTATTGAAACCATTTCATCTTATTTGGTTAAAAATGACTTTCAAAGCTTAAACTGAAATCTCTTGAGACATATCAAACCTGACTGCATAAATAAACACAAATCTTACCACCTTTCCACTTGTGTTTACCTTCACGGGTGGTTTGGAGTTCATGAGAGGACAATATTTCACAAAAAGAGTTCAAGTTCCTTGCAACACACATCAAGCTTTATTTTTCAACTTTTATTTTTGTTTGAAGCCAAATATGATTGAATTTCTTTACAAAGAGAGCTGCTTATGAAAAATTGGTTCTTTCATTTAAAGTAACACTGAATTTTTCAAGATTCTTTTGAGATTAAAATCAGGTGATCTCATCCAAAAATACTTTGATTTGATACCTTTGAGGTAGCAAACCCCATTCATTGGAAAAATCCATTGATTTTAATAGGATGAAATAATTCATTTTATAAGGAAACCAATAGAAAATAAATCTGATTGGATTTTGCCACATATCAAAACATGCATTGGACTTGAAAATTTGAAGATTATAAAAATTTCAGACACTCCATAGTTGACAAACTTTCATTTATTATTGATTTTTTCATGAAACAAAGATGAGGTTTTCTTTCCTCATTGCATAAAAAGGCTTTTTCTAGCATCCAATTTGAGATAAGGCACTTATTATTCTCTGTTCTCCTCAACCCTTGTGTTATAATTGAAAAGAGGTGGAATTTTCATGAAAGATCAAGTACAGAATCCAATAATTGTGAAAATTACTGGTAATCATTGATGAGAAACATCTATAAGTCCATTGGAATTGAACTTCTATTGACCACAAATGGAATAGCTGTAAAAGAAATAGAAATTGATGATAAATCTGATATGATTCTTGAAGCATAAGTACTTAGACCTTCCAAGGAATTCACCCTTCTCCATCCAAAGGTGCCAGACATTTGGTATTAATTGTTCTGGAATATGCAATTTTAAGGCCTCCCTGTCAATTATTCTTTCTAGTCTGTGAACCCAAACTCTTTCATTCTGCTCTTCATGCATCCAGATTTCACTTGGTGCCCAAATTTCAGTACATGGCTCAATTTTTTCCCTGAGCTCATGATCAATATGTTGGTGTGTACCTTCCAACAATTCTTTTTGTTCATGGAATAATAGAACCATTGTCTTTTCTTGAGTTTTCAGGAGTATTGGGAGCAATTGGTGGATTGGATATGTGTTTTCTGTGAGGTATGAGTTGGTTTGATAAGTTGGGTACAAATCAATTTTGGTTTGATATTGATAGGAAATGAAAAGGAAGTATAATATTGCATGACTTCAAATTGAATATTGCATATATAAAAAACCTATGCATAGATTTTATGGAGATCTTCATTGTTGCTTAGCATTATATACATTAAATACAGTAATTGAAGAGTATTACATACTGTATTACTTTGGTAATGATTTGACAGATTTTAAGAAATTCCTGTGGCATTTTGAAGCAGAAATGTTGAATATTATTGGATCTATGGGTTTGGAGATGATATAAAAATTGGAATAAAGTTTCCTTGGTTGGTTCATTTCTTAAGAAATGAATGATTGGTTGATAAATGAATGTATTGTGAATCACTGATGTTGATAACCAAACAAAAATCACAGCTAAACTTAAACTTAGGAAAGAGAGATATTTTCACGGATTTGGATATATTTATTTATTTGATTAATATTATGTATACTAAAAACAGCCATGATATGATCCCTTGCTTTGTTTTATTTCCTTTAAGAAACCAATCATAATATTGAAAAGCAGTTTTTTTAGATATCCAGTAATTTTTAAGCAGGGTGCCATACCTACTTGCTTTGAGTTGCACATGACCTTTGTATGAGTGTTTGAGCAACACACAGCATCAATGATGATGGGGAAAACTTAACATGATATTTTAATATGGAAGGCCCAAAATATTGAATCAATTCAATGTTCCATTGATGGTGTTTTTAATATAAAACATAATGAAATTCTTCATTGATTTGTTGTTGACTCCCATAAAATCATAATATCAGATTAATTTGTAAACAAAAACTCTGCTATTCTTGATTTAAAGAAAAATTTTGAAGATTTTTTCACAATTTTTATGCTTTGCAGCAGATGATGGAAAAAAATATGTAATGATCAAATAATCTAATTATCTTCCAAAAATGTAGGGTTTGGTTTGAAATTAAAGGGCTACACTTAATCTTTTTTTCAATTTCAAATAAGCAACTTAGTCAATAAGCTTCAAGGGCAGTATGATCATGAAGCATTCAATCATCCAAAAGAACCATGTTTCCAAGTGAAGAATTTGATTATCTCAAGATCAGAAAAAAAATTGAAAACAAGAATTATCCATTGGGAAAAATTAACAGTCTAATTTCCTAAAATGTCAACGGAATTAACTATGGGAAGCTTGGGGTTCTGAGGTAACTTCAACTAAATTAGAAGAGGTAGTTTTTTCAACAGCCCAGACAGTATTAAAGTGGCTACCCAGATCATATTCAGTAACCAGCAAAATATCCTCCAGAAAGACCTCAGCCAATTTTTCATAAGAAAATCTTTCAGTAAAAATTCTAATTAAATCTCTCCAGTTTATTTTTTGGTCTTTACTAAAGCCCATATCTTGCGAGGCAGTAAGAATATATTCCCTTGTGTTACCAAGTTGGCCCCAGAGTGGATAAGCAGGAAAGCCAGCCTTCAACCTTGACTCAAGCACAAGACTGCCAAATTCAAGGAGCATGCCAGACTTCCACTTGGGAATGACTTGTCAATTTCCTGGACATACCCATATAGCAGCAGGACCAAAAACTAAAATGTGTGAAAAACATGCTAGAGAATTGGTTGCCCATCAATTCTTCTTCTCTGCCGAGTCCTTTGACATAAAAGGCTGCTGATTATCTTGTTTTTCATGAAGCTGTAAGTTTATGAGCACAGTGACCAGGGAGACAACATATTCAAAAACAGTATTAAGGCCACCTCTTCCAGCATTCATCTTGGCTTCCTGGTTAGCACCTGACCTCTTGTGTTGAGCAAAGGTGGAATCATCCATTACAGCTGCTTGCAGGTTGGCAAAGTAACTTTGTGCTTTGAGTAAAGCTTCATCTGAAGTCCCGTCAATACCTTCCATTGAGAAGAGGACATTTTGTGATATTTTGTGTGAGACTACACCTATGATGTCATTCAAGGTGTGCTTCAGTTTCATGTATGCCCCACGTATTGGCTCTCTGGTATAATTTAGGATGTCAGAGAGGGGATGCATATTGAGCTGCACTGTCTTCTTGGAACAAGAGAGGGAGTTTGTGTTTAGGAAGGTGCTTCCAACAAAAACATCATCATCTTTTCCCAGCAAAATCTTTTCTGATAAATCAAAAAGTAAGAATCAGTTTATTTTCATAGGAGTGGAATACAGCATCATAAAAATTTACCCTCTTTGCACCGTGTCAAACAGAGATCCAATGATTTTAAGATTGTTGATGACTTGGGGGGGTTTGACAGGATCCTTTGGCCAAGAAGGTTAAGGGTATTGGTAATTAGAAACTGGGTACTGCTGATAATTTTGTAATAGGTGAAAGTTGTTGCATTTTACTTCAATTCTTCCCAGTATGAAAACCTCAACAGGTCTTCCTTATTCAAGCCAACAAAAATTTCTAGAAAATGCAATAGAATTAGCTGCCATGATTTTCATTTCATCACAAAATAATTCCACTGACCAGGCTGATTTGAGCCAGGATTTGATGTTAGCCCAATGATTTGGGAATGGGTTTCAGTTTGGCTACTAGCCTGGCCTCCAGGCTGAGATGACTGGGTCAATGAAGGGTTCTCAATCCTTGGCCTCAAAGCTCTCTGTTCCATATCCCTAGTAATGAGTCCAGCATCAGATGCATTCTGTTTTTGGAGTGTTGAAGATAGGCCACTCTGATTCAGAAAGGGAAGATTAATTTGGAAGTCAATTTTGGGTTGATTATCCAGCATAGCCTTCAAAATAGTAAACTGACTGGCTCAGGGGATGTTGGGACTAGGGTGGGTGCAGGTGTGGGACTCCTGGGTGATGGTTTAATAACAATGACTTCTGCTTTCTCTGGTTGGCCATCACTTGAGCAAGTGAATTCTGTGTTGGAATCAGAGGAGTCAGAGGATGCTTGAGAGCTAGAGGGTGGCCTTCATTGGGATTTTCTAGCTGCTTGTTGAGCAGCTTAGGCAACCAGCCAGGCAGATGCCCTGGTTCCTGGAGCAATCCGGGGTCCCTCAGCTGGTTCTTCTGGGTGCAGAAATGGGGTATTTTCAGAGGCCTGGACGGGGGCAATATCCAGGGCAATAACCCCAGCTTCTTGAACTGGATCCTCCACAGGCACAGCTTCAGTTAATATTTCAGGTTCACCTGGAGATATAGGAATGTATCAGTTTTGCATATTTGGACAATTGTTGATAAACACTTTGTTGCATCAAATGATTCTCTTAACTCACTGTTTTGGATGGCGGGGAGCTCTGATGGAACCACTGTAATCTGGAAGGCAGGATGATCTTGTGAAGTTTGTGTTTCATTGTTCACCAATGATATTTTTTGATTTGATTGGACAGTCAAACTATCAGCTATTTTTGGCTGTTGTTGTTCTTCAGTTGAAGGCTCAAGCAGACCAAGATCTCTGGAGGTTTGTAACCTCATCTTTTCCACCTTTGCATCATAATTTTTCTGATAAAAATCAAGCATTGACTGCAATACTTGTTTATGGGATCTTTCAACATATTCCTCATTAAGGAGTGAAGTCAATTGATTAAGAGCATGTTGTTCTAAAAATTGATCATACCAGTTCAAATAAGTATTAGACCACAAGGGACCCAGGGAATTTGAAAACTTACCTGGGAAATCAGCCATGGTATAATCAAGAAAGTTTCCAAGGTGAAGAAGCTGGAGATGATGCAGTTGAAATCTGATGGGGACAATGAGATTAAGATCAGAATGAACTGAGACCTCTTGGTGAAGGAGCTGTGGCTTATATACCCTAAAAACCTAGTCACATGCTACATGCGTGTAATATGAATGACAGTTGCTCATTAGTTAGAATCTACATAGTAAAATTTGTGAAAATAGCATGGGGCATTCTCAAAGTTTCCGCTCTCCTGCATATCACATATACATATAAATGTCATTTCAAGGGAGGTGGACAACTTATGATATGTCGTCAACCTCCCTGGAAATAAAACATGTGACATGGGAAAATCATGTGGGAAAGATGGGGAGGTGGATGACTTGTGCTAAGTCATCCACTTCCCTTCAACAATGTGTAGCATGATTTTGAATATGTGAATCAATTGATGATTTCTGGGACAGTGGACAACTTAGCATAAGTCATCTACCTCCCCTGAGTGACCCCATCTTACATTCCAACAAGTAGAAATGTTGAAAAAGTCATGAACACTTTTTAATCAGTTCATGAATTAACTGGTAAGTGTTTTGGCACAAGGAGGTGATATTTGAATGATATACATTGAAGCACATCTTGAACCATATCTAGCCTTCTTTCCATTTACTCTAGTTACAATTTCAGAAGGAGAACAATTTTGAAGTTTAAGAGCAGCCATTGCTAGTTTTTTTAAATTTGGAAGGAGCAACCAAAATGAGTATGATGTTCAGTTGTTTGAAGGCTCAGTGGAGGAAAAGTAGTTTGATGAGTAAAAACAGAAGTTTGTCATAAAATTTCTAATATGCCCCCAGCTTTTGCATAATCAACTATGAAACCAAGAGTTGGAAAGGAGAGACCATGGCCTGTTTCTTGAGAGGGAGGAGGGATTGGGTTTCCAGTAGGTTTTTCAATATAAGACAACAAACCATAAGTATAACCATTCAAGTCTTCTTGATCCGTATGAGGAACATTGGAAAAGTGATCACAAGTGACAATAACATTATAAGAATGAAGAAAAGAATCCCTTTGGTCATTCCACTCTGGAGATGTCCAGTTTGGAATTTTGAACTCCTCTGATACTTCCTTGTTCTTCACATGAGCAGTGTTGGATAAACATTGGATTCTATTGAAAATCAGTTGGTTATGTACTGGAAGCTTAGACCACAACAGATCATCATTTGCTATTTGGTCTGGGTTCATATCCTGTCTCCTTGCATATATTCCTATTTAGAAATATAGTTGGATGGTAATGAGTCAACAAATACGTGATTAGCAAGTTTGTGGTGATTCCCAATTACCTGCAGAATATCCTTGTTCAATGCCCTGACAAAAGCCAATTCCAAACATAGATCCTGTTTTAGTGTTTTTGTTGGTTTTGTTCAGGTTCTGTCAATTGTTTGCCATCACATAGAGATCTTGTACCATCTCTGAAAATTGAGTTGCTAGCCATGTATATGGTCTTTGCTGCAATGAATGATACTTGAGCACCACATAGGGTTGGTACTTTCTGTTGCAAACCACTTGTAGATTTACTGGGAGTCCTACTTGTGGTACTACTACTTGGCATGGAATTAGACCCTTCTTCAGGGTGATGAAGTAGATGGACTCAGATACACACTCCTTATTGCCATAATCACGCTTAGCTTTTTGATGCTTTTTATGTGCTCTGGATGAGGATGGGATGGATGGAATTAAGGGTTGTGGTGGTGGCCTAAGAACAGAACAATCTTGGCTTGATTCCTGATGATGCTTTAGATTCAAGGGCTCATCATCACTACAAATGTTGTCTCAAAAGCACCAACAGGAATACAAGGGACAAGGATTGAGATAAAAGCAAGAGGTTAAAGTTAGTAATATGAAAATCCTTCATGATTATTGAAATACATACATGTTACTACCTTTAACCACTTTCAAAGACACATCCTCATTATTTGTTTTCAATGGAAACAGGTGGGATTGAGATTGGGTGAATGCATTGGAGTTGACTTGATCCATGGTTAACTTTCAAAGATGATGATGGGGACTTGATGAATGGTTTACAGATGGTTTCAAGGACAAGAGGGAATCAATCAAGGATCATTGGATGATAATTTGATGTCTTCATTGCTGCTTACTGTAAAGATGAATACAATAATGGATGGTGTTGATGCTGATATGTGATGATAAAAGTTGAGTTGATTTGGTGAAGACATGTGCAATGATTGGAAGAAGAAGAAAAAAGGATGATGAAGAAGAGAAAGAGGGAAGTCAGTGTTGGATTGATGAAGATGAAGGATTCAAGAGATTGAAATAGGTGCATGAGTTCTTACCATTGAAATGCAGTGATGATGAGTGAGAGGTGGAAGAGATGTGTTGCAGTCAAAGGGTAATGGAAGGAGTTTGATGGCGGGATTCCTTTTTTATGATGAGGCTGATTGGAGCATGGTTTGATGGCTGAATGCTTGAGAGGTGATTGAAAGGTTTGAGATACCAGTAGAGAACAAAAGGAATCAGTCTACATGTTCATACAATGTTCAATCATTGAAAAATAGGCTGGAAACTTGCCTGGGTGTACTCCTTGGGATTGCTTGGGGATGGTGGATTGGGTGTGCTTGGTTGATGGTTGAAAAGGCCTCTGGACCGCTCGTTGATTGGCCAGCGCTCGTGGTTTTGCTTGCGATTCAACGAGCAAGGCTTGCTGATGCAAACGCTTCAACAAGTTTGCGATTTGGTTGCAAATCGCTTATGCGTTCACTGACGCATTCACTTTGGCGTTCGCTCGCGACAAGCAGGGGGCCAGGGCCCATTGAGGTGCACAGACCTCTCCCAGGCCTTGGCAACCTGCAAGACCGCAACAGGGTCGCGTTTGGCGACCCTGTCGCTAATTCAATGACCATCGGCTGTTCGCGTCTGTGAGGATGGAAGCGAACGACCGATGCAATTGCGATCGCTCCAGGCCCCATTTTGGCATCCCCGGGGCCTCGAGCTCTTGGAGCCCTTTAGGGCCATTTCCATGGGGAGCCCAGGGCAAGTGCCCATGGGTTTTTGCCTTATGGGAAGGTTGGAACCCATCATATTTTGTTTGGGCCATTGGAGATAAAAAGCTTGGCATGGACATACCATGCCATATATTTCTTTAAAAAAATATGATTATAATGCAAACCAACAGTTGTGGATAAATATTACATAAGAAATATGCATAAATTTAACAATAAATATTCATCTAACCAAAATACATTATATTCATCTATTCAATATCAGATAGGCAGATGCAGAGGATATTTTTGAATTTGAATAAAATTATTTTAAATATTTCTTTTTAATAATTTAAAAATATCTTGGTAGAATTCCAAAATATAGAAAAAGAATAGAGAAATAGATTTCATATTCAATAAGTAAAATTTCTATATATGATCCTTCATCAATTCCACTTCTAAAAAGATTTAAAAAAAATACTTTCAACTTTGAAGGAGATATCTAATAAATCAAATCATTTCCTATTTATCTCAAAGTAAAAGTAAAATTAGGCAATAATTTTTATATTTAGTTTATAATCATGATTTTTATTTCACTACAGAAAAGATGTTTTTTAAATAATTTTTTCTAAAGAAAATGTTCTCCAATTTTTATTTCACTGTTTTTAAACTCCAAATGAATAAGTGCAACAAGTTTCCATAATTTGATAATTTGAATATTTCACAAACCCAGCATCCTTATATTTTTTTACTCTAAATGTTCAGAATAAAACACACATGAAATTTTTCATAGTTGTTGGTCCCTGTGAATCTGCCTGATTACAAGATTCATAAACAGTAATGGCATTGATCAATTTACCATTAAATTTGAGCTATTGGTCTATTGATCAAGGTGGGGTTGTAATGTATGGAACAACAATGTCAAATTGTTTTAGAATTAATTCAATTTCTCTTGAGGATAAACATTGTGGTATTTATAATTCAGGTTATGATTTATATTCATTGAAATAACTGGAGAAACTCTTCTATTGCATGATAGTGATTTATGCACATAAACCTCTGGGGACATGGTGCACTTAGCCTAAGTGCACCATGTCCCTTCAGAAAACCAGTTGGTGGTGGTTGTGGGTGGCCACAAACCTACATGACATGGTGGCCAGCATTGATCCTCTTAGCCCTCATGCTGGAAAGCTTTTTCTTTAAGTATAAACATGGTCACTTCCCACTGTGACCAGGTGGATGTAATTTATCAACAATTACCAACATATCTGGGACCTTTGGGACATGAGAAATATGGAATATTTTGGTTTATGAGAGGTTTCTTCAACCAATGAGAAAGATCAATAAAATATATTCAGGTCCATGCAAGAGCCACAAAATCATTTATTTCTACCAAATTTCTTTCTAATATTCCCATGTAATTTATCTTTTTGTATGAAAAGTATGTGCCAACATGCGCATTTCAGTAAAAACTAGTTACTGGAACAAAAATGGTGGACAAATTAGCATAACTTGTCCACTTTTCCATACCAATTACTAAGAGCCAACCATTGTTTGGAAATTGGATCATGATGGCTCAGGGAGGTGGACGACTTAGCCTAAGTCGTCCACCTCCCTGAGCCATCACACACTTTATAATGTGACAATTGATGTTATGTTTTTGTATCATTTCTGGGTGTTTCAGAAAATGAGTATGTGTGTGATTCTTCAGGGTGAGAACAATCAATTTTGATCTGTGATTTTCAAATGTGCTGATTCATTCATGTTTCCACCAAAACTCCCACTGTGACAGAAAATCAATGTTATCTTAAAAAATAATTACCATTCATAAATTTAGGGTCTTTTTAAATCTATATCACAATGAACTCTCACAATGTATAATTGATAAGCCAGCATACCCAATCATCCCCAAGATATTTACCTGGGACAGAAATATTTCAGTGTTTATCCACTGAAGAATATTTTTCACCACATTTAATTTTTGGAGCCTTGTTCCTACCATCATTTTTTCAGGATGGGTTCAATGACTAAGCAAGGTGAAGAAAATATTGTCAGGGACATGCAACAATTAGAAAAACATGTACCTCTACCCATTTTCTTTTAAATGTGTTCATGTTTTCATTCATCCTCCTGGATAAAAGATATTTTCCAGCATGGGCATTTCAGTACCATCAAGTTTTTCCCAGAAATAAACATGCTGGACTAGTTATGCAAAATTGTTCACTTCCCCACACTATGGACTGAGACCAAGCTCATTCGGGGAAATTGGGAAATATTCATTGGGAGGTGGACAAATTAGGCTAAGTTTTCCACCTCCCTAGGCCACCATCCAGTTGACCATATGGGTATTGATGTTTTTTGGTTCATCTCTGGGTGTTTCAGGAAATAATAATATTTGGCCATCTGTAGTTTGAAAACAAATGATTTGTTTTAGTCATTTTTCATCTATTTAATCTTCCATAACTCACCAAAACCATGGAATTTATAATCAACCTCATCCTTCACCTCCACCCCTGCTTGGTATTCTCTGAATTTCCTAGGTACAGCACTGGATGATAGTAATTTTACTCCACCAGAAGCTGATGAGAATTTCAAAATGGAATGTCTCTCAAAACAACACAAAAGATCTCCTCATGCTTATCAGTTGAGAATGGCCTCAAAAAGATAGACACTCCAAACCAGATGAAGTGAACTTATTTATAATTTCAAACCAAGCAGGTCATGACCACTTGAAGAAATGCACAACTTCAGAAGGGCAAGATACTTTGCAGGCACTTTCAGAGACCCCAGAAAGTTGAATTCAGCCACTGCAGTTGAACCTTTCAAGAGGTTTATTATTTCTGTATGCCATGACCCAAACTCTTGTGGGATGTTTTGAGCTCTTGATTGTAACATGACTGATCATTTTCATTGCAAATCATAGTCATATGTCATGCAAAACCTGTTTTTTTCTTCTTTTACCTAGAAAATTCATTCATTCTTATCATCTATGTTTCTTGGAATCCCCCACTCCCACTCAAAAATGTTTACAACAACAAAACAATGCAAATCTATGGTTTTTTGGAACCATTTGAATAAGCCATGCTGATTTAAGTTTATTTGAAAGGTTTTTACCAGTCCAAATTTCCCCTTGATGGCTTGCAGCACAGGCAAATAAAATCAAAAGAGCCTAGAATACATGGTAAACTTCATGAAAAGGCCTAACAAAGATGGTGGGGGGACCAATTGGTCATTCAAATTTTCTCAAGAGTGGAGACGGGTTTTCCCACTTTCTGTATTAATTTTTAATGATTCAGGGCAATTCTTAGCCCCAAGCCAGTGATTTTATTGAAGATGGAAGGATGATGACAACGAATTAAATTCCAAATCTATATCAATGTTTCATTTGCACACCTAGATACATCCTTTAAGTTTGCCAATTTAGCATATGATATTCTGCAAGGGTTTGTATGGTTGAATCAAGTTGAGCTTCCAGAATAATCACTTGAATTTCTACAAACCAATTTTGGGAAACAGGCACCAAGAGAGCCAGAACAAACCAGATAATATAACCAAAAAGATATAAGGGTTACAAGCAGAAATCATTGGGGAAACGGAGATTTGGCTCATTACCAGAGATTTTTTTTCAGACTAGTATTGAGACCACCATGGCATGGGATTGATTTAAACTGATTTTTTGCCAATTCAATTGAGATGGAGTTTATGATTCTGTCTAATGATTCATTCAAAACTTTTGGTGTACAACCTTTGTCTTTATATTCTTGTCAAATTACAGGACAATAAATCCTTTTTGGGGCCTTTTTATTTTAGAGACACACAAAAATTCTGAAGCATGACCAATTGGAACTTACTAAGTTGAGAGGTTTTCCATATAGTTAGAGACTGGGTACAAATTTATTTTTTTGGAAAGTGGCATTAGGGTTTGGAATCATTGGATTTTATCCCAAAAATACTCATCTTTTGAAAAGAATCAAGAAAATATCATGTATTTCTTGCACATGCAATTCAGTTGCAATACTACTCAATATAAATTTCTTGCAAGTTCAAACTCTTCACAATTTAATTTTTCCTCAAGCATGAATGGGAACAAAACCTTATTTTGTTGCATAACAAAGACTTCTAACTTTTCTCAGAGGATGGCACAGTAAGACTAAGTGCCTTACCATATCACCAATTTTTATATGTTGATAGAGGCAGGGAGGGAACAAGTTGAAATAATTTGAATGCACTAAATTCCAAGACAGATCTTCAGAAAGTCAATGACCAGTAATTGAAAAAGAATTCATCATTCAAAGCAACTCACCAAGAATGCTATCCAGTTTTTCCTGGTAAGGTGGTCCACTTGAGCTATGTGCACCACCTCACCAGGAGGAACCACCCCTCAATTGCAGATTTAACAGCAGTTGGCAGCCCAAAGTTTTCAGTCAGGTTGATCTTGTTTTGCACATACAACTACATTCCTTCCAGTGGCTATCTAATCAACAGAACAACCTACTAATTTTGCTTGATCATTACTTCCCAAAGAAATGGTCGCCAATGCCTCTGTTCAACTCCAAAATTTTCCTCCTTTTGAACTTTTCACTAGATCATGTGGTTAAAACTCCAGATATGGTTAAAAATTTCCTTCAATTTATATAACTCAAACATCACCTCTTTGTGCCAAAATGCTTACCAGTTATTTCATTAAATGATGTCAAAGTGTGCATGAGTTGTACAACATTTGTACTGGTTGGAATGTAAGATGGGATGAATTTGGATTGATGAACAACTTATGCTAAGTTGTCCACCTTCCCATCAAATTAGAAGTGGCTTTACTGCATGGTAAATGTATAGGTAATGTCCAGGGAGGTGGGCGACTTATGATAAGTTGTCCACCTCCCTGGACCTGTGTGCATACAGGAATCAGATGTCAAGGGAAAATCATGTGGGAAAGCTGGACAGGTGGACAACTTGTGCTAAGTCATCCACTTTCGCAGAAATCATCAATCTTTTGGCATATTCAATATCCTGCTACCATGTAGTTGAAGGGAAGTGGACAACTTATCACAAGTTGTCCACCTCCCCAGCTTTCCCACATGATTTTCCCTTGAAATCTGATTCCTGTATGCACACAGGTCCAGGGAGGTGGACAACTTATCATAAGTTTTCCACCTCCCTGGACATGTCTCATATTCATTTGGTGTGGTGAAGCAGACACTTTGGTGATATACACCTGCCTATTCCAACAAATCAATTAGGTGAATCCTGCACAATGTAATCTCCCCATGATATTATGCACCCCTGTTACATTTTTCTTTATTCTTTTGAGCTAAGTGATCTAGGCATGTTGAATTCTCATATATTATTTTGGAATGATGATTGAGAAATGTTAGTTATGTCATTGATCCTAATTACTGGTGTAAGAAGAGCCAGTAATTACACAGCACTCAGCCTTCTTCACAAGACGTAGCAGGAATTCATATCACACCATTTTTAAAAGAATGAAATTGAAAACCATGCATTGTTCTTCTTGCCCTTTATTATTTATCTAATATGATCTGGTCAGAGTTAGTCAAAATCAATTCAGGAAAGAGGAAAATTATAATCCTCATTTCCAAGAATTTTTACAATGCAAAATCTGACACCTGATTCATCATATTTCTCTATTATTCAGTTTCCAAAATTGAACTCTCAACAATCAATTCCCACTGAATATCAATCCATGCAGTAAACCTGCATCTGTGTGGTACCCAGAATTGCATTTTTGCATCTTTGGGGATTTCAAGAATCTTATAATAAAAACACAGCAATGCAAAATGCTATTGGACCTGTGCCAGTATTATCCATGTCTACATGATATATTATTCAAATAGCACTTCAACAAAATCAATGAGATTGGCAAGGAGTAGTCTGAAGTTCATATTATGGAAAATTGAATCTTGGTATATTTCAACGCCAGCTCTTCCTCATGGTGGCTGGAATTCTTGAGCTCATTTTCTCATTCAATAATTATTGGTCAATTCCATAGATATGAGAATGAGGAATTTTTTGCAAACATATAATGGTCAAGATTGCTTTATGTGGAAATTTTTTGTGATAATTAAAATCATGAAATGCAATGGGAAGCTCTTCCTATTTCTTATCTTAAGAAATACCCAGAATGAATAACTTAAATTTGACTGCATGATCCCTATATATTTTTATGAATGATGCATAAGTGCCACAAAAAAAATGATCACACTTTTTGGGGAAGATGGCAGCCACAGAGTCTCTTTTCTATGTCAATCATGAATTGGTTTCTAATTGAGCTCTTACCTTCTGGAAGAACATTCCATTCAAATCTCCAAGTATACTTATGTGCATACCCTTTGCCCACTTGGAAGAAAAATTTTAGAAAAAAGGGGAATCATAATATATAATATCTTGATTTCTGAAAATTTTCCAAATGTCAATAAAAGGAAATCTGACTTCCTATTTATCAGTTTGTGAAAAATCAATACAAAATCACAAAATCAGAAACATTTTCATCTGGTTACTAAGTTGGAAAATTAGACATGGAACCCAGTAAGAACTAATCCCCCAAGCATAAGATCTCCATGACAATCATACAAACCTATTGCTAAATCATGGTGTTTATTTTATGTTACTAAAATGCCAAAACCCCAGCCAACCCAACATCACCAACCCCTGAGCCATCAAGAGTTCCCCTTCCAGATGACCAATTCAATATGCCTGGTGTTGAGGAAGATGAAGATTTTGACGACTCTGCTGCCCCATCCTACTTCATGATTGCACCACAACTCTCTCAAACCCACTAACACCAAAAGAAGCAAAAAAGTTTGGCCCAACAACAATATTCTCTCTCTTTCCATGCATGCAATCTTGGAATCCCTGCTTCTTCAATTTGTATTTACAAGTCCTTGCTTGATTGGACAAAATAAATTCTTGGAATGGATTCCAACAACAACAAAATTCCTAATCCTCCAACTGAAAATTAACTAGAATCCCTCAAAAATTAAGTGAAAATGAAGAAGGCAACCATTAATGATGCAATAGCATCAAGCATTGGCCCACCAAACCAGTACAGCTCCAATTCAAAACTTCAAGAAAAGGAGCTCAAACTTGTGAAGAAGGATGCCTTGCGCCAATTACAACAAAATATTACATCAACATCTTGATCCCTGGAAACTAATGCTTTGGGCCATATTCAGTCTCATGAAGAGACATGGATAGGCCATGCTGTTATAATTATGGCCAGCAATTAGCTTAGGCAAATGAGCAGTATTTAAAGCAAAAGAAATGCTGGACACTGTGTGTCAATAATGGCTAATGGGGCTCTCACAATGGGGCAATATATTGGATGAATTCGATTGGATGATGAATGAATGATGGAAAACAGCAGGGAGAAGAGCTCCTTAAGTACAAAAGATTGGCCTCTTGTGAGCCCATGATACAACAAGCCAAAGGGCAAATTTTCCGCCCCAAAAGAGCTCTACAGGCTCTACAGGCCTTGTTACTTGGTTTGGACTGCATCAGCCCACATGGCATTAGTCCCTGAACCCTTACAACCAGACTATTCCGGTCCATTCTTGTGTTTCCACCGTTACGGGGCTGAACCAGCCCATTGCTGTTCAGTCCCTTAGTTGGTTGTCTATTACAACCGGCCCTGATGGCATCATTACCCCTGTTACGGGCTGGTTGCCTCATGCATCCAGCCCCTGGCCCCTGAAATGGGCCAGGTGGGACCCAGGGCTCACCTGGGTCCGGTTTCAACCTCACATGGGGGGGTGTGACCAGCGGACATGCTGTCCCCCCCTCTATCTCTTACAAATCCCTGGTGGGGGCGGTCAAATCCCCTCACCAGTGGCCCTGGGGGTCAATACCCCCCAGGGCGTCGTCACAGAAAGTTGGCCTGGGAGGTGGTCAGGTCCCCCCAGGCCCATTGCTCCTCCCCCTCGGTAAAGGGGGGGGGAGAGCGCCCCTTCGCGCTTAGTTCGCTACTATGGCGGGGGGGTGATGAAATCCCCCCCACCTGCCGGTCGCATACCATGCGGCCGGCGCCGCCACCTCCTGGGGCAAGGGGGTGGTCAGGTCCCCCCTGCCCTGACCGACCGCCTCGTTGCAGCCGGTCGCTGGCTGGTTCAACCCAGCCAGCCTGCCCCCTCCCCCTTGCGACGGCGAGCGAGGGGAGGGGGAGCGAGCCAGGGCCGCGAGCCCCGCCTCCGCGGCGCTGGTCGCCGGTCGCGACCAGCCGGGCCCGCGCGGCATTGCACCGCGCGGGATCCCTCGGCCGCGCAACAGCCCCGCGCGGGCCGTCGGGCCCCGCGTGGGCCGTGCCGAGGAACACAGGCGGCCCTGAACGGGCCGCGACGCGAGCAGCGGCCCCGAGCGGGCCGCGACACGGGCGGCAACCCTAATGGGCCGCCCCAAGCCCGAATTGTGCGAAAAGACTACTTTTGCGGGCCAGCCCGTCTGGCCAAGTATGTCCAAAATAAACCTTGGGCCCAATTATGCCCATACAAGCCCATCTGGCCGTATTTGCCCATATACCCCATCGGGCCCGTTAGGGCCCGTGTACCAATGGGTCTATTTCACGCGTTTTGAGGCCAGTTTCCCCAACTCTGTAACATCCACATGGGCGCGTATGGTCCGTGTGTGTGTCCAATGGGCCTCAGAGGCCCATTTGTGCATCCCATTTGGATTACACTTATACGTAGCACCCGCGTAAGTGCGTACGTATTTTAACACATGCCAGGGCCTTGATCCAAAATTCAGGCATTCCAAGATGCACCTATCACTGGGAACAGAATGCAACATGTTGCTGGAATTCCTCTCTGACTGCAATAATCATCAGAGCATGGGAGATGTGCCACAAACGCGGGGGGACTGCTTCCTATTCAATAAATGAGAATGAAAACACCCCAGCCAACAGGTTCACAATAATAAATCTTTGGCTTGTCTCAAAGAAGGCTATTTGGAAGAAGGAGCACAAGGCAGAAACAAGCTCCAGCAGCAGAAAATCTAATGTTTCTGCATCTCAAATTCTCAACAAGAAGAAGGTTTGTCAAATCAATATTTTGTAATTTTCTCTTCATGATCAATGACTAACTGCTTATCATGTTTTGAAATACAGGATAAAAAAAATAAATTGCAAAGACCACAGCAGTTGAGCTGGAAATGATGGACATGTTCCCAGAAACTTCTGCTCTTTTCTTGGACAGTGGATTCATATCTGATGTTGAGGGTGAAGATGAGGAATTGTTCAATCATGCAAATGTTTGGAGGGCTCAACAACTATCCCAAATATATCACTACTTGGATGAAGCATACATTCAACTTGCCCAAAACCCGTGCATCAAGAGGGATAGGCAATTGAAAATTAGTCAACTTGCTAAACCAAATAATTCACCAAGAGGTGATCACCCACCAACACTTCCTACTTCAATACCTCAAAACTGGTTAAGTGAGGAAGCTCTGGAGGATATAACTCCAGTTGAAAAAAGAGCCTTGGGTTTACTTCTAGATGTTGATCTCACAGAGGCAGTTTCATATCTCAAACCCCAAGTTTCCAAGCCCTCTAGCTTAATGGAAACCACACAAAAACTGTAAATATATTAAAAATAGTGTAATTTTTATATCAGTACTTTAAAAAATATGGAGGAGTATGTTTGGATGAAAAATTGGATTTGGTGAAATTTTTCTTGAGTACTACACGTATTTTTATTTTCATCCCATTCTTGTTTTGTCAACCAGAAACTTGTAATTATATTTAAAGCTAGATTCACTGAATGTAACAAATTCAATGATGTGGGGTCACCCTGACTTGAAGAGGTTAAAAATGTAGGTTACACTCTAAATCTCTTGAAATTTTCAAATAAATAAATCTCTAACAATTTGTTACATCCAAACAGATATTGAAGTAATAGTGGACAAAACCAACATCCACATGTGGACAGAATACACAATCTCATTTAAAAATTCTGAGTAAATTATATTTGATGCACCACCTTTTGGAAAGCTACATGATATCTTTTTTCAATTGTAATATCCTGAATCCATTTTTTTTCACTGTGCGGCAGTCAAGTTGAGATCACCCACTTGTTAACCATTCCCAAATATCTTTTTATGAAAGAAATATATATAAAATACACATTCACAGATGTGAATTGTGTAATTTAAAAAATCCCACTAACTTTAGGCATATGGATTTTCCTTGTAAAATGGTGCATCATTATTATTTTGTAACACAAGAAGATGATTTGAGATCATGGTTTTGTAATAAGATAATTACTTTGAAGATAGAATATGTGACGTTCCATCAAGGCAATTGAACTTGCATTTGAATCCAAACACAATGGGATAGGCTAACCATGAGCAGTTGATATGATGTATTAGTTTGAAAGCTTTTTCAAAATGCAAAAGATACTGTTCCATGCCTTGCCCATTGAAGTGAATATGAATATTCAGTCTTTGGGGTTTATGTTTTGAAACAATAACAAAACATAAACCCCAAAGACACCAAACATTTTCCAATCCACTACCACCAGGGAACCACTAGAAGCAAACATCAGGGCTGTAAATGAAAATCTTGCACAAGAGTAAATTCCTTGATGTATACTGCAATTGGCATGCAATTTCTTATTTATCCTATCATTTTTAACATTCAAGCCATCAATTGAAGATTCCAATGCACAGCCAAACCCTGAAAGAGATCCTTGCTATGGTGAAATACAACAATACTCCCCACCATAAAATATGGAAATTTACAATACATCTGAGATGAAACCTCTTCAATTTCTATATCACACTCCAAGTGCCCTAATCTCATCACTCCAAATCCTTCATCAAAGTATTGAGGAAAAAATTGGTTACCATGCATGTCAGAAATACATCAAGATGGAACATGAGAAAATCTGCATGAACTCAATTCACAGTGGCCATCCCAACTATTCAGCAGAAATACCCAAAAGTCTTTCAAAATTGAAAAAAAAGATTTTTAATTACAAATGATCTACTGGAAAATGTCTGTTGTGAAAATTGTTACCAACTTTATCCTTTGAATGAAGTACTTTCTTCTTCAGAAGCCCAAACTGATGAAGAAAGGGAACAAAACAGGAATTATCCAATATGCCATAATATAGTTAATTCAATAGATGGGGAGCCTGTTACATGCGGATCAAAACTTTGGAAACAAGACAAGAACAAATCTGAATTTTATCATCTGAAGCAGTTTGGGTACCAGTTGCTCAAGAAGTTGATTTCCAGGCAATTACAGCTCCCTTGGTTTGAAGAATTACTTAGTGCACCTCAAGAGCATCAAGCCATTAATCCTAGTGAACTTTGTGATATTTTGGATGGAACTATGTGGAAAGAATTCAAGGATTAAACCAATCAAATTTACACAGCAGAACCAGGGAACCTTGTCTTTGGAATTTAAATTTATTGGATGAATCCCCATGTTATCAAAACCAGTGGGAAAAGCATCTCTCTTGGCGTAATATTCTTAATGTGTTTTAATCTTCCACCTGGTGTGCGTTACAAGTAACACAATATTTTTGTGTATGGCTTCACACCAACACCCAAGGAATTCACCTCATTCCAACTGAATAATCTACTCAAGCCTCTTTTCTCTGAGCTACTGGATCTTTGGAAAGGAGTATTCTTCACAAAAACTAACAAATATCAACATGGAAGAGTAATACGTGCTGTCATATTACCACTGATTGGTGATACACCTGCCTTATGTGAAATGGGTGGATTTTCATCCCACTCAGCAAAAATCTTCTGTTCCCACTGTAACCTCAAGCTGAATGATATCCGGAACACCAAAAAGGAGACTTGGCCATCAAAAAATAATGAAGATCACATCAAATGGGCAGAGAATTGGAATAATGCTCAATAATTCAATGAGAAAACCAACATTCTCAAGCTACATGGTGCCCGCTACACAATTTTCCAAACTCTACCATACTGGGAACCAACAAACATGACAACAATTGATACAATGCATACCTTCATCTTTGGAATTCTAAGGGATTACAGCATCACCTACCTTGGAATAATCAAGGCTGGCCAAAGTCTTCAAAATTTGGAAAGGAGGAAAACCACTTACCCAAGAAGTGTAACAATTAGTCAAGTCATAAGCCTCAAATCTGGATCCAAACGGAAGCACTATTTATCACCAGAAAAAATCAAAAGAGTCACCAGGAGGAGAGTTCAAACATTCCTAGATAGCTCCTCAAAAAACCTTGAAGATATTTCTCCCAATCCAATTGAAAAGGTTCAACATTGGGCAAATCAGCAGCAAGAAGGCTAATCAAATATTCAGCATAGAACTTTTGTACCAATTTTTGTAGTCCAGAAAATCGCAGGGCTCCATCCTCCCAGCTGCTCAAGAAGTTGGGAAAATTCTGCATCTGAACATCTTCAACCAACTTTAAGATTTTCTCCAAGGCTTCTTGAGAATGAATCCACAAGCAGCTCATGCAAATCTGGGCCTCAATCAAAAGAAAAAGGAAATCAAAAAGTTACCTCACCAGGAAAAAATCCCAGTAGATTTATTGGAAGCAAATCAGGAAGCTAAAATGAATCTGGGAAGAGCAAGAAAAGCTCCCTTCAGGAAAGCTCCTACCACTCTTTTGAAGATCAAAGCAATTCACATCAAGCAGGTTCATTGATAGAAGAGACAAGTATTGCATCAAATGAATTGTGCCTTACTACTGAAGAGCTTGGAAGTCTTCAAGAGGGTACCAATTCAATCACATTTTCATCTTGGATTACTAGGTTTCCCAGAAACATAGGTTTGCCTGCTGCTGGTACTCCTAAGGCTGCTGAATGGTTGGTTTTGTACACCATTCATGTAGTGCTTTTTTTGATTCCAGGATGGAATTGGAACTCAGCCAATAGCTTGCGAGAGCGAAAGCTTACTTCCACTACTTTCAAACTTATTGGTATCATCAACTTGGTAATGTCTCATCAACTTACAGATTACCAGTTGTGAAAATTGGATGAATTAATTCTGGCTTACTGGGAGGAATTATTGCTGCATTGGGGATCTGAAATCAAACCCAAGCCAAAAACCCATTTTTCTCAGCATATGACTAAGATGATCAAGCTCTATGGTCCTCCCTCAATATTTTTATGTTGGTCAGGAGAAAGGCTGAATCACATCTTGACCTTGGTTAAAAAAAATAAAAATACACGTAAGTAAAACAGATTTCTGAAAAGTAGATTCTTGGTGGCACACTTTGAATTGATTGTTTTTTTAATTTTAAGGTTTCCTTGATAAGTCCCTCTTGAATGGATTCCTTGAAAGGGCCAAACTTCAAGGCTTGCTTCACCAAATTGGATCCAACTGGAATGTTTTGGGGATCAATTCTGACCAACTCCCAGATCTGAAAAGTTTTTTCTATCCTTCCAAGACAGGTGATGTTTCAAGGGCTAAAAAAGACATGAATGTTTTGGAAGAAGAAAAATTAAAACGATTCATTGAAAATAACTCAACATACAATGTATTTCCATGGGAACAGCTGGAGTGGTTGCTGTGCAAATCAATGCTTTTCCATGGTCATCACATAACACCCCATTGCTACAATAAAAGTAATTCTCAGATTTCCTTTTCATCAACAGCAAATCAAGGACCCTGTGAGATGGGGAAGGTATTGTCCATCTTTCATGAAAAAAAATGTGCACAATATTTCCTCATTGTTGAAACCTTTCCTCCTCTGGAAAAAATTGATACTTCAAGAAATCCCTACCTTGGCCTCAATTATCTCAATGCTCAAATGGTTTATCAAGAAGGTGGATCAATATCTGTGATTTATCAAGATAACATATTAGGTTTTGTGGCAAGCATGGCTTATGAAGCAAAAAAAGCACAAACTTCCAAGGATATTTATTGTTTTGTGGCAATTAACTCTTTGGTAAGTTGATATCAAAAATGCTGATTTCTGAAGAACTGTCATTATTGATTTTTCTGACTGGTGATTCCTTACAAAACAGGAGGAAATATAAAAAGACACATGGACTTAGTTTTTACTGTATTAGATATTGGTAAAAGATGAAATCAGAGGAATTGGTATTGTGTCACATATCTATCTAAAACATGTGTATAAGGTACAGAATTCAAAAATAGAAATTAGATTTAATATCAGAAAACTGAAGCATTAATCCTAACATCAAATTGTAAATCTGTGTTTGTATCATTTGTTTGAAATGATCATTATCTAAAAATTCGATTACTCTCATTTTGGAACTTTGTACCATTGGGAATCATGGCCCATGATGTACTATTCCATTCATGAACACTGAAAATTTTTTCAATCAAAGTATGGTCTTACAGTTAAATGAACAATTCTCAATACTTCCTTTTATGTAACCAATTTCAATTCACTCCATGCATTGCATAAATATTCTGCATGAATCTTCTGAGTTCATCCAGAAATCAATTTGATGTTTGACTCCAAAATCTCAAAAAAGTCAAAACAGGTTTCAATCACAAACCCAGGTGCTACACCTGCCGGCAGGTGCAGCCTTTTTTTTCATGGTGGTAGTGGCTCTGGTCTAACTTAATACCATTCTTGCTCTTACTGAATTTCATTCCTTGCACCTGTTGGGCCAGACGAAGATCTTTTATCTTAAATTCCTTTTTGAGTGTCTCCATGACTCTCTCTTTACCATTTCCAATGATGATAATTTCATCAACCCATAAAAAAAAAATTGCATCCTTTCTCACAAAGAGACAAGGGATGGCCTCAGAAGTCTTGAAACCAATCTGTATTAGTTTCTCACTCATGTTATTATACCACAACCTAGCTGCTTGCTTCAATCCATACAGGGATCTACCCAGCTTGAGGACAAATTCCCCTTTATCTGCTGAAGTAAAACTTCTAACACAGGTTTTCTTCATTTTTGCTGATTTAGTCTCTACTAAAAATTCACAAAACCCATCAGGAATTGACATATAAACAGTCTCCTCCTCTCCATGTTTTGCATTCAAGTATGCTGTTACAAAATCAGCTTGTCTGATTTCTTCACCCAACTCCACTGCTAGAGCAATGATGTACCTGAAGGTGGACAGCCTTCCAGTTGGTGAGAAAGTTTCTTGGTAATCAATACCCTCTCTCTGCTTGAAGCCTGTGCAACACATCTAGTCTTGAACCTTTTCAAAACTCCATTTGTGTCAAACTTCTTTTTTAACACCAATCTAGACCCCACAATGGTCTTTCCTTTTGGAACAGAATCCTGCTTAACCACTTCAAAGACACTATTATTTTCTAGAGAATCAAATTCCTCAAAAATAGCACTCTTCCAGTTGGATCTCTCATCAGAATTCATAGCTTTTCCAAAGCTATTTGGGTTAACCCTGTTACCCATTTCTTAAATCAACTCCAGGACTTCATTGATAATACAATGTTCCTGAAATGTATCTCCCTCATATCCTGCGGCAGAATAATGGGACTTCCATTCCCCGCACCTATCAACTGGCACTCTAACCCTTCCACTCCTTCTAACTGGAGGTGGAGGCTCATTGGGCTCCAAATTAACAGACTCCCCTGAAGCGGGCACTAAACCCTCTTGTTGCATTTCTGCCAACTCTTCATCTTCTTGAACCACATTTTCCCCAGCCTTTGCTGGTGAAAAGGGTGTTAATTCTATTTCTTTCTGTGACTTATTCACAACAACATCTTCACTCCTTTTGAATGGAAAGGTACTTTCATCAAATTTTACATCCCTACTATGGATAACCTTTCTTGTCCCTGGACAATAGATCTTATATGATTTACTTATTAAATCATAGCCTACAAGTGCCCCTTTCCTGGCTCTAGGGTCTAATTTTCCAACCCTCTCATTATGGTGGGCACTATAATACACCAAGCAACCAATTGTTCTTAGGTGTGATTTTTTGGGGTACAACTTCCAAAACTGGTTAGGATGACTCTTCCCATTAACAATTACAATTTTGTGCAACAGACAGACTGTACACATCAACTCAGCCCATAAGAACTTTGGTAGACCAGATTGAGACATGATAGTTCTGACTTTTTCCAGTAAAATCCTATTCATTCTCTCAACTATTCCATTTTTTTGTGGATTACTTGCAGTAGTGACTATATGAATGATACCATAATCTTTCAATAACCTTTCAAAATCTTTACTCACAAATTCACCACCCCCATCAGTGATAACCCTCTTGATTTCATTCATTAGACCATTCTGTTTCCAGACTTTGAAGATTACAGAAACCTCCTCTGTGGTCTGATCCTTAGATCAAATTGGTTTAACCCAAACATAATTAGTTGCAGTATCAACTAAATTGATGAAGTATCTATCCCCACCAAGGGACTCTGGTGTAAATGGCCCTGCCAAATCAATGGAAAATTACTCTCTAGGAACATCAGTGCAATCTCTACTCTTAGAGATCACATTTCTAGTCTTAGCCCCCAAGGTACAACTCTCACAGTTGCTATCCTTTACCTTATGACCACTTCTATTGTGAGCCAAAGTGCCCAGAGCTGATGAATTGAACAAGCTTGCACACAAATGCTTATTCCAAACTTGTAAACTAAGAACAGCTCTCCCATCCGTATCAATAACAAACCTATCTTCTTTAAGATAACAAATCTGGAAACCTTTTTTCCACAACACTCCAAGAGACCCAAGGTTATAAGGCAACTCTGGTACATAGAACAATTTATCAAAAGAAACTTTGAAACCCATGTGATTTGCAAGAATAACTCTTAAAATAACCTTAATCTGAATTGTTATGCCTTTCTGACCAATATTTACAACCCTATCATAATCACTAAGATTTGAAAAGAAATTTGGTTCAAAGAACATGTGATCTGTACAACCAGAATCAATAAAAACAAGAAAATCCTCCTTCAATCCTCCTAATAGGAAAGAAGCGTTATTGGTCACTGATAAGTTCTCATCTTTGAGGTTAAGATTACTCACTTCATAATCAATCAAGTCCATTTCTTGATCCTCATCAATTTTGGCAATCTTGTTGGGACCTTCTTCCCCAAAAACAATTTCTATTGGACCATCAAACGCCACCATTGCAACGTTTTCTGTAGTGAGATTGACCTCCTTGTCATTCTCTTTGTACTTCTTCCTCTTCTTTGCCTCCTTGCAATCCTTAGCATAATGCCCCTTATTCTGGCAATTATAGCATAAGACTTTGGACAAATCCTTTTTTGCCTTCTTGCCAGATTTTCCAGTTTTTCCAACAAGGGCTGTTCCAGAGCCCCCCTTCATCTTAAACTGAAGATCATCCTTTTTGATCCTCTTCAGCACATCTTCCTCCCCAGGAAGAGGATCCAATTGAGAAATAATTCTGACTAAAGAATCAAACTCCTTTGGTAGCTTCTGAAGGATTCAGAGTGACAAACACTCAGGATCCATGTTAAGTCCTGATGACTTGAACTTGGTTATGCTAGACCCAGCCTCTGCAACAACCTGGTTAAAATTTGAATATTTTAACTTGAATAGTTTTTTCAAAGCTATACCCTTCTGGTGAACAGAATCACCAGCATACTTGGACTTAAGCAACTTCCAAAGGATGGTGCCCCTCCTTCTCTCATCTTCCCTAAGAGTATCAGCAACCCATGTTACATGATTCTCATCAAGATGCCTAAGGATGAGATGATAAGACTTTTTCTCCACTTCTGAACTGATCAAAGTGTCATCTGCATCCATTATCTCCCCACAACAGATGTTGTCCAGCTCACTATCCATAAGGAAAGTCCAAGAATTATAATTCTGAATGTTCAGAACTATCTTGGTGGAGCTAAAATCAGGGATATAGAAAATCTTCTTGGAAAACTTGAGGTCTTTGAGGTACTCCAGAGTAAGGTACAAGGTTCTAGATGGCTTGGAAGTAATGATGATGTTGGTACTGATAGTGTGTTATAATTACGGCCAGAAAATAGCTTAGGCAAATGAGCAGTATTTAAAGCAAAAGAAATTCTGGAAACCTGGTGTCAATAATTGCCAATGGGCTCTCTCAATGGGGAAATAATTTGGCTGATATTGTTGATGAATTTGATTGGATGTTTAATTAATGAGGGAAAAAAGCATGGAGAAGAGCTCCTTAAGAAAAAAATATTGTCCTCTTTTGAGCCCATGATACAACAAGCCAAAAGGCAAATTTTCCGCCCCAAAAGAGCTCTACAGGCTCTAAAGGCCTTTTTACTTGGTTTGGGCTACATCAGCCTGCATGGCATCAGTCCCTGTACCCTTACAACCAGCCTATTCTGGTCATTTCTGGTTTTTCCACTGTAACGGGGCTGAACCAGCCCCTGGCCATACAAATGGCCAGGTGGGACCCAGGACACACCTGGGTCCAGTCTCAGACTCACATGGGGGGGGGGGTGTAACTGGCGGACATGCCGCCCCCCCTTCTTTCTCTCAAATCCCTGGAGGGAGCAGTCAAATCCCCCTACCAGGGGCCCTGGAGGTCAATACCCCCAGGGCGTTGTCAAGGTAAGTGGGCTGGGGGGTGGTCAAATCCCCTCCAGTCTGTTGCTCTTCCCCCTTGGTAAAGGGGGGGGGAGAGTGCCCCTTTTGTTGCTCCTTGCTTTGATGGTGGAGGGGTGATCAAATCCTCCCCACCGCCGGTTGCCTCGCTGCGACTGGCTCAGCTATCCTCCTGGGAAAAGGGGTGATGAAACCCCCCTCACCCTGACCGGTTGCCCTCCTGTGGCCCTTTTCTGGCTGGGTCAACCCAGCCAGCCGTCTCCTTCCCTCTTGCAATGGCAAGTGAAGGGAGTGAGGGGAGCCGGGGCCATTGGCCCCTGCTCCTGCGGCGCTGAATGCCGGTCATGACTGGCTGGGCCCGCGCGGGATCCCTTGGCCGCCACAACATTCCAGCGGGGGGCCGTTGGGCCCTGCATGGGCCAAACCAAGGGAGACGAGTGGCTCCAATGGGCTGCCCCAAGCCTGAAAAGTGAGTTTAACATACTTTGGTGTGCCAGCCCGTCTGGAAAAGTATGTCAAAAATAAAACTTGGGCCCAATTATGCCCATAAAAGCACATCTGGCTTTATTTGCCCATATACCCCACCGGGCCCAAGAGGCCCAGTGTACCAATAGGCCTATTTCACACATTTTGAGGCCAGTTTCCCCAAATTTGTGACATCCACACAGGCCCGTATTGTCCGTGTGTGTATCCAATGGGCCGCAGAGGCCCACATGTGCATCCCATTTGGACTAAACTTATACGTGGCACACGCATAAGTGCATACGTATTTTAACAGAATGAAGGAAATGTCCAGGATCTCCTTGCAGTTGCAAAGAAGAGGTCTGACCAAGGGTTTTTCCAATGAGGGAAATGGCTTGGAGAAATTTGCCAAGTCCCATGTCATCCGCAAGGATAGAGCCAAGTGGAGTATCAGGAATTGAGAGTGGATCAGAAACCAATATTGTTTTCCCACTGACAATATGCTCTAACAAAAAAGATCCCTTAGAGGGCATTATCTTCCACAGTGATTTTGAGGATTTGCAAGAGGAATTTTCTTGATCAAGGAGGAAGGCCAGTCCCTGTTCTTGATGTGGAAGAATCTTTGTCCAAAAAAAAGCCTGTGGGGTAGTTTGGGGTGGAAGGTCACAACCACTGGGAATCAAGAGAAGCTTTGAATGGAGATGTGGATTAAATCTCAAACTGGTAGGATTTGCAAGGGGAAAGGTTCAAAGCTGGCAGCCAGAATGTTGTTCAGGCTTGTAGTTGCAAGGCCATGTTGGAATGATCCCAGCATCACGCATATCATCAAGCAGATTCTTTGCTTTTTTCATGGGACAGAATATCCACATAGCCATGTAAAAGTGAATTAAATTGGATACTATGAAATTGATTACTAACTCCACACCAATGGAATGGTTCATGAAGTTCTCTGATTTCCAACCACCAGCCGGTCCAGGAGCAGTTGTTGAAGGAAGGTGTGAAAAGAGAGCCTTTGAAACATGAGTAGGTAGTTGTTCCACCAGAGTATTGCCATTAGCAAGGAATATATCTACTAGAGCATTTGACTTCTGCAGATAGCCCCAGAACAATGTTGATTTCTGGGGCAATTTACTAAGAAAAGCAGGACTGAGTGGTATTGGGGAGCAAGAGATCATTCCAAGGCAAACTGGAGAGGGAGGCATTCTTTCTATGGCTGAAAAATGTTGTGTGAGGAAATGCAGAGCAACAAGTGTGGGCTGGGGTTTATATGTTTTGGCAGAAGCCTTGTATGGGTGGATCATGTGATATTTTTTGGGTGCCTTTACAAAATACATTGGGGCACAATCATTGGGGGCATTGGAGACAATTATAATGTTCAATAATCATGCAGAATGATGTTGATTGATGTTTGTCATCACAACTTTTTTTGGATACTCACAAACCCTACTTTAATCAGCTGCATGTATGGATCCATTCAGTGGTAGGGCATTCATCATAATACCATCATAGATGTCCAACTCACATGAACCTTTTCTAGGTTCCTATTGGAAATGCATACATGGAGAGACAAATGCTATGCATCCCCACATGCACACTTGAACCAAATTCTTTCTGTTTGGAGGCATTCATCTGAACACCTGGATTCTTTTGCAAAGCCCCCACTGGGGGCAGTGCTGCTTATCTTGCCATGTATATCCCATTGGAACACTGAGATTCTGGTTCCATTGCCTTTGTCCTGTTCCAAACATTTCCACCACTTTATGCATGCCCAGAAGCATAAAGTGGTGAAAATGAGGCTGCTTCAAATCCTAGTGAGTGTCCATGGCTCAAAGCATGGCACTGCAGCAAACAAGGTGTTTGAACCAGAATCCTAGTGTTTGGATGTAGGCATGCAAACACTAGCATTTTGGTGCAAGTGTCTATGTCAGGTTGAGGGGCACTGCCACATTCAAGGTGGCTGCACCAGAAATTTAGTGTTTGGATGTATGCATCCAAACACTTTGATTTTGGTGCAAGTTTCCATGTGAGGTTGAGGGGCACTGCCAAATTCAAGGTGGTTGCACCAGAATCTTAGTTTTCAGATTTATGCATCAAAACACTTTGATTTTGGTGCCAGTGTCCATGTTAGGGTGAGGGGCACTACTGCATTCAAGGTGGTTGCACCAGAAACTTAGTGTTTTGATGTATGCATCCAAAGACTAGGATTTTGGTGCAAGTGTCCATGTTAGGGTGAGGGGCACTGCCACATTCAAGGTGGTTGAACCATAATCTTAGTTTTTGGATGTATGCATCCAAACACTAGGACTTCTGTGCAAGTGTCAATGGTAGGGTAGGGGCACTGCTGCATTCAAAGTCATTGCACCAGAATCTTGTTTGGAGCTGAGGTACAACCAGACACTGAATATTGGAAGAATGATTGTGCGGTGGACAACAAGAGCTTTAAAGATTGTGGAACAATGAGGATTTAATAAAAAATGCATGATTGAGACAAAAGAACAAAGAAGTAAATGTGTTGGCCATTGCCGCTCTTGCTCACTTGTATGCTGCTCATGACCTGTGAAGCACCGACTTTTCTTTAGTCAATTAGCAGCCCTGGCACAATGACTGGAAAGCTGCTGTTCATCAGCAGTGATTCAGTTTGAAGATCTGGAGCATCCAGAATGAGAGACAAGGATGAACTGATGAAAGACGTGGCATTCTTTGTTTTGTTTTTCTTTATAGACATGGTGGGATCTCCATATCCATCCATCTATTTTGATCATATTCAAAACTTGAATTAATTGAAACCCCAGCCAATTCATTTGAGAACTAATTGAAATTTATCCCCTTCCAGGTTTTTTGATCATTGTATTCCTCTTACGGATTATAATCCATCTCCTTCTCTCTTGTGTTGGAATTTGTACAGGAAAGCTAAGAGATGTTATTGACGATAGACAAGAATGCAAATTTATAGAGATACAAGAATGTTCAAGCGGCGTTGTTTGTACCTAAGAGCAAGGGAAACGTATGGAACAAAGTGCAAGGCTTGAGGAGAGATAAAATGAGAACAAAGAAAAAGAGGGAATCAATGGAACAAGAAAAATGAAGCAAGAAAAATAAGAGGCAAGAAATATAATGAATTGAGGCTCCAATCGCGAGTCCCAGAAGCTGATGCTGGTGAAGGAGTCAACAGGTTTGAGTCCTGGGTGCTAGAGAGACAAGATTTAGATTTTCATTAGATTTAGTGTGCTTCTGGTGAATGGATGGCAATAACGCTCATGCCAACAGATGGAGCATTGCAGTTTAAGTAGTGCCAGAGTTTGGGAAACCTTCCCCAGTTATGGCAGGCGTTTGCTGGTTGATAGTTGGCTGATGACGCCCAGGGTAGTTTTTTGATCTGCAGTGGACAGGTGGAAGTTTCAGCGCCTTTGCCAGGGCATGGTTTACAGTATCTAGGAAATGGTTGGGTTGCAACCCCAGGGTTCTTACCTTGAATCAGCACATCTCCAGGTGTACCAATTTCTTCAAGAGCATTGGCACTGCCTGTCTTTATTGGAAGCAAGACCATCTGTTCCTTGACCCGCATAGTTCTGAAATCTGGGTCTAAAAGCTCTATTGATCTACTTAAAATCTACTCATCATCCATTATCAACTTCTTTTCTCATCCAAATGCATTAAACCACTCATCATTCATTCTCAACTTCTTTTCTAATCCAAATGCAGTAAACCAATAATTCCTCTAGCTGATAGTCCTTGACCCAATTGAGCTTCCATGGAGCCATACAGTCATGCAAACAAGACCTTCTTCTCCACCACCAGGTAATTCTCCCAATTGGAACTTTTACATGATCATCATCATCCTTCTACCACCTTAGACTTACCCCTTCCATCATCCACCTCAATCCTTGTAAGATTTCTTATTGGATTCTCCAAACTCTCCATTATTCAAATATCATCATTCAAGCCATCATAGGAAAATCTTAAAAGAGATCATCAATTTTTTGCGCCCAGAATCTTGGACTGGTGCCTCTTGTGAACAATTCTTTCTGAAATGGTGGGGCTTGTAAAAAGAGTTCACTGGTGAGGATGTTGTCTCATCATAATTTGATCATCAAGATCACCACTTAATTTGAAAAATTGGGTTGTTGTATTCTCTTACGGTCTGAGTATAACCAAAACCAATTGAACCCTTCAACAGGTAGGATCACCATCAGATACCTCACTCAGAAGACTATTCAAGAGCCAACTAGCTTGAGGGAGATTGAGGCAGGCTTTTGTGTGTGCACACTCCCTCTTGGTGTCTTAAAGTCCAAAGCTGACAAATTATTTGATCCCCCGCTCCCACCACATCAATTGCTTGCCATCTCAAGAACCGGCTTTGGTTTACTAAACAAGCTCATCCAAAGAAATCCCACCACCTGGTGGCCTTCCCAAGCTCTTTGGTTTATCCTTTTACCTGCCAAAGCTGATGAGAGTGAGACAGACTCTGAGAGTGATAGCAGTCCATCTGGTGAGGGTAGTTCAATTGTTTCACTCAATTCATCCATTTCAACGGGCGGTTGGCCTTCTCCAGCTTTCAGTGGGACGTGTTTTGCAGGTGGCAGAAGACCAGACAACTTGATTAAGCTTTCCACTTTCACCAGAAAATCCAGTTGTTGAGGCAGGGCAAGAGCAAATTTTCTGGTGACAGTGGACAGCTTCATTGAGCCATCCTGTCTGCTGTCATCAGCCAATCCAGTCGTTGAGGCTGTGCAAGAGCAAATGAGTTCACTATTTGCTGGTGACAGCAGACAGGACAACTCAATGACAATTTCTGCTGTCACCAGTGAATCCAGTCATTGCGGCAGTGTGAGAGCAAATCTGTTTGCTATCACTGGTGAAAGTGGACAGCTTCACGGAGCCATCCTGTCTTCCTTCATCAGCAAATAAAATTGGGTGCTGCTACAGCTTCTGAGCTGTACCCCTTTGCTCTTCTAACCGCGCAACTGCTGCTGTACGCTGAAACACCCAAGGGGTCACAGATTTGCAGCCAGATTTCAGCATTTCCCCTTGACTCATGCTGAAAGCAGGCTCACAGGGGCCAGCCAATGATGAATGATCCCACAGGCTGGTGTCCCCCATTGACATTAATATAAAAGCCTGCATATATTTGCTTTTCCTCTTAGCAAAATTCTCCCCCCCAACCATTTAAATTTGAAAATGAAAAATCCATCCGGTACTCTTTTGACAAAAGTGAATAACCCAGTCCTTTACTTATTACTTGTTTCCCTAAAAGGTGCTTTGGTTTTTCAACCAAAGCATGCAAGAGATTAAAAGCCTTGCGTGAATGCGTTCATTAAGTAAACCATTCAAAGTGCTTTCTAATCAATGATGGTATTCAATTCATTGGGCAGTGGCCGCGCCATGCCTGAAACATTGAACCTTTCCTTTATTTTCCCCTTGGTTCTTCTAATATCACTCATCTTATTCCAAAAAAATACTTCTGACAGGCACTTGGAAAACACTTATTGACATTCCTTTCTTGATTGGCAGAAAAAAGAATGTCATCACTCAGTAGCAGCCCTTGAACACCGTGCCCTGAGACGTCAAGAAATAGATGACATGCAGAGCATTATGACAGAAATTCAAGCTCAGCATCATGTCCATGTCCACTCCATGGGGGTGCATCCACCATGGAGAAACTCTGCAAAACATTTCATGGCCAAAACATTCCCTGGGAATAGCTACAATCATGGGAACCAACAGAAATTGTATAAACAGGCCTCAATTGAAATGCTACAGCATTCACCGGGATTGTCATTTTCTTGCAACCAACCCAACAAATTGGGGTTGATTCAATGTCCAGATGTGCATTCCATCCACCATACACAGGAGGTACTGCAATTTTACAGGTATCTCAGGCCACCAGGGCCTGCTGTTGTGAATGTGAATGGAAAAAAGGAAATTGGCCTAGCAATGAAATTTACTCAATGGAGGGATATGAGTCCGGTGGAATATGCTGACCTTGGCTTTGTCACCACAACTTTTGTCCAGTTGGGATCTTTCTATGGAGACCAGCAACATGGATCCTTCTTGTTAGGTATCATGAAAGCGTATGGTTGGTGTCCAGGTTATGGCTATCATGGAGAAAATGCTGGTAAATTTCAAATCCTTGTAATTGGCTATATCATATTGGCTGGCAAAAAATTTTCCCAGGCCAGTATTTGCCAGTGCCTGCCTCAGTAAACACAACCCATAAACATGTGAATTGGATTAACCTTGTGAACTTCCTACCAAGGATTGAACAAATATTGAGGAATTTATTCAAAATCATGGCGCCAGGTTTCCACAGGCAATCCATTGATCAATTGCATCAATTTTCAATACCAGGATTTGCATCTAGAGAATATGGGTCTGCCGGTGAAGAAGTTTTTGCTGGAAATTTAACTGCAACTTTGAATGAATTTTATAATTTAGCCCATGTTGATGATGACATCAGTGGTATGGCTTATGGTGGCTTCTGTGGTATTTTTGAAGAGACAGGGGAACCTGCCCATAGACACCATGTCTTTGATGTTCAATATGGACAATTTGTCTTGCCTTGGATTCAGACTTATATTGACTTTCAATGCAATGATGGTTGGAATAATTTAATCTGGGCATCAAATTATCTGTTCCATCAGACGGTCCAATCGCTGAGACCCCCTGGAAGTCCTTTCACACGCTTAGGAATCTCAGTCCAAATCAACAAAAGCCTGGCTGAGGTTTGCAAGAAGGCACAAGTAACCGGTTCAGGAAATTTTGGTGGACATAGTTCAAGGGACAAAATTGTGATCAATTGGCTTGCTTCTTCATCCAGATGTTAGTTTTTCCATCTATCTTGATTGCCACACCTTGTTTCTATTAAAAAATCATCCACACATTTAAATTTTATTTTGCCACCATGACAATCTCAAAATTGATCAGTCACAATGCATTGAATGCTCAGATGTGACTTGTGTGAATCAGAAACATGCATATTCTACATGCTTTCCTGTAAATCTGCTTGCCCACAAACTACAGTTCTTTTCTCTTCACTTGGTTCCAATGGTTTCCTTAAATACCAGGATCCAGTGGATCTCCCATCCCTTCCTCATCATAATTTCCCCCCTTTCCTGTGTGCCGTATATTTATTATATAAGGCGCTCATGAGTCAGTGATAAGATTTCACAGAATGGTTTGAGGACTAAGAACCAGCAGACTAAGATTCTCAACATCAGAAACAGAAAAAATAGCAAGGAAGAAATAGAAATGAAGAAGAAAAAGAGAGAAGAAACAAGCAATAGGACATAAGAGGCTGAGCAGTCAGGAAGAAGAGGGTTTGAGGCAAGAAAGATATACAAGCTAGTTTGATAGAGGTATAAGCTGATGGTTTGTCACAGAGTTAAGGTGCGGATAATCTTACCAGACAAGGAATGACGACGAGTATGTTTGGAGCCTATTGGATGGGTTTGAATAGATGAGTCGGCCAGTTGATGAGTGGTGGTTTGACGTTTGAGAGAATCTTGATGGTGAAGGAAAGAAGAATGAGACAAGAAGAAAATAGAGATTGAAGAGAAAAGAAAGTGAGGAAGAAAAGAAAAGTAGATCGAAATATAAAAGAGGATTTAAGAGAACAGAAACAGCAGGGTCCCGCAGAGCTAACAAGCCAAGAAGAGTCGGAAGAGGAGAATGCGGCAGTCATCCGGAGATCCCCGGGGATTGGTCTCCCGGGGATAGGTTTCGAGAGATTGTAGTCAAAGAGAAAGTAGTCGTCTATTGGCCGCAGGGACAAGTGGCATTCCTAACAGTCAGGCAATTTCCTTTCCCCCCAACAATAGAAATCCCTCTCCTAACCTCTTTGTGATCTATTTGATCCTGAAACAAATTATCTCCTAGCTAGTGACCTTGTCCCAGCCAGGTTGCTTGACCCAAATCCCAGAAATTAACCTTTCTCATGCAACATGGATTGTCCTTTTTGCTGATAATTTGTCATTCATAGACTCATTAACATTTGAATCAGTTGACATCTTCAATGCCCCAAACACCACTACTTTGAATCCATCATCAAATCCCATCTTCCCACCTACCATGCCACTTTTGGCAAATAAAAAATCCCAACCACCATCATCAAAAGCCCAACAAAATCTAACTTCTACCAACCTTCCTGCACCCCACTGGCCACAACCAGAAGCACAAAAAAGAGCCAATCTTGAACCTTTTACAGCCCCCACATCTCCACCAATGACTGGGAACTTCCTAGATGAGTTGGAGATCTCTGTAGTTCCCCAGGCGGAGTTTCTTGAAAATATCCAACAAATGCAACACTACTTTGAAAAAGCCCACAATGATAAGAACTTGCCCAAGTCAGTTTGTGACCATGCACAGAAGGCTATGGATGCCATAGATGAATCCAATAGAGGTCAGCACATTTATTGAAATCCATTTCTCTCCAATAATCCTATGATAACCAATAATTTTTGATTTTCGAAGTAGTTTCAAGTGGTCAAGATCTGCCAGTTGAAGAGAAGGTGAAGATAGGGTCTGGAAATCTGCTATCTAAACGCTCTCATCAATGCAAACATACTCTCCGTCCTTCCAAAAGACGGCATTGTTTCACATCAAATTCCAGCGCAACAAATGAAGATATCATTTTTCCTGAAAGCCAGCAGATCACAACTGATGACAATCCCAAACCCAGTTTCCAAATGTTCTATTTTGAGGCATCCTTTCCATCCAACTTTCAAAGCTTGAGCTTAAATGAATTTTGGCCACCCCCACCACCTGGAACCATTTATCCTGATATGCTCCAACTTCCCGGTGAATTCCCCCATCAGCCCCAGCCTCAACCTATTCCCCCTGCAACATCTGATCCTTTGTTGGCAATACCAACCGCAACTTATGAAAAACAAACAAACCAACATTCCCAGTTCCAATCTGCATGCAAGTCTCAGCCCAATCCACCTCCAACAGCCAATGCTCTATCTGCCACACTTCCAGGGTCTTCGGAAGGCCAACCTAGCCAACAATCCAATGCATCCACCATATTCATGAAACAGACCAAGGCAATCCTTCCTATGATTCAACTTTACTCTTCAACACTCCTCTATGATGCTTATTCCATGGCACATGAATCTGTAGTCAAGCTTCACAAAATGCAAATAAATAAACTCCAGCCAATGAGCAGCTACACTGATACTCTGCCATCAATGATTCAATTCTGTACACTGACTAACACTGGTATCAAACAGTGGTTGAAGAAAATGCTGGATGATGGTCTGTTGAACCTTTACTTTTGAATCAAATTCTCAATGTTGATTTGAATTTTTTTTTTATTGCAATCAGGAATAAATTTTTTTAAGCCATTGTTCAAATGGACCACTTTTGAAACCAGATGTTTGGAAAATTCCCACAATAGCAAATCACACTTCTCCATCAAATTTACTGGGTCATGAATTAATTACACTGTTCAATATGTTGTTCCATCCTACCAAGCATCAACAGAACAATTGGGAAAAAAAATTTCCAGTCCATTGCACTGGTTGCTAAGGATATAAAACCTTTACCAGCATACAAAGCTCCAACCAACCCCAATGATGACTTGGCACAAGAGATAGCAATGATACAGTATTTCATTCAATGTCTTACCAGCCATAGCACCACTTCCAAAATCACTTATTCCACTGCATCGTCAAACGAAAGAAGTATCAAACTTCATTTAAAGGCTGTAGACAGGCTGGTTGATAATGTCTACCATTTATTAATTTCATTTTCCATATTAAAAGCCAGGTGCAAAATCAATTGTTCAGAACAATCTCTTCAGCATTATACCTCCCACTTCGATCAACTTCCCAAGGAGTAAACTTCAAGGCCATGTTATTCCCTCTTGGCTGCTTATTTTTTTTCAGGAATTTGTGGGATTCTTTTGAGTTGAAGTGATTAAGGAAATTTCCCAGCCTCCAGTTGTCTCTAACTCATTTCCATTGTTTCCAATTGAATTCAACAACATTGATGAACCCATATTGAAAAGAACCAACACATACATCTTCTCCATAATTCAAAAGAATTTCTTTTCTGAAGATGGATTTGTTCCTTGCCGTGTAAAAAGATTTGAGCTTGCTAAGTTCATTGTGCTTGACTTCAGTGAATACTGGCTGAATTCTCATCCCAATTTAAACCGAGTTTTCAATCTTCCAAGAGGGGCTCATATTACTGATACAACAATTCAAAGACTATGATTTGTTTTCTTTCCTATTTTTTTTAATTCTGGATAACTTTTTTAAATTAAAAATGTTGAAGCTTCTTGTGAAACATGTTTAAAACCTGCACCATAACCCCTGCTTGATCAGTTCCAAGACTCCTCCACTTGATTTTGGTTACAATTTTGAGATGAAATTGTTTACTGAAATTACTCAGGACACTTCTATATAAGATTTCTACTTTTTCTACTTCAATACACCCATTAAGGTTGTTTTAATTACCATTTGGAAAGGAAATACACCCAAAACTAGTAAGAACTACTTATTAGCATGTCACCATCACAAAACAAGCACATCATCTGCGGATGTGATAATTGTAATTCCAAGACCCACATGAAAATTCATGGGATAAGACCTGGGTTGGCTTTTTCAACTGCCCAGTATAAACATCACATAGCAAGAAGAGAAAAAACCAAAATCACTCCACCCAGGAATTAATCAAATCAGAAATATTTTGAAGTTTACTGCAGTGCACCAAGGTCATCCAAACTAAAAAAATTACAGAGCACCTCTGCTTCAGCTTTTAATTTTTCTGACTCTCATTCAGGTTCAGTCATCTTTGATACATCAAATTATTCTCCAATCCCTTGGAGACTCAATCTAAGACCATTTGTGCTCTCTCTAGTGATATTGGCTATTTTGAATCTTGAACAATGTATCAGCAGGGATGCATCAAGATTTCTGTTGTTTGCATTGAATTTGCACAAGCAGACCATTCTAAATCACTCTCCAAATATTCAATCAACAAACCCCCTAAATATGGATACTGTTTTTCAATACCTGAATGTCAACCCCACCTTGAATATATAGGCTTGCTGACCAGAATGTTTCTTTCTCCCTGCATTGGTGAAGGACATCAAGAATGAAAAAATCAAGTGTACTCAACATCTCAATTATGGCCAATTCATGCCAGCATGTACAGAATCAATTGGAAAAATGAAGAAATCATCAAACAAAAATCCAAAATGAAAGAAATTATTGAATCACAGTTCTCCCCTAGGAAAACATTTGTGTACCAACCTTTTAAGGCATGGCTAGAAATTTTTTTGCAATGAAATGGAATGGAAAAGGATCTTTCTGCTCACCTGGAAAGATCACCGAGGGATATCATGACCAATATGTGGGATGGTTTTGTTTGGATAAAAATCAGGGGAATTGGTGAATCAGAATGCTTCCTTAAGAAAAAGGAACATTTGGCTTTTACACTTTATGTTGATTGCTTCAATGCATTCCAAAAATTAAGCAGGCATGTAAGCTTGGGATCAATAGTATTGGTTTGTCTCAATCTTCCTCTGAAAAATGTCACCAAACAGAAAATTCTGATTTTAATTCTGAAAGGTTTGATGGGAAAATCATTCCAACATTTACATTTGACTCATAAACTCTGAACAAAATCCAAAACCTGATTGAAAGGACACCCATTCCCTCCAATTGGACCAGGGTTCCAAAGAATCTTGGTGTGGCCGCTCATGGAAGCTTGAAAGCTGCAGAATGGCTCTTGATATATAAACTTTATCTTCCCTTTTTATTTATAAAAAGGGACAAAGGGGGAAATCCACTTCCTGCGGATATTGTTGAAAAACGTTTTCACCTTGTGAGCGCACTCAACATAGCTAACAGCTGGGTTGTTACTCAACATTCTGCTCCAGACTTTACCAAGCATTGGAAAAAATACCAAAATAGTTGTCAGAACCTTTTTCCTTCATGCAAATCCAAACCAAACCATCACCTTTCCAAACATATGCCTGAGCTCCTAATGCAATGGGTTCCTGCTCCTTGTTCTGCAAAATGGGCATATGAAAGAATAAATGGGCTTTTTGCCCGTATGAACCATAACAATTCAACAGTTACAAGATAAGCTAAAACTTTGAATCATATTAATCATGAAAAACTAATTTTCATTTCTTTCTGGTTGCAGAAAATATACCCTTGACTCTTTTTCAGAGATTCTCCCAATCTAACAAGTTGAAGAAAATTTTGAAAGACCCTGAAGCCCCCCTAGAAGTAAGAATTATGACATCATATTTAAAAAGCAAATATGCAAATGAAAACCAGATTAATTAAAAATCAAATCTGGCAGAAAGTAAAGATTTCACTGATTTCCTTGATCATTTGAGGAAGGTACAACCACATATTAACTGGATTGATCATGATTTTCCAACTAATTCATTTGAATCTCAGAACATCATTTTGTCCCCATGGTGGAGATACCACCATCATCTGAAATGGAAGAATTCAACCTTCACCACACACAATAAAAATATGGGCAATAGCATTGTTTTTTTTTATTGAGATAATACTCCAAATTTTGGTAAGATTACAAAAATTATCAACATTATTGATCTTGTTCATGATTTCCCTGATTTTTATATTTTTATCAATTTGTTTGAAACAAATACACAATTCCTTTCAATTTAGGAACATCTGAATGTTTTTCAAGTGAGAGAAACCAATAATTGTCAGATAATAGCTTGTGGTGATATTTATTGTCATGCTGCACTTTCTGAACAAGCTGGCCTGTCTATATTAGTATGGCTCCACTCAACAGATTTGGAATTATAAAAAGAATTTTGATATTTTTATAGGCATACCAAAATTATTGCAATATTTATGAAATCAATCAAATCAGGTGAAAACCACCTTGAATTCCCATGATTTCCCTCTGAAACTAAGCTTGCATGTACAAAAAGTTGTGGGAAAATTAAAATTTCACCCTGTGAAACATCCACTGTTTTTTTGTTGGGGTGAAATTCATTTATGAGTAAATGAAAATAAAATTGAAAAAAACTGTGCATGCAATTACCAAAAAAATGGGTACAATTTTGAAAATATTCAAATTTATTACTTTTTGTCTGGTTATGTGATCCTGAAAACAAAGTTGATAATTGGGTAAATAAGTTTTACTTTCATTTTCCACAAAGGTGAAACCAGACTGAATTTGAATTTTCACCAAGTTGAAAAGCAGTTGACTTTTATTTTCCATCAAGGTGAAATCCAAAATCAACCCAGTATATGTTATGGTTAATCACAGAATACATCATTTTCTTTTCATAGTGAAAATTTTGAAACTTATTTGAGACAACATTGGCCACATATAGTGACTTCATGTCACTGGTCAGCCAGAAACCCCGATTTGGCCCTGGTGTGTGTTGTGGTGAGATTCAAAATTGATCATGTTGTTCAAGTCCTGGTTGTCAATGTGGGAACAATTTGTGAGTGAGGCTGAGGGTTTCAATTCTTTCAACAAGTTCATGATTCAGATTTTTTCTTGGGTGGCCAGGAAAAGAGATTTAAGTTTGCCTTCAGTCAAGGAAAGTGAGACTGTTGGCTGAAGTTTGCTGTGCCAGGAGAAGTTGCAGCAGTATAGTAGGATTAGATAGCCAGCATGACTCCTTCTTGAAATTGGATTTTTTTGAACTTCCAAATTACTCCAGGTTTCAAGATAATAATTGAAGGGATTGCTGTTAAGACAGAGACTCAAATTGTATATTTTTCTGACATATTTCCAGGGGTGCTTGGCCTTTGTCAAGTGAGAGATTCTGGGTTTGGCATCAAAGCAACATAAAGAGGAAACAGCATACAAGAGTTCTGGCCTGGTTCTGATTTCTATTAAGTTAAGAAAGCTTGTTGGTGAGCAATAATTGATATTTACATTTAAGAAATCAGAGGCATCTTTTTTGGTAGTGGGCTTGAGCGCATAGTTTGGCATGATTGGAGTGTTGATTTGTTTTTCTTTGGTGAGTCCTAGTTCAAATAGAGCAGTGTCAATATGAGTATTTTGATGAAGGTAGGGTCTGGGGGCCAAGTCAACAATATAATTTACAAGGATTTTTGAAAGAGGACCTTCATGAGATATGAAGAATAAAGAAATAGGTTCCTTTCAAAAGTTGAGACAGTTACCAATGACCACAAGGTTTTCAACATAGCAAAAAATGAAAATTTGAGCAGATTGATTGATGATGAGACATGGATCAGCAAAGCAAGCGGTGAAATTTTTGGTGAGAATCCATTGTTTGAGTGTTTCAAACCATTTTGTTGGAGCTTGCTTCAAACCTTATAGGTCTTTCTTTAATTTTAGATAGGGGAATGGAATTTCATAACCAGAGGGTGATTTGATATAGATTTCTTCATCTAGTGTGGCATGTAAGAATGCAGACTTGATGTTTATTTGAGTGATGGGAAGAATTTGATTATATGCATAGACCAGCAGATTTCAAAGTTTATTCATTTGGCCAGTTGGAGCATTGGTCTCACTGTAGTCCAGGAATTCTAATTGGAAAAACCCTTGGATGCAGATTCTTGCCTTGAAGATTTGTCTTTCCAGAACCAGTCATGTTAGGCTGAGAGGTTTCTTGCAGTTTGAAACCTGGAGTTTTAAACCTCCCTTTATTTCCTTAAAGTCAAATTCCGCCATGCTATTCATGGGTCCCTTGAGAAGTGTTTGGTCATTCTTGTTTGAATTTGTTACTGCTTTGCTTCTAGAGCTTCATAGAAAAAATTTCTTTTGTTTTCTAAAGCCACCCACAGTTATCTGGTACCCTTCAAGTGCTTGATTGCGGAGAGTTGGGCAGGTCATTAAGAACCTTGAGTTTGGTTGGGATTGAGTTCATCTTTCCTAATCTCCTGCTAACCACCAGAGGTATTAGCTTGTGGGTGTTGTTACTTACAACTGCCTTGTTCTATTGAACTCTGAATAAACTTTAAATTATTGTTTTCAAGTCTTTTCCCAAACCATCTTGCCTCAGATAGTTTTTTCTTCCATTGCTACAAAATACTGCCAAACTCATCCCTTCAATTGATTCTTCATTCAGCAGGTTCTGGACCTTGATTCCAGTTACATTTAAATATTTTTGTAACTCTTAGGAGGGCATCCTAAACAGAACCTTTCCCCCTCACAGAAATTCCTCTGGCTCAGCACATTTTGGAGTCTTAAACCGCTCAACTCAAGCTCTCAAGTTAAACAACTCAACAAAGTTGGAACTGCAAAAATTCTACCTTAGCCTTCATACAGGCCATAATCCAGCTTGTACAATCCTGCAGACTTGTGTTTTTTCCTTTTATCTCTTCTTTCCTACTTTTGTTTCCTCTTTCATTTTTTCCTATTCATGTAATTCCCTAACCATGCTGGCCATCATGCAATTCATAGCCTGGTTCATGTTTCAGGTCTCACCCAACTTTTCTCATCCATCTCCATCAGGTTTGTTTTTCAGTCAAAAGACCCAGAAACTTGAGAGGGCTCTCTTTCCTTCAGGAATAGAATAGCAACCAGTCCAGAATTTCATCAATTTGATACCATTCAGCTCTTTTTTTATCCCTACGGTTCAGTTTTTGCACTCAGTAGATTTTTTCATTTCTTCATGATTTTTGAGGTACAGCTCTGGAGAGGAAGCCATATTGTTGCGGTTGTTTGAGGGTGGATAAATCTCTTAGGTTTTGGGTTGACAGAGAAAATTGCTTTATTATGTCTATTTTTTCTTAAAAATTCCAAGAATGATTTATTTCATTGTGATTGTTCTTCTTAATTTTTTGGGGTGGAATTGGCATCCACGTGCATTTCAGGTTCAATGGGCAGAGAAGTAGTTGAGTTGGGTGTTGCCACAGTGTTTTTTTTGTGGTTTATTGTGGAAAGGGTTTCAATTAGATTGGGGTTGGTCTTGAGAAGGGATTCAAAGGGATATTTGGATGGAGAAGATCATTCATTTAATTTCATGTCTCAAAACTTTGACATGCTTTGAGAAAATAGTCTCTCCAAGTTACCCAATGAAGATTTGGTAGGAATTAAGATGCAGATTGTGGCCTAAAAGAATGCCTTCCCATCATTTCTTCTCAAACTTTCCAATCTTGTGGCATAGGTTGAGGACTATTGCGTTTGAGCCTAATTTGCAGATTGGGCTGAGCTTGTGTTTCACTCCATGCCACAGTTTGGACAGGCTTACTTTTCATTCTTTGGAGGGAACAAGTTTGAGAATTTTTCTGCATACAACCAGCACTTCATCCAACAGGTTAACTGGAATTGACATTTCAATGAGTGTCAGCTTGCTACTATTGCAGAGCAAGCTGCAAAAGTAACAAAAATAACACAAAAATAAGAATATTGTAATTAACTTAAGAAGGATTAGGAAATCCAGAAATGGATTATCCACCCAAAATTAGGTAGGGTCACTCACTGACCCCACCCTTGAAATCCAACTCCTTATAATTTTAATAATTAAAGAAAGGAAAGACCAAAATACCACAACACCACTATGGGACTTTTTGGCCAATTAAATATTTCACATGTATTGTCACGTATAGTTTTCACACCTAAAATTCAGTCAGAATTGAGGTGTTGTGTATATTTTAGGAGTTACATACGGAAATGTGTTCTGTCACAATTCCTGCTGTGGTGTTGTATTTATAACCTCCGATTGGGAGCTGTGTTGCGGGCTGCGCGCTCAGCAGTTGGGTAGGTCGGGCTCAGCATTTGGGGTGCGCGCAGTCTCAGCAGTGCCTGCTGCGGGCTTGGCAGTAGCGGATGAGGGCTCAGCGGCGGGAATTGCAGGGCTTGGCATAAGCGCAGACCGACCCATGGATTGCAGGATCTGCGGACGCGCGCAGACTGATAAACCCAGGGGGCTCCGAGTAGGGCGCGGAGGAGGGCTGCGCCATGAGAAGGAAAAACTGGACATACGTGATATTGATGGGGTAGGGTTAGGGTGGAGCTAGGGTTCTGTACTTGGGGTCATATTTCATCTATCTTGTTGCTTGTGGTTGTACCTAGGTTAGGGTTGAGAGGGAGGACTCAAAAATACCTCACTCTCAACTCCGGGTTGGATAATAGATTATATATCATCATCTATATCATATATCATCATCACTGGACCACCAGGGAATGGTATGGGAAGGATTGGAAGGGAGGAATTTATCTTTTCATCACTCTCTCTATTCTTAAACTCATTGCATCCAATCTCCTTACAGACGCTTAGACCAATAACTTCCGGAACTTGAGGAAAACTTTGGGGGGTAGCACCTCTCTTGTTTCCACACTGCACGCAGCCGCAGCAACCAATTGACCTGCGCGCGGCTGAGCAGCAGCACTTCCACCCTTTCAGCGTACCCTGAAAAGCCTTGTAAGCAGCCCCTGGCCTCTGACAAGTACAAAGCTGCGGGACTACGGGTTGACAGAGTGACAGGCGGCCTGAGAAGCCCAGGTACCACCTCACCTAAACATGCTACAACCTACATGGGAGCATTCTAAATATTTAATAAATGTTCTGTGGATAGTAGATAATCTAAAAATACATAAAAGTATATAAAAATACATAAAAGTATATAAAAATACATAAAAGTATATAAAAATACCTAAATAACTTTTATACATATTTTTTGTTAATATAATCAAAAAAGCCAAAAATGTCAAAAATAAGATAACTCATATTTGTAAAAATATATTAAAATACTTTAATATACCATTGTGAAAACTTTCATTCATCAAGATTTTTGTGAAATACTAAGGAAACTAATGATGTAAAAATATTACATGAATTCTCATAAATTATATTTTTAAGTAATTATTTGTAGTAAATGAACTGAATTTCTAAAACAAGGAGTAAAATCAATATGACAATTTTACTCCAATAAATTAATACATAATGAGAACCCACATGACATCAGATCACTCGTAGAAATGTCTATTGAAAGAATTATTAAAATACTGGGAAAATTTACTAAGGATAATTAGTTAATAATAAATAATATGGACAGATTATTGTTACTCACATGTCCAAAAAATCAATTAAATGGTAGAATAATTCCCATACCCTGTGAAATTAGACATTACCCATTCTAAAGCACCTAGAAAACGTTACAGGCTACCACTTGTTACCCTGATAGCCTTAGTTTCTGTTCCTTTGAGCCCCTGTATCCCTTGGAAGGACAATATTGTGACTCAAAGAGCTATAAATAAGGAGCTCTTTCTAGGACATTGATACAGAGAGACCCAGTTGTATTTACATCCAGACACTGTTCCAAGGTAATCAAATACTTATAAGAGATAATTAAGTGATTTATGGCTTTAGTCTGATTAATAATATCCATCCCCAACCCTTTTTATCAATTTAAACCTCTGAGCAAACTTTCAACCCCAGTAACAGCTTTAACCCATCAGCGTATGTCCCAAACAGGTACCCAAAGGATTAAATAATATACCAGTGAGTCTTATTATCCTTTATCTGTTGTGGAAGATTGGCTACAAAGCCCTGCCACTCCACTGTGTATTTTATATACATATTATCTTTGGGCAATATATTCTTTAGGAATATAAATTAAAGGTTCCAAAGTAACCAGTTCTACGTGTTTTCAAAGTGAATTCCTTGAATAGAGGTGTTAAATATCCCCAATATTATTTTGGCCTCTCTATTAATTTATTTAATAATCAATTTACTAATATTGATTTATAATATTAAACCATAACCAAACCAATCAAGCTTGCAATAGCTTTATCCAAATATTTTACAGATTTTTGCTGCATTCATTTGAATAATATATATATTTATTATTTATTCTATCACCTCTGGTAGCTAAATGAAAGCAAGGGTCTTGGCATCCAGGAGGCTGACAATGAGTGTGTTTTTGGTGGCTTCAACAGCAGTGTGGTTGCCTTGTTCAGCTATTGGATTTTGCTGTGGATTATACGGCTCAGATTTGGTGTGGTCGATTCCCAGATCTGCAAGGAGGGTGGAAGATTTTGTGTTGAGGAATTGACGGCCATTGTTGGCTTGAAAATTGTTGAGCTGGTAGCCAAATTTTATGGAGTTTTGTTTGATGAATTTTATAACTTTTTACGTGATGTTGGACTTGAGCTTGAGTGGGAGAAAGTTTTTGAAGCGGGAGAACTCATTGGTGAGTAGGAGGAAGTACCTTTTTATGGTTTTTGAAATGGTATTTATTGGACCGCAGATGTTGGCATGGATTTGGGTAAATGTTTTTTTGTGAGAAGGGATGTGATCTTTGAAGGATGAGTGAAAACTGTTTCCAAGACCACACAATTTGCATGGTTGGCTTTTCCATTTGATTCTGGTAAATTCCTTTGACAGGAGTTTGGTTTGATATGGATTGATGTGCCCAAAAAGCTTGTGAATGGTGGAAAGACTGAAAAAAATGGGCTTTCTTGGATTGTGGAAGCAAATAATCTTTAATAACAAGGAGGTTGTCTTTGATTTGACCAAAAAGGATAGTCAAGTCTTCAAAATTGACAAAAAAGTTGTTAAATCCTGATTGATGAATTGAAAATCATTTTTTAAAAAATTTTCCCAGAGAAAAAAGATTTACTTCCTGTTGCGGTACAAATAGCAATTGGTTGAGTAGCACAGTGCAATTTTTGGATATGATTTTTGCAGTTCCTATTCCTTGGGTACTCAATTAAATGCTTTATTTTCTGGTCTGGATTTTGGTATCATCCTCCTCAAGGTTGTTGAAGAACTCTGAAGAATTGAAAATTTATTGCAAGGCTTGGAAATCTAAGATGATGTTTTCTCTAGTCAACGGTCTTGAGTTGGGCATGGAAAAGGTAAAGGAAAGGTTTTCTGAGGCAGTTTTAGTATTTGAAAATTTAGAGAAGTTTCTTTGGTCACTTGAGCTTTGGTTTTGGCCTGGTCTTAGATGTGGATAGAGCAACCAACACAAGTTCTTGGGATGGTAAAATTGAGGATTGCTCCAGGTGGTTCTACACTTTATTAATTCCTGTTTATATTTCTTGTTCATGATAGCTGAGGCATAGGTACCAGCCACAATTTTGTTTTTGACTTGGTTCAAGTGCCTGAGTACCAGGTCTCCGTTGATTTTTTACTCTCCCAGGGAGTGCATGATAGTGGTTTTGAGATGTTTGAGTTGAGGGGAAAAATGGTAGAGAATCAGGTATGCTATTATGTTGTTCTCCATTTGAGTCCCAATTTTGGAAATTTGAATCAGGCAGGCCTTTACTTCTGTGATACATTCATGAAAAAATTTGGTGTCAAATTTGAGATTCAAAAAATTGAAAAAACTCCGGATTTTTTTGCCATTTGCAATGAGGTGTAGAATTAATTGATTGATTTCCATAATTTGATGCTGTTTGTAAGATTATAGTATTTTACGCACTTAAAGTAAGTCCTGTTGTCAATATTAGCAAGGATTTATCCAAAAAGTTCCAGATTTACATTGATGGGACATTTTTTGGGTTCTGACAATTGGAGCCATTTATCTATTCCCTTGAGAGAAAAAATATTCATGAGTTTTGGAAGCCATAATGAGAAGTTTTATTCTTTCAAATTTGGTATGGAGTCAGTGAGTGCTTTGAGGAGGGAGGATTTTAGATCCACTGGTCCAGGTGAGGAAGACATTGTGAGGAAGACATTGGTGATTTGGGTAGTTGGTGTAAACACAATTTGGCTTTCAGCCATGAAGAGTTTAAAATTTTGGATTACCTGAACCAACAGACTGAAGAATAAAAGTTGAAGAAAAATTTCAAGAAGATGATAACTAATGAAAAGAGGGACATTTCTCACTCTGAAGGACAAAAGTTGGATGGAGCTCTTACATGACAAGCAAAAGAAAAGAATAGAAGGAAATGGAAAACAATCTAAGAACATGTATATAAGTGAGCAATTGTTCTTTCTGGATATGAATTGGAGGCAATCTCACATCTGAGCAAAGAAAGGAAAGGAAATTTATTGATTTGCAAGTTGGTCCAAAACAATCTTGGTCATGGGTTAATTGGTATAATGGCGGATGATTGTTTTTGTAGATTGATTGTAGATTGAGATTGGTGAGGTGAGAAGAGTGAGGATAGGATGGAGGAAGTGGAAGATGGGAGAGGATGAGGAGGAGTGGTGATCATGAATAGATGCAGGGAGCGAGGGAATGGGAACAAGCTAACAAGTTGTGACAATCAGGTGACATGAACCAGGGCCAAATTGGAGTCTCTGGCTGGCCAGTGACTCCATGTCACCATCCAGTCCCATTTTCTGCCCCATTGAATCCCTTTACAGGAAAACTCTATTCACCAATGAAGAATCTTGAATTCACCAATGTTTACATTGAAAAAAAAATTAGCATTCACAATTTATTCACCATGGTGGAGAATGGATGTAACTGGTAATTCCTAAAAGCAGAAACTGGAATTCACTTGAGCTTCCACATTCATGAAACTGAAACTCACTTGGCATTCACCTTGGAAGTAATGATGTATCAAACATACCAAATCAAAACATTTTGTACTGGAATACCCCAGCCATAAAACTGGTGATCAAAAATGCTAAAAAATAGTGACAAGTGAATTTTGATGAATCTCAATCTTGTTTGAAAATTTCAACAAAATAAGCACACAGCTGAATTCTGATGAACCTGAAGATCTATGAAATCAACTGTAATATTTCACCAATACTTTCACATTGCTGTTTTCAAATTTTGAATTTATTTTGTTTTTATTTCACCAGGGTTTTTCCTGCCTCTCAACCATGTTTTAAATTTTTATTTTGTGGCTGCTGACAAAGAGATTGAAACTAAACCTAAATTAGCATCTGAGGGGCTGGGTTTTGATGGCTTGAGGGGCTTTGGAGGTGTGGTAGGCTTCATTCATTTTAACATCCTGATTTCTAGGCATTCAAACACTAGTTCACTAGCTACAGCAAGTGAAAAAAAAATTGGCTTGTCATCAACCATACAAATCCTACATTAGAAAACTTGGCCAATGTAATCCTGAAAGATTTTGGTGAAACAATGTGGAAAGAGATTTTGTGTTCTGTAAAATTCTCCGCAACAACCTCCTCAAATTTTGGGAAAGCCCAAAGCCCGCTAGTTAAAATCCTGTACCTCTGCAATTCTAAATATAATCTGCTTCTGCAAGAAAATTTACCATGGCCCGCAGCCATTTAAGAGTCACTCCCAACCCCTATTCTGTCATCCCCAAAACTATACTGCCCTCAATGGTAACCACTGATTCTAACTTTCAATGAATTAATAGTAAAATAAATAATGTGGACTCCCTAACAAGCTTGGAACTTGAAATATTTCCTAATTAAGACTCCAAGAACTCCAGCTGGTAATGCCACTTTTCAAAGCAAAGAAAAATAACAAAATACTCCTTTATTGTATGCTGTCTAAGTTAATAATCCAATAATATGCTGTTCATTCTGTAATTCCCCTCCATAATTGGTAAGTTAAATGTCCCCCTTATATATGTACAACTCCAAAATGAACTACTCCAAAAAAAATGAAAACTAAAAAAGAAAGACCCCTCCACTAACTGCCTCTGCGCTGCGGTAGTCCAAAACTGTCCTATAGCCATCAGACTCACTATTCTAGTGTAAAAAGAGCTCAAACCCTCAAATTAACCTCAGAAATGGATTCTAAATCAGAAATAACCCATAGTCACTCAGCCAAAATACCCCCTATCTCTCATGCATTAGAGGATAGAGCCCAAAAAAGCTCCAACTGTGGCAAACTCATACCCAACCAGGCATCACAGCTCTGTGGAAGGCATAAAGACATACCTTGTAAAACCCTCAAGTACATAACAGTAACAGCTTACCCTCAACACCAGGACCATACACCAACCCTGTCACCTCAGCCAGAAGATAGCAATACAGATACAGGAGGCAGTGCAACTAGTCCAGCTCCTGCCACCTCACCCAGAATGCAAGCCAATAAACATACATGAAGCTGTGCAGAAGTATACAGGAGCAGTAAAGGCGGTAGAAAGTGCAACCAGGCTCAACCAAAACCAAACAAACTACCAGTGCAAGTACCACAAGGTTACACAGAAATATAGGCAGGCAGCCAGAAACATTCAGTGCCAAAAAGCCTCAGCACCACACAGCAATTTATGTATTCAGAAGCATGTGATACCAAACAAACCACAAGTAACAACAACCCACCTCAGCACTACCCAGAAACATATGCAGGCAGTTAATACCATTCTGCACCAAACAAACCACCAGTAATGCACAAAAATACATGAAGGTAGAAGCAAGTAGGACCAAAGAAACCACTAGTGAATGCACAGCAACACATGTATGAAGAATCAAGTAGCACCAGACCAACCACCAGCACTGCACAGGAATATATTTTATCTGCACTTCACAGCAGTGTATACAGGGCTGTGCATGCATGAAACCCCTGTACCAGCTTTTTTACAACCAGCAGAAATGACTCATGTGACTGTAAAAGCTTTTCCCAACCAGAAAAAATGTCTCATTTAATTTTATCTCACTTTTCCTCACCAGAACAGGGAGAACCCTCAGGGGAAGCCTTGAGCACCCCTGGGGGCAGGAATTTTCTATTTAAGGAGGGCCTCTCTGCCCTATCCAAGTTGTATCATCATGCCATCTGGCCTATCACCCATCCCCAACCACTCATCAAACCACCTAACAGGCCCTCCGGCCCATCCATCTGTGTTACCTACCCAGATAAATATTATTAGTGAACCAATTATAAAGAAACAGGAAATCAGATACCAAGTTATAACCCATATTTAACCAATTAAAACCACCCACAAGGTGCTTGAATAAGGGTTCTTCTGTGACCTAAATATTCATCACCAGATAAAAGAAAAAAAACCCCTTAATCAATAAATAACCTTTACATAGAAAGGGACCACAACAAAAAGCAACCACCAACCTTTACTCTACCCAGCCCCCTGTGAAAACCCATCCTTGGGTCCTCTCCTGAACCATCCGTTTGATAAACCCTTGAACCCTTTAATATTGGGATATTTTTTAAGATCAAATATATCTGATCAATCAATAACCAATAACCCAATACATCTAGTCTATTCTTCAACAAATCCTACCAATAAACAGTTAAACAATCAATCTAGGTCTGATCTGAGACCTATATCAAGTCTCAAAAAAACCAGCCATTAATTTAAATAAATTATTGTGCAGAAATACTATAGTACTAGAAGGGCAGGCAATTCAAAACCACTCTTAGTCTTACTAATACTCTAAAGGAGTAGAATTAATACTAAATTCCCCTTCAAGGACTGACAGAAAGCTATTTTTCTACTTGATTTATATAATCCCACAGGATTCTCTACAACCCATTCCTCACTGATCCTCCTTACCAATATTCAAATCCTTTAACCAATCTGATGACTTGCAGTACGTTTGGAGATCGTTTTGTCAATCTTCCTTAACAGTTGAGTTTCACCAATGCATAAATAACTACAGATCCTCATCAATCTTCCTTAGCGGATCACTCCCAATCCTGCATGTGGCATACTATGGATCCCCAACAATCTGCATACCACCTCCTCAGCTTCAGTGTTTATTTCCCCATACTCCCGCAACCTCAGTGCATAATCCATAATTGGCCTAGTCTCTAATGCTTAGCCTTGATCAAATGCTTCCGCACATTTAAATGCATATTTGCAGAGGGAAAATATGTTTGACCACATTTGTTGTACGCAAAAGGCAAAAACTCTGGTCCATTCTTGTCATTGTGCCGCCCAAAGCACGCGCCACACCAATGCTGAGCCCCTGAATTTTGTACTCCGGATTAGAAAGTCCACCAATGCGCTCCTCCTGAGCCTATTTTGCTGCAAAGTTCTAACCACTGTTGAGCTTCTCCAAGTCAAATGTCCAGTGCTGAGCCTACTTGCCTCTGTGTCTATAAATAACTACAAAAATGGTTTTTTCAATTTCAATTCAATTTAATTTAAATTTAATTTTGATTTTGATTTTGATTTTATTTTTATTTTTATTTTCATTATTTTATTTTATTTTTTTATTTTATTCAAATTTTATTCTTTTTATTTTTATTTTATTTTCATTGATTTATTTTATTTTCATTTATCAATATTTGTTTTATTCTAGTTTATTATTTTTTATTTTTTTCCAGCAGGATTAATCCAAAAAAACAAAACCATATTGGAACCAAAGTGCTTTTGTTTGGAGGCATAAATCCAAACACAAGCATTTTGGTGCAAGGAACCTTTCCCATCCTTCATACCCCTCATTAATTGGGGTGTGATGGTCCCTGTAGGTGGGAGGGTTGTCAGGACCCCCCTGCCTCCATTTGCTTTGATGCAACTGGCCTGCTCTGTTTGTTCCCTCCCTTGCAGCAATGGAGGGAGCAATTTTTTCACACCCCCCCCCCCCGCCACCGGTTGCTTTGTTGCAACTGGCCCGCTAGAAAAAACTTGCACCAAAATTCTGGTGTTTTGAGGAATAGATCTGAACATGAGAATTTTGGTGAAAAGCACCTTGCCTGTTCTTCCTCCCCTCAGTAATGGGGCAGGAAGACAGCCCCTTTAGGTAAGAGGTTGGTCAGGTCCCCCCCACTGCCAGTCACTTCAATGAAACCGGACTGCTCCGTTCATCCCCTCCCTTGCAGCAATGGAGGTGAGGGGATTCAAGTAGCAATTGTTGGCCCCCCCCCGCGGGATGCTTCAATGCAACTGGCCTTCTCCTTCCATTACCTCCTGATAAAACTGATAGAAATTTCTTTGAGAGAATGTATAAAGAAAAACCAGGCCAGAATCTTGATTGAAAGACAAGGTAGATGGACAGATTGAGGACAACTGAGAGACTGGCTAGAGGAGGCTCTGAGGTGGTACAATGGTGCATAGAAAAGGTAGAGTTTGCCTGCTGCGTTTATACTCTACCTAAACATTATATTTTTTTATCAATTGTACATCAATTTTTCACCATCATGTCAGTACTCAACTCCAAAAATCAACCAACTCAATCAAGTTTATTCTACACAATCAAATCCAACCTTGAACAAATCCAACGCATCTGACAAGTCATTCACTTTTGAACTGAAGAATTTTCCAGCAAAAAGTAGAAATTATACTTTGAAGATAGCATTTGTATTCAAATATGCCCCAGGAAGTTTACAAGTCATTCAGCTCATCTTATTAATCAGTCACTAACCTGTATGTAGAATTATTCCAAAAGTTAGTAGAACATTATGTTAATTGAAGAAAAAGAGTTAGATTCCTTCTTGGGACATTATTGAGCCATGGTTGAAGAATGAGAGAAGCAGATGAAGTTGTTGATGTAGGAGTTGTGAGTAACTCTTTCTCACCAAATAGAGCAAGGACCCAAAGACATCCACAATATTGATTGTTGGTAGGAGTGGTCTTGAAGTTTTAGCTTGATCTGGTTCAATTGTGTCAATGTTGGTGTTAGGCATCAATGTTGGTGTTAGGCTCAGTAGGAAGTAGTGTGAAGTAGAGATGAGGGAAGTAAAAAAGTAGAGATGAAGGAAAGAAATAGTGAGAGAACAAAAGAGAATAGTGAAGGAGAAAGAAGAAGCAAAGTCTGGTGTTGGAGAATTGAGGAAGAGGTTGGAAGAGGTCGAAGACCAGGAAAAGGATGAAGACCATGGAGAGTTGTGACAGGCGGGTAACAGGGAGAGTCTTGTGTGAGCTATTCAGTGAACTTGGCATAGAGAAAATAGCAGAGAGTCAACATGCCAGGATATTTGGTGAGTTAAGAGTTGGAGAGTTGGCCGTGAAAGCACGCCAATATTAGTTTGGAGAGAGATGTGGAGGAGGCTGCCTTCAAAAGCGGATTGGCAATCATATCCAAGGAGCTGATAAGCTTGAAGTCTATGTTTCTGGAGCTGTACTGCTCTTGAATATACTTGATTTTTATGTCAAGGTGTTTAGTTTTGGCGTTTGAGCCAAATTTCTTAATTTTTTCCAGAAAACCCTTATTATCAATGTGAAAGATGGATGCAAGGGGAGAGGAACCCCAAAGCTTGCTGAAAAGGTGACTCAGCCACTGATTCTCTTGAAGTCCTTTGGATAACGTGTTCATTTCGGACTCAGTTGACAATAAGGTAATGTTTTGCTTTTTCTTGCTGTTCCAGATGATAGGGAAGCCTTTCCATAGAGAGATAGATCCGCTCTGGGAGGTGCAATCATGAAGATTGCTTCCCCAGGTCGCATCAGTGAAAAAATGGAGTTGGTTTGGCAGGGAGAGGTTAGGCAAGATTTCAAGAGTCAGAGAAGAGGTCCCTTTTAGGTATTTCTAGCAATGGATGACTTCCTTCCAATGAGTCAGACCAGGTCAATGATTAAACCTTGACAGTATCAACACAGCAGCTGCCAGGTCCGGGCCAGTACGGGATGATAGGTAATTAAGCATTCCGGTGAATTTTCGGTAGTTAATGTTCAGTTTTTCAAAGGCCTTAAGGTCATCGTCTGAAGCGGGTGTAAGCTGCACGTTAGGTGTCATAGGGGTGAGTACCAGCCGGCAGTTTTGGAGATTCAGAATTTCCAATCCTTTATTGATGAGACCATTTTGGGAAAGGAAACAGGAGGTGTTTGTTACTTTGATGTCCATGCATAGTAGAGTGTTGGGTGAGTGCCCCAAGGAGTTGGGAAATTGAGCCAGAAATATTTCTTGAAAGTGTTCCACATTGCCAACAACAACCAGGTTGTCAACGTGAAAGAAGAGGTAGGAGGATGATTCATGGTCAAGGAAAAGACACGTGTTGGATTGAGATTGATGGTAGCCAATAGACATCAACCACTTGGTCAGGGTGTTGTGCCAATTCAGAGGAGCTTGACAAAGACCGTATAGGGATTTTTGTAGCTTAAGGAAAGGGCTTTTTCTTGAGGACTCTGCAGGAGTTTTGATAAAGATATTCTCCTCTAGTGGAGCGTAGAGGAAGGCACTTTTTACGTCAAATTGCCTGACTGGAAGACCTCTTTCCAGTGCAAAGCAGAGAAGAAGAAGGAGGGAGGGAAATTTACCAGTTGGAGCAAACCTTTTGCCAAATTTGACCCCCGGGGCTTGAAGAAATCCTTGGATGCAAAGACAAGCTTTAGTCTTTTCAGGGGCGGATTTAGTAGCTGTTTTGTCACGAATAGCCCAAGTGGTTCTCAGACAGCAATCAGGTACTCCGTTGTAGTCTTCCCAGACCTCATGGTCTTCTATGTTTTTTAGCTTGACCTTCTTGGCAGCAAGAATCTTGGGAGTGTCGGCAGCAGATGAAAAGTGACTGTATTTTTCAGGTTTGACGCTGATGGTTCATTTGTGAAGTACCCTTTTGCTTGGTTCAGGAGCAGTGGGAGGAGAAGCTTTGTTTTGAAGATCAGGTTTGATGCTTTCTGTAGAGGGTTCTCCAACCGTCTCAAAGTTGAGAATGGTTGAATCACTGTCAGATGATTCAGAGTGCCCAGAAGGTTTGGCGATGGGAGGTATAAAGAGTGCAAGATTGTCGGATCTGGAGGATGATACTGAAGAATGGTCCGCAGGGCAAGAGAAATCCAGAAAAGAAACGCTCTTGGTGTCCACAATTTTTCCGGATGGGTTGATGATTTTGAACAACAAAAGATCAGGATTTTATCCGACAAGCCAACCTTTTTTGCCAGGAGGATTGAGTTTCCCTCTGGATGATTTTGGCTGAATCAGGAAAGAAACTGGATTGCCTATGGGGTGGAAGTAGGAGAGAGAAAGGGAACGATTTTTAAACAGCTCGTAGGGCAACTTTTTGGCCTTGAAGGAGGGTATCTGATTGAGTGTAAGAGTGGATGAGAGGATTAGTTTGTGCCAGAGGCAGGAAGGAAACCCCAAATTGTGGAAGATAGTTCTTAATGATTCAAGGATGGTCATGTTGAACCGTTCAGCAAGTCCATTTTGCTGAGGGGTGTACGGATCAGAGAAGGATTGCTTAATGTGATTCTTACCACAGAAATCAGTCATCTGTTGGTTGACAAATTCAGTTCCTCAATCGGAGTGGATGACAGATGGGTAGTAGCCAAGTTGTTTTGCTTCCAATTCTAGGCAGCTGATCAGTTTCCCAGGGATCTTGTCTTTGCTCTTCATGTGAAACGCAGCACAGAATCTGGAGTAGGAGTTGACTACGGTGAGAAAGTACTTATGACCAGCAGAGGAAGTGGGTAGAGGTCCGACAGTGTCAAGGTGAACTTCTTCAAAAGCTCTAGTGGCTCTGGATGAACAGTCTTTGAAGGAGGCGGGAGTAATCTTTGACAGGGAGCAGGATTCACATTGACTTTCCTCCTTGACAGGTATGTTTAATTTGTGTGGTATTTGATGGTAGCTTACGTGTCCAAGGGATTTATAGAGAAGTTCAGCAGAGGAAAGATGAGAAGAGAAGTTGGGAGCAGGCTTGAGGTTAAGGTAGGGAATGTGGTTAGAGTAGAATCCATTGCAAAATTCCTGAGAATCTCTCTTGATCAAAAAATGGTGGGAGTGAAAAGACACATCAAACTTGTCGAGTATTAGACAATGAAGCAAGAGCAGGTTGGCTGAAATGCCAGGAACAAGGAGAACGTCTCCCAGGAGAATGGAAGAAGAAGGAGAAGTGAGTCTGATAGAGCCCGTTCCTTTAATCTCCAGTTTACCAAGACCACAGCTTGTATTTACGGATCCTTGGTGCTTGTTGTCTAAGAATTCAAAGAGATTTTTGTCAGCCACCATGTGGTGGGAGGATCCAGAGTTGAGAACAAAGTGAAGGGGATCAGAATTGCAGGTGTATGACTGAAAGCTGACACTTTCACTTCCATCTTGATTGGAAGATTGCGGGCAAAGGTGAGGATAGAGCATCCAGCACTTATTTTTGGGATGGTTTGCCAGAGGTTTGTGCTTCCTGGGCTTGCATTTTCTGTTAGCTTTGGTTAGAAGAGAAAGAGAAGAGCTTCCTTGCGAGAAGCTTTTGGCCATCTTCTGTTTTTTGAGATGGATCCTTAGGTGGTCAAGGACTGCATCTGGAGTGATTTCAGATTCAACCGCCAAGTGTGTAATCAATTGTTGAATGGCCTTCATAGCAGGGTTAGACGGCAGTTTTTCTAGTATCATATAGGCCAAGATGTTGGCAGGGAGTAAAATTCCTATCTCCTGAAGACGAGTGATGCCCTTTTTTATCTTGGTTATGAATAGTTGAATGTTGGCCTCATTGAAAGTGACAGAGGCAAAGTTTTTGTAGACTTGGGCCCGATTGGCGGGCTTTGATGAGACAAAGTGGTTGAGAAGATCCTTCCAGATAGCTTTAGTGTCTTCCTTGTTAGCAGCGGTGAGTATGTTGGAGTGTACGCTGTGAGACAACTTAGATATGATGATGGAGGTAAGTATAGTGTTGTTGTCCGGGTCTAAGTCATTGGAGAGGCTCATGAAGTCCTTTAGTTTAGCCAGGTTAACTAGAGATAGAATTTGAGTTCTCCAAATGGTGAAGTTGTCCTCAGTGAGTAAGGGAATAGCCTCAATAGTTGTTTTGAGAATTTTAGGATTGATAGCGTCCATAGTGGCCTGGTTCTTAGCTCAAAATTTGACTGTTAATCGTGATAAAACTGATAGAAATTTCTTCAAGAGAATGTATAAAGAAAAACCAGGCCAGAATCTTGATTGAAAGACAAGGTAGATGGACGGAGTGAGGACAACTGAGAGACTGGCTAGAGGAGGCTCTGAGGTGGTACAATGGCGCATAGAAAAGGTAGCATGGTGTTATTGAGCCACGGTTGAAGAATGAGAGAAGCAGATGAAGTTGTTGATGTAGGAGTTGCAAGTAACTCTTTCTCACCAAATAGAGCAAGGACCCAAAGACGTATACAATATTGATGGGCGTTAGGAGTGGTCTTGAAGTTGTAGCTTGATTGCGTCGATGTTGGTGTTAGGCGTCAATGTTGGTGTTAGGCTCAGTAGGAAGTAGTGTGAAGTAGAGATGAGGGAAGGAAAAAAGTAGAGATGAAGGAAAGAAATAGTGAGAGAACAAAAGAGAATAGTGAAGGAGAAAGAAGAAGCAAAGTCTGGTTTTGGGGAATTGAGGAAGAGGTCGGAAGAGGTTGAAGACCAGGCAAAGGATGAAGACAGTGGAGAGTTGTGACAGGCGGGTAACAGGGATAGTCTTGTGCGCGCTCTTCAGTGAACTTGGCATAGAGAACATAGCAGAGAATCAACAGAGGTGAGGGTATTCAAGGAGCAATTTTTGCCCCCCCCCGCTGGATGCTTCAATGCAACTGGCCTTCTCCTTCTGTTACCTCCCTTGCAGTGATAGAGGTGAGGGGATGGGGGGATTGATTATTGTGCCCCCCCCCACCCCCTTGCCTGTTGCTATGGTGCAACTGGCCCGTTCTGCTTGTCCCCTCCCTTTTTGCAATGGAGGTGAGGGGATAGCAGGAGCAATTGTTGCGCCCCCCCCCCCCCCCAACCCCCCCTTCTGTTTGCTTTGATGTTACCTTGCACCCCCCCCCCCCCCAAGCCGTCCTGACAACCAGCAAGGGTGGAGGGACTCCAAATCAGTCCCTCTGCCTCCAACGCTGTTCATCGGGCCCCAAAGTGGGCCAAAGACAGGGAACTGCAGCCCCAAGCAGGCCGCAACACCGGCCCAAGGGGCTGTCCAACCCCAAAATGAAGAAGTGACTACTTTGGCGGGCCAACTGGGCTGGCCAAGTAAGTCCATGATACAAAGTGGGCTCAATGATTGCCCCTGAAGCCCATGTTGTTGGGATGGCTTGTGAGGGCCCATGTCTCAAATGACTTATTTCATGTGTTTTGAGGGCAGTTTCCCCAAATCAGTGACATCCACACCAGCCTGTATCGTCTGTGTGATTGTCAAATGGGCTGTAGAGACCCAATTTTTGCATCCCATTTGGAATACACTCATATGTGGCACACATGTAAGTGCCTACATATTTTGGCACCCGTTAAACCAGTCTATCAATGCCTTATGTTGCAAGATTACTTTTTTCAAGTTTATTGATTTCAATTTTAGTAAAAATAAACTAGATTGGTGAGAAAATAACTTGAGTCTTTGAGGTATTTTTTATTTGTTTATTATGGTTAAATTTGATGAAGATTGGATTTACAATTTTCATGAACCCTTTAAGGACTATTTACATTATTGGAAACAAGTGCAACATTATGATTGCATATCTCTGAGTATGAAGGTTTCTTTAAGTTCTTTTTGTGTGACCAGGTTGAGCCCGGCCTGGGATGATTTGTTGATCAGTGGTTGTTGTACTGTCTCTTGTTACAGTGGTATTGACCTTTTTGTTTGTCTTGGAATAAATATGTTTAAGGTCAGTTGCACCATATTCATATTTGAGCCATCTTGTGGTTATGCTTTATTTGGATGTTTTATTTTCATGTTCCAATTAATTCACTGGTCAGCCCAGAATGCCATTTTGTCCCTGGTGGTAAATCATTTTTACTTTCATTTTTCACAAAAGTGAAATTAGACTGACTTTTATTTTCAACCAAGGTGTAAACCAGTTGAATTTTATTATCCATCAAGTTGAAATCTACAATAAAACCTAAATATTTTAAGGTGAATCAAAGAATCCATCATTGTGTTTTCATGTTGAAACTTTTGGTACTTATTTGAGACAATGTAGGCCAGATATAGTGACTTCATATCACTGGTCAGCAAGAGACCCCAATTTGGCCCTGGTGATGGCTAAGAGGTCCCGCTGGAGTGGGACTAGGCAAGATTCAGACTGATTGAGGATTTCCTTTTAACAAAATTAGAATTTTGGAATTCCTTAGAAAAGGAAATTTGGTTGGTTAAAAATGGGCCATTGAGTGTTTGAATCAGGCAAGGAAAATACAGTTTCAATATTACAACAAAAGACACAGGGAGGGTGACAAATTTATAGAAGGGGGTTTGATTTTGTTTCATTGCAAATTCATGCTATTGAGAGATATCAACTCAAAATTGGAATATTGATACATTTGACCATTTAAAGTGATAGGGATGAGGGGAAAGAATGTATATTGCAAAGGGGTACCCCAAATTACACCCTGTTTTTAATATTTCCCTTGTGGCTCAATAAAGGTTTCCAAAATATATTGAGTGTGCCTATATAAACATGGTTATTGAGAAGTTTTACTATGATGAAGGCAGAATAGTGGAATGGTCATTAAAGTTGGGGATGGTCCTGGGTAGTAGAATGATGGGAGGAAAGCATGATTATTTTCTGAGATGGATTCATTCAAACCCAGGTGAGGATGCTTGGGCAATGGAAGACCATCTATCCCCATCTTTTTTCATGGATATTTGTGTCCACATTTGAGGAGCATCTGCAGAAGGAATATGGAGGAATAAAGGGAAAGAAGGTGAAATAGAAGAGTTGTATTTTGTAAGAAACAAATTGACTAAAGGAACCTGTCACACAGCCAACCCATGTACTATAGGGCAATCCTAGATGATTTTGAGCACAAAGGAGAAGCTGAGTGCAAGGTCTAACTGCAAAGTAAAACTTATGATGGAGTAACTTGGAACAAAGCAAGAGGGATGAATTTTCCAATGGAAGGGAACCAAACCCAATTCCAATTTGATGACTGGATTTAGCAAATGCAAGAACGTATGAAATTAAATAACTGAGGAGACAAACCCCAGGCAAGCGGCGTAGCTTTAATAAGGTAATCCAAAATTACTAGATACAACCTGATGGATGGTCAAATACAGTTACAAGGCAATGAGGAAATGCATGACATGAATGGAGTGCAAAGTGAAATAACATTATGAACATTTCCAAGGTTGTAGCATAAGTGCAAGCCAATAGAGGGCAAATGTATTGGAGTTTAACGGATGAGGAATGAGGGAGTGAAGTCAGAGGCAATGCAAATATGAAGATGTAATCTATGCAGGGTAAGGGACTAGTCCAGTTGTGAACTATACACATGAGGTGGCTTGATTAGCGTGGGTGAAAACTAGCAAGAGCATGTGGCCGGGAATGGGAACCCAAGGACTATTGATACCCAGGGTGAAAGAGCGGAGCTCAAATGGATGGTTGACTGAGGTAGAGTTGACTGCAAGATTTTCAAGTGGGTGCTGAGTCAGTTGCCAAGGATGGAAGGTTTTTAAGCAAGCCAGAGTTGGTAAGCAGAAGGCACTGTTGATGTTGTGCTTCTATTTTTCTCACACCTATGGACTGAGGTAGATGGTACTGAGGAAAGGGTATGTCAAAGTGGGAAGACAATAATCCTTAAGCTTGAAGAGTGACAGTTGCCCAGGTATAAAGACGCAAGCTCCTGCAAGCGTTCAGAAAATTTTCCCATTGATTCCAAAGTTGTTACAAATACTTTATACCCATTATCTTTACTTCTTTGCCTTTTAAATAGATTTATAATTAATTATGTTTTCATGGTCATTCTGCCTTTGAAAAAACTGCATTTGACAAAACAAGCAATGCATCCCTAGTACTGCCATGCAAGTTCTCCAAGGAAAGTGAAAACAATGTTGTTTGCACGTTCCCCATAAGTAGCAAGCCGGTTTTTGATGTCCCAGAAGCGTCCGGAAGGGAGCTGAAAAGTCAAAGGTCTGAGCCGCGAGTCAACTACCAAATACCGCCAGTGCCAGAGATTGAGTTCTTAGGTGTTTTGAACCCTGGTAAGTCAAGTCTTAGAGACTAAAAATAAGTAAAAAATAAAAGAAAGGAGATGTAACTAATATAATCTTTGTTCTTTGTAGTACTACCATGATTGTGGTGATATACCACTAATACACCTCTGCCGCCGCCGCCATATATTGGGTTAATTGGGTTTGAAGTGCAAAGTGAAGTGCAAGCTGAGGAACCACAGATAGTTGAAAAAGCAAGAGAAGAAGGGAAAATGACTGAAGAGGAGGTGGAAAGGGAACAAAGGGAGGAAAATGAAGAGGAAGGGAACGGGATAGAAGGAAGGAGTGGAATGGAATGGGAGGTGGAGGAGCGGAATGGAACAGAAAGGGATGAAAGGGAGGGCCAGGATGGGGAGGACCGGGTGTGAGCTGAAGAGCCAATCAAGACTTATGCAAGGCAATTGACTGGAAATGTTGGGGAAGGTTCTTCAAGGGGCCCAAGGAAGAGAGCTCATGAGGAACTCATGGAGGAAGGTGGATGGAATACCCAACCAAAGAGAGCTCAGACTGCAAAGTGCAAGGAGATCTTTGAGAGACATCTGGTGGTGCAAGTGATTATCTTGCAAAGGCTGTCTTCTTTTGTAGACAACAAAGATTTGGAATAATTTAGGTTGATGGCAGAGGAATTGAATGAGAATTGGGAGGAAGCAAAGAAAGACATAAAGAATAATTTGTGAAAATGTATTTTGTAATCTTATTTTAGTATAATATATATCATTATTATTATTATTATTATTATTCAAGGAAAGTAGGATTCTCATTTTGAAATAAAAAAAAAGTGAAGGGATAAAGATTGTGAAAAGAAAAAGGGATAAGCTTTTGAGGAAGGGAAAGGGAATAGAATGAGGAAATGGGAAGAGATGGATGGGAAGGGATGGGATGGAAATGTGAAATGGGATGGAAGGAATGGAATGGAATGGGAGCTATGATTGGCAAGGTTTGCAAGTGTAACTTGCATGGAATTCTTGAACCAAATTGGGAGAGTTTCAAAGGTGATGGGCTGGTTCCCACAAGGTGCAATATTTGTTGGACTGGAAGTCAGTCCATTCAACAAGGTATTGAAGCTTCCCTTTCCATAACCTGGAATCCAGGATATGGCTTACTTCCGACTCAACTGATCTTGGACTCTGACTGTTTCAGGAGGGGGATGAGTCTTGCCTGGGTATAGGACTTGAGCTGTCTTTAGGAGAGACACGTGAAAGACTGGGTGGATACCTTTCCATTTTTCAGGTAAGGTGATTTTAAAGGCGTTAGGGGAGACAATTGATTTGAATTTGAAGGGGCCAAGCTTTCTTTCAGAGAGTTTTCAAGGTTTTCAATTACTGAAAACATTGCAAGAATTGAGCCATACCCAATCTCCTACTGCAAAGGTTGGGGTCACAGTGCAAAGCCAATCTGCTTGTTCCTTGTAGCGCTGGTTTTCTGCTTTGAGGTTGGTTTGAAGTTGTGTTTGAAGGGATTGGATGTGATTAAGTTGATTGGCAGCAGGTTGAGAAGGTGCTACATGAATAGAAGAGAAAGTTGGGTTTCTACCATAAAGAGTCTGGAAGGGAAACTGTTTGGTGGAGGGATGAGTGGAGTTGTTGTAGGCAAACTTGGCTAATGGGAGCCATTGCAACCATTCTTCCTGTTGGTAGGCAACGTAAATTTGAAAGTACTGTTGAAGAATCTGATTGACTTGCTTGGTTTGTCCCACCATTTCTTGGTGGTAAGCTGTTGATAAATTGTGAGTGATCTTCAAATGCTGGAACAGCAAGGTCCAGAAGCTAGAGAAAAACAAAGATCCCCAACTACTAATTATTTTATCAGGGAGACCATGTTTTTAAAATACATATTCTATGAATTAATTCAGCCAAGTCTTCAGAAGAGGCTGTAGCATTACTGCAAAGTAATAAAGCCATCTTTGAGAAGCAATCTACTACTACTAAAATAGCATCATAACCACTAGAAATAGGTTATTGCAAAATTAAATCCATAGAAAGCAAGTGCCAAGGAATCTTCAGAATTTTAAGTGGCTGCAGCAGCCCATACTTCCAGTGTTTCAAGTACTTGTTCCAATTGCAATCATAGCACCCTTTAACATAGTCTTTTACTTCATTGGTCATACCAGGCCAATAGAAGTCTTGTGAAATCAATTGGTAGGTTTTTTCCTTCCCATAATGACCAGCAAGCAGAGAATCATGCCTTGACTCAAAGATATTTAACTTAATGAGAGGATTATCTGGTACTACTATACAATCTTTATAAACCAAACAATCATTTTTATCAATACTATAATCACTATCTAATAAGTTTGCATTCTTGCAAATTCTGCTACACTTGGGTTTGTTGAGTTGAGCTTGTTGTAGATCTGAAGCTAGATCTCAAAGATGAGTGATGATCAAACTGAGTTTGGCAGATTGGGTTGAGAAAAGTGTCCTAACTTTTTCAGGGTTGTTGTCAGAAAAGGTGCTCCCCCCCTCCTGGTTAAAAGTTGTCCCAAAATGATAAAGCATAATGGACTACCGCTTGTTTCCCAGGAAGGTACATGATTTTAAAGTTGAAATTGGAGAGGTATTTGGCCCAATGTGCCTGCCTCCGTTTAAGGAATTTTGAGCTCATGAAATATTTTAAAGAATTGTGATCAGTTAAGACCTCAAAAGGTTCCATAAGACTCAAAAGGTATGAACGCCATTTTTTCAATCAATAAAAAATTGCAAGAAGTTCCTTGTCATGAATCTTGTAATTGAGCTCTGCAGCAAGTAATTTTCAAGACTCAAAAGGTACAGGATGAAAGAGAGAAGAAGAGGAAGAAAACTGCAAGATTACTCCTGAAATTGCATAGTTGTTTGCATCTTTTTCTACAATAGTGAGAGCTAGCTCATTAAAGTGAGAAAGTATCAGAGCAGTGGTAAATGCTTTTTTTGGAGCTTCAAACTCCAAAGAAGCTTGTTCTGTAAAACCAAAAGGAGTGTCTTTTTGAAGAAGGTTAGTAAGGTTTACGGTTTTCTTGGCATAACAATCAATAAACCTCCTGTAAAAATTACTGAAACCTAGGAAAATTTGAAGGGATTTAACAGAAGAAGGTGGGGGCCAGTTTAATATGCACTGGCTCTCGGCTGGATCCATCTATAGTCCTTGCTGCAAGACTATGACCCCTAAAAATTGAAGAGAAGTAGTATTGAATTTGCACTTAGATTCTTTTGCAAACAGTTCATTCTTGTGAAGTTGCTGCAGCACCTCTTGAACATGTGCAATGTGATCCTCAAGATTCGTCCAGTAGACTAGTATATTGTCAAAATAAACCATGAGATATTTTTCTACAAGGTCAGAAAAAATGTCATTGAAAAAATGTTGAAAAGTGGAAGGAGCATTGCAGAGGCCAAAAGGCATGATGGTATACTCATTACTACCAAAATGTGTTATCATTGCGGTCAAATACTCATGACCTTTTGAAATGCAAACTAGTTTATAGGTGCCTTGAAGGTCTAAATTTGAGAAATAAGCTGCTCCATGGAAGAGAGTGTGTAGGTGCAAGATAGGCGGTACTGGGTAGGCATTCTTCTGGGTTAGCTGGTTCAGCTTCCTATAGTTGACAAAGGCAAATTCCGCCGTCTTTCTTTGGAAAAAATAAGAAAGTTGAACTGGTGTTTGAATTTCTTGGTTGAAGAAATCCTTTTGATACATTTTCCACAATGTAATCTTGAAGCACAGTCAATTCCGGCTTTGAGAAAGAATAGACTGGTCAGGTTGCTGGTGGTGGGCCAGTAAGTTTGATCTTGTGATTGAAAGAACGGGATGGAGGAAGTTTATCTGCCATTACAGCTGAAAAGACATCAGCCAAGTCATGATAAACCAAAGGTAAAGACTCTTGAATGATTTCTAAATCTTCAATCTTGTCATCTTTGAGCACGGGGTTCAAAGTGCTTGCATGATGCAAGAGGATTAGGGAGCTCAAGATACACCATTTTTTTCGGTGCCTTTTTCTCTTTGAAGAAGTGAGGAAGAGGTAATTCAGAAAAATAAGCCATAACTCCTAAATCTGAAGAGGGAAATTGGGAATGAAGTTCAGGATATTGCAAATCACTTGGCGGAAAAGTGTCATCCAACTCAATGACAGTGTTAGTTATGCTGTTAATTCCTGTTTGACTGAAGGGTTAGTTTCCTAGGGTTGCAAGGTTCAAAGTTTAATTACTCCTTCTTGCAAATTCACATCCGGATTCCAGTGGACTGGGAAATCATGGCCTAGAATGGTATCATCCATTCTGTGAATATCCAAGACAAATAAATCCGATTTGAAGCTGGGGAAATTGGAAAATTCATAGGTCCATTTTGCCTTTTGGGAAACCCACTGAGATTGCTTGGTTGCACTACTTACTAAAGAGATAGGGAACCTATCTATCTTGGAACATGTAAGATTTTTGGAAGTGGCAAAAGATTCACTTATAAAAGAAACATTAACGCCAGAATTTAGTAAAACTCAATAAGGGGAGTTGTTGGAATGGAAAAGGAAAAATCTCAAACTTGGAGCACCTAGTGACTTGCAATTGAAAGGATTGACTTGCTGTAAGTGAGATAATGTGTAGTCTTCCTTGCAAGTGTCAGAAAAACTACAAGCTAATTTTTTGACTGTTTAGCTGCTTCACGCGCTAGCCGCTTTGCAAAACTATTGACATCATGTTTACCTCCACAATACATACATAACCCATACTTCTCCCTCCTTAACTGTTCCTCATTCCATAACATCCCAGTTTCTTTGTCCAGGAACTTTGGAGTTGTGGCAACAGGCTTCCCTTTTGGGTTGGAGTGCAAGGTTAGATTTGCTTTGGATTGCTTTGGATTCTTTGAGGGTTGTTTTGAGGATTTGTCTGCCTTTGAAGCCAAGGTTGAAGGTCAATGGTTGTTTTGTAAAGGGTGTTTCTTGTGCTGATAACCATTATCAAGCTCAATCACCCAGTTGATTAACTTCTGAAGAGAGGTTGTCTTATGTCCCTTAACTGGAATTTGTTTTATTAGGCGTGCCGGTAAACCTTTTTGAAAATGAAATAGGAGGGCTGCCTTGTTCCATTGGATGTAAGACTGCAGGTTTTGAAAATTGGAAATATAAACAGAGGCTCTACTATTTTCTGTTGAGAATTGCCTCCTTATAAGTATCTCTCTACCTTAGACTATTATAACCGTGCACCCTGGAAATGAGTGCAAACACTTTATTCTGAGTGATATTCCTTCCCCCAAGAATGAACAGGGGACTCACTCTCAAGATTCTGTTTAAGATCTTTTCTCTTCTTTTTTGTTCTTCTTTTTCTACATTTTTCTCTTCTCTCTCAACAAACTCTTCTCTCTCAACAAACTCTCCTCTCTCCGCAAATAAACTCTCACCACAACTACTCAATCAATCTCTTTCTTTATGTTATCTCTCTTATTCTCTTATCTTTCTTTTCCCTTTTATCTACAAACCAAACCTCACCTGAATTCTCAATCTATCATCTCAATTACTTGATCCTATGGTTTGTGTTCTCTTGTCTGGTAATAGATCTATCCGCATGATTTCTCATGTCCAACAACTCTGACTCTTGTCTATTTCAGTTATCCTCTTATCTCTTCTAGCCTCATCTTCTCTTCTACCGTTCATACTATCCTGACTCTAATCATAGTCCTAGCTGTTGGAATTATTTTCATCCTCCTTGTTCTCTATTCTTGTATATGAATCCGCTGGTCTAATCTCTAACTTTCTGTCTTTAGCCTGCTGTTTATTATTTTCAAGGAATCCAATACTGAAATTATCATGTTTAAAAGCCAAAGAACAACTCAAGCTAGTTGAAAATGAGCAAACCAGCTGGAGCCAATGACTATTTTCATCAAGTTGCACTCAAAGCCTTGGTCGATGCCATCCCTCCTCTCAATGAAGATGATTATTCTATTTGGCAAGATGAGATGTTGATGCTCTTCTATCTCAAGGAAATCAAGGACATCATAACTAATAATTCAGGCAAACTATTGATAAAACAAGATTGAGAAATCCAAACAATTATCCTCTCTTAACTACACAGCATCACTCATGCCAACATGGTCAATTTGAGAAACATTTGTCTTCTAAGCTTCTCTGGGCCAAGATCACTCCTTGATTTGCCTCATCCAAAACTGCAAATAGAACCCAAGTTTTCAATCAATTTCTACACTCTCCTTTTAACAAACATGCAATATAAAGTTTTATCACCAATACAAAAAAGGCACTTACGCGTATGGCGGATGTGGGTATAGAATTACCAAAAGATATACTTGCGTATCTCATACTATTTAAATTTAACCCTCTTCTTGGGAAGCTCAAACAGCAAATCATGCATGTAGAGAAGCTGATAACGGTAGAAGTAGTTTTTAATCATCTTACTCAGCACAATAATGAGCAAAAGGCCCAACTTAAAGTAGGAAAATCAATCTCAGATGTCACTCTAGTAACTACCAAAGGCAGAACTGAAAAAGAGGACAAAAAGGTACAACTCTGATGTAGGGAAGGCTATCACCATCCAAATGCTCCACATACAGAGACATCATGCTTTCATCTTCATCCTCAAATTGCACCAGGATGGTGGGTTGAACAGCAGAATGAATGTAAAAATAAAACCAAGAAGAATCCCACCATCAATTACCATGCATTGCTCACCTTCTGGATCAACTCCAATAATACTACTAACCTCTTGCTAGACTCCGGCGCAAATATTCATATATTCAAAAATCTTAAATTATTTATGTCAATCAATCTCCAGGATGACCCAGAGGAAATCAAGACTGGCAAGCTCAAAGCAAACCTGAAAACTTGGGGCACTGGTACGGTTTGACTAGAATGGAACGAATGAATCATAACTTTGGATGAATGCATGTACATTCCAGATTTAGTAGTCAACCTGATTAGTCCTGGTCTTCTAGCAAAGAAGGGATGCAGTCTTCTCCAAGAACAAGATTGATTTACTATCACCCAAGGCAATGAGATAGTTCTAAAAGGACTAATTTATGAAAATCTGTTTGTAATCAAGAAACCCCATGTCACAGGAAATAATCTCTCAGTTAATCTCACAAATCAATCCACCAGCTCTACTTCCATCAAATCTCAATCTCTATTTGATTTCCATAAGATCTATGGTCACGCCGCAATTTCTTCTATCAAGCCTATTCTGAATGATTGATTCTCTAAGGAGGAATTAAATAACTTTCAATGCAATAGCTGTGTAAAAAGCAAAATCACCAAATCCTCCTTCTTGGAAACATTGAAACCGTTTTCAAAACCCCTAAAAAGCACCCATCTTGATCTGATTGGACAAATCACTCCTCAATCAAAGGTGGGCCATCATTTCATCCTGACTCTTGTCAATAACTTCTCTGGCTACCTTGCTGCATTTCCTCTACTTTCTAAAGATGAAACCCCAAATTTTATAATCAATATCCTTGAGACAGAATATAAACGACTCAATTACTACCCAACAGAGATTTTCTTGGATAAAGGCACGGAATTCACCAACAAAAATTTGAAGGACTTTGCTAAATCCAAACACATCAAATTACTCACGTTGGAACCTTATCATTCTCAACACAATGGTCAATCTGAACAAGCCAATCAAACTATTGTCAAATCCGTGCGCGCTACTTTCTCCTCTTCCAGGCTACCTAAAAATTATTGGCACATAATAATCCAAAGCTGCTGCTTCATGTTAAACCAAATCCTGGGGGAAGGTAATGATTGATCCCCCTGGGAACTCATGTTCAAAAAGAATCTTCCTACTAACTATTTGAAACCCATAGGATTTCTGGTTATCTATTTGGGAAATCATCTTCAGAGAGGGAGGAAATTTGACAAAAAAGGATTTCAAGGAATCTTAGTTGGGTTTAATCCAATTTTTCATTCTTACCTTGTATTAAGCTTGTCGGGTGCTGTTATTGAAACCAAACATGTCCAGTTTCTCAAGAACAATGTCTCCAAATTTCCACTTCTCAAGTCTCCTGGACTCAATATCTTCTCTCAAGCTAGTTTGGAACCTAACAAATCTGGCTTCTCTTCCGTTGAAAAACAATATACAATTTGTGAATTGCCTGAAAACCTCTCTGAATCAGAATCAGATTGTGAGGAGAATAATTTTGCGGATTTCACAGATTCATCTGTTCCAAACTCTCCTTGCCATCCTACTCCAGCAGAACCTCCTGAGCCATTGGGATATCAAAGACCCAGACGTGAAACCAAGAACCCCCAAAAATATGGTTTCCACCATTATTACAAACCCCCTTCCTATAAATCCGCACACAAATGTCCCAAGTGGCCTAAGTGGAATAAGGCTACATAAATCAAATTAGATGGTATAGAATTGCAAGACTTTTGGGAAGAATACTATGGAAATCCAGATAATATTCTAAATACAACTTGGATCTTCAAAGTGAAGGAAAATTGCCATGGCAAACCAGTCAAATATAAAGCTCGCTTATGTGTTCAAGGCTTCAATCAAGTATTAGGAGTTGATTACAATGAAACTTGGGCACCAACTGGAAAGATTGGATCTCTACAATTGGCCCTCTTATATGCTTTGAAAGAAAATATGAAACTCACTCAATTCAACATTAAAGGTGCATTTCTTCATGCTCCTCTGGAAGAAATGGTTATTATAAGAACACCAGAAGGGTCAAGTAGGAAATCTCCTTATCTAAAATTAAAAAAATATCTGTATGGTTTGAAACAATCTCCCAAGAATTGGTAAAAAACTCTTACGTTGTGGATCAAGTCTCAAGGATATGAAGAGTCAACTAGTGATCCTTGTCTCTACCTCAATATCAAGACAAAAGAAATTCTATATTTCCACATGGACAACCTAATTCATGTAGGTAACTCTGACGTCTTTGAATCAAATTTCCTTATTCAATTCCATAATTTGTCCTGTCATCCACCCAACACCATACTTGGAATGCTCATGGAGATGGAAGATGATCAAATCCTCTTAATTCAACCTAATCATATTGATTGCGGGATAGAAGAACTTGGTCTTTTGTCTTGCAAAGACACAATGTCTCCGCTAACCCAAAACCTCAATCTCAAACCTGCCTCTGATGATGATCATGCAGAATTCTGCCAGTTAAATATCAACTACCAATCCGCAATCCGTCTTCTTAATCATCTATCACAGTATACTTGTCCAGAAATCTCCTTTTCTGTATCCAGTCTGGCTAGGTTCAATGCTAAACCTGGTATGAGTCACTGACGGGAGGTCCAAAAATTATGGAAGTACCTTAAGACAACCAAAAATTTCAAACTTACCATCAAATATGATCCTGAGAAGGACGCCCTCTCAAGTTTTAGCAATGCCACTTTGGGAGACAATCCTGCTTTTTGAAAATCTCAAACCGGATACATTATTTTTCATTATGGAAGCCTGGTTATCTGGAACTCAACTAGACAACGGAATATCACCTATTCTTCTACCAAATCGGAACTGAATGCCCTACTCAATTGCTATCTCAGGGTTAAAAGGATTAGACATCTCATCAGCAAGATTTCTCAAAGCTGCAAGTTGAAACCTATGTTTTATATAGACAACAAGGGCTTGGACAACAAGGTAAAAGAATTTGGCTCTCACTCAAAGTCACAACATATAGACATAAAAACAAAAGGTCTTTGCAAAGGTTTTACAAATCAGGAGTTTGAACTGAACCTTATTCCTAGTGAATCCATGGTTGCAGACTCCCTCACAAAAGCTTCCTCAATCAGTTCTCTTGAATTGTTACAAAAAAGAATATTTACCACTTGTGACAAATAATCTCTTGGATGATCCACTTACCAGCCACGGGGAGTGGTGAGAATTGCCTCCTTATAAGTTTCTCTCTACCTTAGACTATTATAACCGTGCACCCTGGAAATGAGTGCAAACACTTTATTCTGAGTGATGTTCCTTCCCCCAAGAATGAACAGGGGACTCACTCTCAAGATTCTGTTTAAGATCTTTTCTCTTCTTTTTTGTTCTTCTTTTTCTAAATTTTTCTCTTCTCTCTTGACAAACTCTTCTCTCTCTACAAACTCTCCTTTCTCCACAAATAAACTCTCACCACAACTACTCAATCAATCTCTTTCTTTGTTTTATCTTTCTTTTTCTCTTATCTTTCTTTTCCCTTTTCTCTACAAACCAAACCTCACCTTAATTCTCAATCTATCATCTCAATTACTTGATCCTATGGTTTGGGTGCTTTTGTCTGGTAAGAGATCTATCCGCATGATTTCTCATGTCCAAAACTTGGACTCTTGTCTATTTCAGTTATCCTCTTATCTTGTCTAGCCTCATCTTCTCTTCTACTGTTCATACTATCCTGACTCTGATCATAGTCCTAGCTGTTGGTATTATTTTCATACCCCTTGTTCTCTATTCTTGTATATGAATCCGCTGGTCTAATCTCTAACTTTCTTTCTTTAGCCTGCTGGTTTTTAGTTCCAAGAAATCCAATACTGAAATTATCATGGTTAAAAGCCAAAGAACAACTCAAGCTAATTGAAAATAAAAAAACCAGCTGGAGCCAATGACTATTTTCATCAAGTTGCACTCAAAGCCTTGGTCAATGCCATCCCTCCTCTCAATGAAGATAATTATTGTTGAGTTATTCCATGCACGCGGGCACGGGTGAGCCCAACTTTCAGTGGATCAGGGAAACCTACTGCGGCCGCAAACCGCGCACTTAGAGTAGCCCATCTGATGGAGGTCTATCTGACCATTCAACTCAACGCGGGGTTACTTCATAATCTTCACTGGATCATTCATCCTTCCACTCATCCCTAGATTCCACGTCTCTTTTGTTCATCCAGTTTCTTCTTTGCTCTTATTCTTTCACATCATATACATTGCGTGCTCCATCTCTCAAGATCATTCTTCTGCCCTTTGCTAAAAACACACCACCCACACGTTTGACATGCATCAATGATTGCCTGGTGAGATTCATCACCTTTAATTTATTTCTCATATTTGACGCACTCACTCATGCCAGAATCTATCAGCCTCTGCTTCAGCCTCTGCATCTCAACCCACAACTCTTCATCAGATCATCTCCTCCAATCTCTCAAATGTCTGCTTGTTGAGTGCAGTCTTATCTTGTTTGTTGTTCATGTTTTCATTTCACTAACTCTCCTCATGATATTTGTGCTCATCAAGTTGGTCTCCTCAGTCTTCAGTCTTGTGTTAGGTCTTTTGTCAATAAAATCACTTTACGGTTAAAAGCAAAACCGCTTCTACTCAAACTCTTCAAATAACCAATACACAGACTGAGGAAGGATACCTACCCGGGCCACAATGGACTTTTGACAGACTATGCTCAAGACTGCCCTCAAGACTATCCCTCTACTTGGAGAATAAAACTATGGGATCTGGAGAGACAAGATGGATGCAATTCTGGACGTTAGAGGCTGTACTGCAGCAATCAACGATGAGACTTCTGTTCTTGATGCTGCAGTGAACGACAAACTCAAACTCCTTATCATCTTGAAACTCAATTCCTCTTCCCACAAAAACATAGTCACGGCTGAAAATCAAAACTCTGCTAAGCTGCTGTGGAAGGCTATCATTGAAAAATTTGCTTCGTCGCAGGCTTTGAATCGTGCAAGAGTGTTCAACTCATTTCTCTATCTCACTTTCAACCCAGAGGATATCGTCAAATTCATCACCAGAGTCAAAGTATGTCTCAAAAAGATGGCCAAAGTGGGAATCAAACTCCCTGACAATATTGTGGCTTATCTCTTACTATTCAAATTTCCTGCTTCTATGGACAACTTTAAGAGGCAGATAATGCACTCAGACAAAGAACTCTCTGTCAACTACGTCTTGAATCATCTCACACAATTGAACAACAAATCTTTGGTCCAATCATCTATTGCTAGCTCAAAGTCAAAAGGAGACATTTCACTTTTTGGAAGCAAATCATCATCTCATTCACCTTCTACCAAGGGATACAATCCTAAAAGATGCATTCAAGGGTATCACCACCCTGGGCAAGACAAAAATCACTCATCAGCGGACTGTTAACACCTTCACCCACATTTGGCTCCTGAATGATGGAAAGATAACCAAGCCAAATGGAAAGCAAGGAATAATGGACAAAAAGCAAAAGTAGAATCTCACTCAGCACACTATCTTGCTCTTTTGAATCACTGGATTGAACAAGGAGATCCCGCTCGCCGTTTCTTGCTGGACAGTGGAGCTTCTGTACACATGATCAATGATGCTTGATTCTTCAGTGAGATGGAACCTCACGTTGGTAATCCAATCAAAACGGGCAAGGAAGGGGCTAGTCTGGTGATCAAGGGGAAAGGCACTGCCATCCTTCACTGGAAGGATCTCACTCTCAAACTGACAGAGGCTTTTTATGTTCCAGAAATAACTATTAATCTAATCAGTGCAGGAGCTCTGAATGCCAAGGGCTGTTCTATTCAATCTTCAGCCAAGCAATTCACTGTCTTGCACGGAGGTAAATCCATACTGAAAGGAACCGTTGATGACAATCTCTACACTCTGCCTACCCCTTCTTTTAGTCTTGCTCCTACTCTCAAAACCCACCTTTCCACACTCTCTACTACTCCTGAAGACGCTCTTCTTGAGATTCACAGGAAATACGGTCATGCTTCTATGGCAAGATTGACTCCACTCATCCATCACATTCCCAGAAACGTTGTACAGAAATTTCAATGTGTAGAATGCGCCAAGAGTAAAATTACCAAGTCACCCTTCTGCCAATCCTCCACAAGGTCTACAAAAGTGCTCGATCAAATCCATCTGGATCTAATTGGACCCATTCAACCTACATCAAATTCTGGTCACCGGTTTATCCTTTCCCTTGTAGACAATGCCAGTGGATACCTGGCAGCCTTTCCGATCGCCTCAAAGGATGAAGCCTCTGATATTATCATAGATCTACTCAAAAAAGAACACCGACGCCGTGATACATATCCTTTTGAAATCTGCTCAGACGGAGGAACCAAATTTGTGAACTCAAAACTCTCAACATACTTGGACAAACAACATATCACCCACATCGTGTCAGAACCCTATCACCCAGAACACAATGGACAGGCTGAACAAGCCAATTGAACAATTGTGGAGTCTACTCGCTCCACCCTCAAAGACAGCAGGCTACCGCCGGCGGTTTGGCATGAGGTCGTCAAAGGATGCTTCTTAATGCTGAACCACATCCCAGCAAAAGGGGAAGATTTGACACCCTGGCAGAAAATGCACAATAAACTCTTGCCGCCTTCCTTTCTCAAACCAATTGGGAGCCCCTGCATTTACCTTATCAACAAACGACCAAAGGGGTCAAAATTTGATTTTAAAGGAGAAGAGGGAACTCTTGTAGGCTTTAATCCTCTCCTCCTTTTGTATTGAATACTAACAAAATCCGGTTCTATTATCTCCTCAAAGCACGTCAAGTTCTTCTCTTTGCCAAGACCTAATGCTCCTGGTTTTTCTTTTGATGTCAATCCTCTACCCGGAGACGACGGTTGCTCTCGCGCCAATGATTTAAGTCCTCGCCTGCCTGACACAGCTCTCTTAACCCACCATTCTTCTCAGATTCCCTGGACTCACTATTGCAATCACTCTGATGAATCAGTCAGCTCTGCGGACAAAAGCGACTCAACCATTTGGTCGTCTTCAGAAGAAAAGCCTGATCCGACACCTGTGGTGCGTAGCAATGCAACCCCTCAGGGACCACCTCAATCAGATAGCGCTCCAGCGGGTTGAGTTTTAAGGGATAGTTCTCAAGTCAAACCACCTCAGAGATATGGCTTCTATCACCATTACAAGCCTAAGACGTACAATGACGCTCTCAGATGCAATGAGCATCTCAAGTGGATCAAGGAAATGGACCTAGAACTGACTTCAATCGAAGACCTGTCTGTCTGGGAAGAGTACGACGGTCCCGAGCCCAAGAACGCACTCAAAACTACCTGGATCTTCAAGGTAAAGCAAAATTACCATGGCAACCCGGTCAGATTCAAGGCCCGACTTTGTGTGCAAGGATTCAACCAAATCAAGGGTCTTGACTACACCAAGACATTTGCTCCAACCGGGAAGCCTTCCACTCTACGACTACTACTACTGTACGCGCTCAAATCAAATCAACAAATTCGACAATTCGACGTCAAAAGTGCATTTTTGCACTCGCCTATCAACAAGGAAGTTATCATTTGCACTCCCAAGGGCTCGAAGCGAACCTCACGGTATCTCAGACTCAATAAGTCCCTGTACGGGCTCAAACAGGCGCCAAAAAATTGGTATGAAACTCTCACTGCATGGTTCAAAGAGGTAGGTTTTGAGGAGTCTTTGTGTGATCCTTGCCTTTACCTGTCTCGCGATGGTAAGTCTTGTCTGTTCTTCCACGTGGACAATCTTGTTCTTGTCGGAGACAGCAATGACTTTGAGTCAAAATTTTTGGATTGTTTTGCGGGATCAATGGCGAAAAACCCCGACACCGTTCTTGGTATGAAAATTGAGGTACGCCGGGATGAAATCTTACTCAGCCAGCCGAAGCACATCAACCTTGGTCTCAAAGAGCTTGGCCTAGAAGAAGCAAGAACCAGCAAAACTCCATTAACTCAGAATGCTCAACTCAAACCCGCCACCGACGAAGAGTTTGAGCAGTTTAAGGCGCTCAATGTTAACTATCATTCGGCAATTGGACTTCTTAACCATATCGCATGCTACTCACGACCCAACATCAGCTTTGCAGTCTCCAGCCTGTCAAGATTTAACGTCAAACCCAGTATTCCCCACTGGAACAAGGTGAAGAAAACCTGGAAGTACCTGAAGGGGACTCCTCATATTCAACTTAGCTTGAAAGTCAAAAACATTGACTCTCCAATCTCAGCCTACTCAGATCCCTCTTGGGAGGAAGATCCCAACACTCGACGCTCTCAAACTGGCTATGTATGTGCCGCGTATGGATGTGTCGTGTCCTGGAACAGTTGCAAGCAGAAGAATGTCACTTTCAGCTCCATGGACGCGGAACTCAATGCCTTCGTAGATGCATTTCATGAGTCCACTTGGATTAGGGCTCTAGCCTGCAGATATTCTCAACTAAGCCAACGCCCATTGCAATCCACACTGACAACAGCGGCCTGATTGACAAAATACATTGGTTTGGATTCAACTCCAAGACTCAACATCTAGATCTGAAAACAAAGGGGATGAGAGAAGAACTGAAGTCAGGAAATATCACCGCCATACTTGTTAAGTCGGAAGAAATGCCCGCAGATGCTCTTACCAAAAGCTCAAGTCTTACCAGCCTTGAACTCCTCCAATCATTCTTCAGCTCTCATGGAACCTCATAATGTTCATTTTTTTTTCTTTTGTCTTGTTTTGTTTCTTGTTGTTCTTTTCCTTTTTTTTCTTTCTTCTTTTTCTTCTTTGCGTCTTAGAGCTCTTCATCTCACCAGGAATGGGGCGTGTTGAGTTATTCCATGCACGCGGGCGCGGGTGAGCCCAACTTTCAGTGGATCAGGGAAACCTACTGCAGCCGCAAACCGCGCTGTAAGACTCCAAACGGTGCTAGGCCGTGGCAGTTCTGCGGAGGGGAAAGGTTCTGTTTAGGCTGCCCTCCTGAGTGTTACAAAAATATTTAAATGTAACCAAGATCAAGGTCCAGAACCTGGTAAATGGGGAATCAAGGAGTAGAGGATAAGGATGATAATAGTTTGGTAGCAATGGAACAGCACTATCTGATACAAGATTATGCAGGGGAAAACTTGAACAAAAGAAGTTAAAGTCCCCTTAGAGTTCAAAGAACAAAAGCTGTTGTATGTAAACAACGCCCACACGCTAATAACTCTGGTTGTCAGCAGAAGATTGGGGATGATCAACTCAAACCCAAGCAACCTCCAGGTTCTCAATGAACCTGCCCAACTCTCCGCAATCAAGCGCTTGAAGGGTACCAGATAACTGTGGGTGGCTTTACAGGACAAAGCACAATGTTTAAGAAGCTCTAAAGCAAACAGTAACTGATTTGAAGCAAGGATAACCTCAACACTTCTCAAGGGACTCAAGAGTAGGCTGGCAGAATGCAAATCCAAAGAAGCTAAGGGGAGGTATAACACTCCAGGTCTTAAGCTTAATAAGACCTCTTCAATCAATCGTGATTGGCTCCAGAAAGGTGATCAGGGATCAGGACCAGTATGGTCAGAGAAAGGGATCAAGGAGTGGTATGACACACTCAAAAATTCCAACAGACAGAATTTTTCTTCAACCAGCAAGGCTATTGGTTGGTGATAAGGATCAGGGATCAAGGGTTGAGTATGGAGGCTCAAGGATCAAAGGTGTGCTGATTTCATTCTGGATCGTTCCATGTTCTGATGATTTCCCCGATGATCAAAAAGGCAGGGGAGAGCCCCTGCTTATATGGGCAGGAGGCCCTGTTAGACTATATACAACGGATTCTACAAATAGAGCGGAAAAGGGAAGGCAACCATGTGGTCACTCGCGTCTGTCTGTGGATGGACGGGCGTAACAATACCAGAGTCACCCACTCCTTTTCCGAAGGCGGAAGCGGGTGGGAGAGAGAAATGAACCAAACCGCCGCAGATGTCCGCGGGCGGTCGTTGGCACTCTTCCGAAGGCGGAAGCGGGTGGGACAGTCCCAGGAAAGATGACGGATGAAGTCCATGAGAGCGCGGATGGGCGGATAGGAGATTGGTTTGAGAAAGTTGAGTAAATCCTGACGGCCTTGAGATCCACGACTGATAAATCAAGTGCTATGGGAGGTTTGACGGATCCAAGGATTTGCCAAATGCTTGGGGGTGCGGTTGGGATGGATTCAGTAAATCATGGATGAGCGCCGCGCAACGGTAGCAATGAGGAGATTGGGACGCGCGACGACAAAGATGAAGACACACAACAACAAAGATGAGGACATGCTATGACAATGGCGGAGATGACAAGCAACACGGATAAAGGACGCGCGACGCGGATAATGGAAGCGCAGCGCGCGCGGCGCGGCGCGCGCGCGGGTAAAGGACGGTTTGGATGAGCCTGAGGATAAGTTGTTCAGCCGGACGGTATGTTTGCACAACAGTTTATGGATTGAGGTCTTAAGGCAGCCAGGGTGTCCAGGATGGGGCACCACAGCGCACTTAGAGTAGCCCATCTGATGGAGGTCTATCTGACCATTCAACTTGACACGGGGTTAATTCATAATCTTCACTGGATCATTCATCCTTCCACTCATCCCTAGATTCCATGTCTCTTTTGTTCATCCAGTTTCTTCTTTGCTCTTATTCTTTCACATCATATACATTGCATGCTCCATCTCTCAAGATCATTCTTCTGGCCTTTGCTCAAAACTTACCACCCACACGTTCGACATGCATCAATGATTGCCTGGTGAGATTCATCACCTTTAATTTCTTTCTCATATTTGACGCACTCACTCATGCTAGAATCTATCAGCCTCTGCATCTCAACCCACAAATCTTCCTCAGATCATCTCCTCCAATCTCTCAAATGTCTGCTTGTTGAGTGCAGTCTTATCTTGTTTGTTGTTCATGTTTTCATTTCATTAACTCTTCTCATGATATTTGTGCTCATCAAGTTGGTCTCCTCAGTCTTCAGTCTTGTGTTAGGTCTTTTGTCAATAAAATCACTTTAATTATTCTATTTGGCAAGATAAGATGTTGTTGCTCTTTGATCTCAAGGAAATTAAGGAAGTCATAACTAAGAATTCGGGCCAACTATTGATAAAACAAGATTGAGAAATCCAAAAAATTATCCTCTCTAAACTACACAGCATCACTCATGCCAACGTGGTCAATGCGACAAACATTTTGTCCTCTAAGCTGCTCTGGGCCAAGATCACTCCTCAATTTGCCTCATCCAAAACTGCAAATAGAGCCCAAGTTTTCAATCAATTTCTATACGCTCCTTTTAACAAACATGCAATAGAAAGTTTCATCACCAATATCAAAAAGGCACTTACGCGTATGGCGGATGTGGGTATAGAATTACCAAAAGATATACTTGCGTATCTCATACTATTTAAATTTAACCCTCTTCTTGGGAACCTCAAACAGCAAATCATGCATGTAGAGAAGATGATAACGGTAGAAGTAGTTTTTAATCATCTTACTCAACACAATAATGAGCAAAAGGCCCAACTTAAAGTAGGGAAATCAACCTCAGATGTCACTCTAGTAACTACCAAAGGCAGAACGGAAAAAGAGGACAAAAAGGTACAACTCCAATGTAGGGAAGGCTATCACCATCCAAATGCTCCACATCCAGAGACATCATGCTTTCATCTTCATCCTCAAATTGCACGAGGATGGTGGGTTGAAAAGCAGAATGAATGGAAAAATAAAACCAAAAAGAATCCCACCATCAATTACCATGCATTGCTCACCCTCTGGATCAACTCCGATAATACTCCTAACCTCTTGCTAGACTCCAGTGAAAATATTCATATATTCAAAAATCTTAAATTATTTACATCAATCAATCTCCAGGATGACCCAGAGGAAATCAAGACTGTCAAGCTCAAAGCAAACCTGAAAACTTGAGGCACTGGTACGGTTTGACTAGAATGGAACAAATGAATCATAACTTTGGATGAATAAATGTACATTCCAGATAAAGTAGTCAACCTGATTAGTCCTGGTCTTCTAGCAAAGAAGGGATGCAGTCTTCTCCAAGAACAAGATTGATTTACTATCACCCAAGGCAATGAGATAGTTCTAAAAGGACTAATTTGTGACAATCTGTTTGTAATCAAGAAACCCCGTGTCGCGGGCAATAATCTTTTAGTTAATCTCACAAATCAATCCACCAGCTCTACTTCCATCAAATCTCAATCTCTATTAGATTTCCATAAGATGAACGTCACGCCGCAATTTCTACTCTCAAGCCTATTCTGAAGGATTGATTCTCTAAGGAGGAATTAAATAACTTTCAATGCAATAGCTGTGTAAAAAGCAAAATCACCAAATCCCCCTTCTTGGCAACATTGACACCGTTTTCAAAACCCCTCAATACAATCCATCTTGATCTGATCAGACAAATCACTCCTCAATCAAAGGTGGGCCATCATTTCATCCTGACTCTTGTCAATAACTTCTCTGGCTACCTTGCTGCATTTCCTCTACTGTCTAAAGATGAAACCCCAAATTTTATAATCAATATTCTTGAGAAAGAATATAAACGGCTCAATTACTACCCAACAGAGATTTTCTTGGATAAAGGCACGGAATTCACCAACAAAACTTTGAAGGACTTTGCTAAATCCAAACACATCAAATTACTCACATTGGAACCTTATCATTCTCAACACAATGGTCAATCTGAACAAGCCAATCAAACTATTGTCAAATCCGTGCGCGCTACTTTCTCCTCTTCCAGGCTACCTAAAAATTATTGGCACATAATAATCCAAAGCTGCTGCTTCATGTTAAAACAAATCCTGGGGGAAGGTAATGATTGATCCCCCTGGGAACCCATGTTCAAAAAGAATCTTCCTACTAACTATTTGAAACCCATAGGATTTCTGGTTATCTATTTGGGAAATCATCTTCAGAGAGGGAGGAAATTTGACAAAAAAGGATTTCAAGGAATCTTAGTTGGGTTTAATCCAATTTTTCATTCTTACCTTGTATTAAGCTTGTCGGTTGCTGTTATTGAAACCAAACATGTCCAGTTTCTCAAGAACAATGTCTCCAAATTTCCACTTCTCAAGTCTCCTGGACTCAATATCTTCTCTCAAGCTAGTTTGGAACCTAACAAATCTGGCTTCTCTTCCGTTGAAAAACAATATACAATTTGTGAATTGCCTGAAAACCTCTCTGAATCAGAATCAGATTGTGAGGAGAATAATTTTGCGGATTTCACAGATTCATCTGTTCCAAACTCTCCTTGCCATCCTACTCCAGCAGAACCTCCTGAGCCATTGGGATATCAAAGACCCAGACGTGAAACCAAGAACCCCCAAAAATATGGTTTCCACCATTATTAAAAACCCCCTTCCTATAAATCCGCACGCAAATGTCCCGAGTGGCCTAAGTGGAAGAAGGCTACAGAAATCAAATTAGATGGTATAGAATGGCAAGACTTTTGGGAAGAATACTACGGAAATCCAGATAATATTCTAAATACAACTTGGGTCTTCAAAGGGAAGGAAAATTGCCATGGCAAACCAGTCAAATATAAAGCTTGCTTATGTGTTCAAGGCTTCAATCAAGTATTAGGAGTTGATTAAAATGAAACTTGGGCACCAACCGGAAAGATTGGATCTCTACAATTGGCCCTCTTATATGCTTTGAAAGAAAATATGAAACTCACTCAATTCAACATTAAAGGTGCATTTCTTCATGCTCCTCTGGAAGAAATGGTTATTATAAGAACACCAGAAGGGTCAAGTAGGAAATCTCCTTATCTAAAATTAAAAAAATATCTGTATAGTTTGAAACAATCTCCCAAGAATTGGTAAAAAGCTCTTACGTTGTGGATCAAGTCTCAAGGATATGAAGAGTCAACTAGTGATCCTTGTCTCTACCTCAATATCAAGACAAAAGAAATTCTATATTTCCACATGGACAACCTAATTCATGTAGGTAACTCTGACGTCTTTGAATCAAATTTCCTTATTCAATTCCATAATTTTTCCTGTCATCCACCCAACACCATACTTGGAATGCTCACGGAGATGGAAGATGATCAAATCCTCTTAATTCAACCTAATCATATTGATTGCGGGCTAGAAGAACTTGGTCTTTTGTCTTGCAAAGACACAATGTCTCCGCTAACCCAAAACCTCAATCTCAAACCTGCCTCTGATGATGATCATGCAGAATTCTGCCAGTTAAATATCAACTACCAATCTGAAATCCGTCTTCTTAATCATCTATAACAGTATACTTGTCCAGACATCTCCTTTTCTGTATCCAGTCTGGCTAGGTTCAATGCTCAACCCGGTATGAGTCACTGGCAGGAGGTCCGAAAAGTATGGAAGTACCTTAAGACGACCAAAAATTTCAAACTTACCATCAAATATGATCCTGAGCAGGACGCCCTCTCAAGTTTTAGCCATGCCATTTGGGGAGACAATCCTGCTTTTTGAAAATCTCAAACTGGATACATTATTTTTCATTATGGAAGCCTGGTTATCTGGAACTCAACTAGACAACGGAATATCACCTATTCTTCTACCAAATCGGAACTGAATGCCCTACTCAATTGCTATCTCAAGGTTAAATGGATTAGACATCTAATCAGCAAGATTTCTCAAAGCTGCGAGTTTAAAACTATGTTGTATATAGACAACAAGGGCTTGGATGACAAGGTAAAAAAATTTGGCTCTCACTCAAAGTCACAACATATAGACACCAAAACAAAAGGTCTTTGCAAAGGTTTTAAAAATCAGGAGTTTGAACTGAACCTTATTCCTAGTAAATCCATGGTTGCAGACTCCCTAACAAAAGCTTCCTCAATCAGTTCTCTTGAATTGTTACAAAAAAGAATATTTACCACTTGTGACAAATAATCTCTTGGATGATCCACTTACCAGCCACGGGGAGTGTTGAGAATTGCCTCCTTATAAGTTTCTCTCTACCTTAGACTATTATAACCGCGCACCCTGGAAATGAGTGCAAACACTCTATTCTGAGTGATGTTCCTTCCCCCAAGAATGAACAGGGGACTCACTCTCAAGATTCTGTTTAAGATCTTTTCTCTTCTTTTTTGTTCTTCTTTTTCTAAATTTTTCTCTTCTCTCTTGAAAAACTCTTCTCTCTCTACAAAATCTCCTTTCTCCACAAATAAACTCTCACCACAACTACTTGATCAATCTCTTTCTTTGTTTTATCTTTCTTTTTATCTTATCTTTCTTTTCCCTTTTCTCTACAAACCAAACCTCACCTTAATTCTCAATCTATCATCTCAATTACTTGATCCTATGGTTTGTGTGCTCTTGTCTGGTAAGAGATCTATCCGCATGATTTCTCATGTCCAAAACTTGGACTCTTGTCTATTTCAGTTATCCTCTTATCTCTTCTAGCCTCATCTTCTCTTCAACTGTTCATACTATCCTGACTCTGATCATAGTCCTAGCTGTTGGTATTATTTTCATACTCCTTGTTCTCTATTCTTGTATATGAATCCGCTGGTCTAATCTCTAACTTTCTGTCTTTAGCCTGCTGGTTTTTAGTTCCAAGAATTCCAATACTGAAATTATCATTTTCCTTCATGACTAGATTTTTGAGTTTATATTCCGCATTTTGGACTTCATTAGGGTTGCCAAAAAGGGTGAACAGCTGTTGCTAAAACTTTTCCCGGTTGTTGAGAATACAAGTGGGACTAGTGTTGTCTAATAGTTCAAGACTGGGTTTGAACCACTGCAAGGCTCTTCCACCAAGGAAGGAAGATGCATACATAACTCTAGGCCTATCAGTAGGGAAATTGTGAGGATTGTTTGAGAAGATGATTTTGAAGGACTGTAGGTAGGATCTAAGCTTATGAGGATGTTCCCTGGTAAAATGATCAGGCTGGTTCATGCCTGGGGTACAAAAACTAGGAACACTCATACAAGATTGCAAGGCAGTTTGGTTAATCACCTGGATCAGGGTCAAGAGTAAGGTTGAAGGGTTGGGTTTGGGAGAATTAGTGAGAGCCCATGATCTGCCACAAGTCAAGGTTTCATCAGAAGACCCTTTGATTTCTTCAAGAGGATCCACTACTTCCCAAGAGGGAGCAAGGGGATAATCAAGAGGTTTCAACAAAGGAGATTTAGAAGAAGGGACAAGATCTCAAGTTTTTCTGGCCCAAGAAGCGCTGGATCTCCCTACCTAATGGATATCATCATTGTAAGGGGTGAGGGAAGTGTTCCCGGTTGAGCGAGTACATGAAATTGTAAAAGAAATCTATTATAGGTTTGCAAGCTACAATAGATGAGTTGAGTTAGTTAATTTACTGTCACACAGCCAAACCACGTACTATAGGGAAATCTTAGATGATTGTGAGCACAAAGGAGAAGCTGAGTGTGAGGGCAAGTGCAAGGTAGCAAGGGCTAACTATAAAGTGCAAACTTATGATGGAGTAACTCAGCACACAGCAAGGGAGATGAATGTTCCAATGGAAGGGAACCAAACCCAAGTCCAATGTGTTTACTGGATTTAGCAAATTCAAGAACATATGAAATTAACTAACTGAGGAGACAAACCCCAGGCCAGCAGCGTAGCTTTTATAAGGTAATCCAAAATGACTAGATACAACCTAATGGATGCTCAACTACAGTTACAAGGCAATGAGGCAATGAATGACATGAACAGAGTGCAAAGTGAAATAACAGTATGAATGTCTCCAAGGTTGTAGCGTAAGTGCAAGACAATAGAGGGCAAATGTATCTGAGTGTAACAGATGAGGCATGAGGGAGTGATGTCAGAGGCAGTGCAAATATGAAGATGTAATCTATGCAGGGTAAGGGACTAGTCCAGTTGAAAACTATACAGTTGAGGTGGCTTGACTAGCATGGGTGAAAACTAGCAAGAGCATGTGACCAGGAATGGGAACCCAAGGGCTATTGATCCCCAGGTTGAAAGAGCAGAGCTCAAATGGATGGTTGACTGAGGTAGAGTTGACTGCAAGATTCACAAGTGGGTGCTGAGTCAGTTGCCAAGGATGGAAGGCTGTTATGCAAGCCAGATTTGGTAAGCGGAAGGCACTGTTGATGTGGTGCTTCTATTTGTGTCAAGCCTATGGACTGAGGTAGATGTTACTGAGGAAAGGGTATGTCAAAGTGGGAGGACAATAATCCTTAAGCTCAAAGCGTGACAGAACCAGACCAGCCATTTGAGATTGGGGATGTGACATATTAAGTATATGGTTTGGGAAAAAACACTGTTGGGTTTCTGCTACACATTATCAAGACTGTTCCCAACTTGCAACCAGGAGGGAGGTCAACGGGCACCACCCAGTCAAATACAAAACTTTTCACCATGCAGACTTGTATTCCTTTGCCAACATTTCCCTTTGAACCGTTACTATTTAAGGACCCTTGTATGTAAGTATGTACAGTGGCTACACAAAAGTGGTGGGACTGTTTGTCAAAGCAACCACACCTGGATACTTCAAAAAATCTAGATGAAGCTGGGGACTCATCATGGTTCATCTTGACCATTCCACCGTTGGGCTAGCTCAACTGTTGACCATGGTCAACAACATCATCATCTTGGTTTTTTCATTTCAATCCAATTTTTCATGATTGATCACCAAAAAAGTGTTGGTGAGTAACTTTTTAAAAATTCAATATGCTGATTTTACTCTTTATTTTTCCTGATTTTTTGTTTGAAATTCATGTTTTTCTGACAATTGTTCCATCCTATGGATCCAGGGCTTTGACTGACCAAAACCTTGGAGAATTGCGCTTGTTCAAATGGATTTTAGAAAAATTTGAAGATCTTCCTCTCAAACCAACAAATAACCAATTTTCCCCCAAACCTTGCAAGGACACCAAAAATCCCCCAGAGCTAGAAATACATGAATGATATAAACATTTACCAGTCAAGGAGCTTATCTGAGCGGTTTTCAAGAATTGAAACATGTCCATCTCAGCTAGCACATCAGAACTGGACCTGAATGTCAAGAAGTCAAACTCAATCAAACTTTGAATTAACAACATGTAAAATCAACAAATATAACCTTCCTTTTTATCTAATGTGTTCCTTGTCATCCTGTTTTGAGATATATTCAATGAGAACGAATTTCAATGGTACAAACTTTTTCAATTTTTTTGTTACTCAACCCTGTTTTTCTGAGTATTTTGACTGTTTTGATTTTTTTTCTTTATGAGTTTTGAATTCAATTCTTGCAAACCTTGTGGTATTGTTGTAATTAAAAACAGATGCAAAGCTATGCAAACATAGCTATTGAAATGATTCCATGCTATTTTTGGGGGTTGAATTCAGCTTGAAACAAGTCCTTGGAAGTACACCGGCTGATTTAGTGTTAACAATCCCATTAATTTTGTCTACCCACTGTACATACATACAAGTCTGATACAAGAATTCCTCACGGCAATATTTTTGAATTTTCACTTACATAATATGAATTAGTAAAAGAATCCAAGTCCGTCGTAATACAACCTCTGAAATCATCTTCCAAAATAATTATTATTTCAACTGGGCTTTGGCTCTTTCGAAATCCCGAATCATAGTCACCTCTCGATGATATTATTTACAATCGAGAAATCCCATAGTCTAGATTTTCACAGTGGTGGTCCGATAAGGTTTTTGAGACGAAGATTCCGACCCTGTTCGAGGTGCTTCAATCCCCCGTGGCTTTGGCTGATTGGTGTTCCGATCTTTCGACAACGGTGGCCGAGTGAAGTGACGCACAATATCCAAACTGCGCGACTGGGTTTATTGACTGATGGCTCATGTTGTGGCCAGTTTGACAACATCCGGATGTATGTAAATAGATACTTTTACCTCTCTCGGTGAGGGGTTTGTTACAAGTTCTCCATGATGATGATGATGATGATGATAGTCATGTGGTGGTGGTGATGTCTAGCCAAGGAAGGGGGGGGGGCTTGAAGGCCCTGATGACGGTTTCCTGTTCGAGCGAGGGGAGGGCTGGGGTCGGTTGGGAGAGACGAGATCATGTGTTGAACTAGAACCTGGATGGAGGATGATTAATGATGGTCTTGTGAAATCTCATCGCCGATGATTAGTACTTATTATATGCATGCTTTTGTAAGAGTGTAATACTCCGATGACATCTCAGCCAGTCCCGCATCAATGACGTCATCGAGATCCAAATTCACGTCAACGGTGTATGCGCTTCGACATGTAAGTATGTCTATATATAGTTGTGTGTATCTACTCCTGACCGGTTGAAGTTCAGGGGCTACACACGGTCACCCAGCGACTTCGACCATACATAAGTACATACATATCGTCTTGGGCGACACCCGCCGATCGATCAGTCAAACGAGGGAGGGTGTGGCAGCAGTGAGCCTGGTTTGTAAGCACAGCATCCTAGTCGGGCCTGCACTTCTGGGCTCATCATGGACCTCTGAAGCTCTCCAGTCTGCGGAGATCGGAAATGTGTTTGGTTTCAGATTCATATTTAAATAAATCATGCAATATTCATCACACCTTATTAGTTAGAAAAATAAAAATAAAAATGGCGCAGTGTCGGGCCGAAGGATACACATCCTTCGTGATCGATTATACTTATTTAAGTTGTTGGGCTGGTAGCGGTACCGTCGAGATTTATTGACTTACTGAAGTGACACAACCGGACCCCCGTGATATGACCACCACAGTCCAGTGAGAGTACTGAATCGATATCTAGTACATAGCAAGTACTCACCAGTGCTCAAGTCGGGGGTGCTTGCTCTTCATGACCACACTTGGCAGCTTCCACCATGCTCCAGAGTTTTGATTGAGAGGACTGATGAAATGCTCATTAGATAAATAATCAGAGTCCCAGATCATCCAAGAACAGGAGAATAACAACGTTGACCACACTCCCAGAGAACAATTAGCAGATCTACTGGATCATCATCATCACCAGCTCTCGATCAATCCTTCCTCTTCCAACCTCACGGCTTGACACGAACCGATGGCCGAGATCGAGCCTAGTACGGTCCCAGCACCAACGACCACTCGAGAGGACACACCCTTGCTGGCCTCTGCTGATGACCCCCAACGAGTGGCCGCTAGCAGTCTTCCCGATCCATCGACCTATCCTCTCTCCCATCAAGCCAGCCGACCCAAGTATGCAATCTCCAGCCTGCTCGAGGCTCACCGACTACCATCCCGTCGAGCTGGTATGCTATGGGTCGCCGAGGTAAACCACCTCCTCTCCCTCTACATAAGCACTACTCCCCTGACGAACTGTCTCTCATCTACGAACTCACACGGACAGTTGATGCCCATGCTCTTACGCATCCGTACTGATCAACATTAACTTCATCCTTCCATCCAGCTCGGCATCTCGATTTGGTTTATCACCGTCTGGGTGACCGTGCTTACCCATCGAGCTGGATTATTCACCTTCCATCCAATCTTTCAATCACTAGCACTCCTATTCTTTTACCAAGGTGATGACTCACTATTCTTTCCTTTTTTCATTCAAAAAAAAAAAAAAAACCGAGATTGCCGCCCAAGAAGCCCCTAGGGAAATCTAGGCAGATCGAAAATTAGTTCTGACCTGAAAAATTGCTGACGATCGCGCTGAATCTTTTTTTCACCCTGTCTCCCCCATCCCTATCGTAGGTATTTTGATCCTCCAACCTACCAATACACCAGCTTCCAAGAGGACCGGGTTATTGTTTCATGAGGCATTCCAATTACTCGGTAGTTTGTTGATCATCGTCGGCAGCAGTGCTATCATCTACAATAAAATTTCACATTCCGGTTTGTCAGAATCACTTGATGGACTTAGAGACGAAGACTAGAACAACATGAAACTGAGATGATTTGGGCGTCGTTAATGATGACTGTAGCACCCCACTTTACCTCATGGCACGGCCTCTTGGGATTCATCTCCGTCTGCATAGTCTTAGTTCAAGCGCTATTTGGTGCTTTGATCGGTTTCGAATGGAGTCGTGATTACATCTTGGGAGATTCGGTCGGTCGCCAGCTATGGAAGTATCACAGGTATTTATCTCTCTTCTCACCTGGCAACTCCTGACGTGGGATTGCGGCAATCACCTTGCTGAGCCTTTCCAAGAGAGTAATTGGCTGTAAACCTTTGTGAGAGGCGCTGATTCAAGTTTTTTTTTGACATCTTACACCAATTTAGAGCCTCGGGTTATTTACTGGTATTCCTCATGACGTTGACGGTCTTGACGGCCACTAGAGCTGATTGTCAGTTTCGGTTGAAACAGAAACTTATCCTTTAACTGGTGAACTGACACCAAACGGTCGTGCATCCTTGTTTGTTTTAAACCAATAGGGGTAGTCTTTGTCAGTTCGAAATGGTCGATCTGGGTCCTTACAATTTCTCCCATTGTGGCTCTGATCGGCTTGCTATCTTTGGTCAAGTTGAGTACTTTTTAAGTCGATTGATCCAAAGTACCCCAACCGGATCGAGTGGATGCGAGCTAACCGTGGTTTTTGCCCCACCAAATTCTAGTGTTGACAAAATAATTAAAAGATAAAGATGCGCCCAGGTAGGTCAACAGACATCAGGTTGTGTTTTTCTAAGCTCTGGTTTCAAGTCTCATACTAGTAGGGAAAAAATTGCCCCTTTTAAAGAAAGGCTCCTTGAGACGTGTCATTAGTTTCACCTCATCGTCTCATCCTTAAACACGCCTTGTCTTTTCATGATGAGCTGTGCAAAATGAAAACATTATCCCAAGTGTTGCTCATAGACCTTGTCTTTCCCCCTCCCCCCTCTGGCAAAAGCATTTTTTGTAAAACACTTTTGTCGTTGTTTTCTTTTAGTTTTTATGGACGTATGGTTGTAGATTACTTCGTGGAAAGCTAATCAGTCTGATTGGTGCCATCTCATTCACTCCATGATTCATGGCACGCAATTAGCTTTTCGTTTTCCTCTCTGTTTGTTTCCTCTCTTTTTTTTCAAATCAAAGGCACCCTAAATACATCAGTATGTAGAAAGTGAAGTTTGTTTGTTGAATGATGATAGCCATGATATTGATCAGCTTGAATCAGTCAAGACATCACTTGAGAGAATGGGAGAGGGGCAGGGCTCATGGATTGGTGACTTGCTGAGATATGAGAAAAAAATGGATTTCATCAAGTGATTGATGGCCATCCATTCATAGACCTGCAACATTTGATATGAGAGTAAAAAAAGAAGAGTTTCTAGAGCGGGGAAAGGTGAGGAGGAAGGAAGTAAAGTTATATATATATATATAAACTTGGAGTTGAAGTAAGTGGCTTGAGTCTTTGGAGTGATCAAACTCATGAACATGCCCAGTGGAACATAGCAGTAATCAAAAGTGAGATCATCCAAGGCCAGACTGTGGCTGATAGATGATCTTGATGATCATTAGGCATGAAGATTTCAACCCTGTTCACTCACTCAACTTGTCCTTTAATGCTTACCTGCCCCTTCCAGCTCCACTGGCCCTTTTTATTTATTTATTTGAATTTGAATTGAGGAGTGATCTGAAAGATTTTGATGAATCAGATCTAGAGTTGGCAACAACAGGTTGGAGAAAATGGTGTGCCAAATGGCACCATTTTCCCACTGCCCTGGCATGCCATTTGCAGGTGGCAACAGTGGTGCACCAATTTTTTTTTTTCTTTCTTTCTTTTCTTTATTTTTTTCTTTTTTTTCTCAAGTGAAAAATTTCTCCCCTACAAGTTGGCAGACAGACAGAAAGCAGTTCCAGCCTTTTCTGTGATTTCTAATTGGGCACAGGCAATTAGACAGGAGGAATCATCATGGATAAGTTAAGGCTTGGGCTATTTTGTGGTGCTTTCCTGAGAGGTGTTGGCTGGTGTGGTGTTGAAGCTGGCGGGTAAGTGTTCACTGTTGAAGGTGGGGGTAACTTGGAAAAATGGTGGCCAGTGTCCTTGCCATTCCCAGTCCCATTGTTACTTTCTTTGCCCAACTCCAATCCTCAATCCAAAGCCCCTTCCAATGGTTGGGGTTTCTTCCCCACCTGGGCATCACACCAGGGTCATTCAGACCAACACCTTGGTACTTCTCCATTCTAATTTGGTACACACTTCCACACTTTTGACTAAATCTCAATCAACCTCTCAGCCTATTTTTCCTTTATACAACCCCCCCACACTGGTACATACAAATTTGGCATTCCATGGTGGGTTTTGAGAAATTTCTGGCGTGCAATGGAAATGCCATTTGGCACTCCAAAATGTTTTCACTGCCAAACTTAATCAGATCACTATTCAGTCATCAATAGATTAGATTAACACTCAGGATTCAGTCTATTAACCCCCCCTGTCCGCTTGCATTTTTCTTTTTCTGGATCAGGATATCATTGATGCCTTCAAAGTCCCTGAATCTATGCCTTTCCTCAAAGAAAGGTGTGGTTTTTTTTAACAGGTTCTTTCTTTTCTTTTCTTTTATTTATTTTTTGGTTTTTCTAGATTCAAGCATTCTTAAAAAAAAAAAAGCCACAACAAAAGTGCAAACAAAAAAAAAAAAGTTTCTAGAATCATGCCTTGTGAAATTTTTTGCCACTCTAGCTGGAAGGTATGAAAGCCTTAAAAAAATATTGTGGAAATATATATATAGAAAAAAAAAAGAAATCATAAATCTTGTAATTTAAGGCTTGGAATGTGATTCTAAGGTTTAAAGGACTACCTGGGGTGGAGAAATATGACTTTCAAGGGACATGTTGGACCTATGGAGGCCTTCCACCATTCATTGAGGCCTCTTGAGGGGCTAGAATAAGACCCCAAAGGCCTGATGGGGTCTGTTTGGGGCAGATTTTTTTTTGATGGATTGAATGGTGGGCATCAATTGAGTTAATGTCACATTTCAAAAAGAAAATAGGTATCTGATTTTTTTTGAAAGGAATTCAAATCTAAGTTCATAATTGTTTCATGAAAAAAGAAGAAGAAGGAGAAGGAGAAAGAAGAGGAAGAATAAAAGCTTGGTGAATTTTAAGAAAAGTAAGAAAAATGATAAAAAAAAAAATCAATTTCCTCTTACAGAATCAACTATTTCTGGTGGTACATAATGTTGAATGGCAGGGCTCTCAATACTGAAATTTGATTTTGATTAATCTTTTTCTAAAAACCAGAAAATTGCTGTACAAGATTTGATAGAATAACAAGACATATGAATAGGATGAGATGTGATCAGTAAGGAAATTTTTGTCTTCAGTTCAAGGCACAAACTGGATTGAGATAGGGAGTTTTCCTAACTGGGCTCAGATGGTCTTGGGGTAAAGTTTGGGTTTAGAGGCAGAATGTCCTTTGGACTAGGTGATAGATGAGGGCCTTGGCTTTTTTATCTTCTACCTGAAAGGGTGTTCAATTCCGTATCTTTACTTGTTGGCTGAAGTTCTAGTGTCCTTCATTTTTCAGGAGGAACCTTATTGCTTGGGTTCTTTGACTTTTTTGGTTGTTGGAGGTGGTTTGATCAACAATTGGGAAATTATTTTTCAAGATTCTGGTTTTGGATGTCTTGATTGATTGATTGGTTGTTTGAGGAAGTTTGAATCCTTGATTGTTTGGTTGTTTGGTCTTGAGGGACTGTTTTTTGAGAAAGTTAATTGGTTTCTTGAGGAGATTTTTTGATTGATTTTTTGAGATGGTTTGGTCTGTGTATGGAGAGATTTATTGATGAATGGATGGTGTGAAGAGGATTTGGTGATGGAAGGGAAAACAAGGAGCAAGGGTAGTCTTGGTAGTAGTTGTGCAGGATTTGATCTTGCTCAAATACAGGAGTTAATCTAATTGGGATAACTCCAGACTGAAAAGTGCCCAGCCTGGTGAATACCCCAAGTTATCCCAAATGGGATAAATTTGTGGCATAGTCAATGTAGTTGCTGGAACTTGAATACATCATTCTGACTACATATTTTTTTTAATGGAATTTCAACCCATTAATCTGTACCAAACACAAAGAAAAAATGAGGCATGTACCTAATTCATGAGGTTAATTCAAGAATATTGAAATATTTCAACAAAAATATCACCAAGTACAAAAAAATAAAAATTATAAAAAATTGATTGATTTTAAAAAAACAAAGATCAATTTTTCTGATGGATTTGAATGAATTTGTATCAAAGCACAAAATATTTTCTAGAAAAAGGCTAGATATACTTATTGAATTAGAGGAATCAAAATATACTGAAATATTTCAATAAGGAATTCAACAATCAACATGATAAAAATAAAAATCTCCATGATTGATTCCTCTGAAAAAAAATCAAGGGTTCTTATAAAATTTAAATGAATTTTTGAAAGAAATTAATAAAGATCAAAAAATTTAAAATAAACCCATTGAATCAGAGTAATTCAAACATCATGGAAAAAGGAAAAAACAAAACTCCATGCAAGAATAACTGAATGGATATCAATGAGTAATTTATTTGTATAAAGATTTATCTTCTTGATGGAACTCAAATAAAGTTCTTCAAAAAATAAAAAATTTATATAAAAAAAATAGTAAAGAAAATTCTTTGATGAACAGAATTCAAATAAGAATAAATTTTACAATTTTTTTTTAAAAAAAAATTCCAAATAAATAATCCAGGAAATTGAAGATTTCATGAAGGAATTAAAACTATGGAACATTTTTTACATTGCAAGAATCTTGAACTTGGTACCTCCTTTATCAATGTTTCTCAGAAAAAAAGACCCAAGCCCACAACCATCTATTTGCACAACACAATTGTGGATCACCAAAATGATTCAAGGACCCAATTGAAAAATGTATGAAAACTTCCAGGTTGATAGGCAAATTAAGAACCAGTTGAATTAGAAAATAAAATTAGATGAAAAAAAAAAATCAAAAAGACAACAAAATGAACCTAAAAAACAGAATATGAAAGGATTTCAGGACTGTGAAATAAATGAGTGTAGAATCCAAAAAAAAAAAAATCTATTGGGTACCCTGAAAGCAGTAACACTACTTATAATTATTGTGATTGAAGGTGATCAGGGAGTCCAAGGAAGGTTTCTTATAACTTCATGTGGCTGAATTTTATTGGATTATGGGTAATGTTTGAGAAAGTATTTCAAAAGACAATGACAAATGAATTTCAGAAAATTGATTTTCATGGAGATGAATAGAAATAAGTACAAGTCAATGTGAATGTGAAAAAAAAGATCAAATAGAAAGATGGACAGAGCCAAGGTAGAAAAAAAACAAATTAAGTCTAGCAAGAAGATGGGAATTGAGATATTTTGCTGCAGATTAAACAGAAACCCCAGATCAAAGAATTCATAGTTACCAATCATTGAAATTATTTAAAATAAGATTCACTGTAGCATACTTACCTTTGATTTCCTGGACACTGTATTTGTAAAATATTAAAAATTTTTGAGCTTGTAAAATAAGTTTTGAGGATGATTTGGATTTTTTCAAATTATTCCTGGATAAAGTGGTTTCAGAGGTTTATTTTCTAGGTTCAACAGCATGAGTTTTTGTCCTTTTGGAGGGAAATATTTCTTAAGCCTTCATGGTCTTCAGAGAGTGGATTTAGGGAAGAGTTTGAGTTTTAAAAGAATGAAGAAAGGAAAAGCTTCAACCCAATCATCTCATTTATACCATAACAAAAAGAATTTTATTCTTATTTGGTAGCAGATAAGGATACAATGGGCTTATTGCCAGAGTTTCAAAAGATAAGATTAAAGTTCAATTTGAGTAAAACTCTGGAAATTGATGGCCTCAAAATCAGAAATGTGGCCCAATTGCGGTTGAAATAGGCCAAGTATCTTCCTCATCTTTTATTTTTCTTGATTAGATAATCTTTTTGATTTTATAACTCAGGCATTGTAGAAACTTGAGGGATTCTTTGAAATGGCTATGAATTTTTGTCCCTGTAAACTGGCAGATATATATTCATTGAATAATTTACTCTTGCAAATTTTTTCTTAGATGAGAGAAAGAATCTCCTCAAATATTTTTAAATATATGGGTGATGTTAACCTATTTATATTCCACTTGAAATATTCCATTTTGTGTGAATGAAATGAATTTTTAATCATTTTTATCATTTCTATAATATTAAATGAATTAATTTTCAAACCTGAACTCATATTTTTATTCCTTTCAAAATGAATGGTATTTATTTTATTTTCAAAGATTAAATCAATTCATTTTGTTTCCATTTTTTGATTCTCCCAATTTTCTACCCCAGAGCAGCGCTAGAGGGCCTCTGGAGGTTGTAATTTATCCCCTCAAGGCCTTAATGAATTTTTGAAGCCATTGGAGGGCCAAAAAAGTCCTCAAAAGGTCTGTTCTCTCACCTAATGCAATCTTTCAAAAATTTAAAAGGAATGCTAAAACTTATACTCTGAAATGATTCATTTAGTGTATATTTCAATATTTTCAAGGCTTAAACAACTTCCTGGGGTGGGAAAACATGCCAGAAGGCATGAAATTTTTCAAAAGGATTATGAAAATCATGCCATTCTTCGAGATTGTGTGATCTAAGCAGAGTAAAGATTCCAAGATCATGCCTTTCTTCAAAGGAGGGCATGGCTTTAGTAATTTTAAACGCATGATTTTGTCCTAGGAATAGTTAGTGAAAGGGTAATGTTAAATTCACTGCTCATTGAGCCGTGTACACAACTCTGTACACGGCTCAATGGGCCGTGTGGCACCCTACACGACTCAAATGAGCCGTGTGGCATGCTACAAGGCTCAAATGGGCTGTGTGGCATGCTACACAACTCAAATGGGCTGCGTGGCATGCTACACGTCCCATTTGAGTTTTACGGCACGCTAAACAACTAAAATCAAGTTGTATAGCCTCCAATAAATTATAAATAATGAATAATAAATGATAAAAAATAAATTATAAATTATAAGTAATAAATTATATATAATAAATAATAAATAATAATAAATAATAAATTATATATAATAAATTATATATAATGAATAATAAATTATATATAATGAATTATATATAATGAATAATAAATAATAAATAATAAACAATAAATAATAAATAATAAATAATAATAAATAATAATAAATTATAAATCATAAATTATAAATTATATGGAGTAGTTTATGGGCCCTACACGACTCCCACGGGCCATGTGGGGCCCTAAAAGGCTCCCAAATTCCTGGAGATGTGTACACGGCTCCCACACAACTGGAGCCATGAATTTAACATCACCCTTAGTAAAAATGAAAGTTTGGTTTTTCTCTAGAAATTATTTCTTGATTTTTTGATGAAATAAATTGTCATTGAAAGAGGAAAGAAGGAATTTGAGTGGAGCAAAACACCACTCTAATGTCAAAATGAATCTTCCCATACTTGATATGATTCAATTTTGAGAATCTATTTCTACATAGCTGTTATATATTCAAGCCTATAATTTCTGCAGAAAGCTTCATCTAGGGTCTTTTAATAATATTAGGTGGATTCAGTTTGATCAAGCTGAAAGCATTCTTCTCTGGGATAGTTGATTACATTCTTTTGTTGGAAAAATCAAAACTTGGGGTTGAGGTCAAATTGGTTTTCAATGGGATGAGTTTTTGTTTTAGATATATTTTCTTGTTTTTGAGCAAATGTTCAATGGACCTGTCCAGGTGTAGTGAATGGAGTCAACTCTGGTTGGCTTGATGGACACAAAGATTGAAATTATTTGAGAGATTTTCAAAATCTTGATTCAACAAAAATAAATTTTTCAGAGATGCATAACCTTCCGCTGGTTGGTTTTAGAATATGTAAATTACATTGGTTTTTGGCATGAAAAAATCAATACTTTAAGAATTTTAAAATGAAATTCCAAAGATCAAAGTTCATTACCAATTGGGACCAAATTGGTTTACCCAAAAAATTTGAGACATTCACAGTTGAAGGATTTATTATAAAAGATTTTTTGAAGAATCCCGTTCTTCTTGATGGTCACCAGGAGTTTATTGAGTAAAATGGTGGGATTGTTGAAATATTTGGCCTATAAACTGTGTGGAAGGTTGGACTTCTTGAGGAGGAATTATTCTTTTTCTGGGATAAAATGGGCTGTTTATTTAAAAACTGGAGTTTTGTTTCAAGATTTCCTGTGAAAGAGTATGAATTAAGGTATTGGTGTATAAAAAAAGATCAATTTTGAAAATGGATGAATTGATTGAAATGGGAAGATTATTTATGAGGATCTGGAAGATAAAATAACAGTGGGAAAGGACAAAGGGAGCTAGCCAGAGGTTTTTTATTTTTTTTGAAATTCAATTTACTCAGGTTTTCAATGAAATTTATTAGTTTGAAAAGGATTTTAGCATGGGGGATATTGTATTAAGAGAGAGATCAAGAATCAGATAGAAACAGAGCTGGATAGTTCTCATTTTCTGGGGTAAAAATACCCAGATGGATTTCCAATAGACAGCGCCTCAGACTTGGGGATTTGAAGATTTTTGGGGAAAGATTAAGTAGAAGGAAGCCTGAAGGGCCATTAATTTTTTCAAGAATGGAGCAAGAAATATTGGATATATACAAATTATCAGGTTTTTTAACCACAGTTTCCTTGTGCAGCCAAAACTTCCCTAAAGTTGTGGCCAAGTGGGACACAATAAAAAAAGTGCCATTTTTGGGGGGAATGATGGTTGGAATTAAATCCTCCCTTTAAATCCAACCTCTACCTTGGGATTTTTTGAAGGGGGTGGAATGGTTTTTTGGAGCTCTTTTCCCCACAAAAAAAGCTGTGTTACACATCAATTTGGCTCTAATTTTTTAAAGGGGGTGGTGATTAAATAATCTACCCTACATCTAACTTATTTTAGTTTCAACTGCCCCCAAAACTTTTAAATGGAAGGAATCCTCCATTTCACCTCTGCAGAAAATTCCATGATTCTCCTTCCAGGGGGTGGGGGCAGGGGGCCAGAGCCCTGCCATTAGATGAAAAAGCCATGCATCCCTGTTTTTTGAGATGAAACCATGATTTATTATAAAAAAAATGAGGTACCTGGGGGCCCAAAATTGACCAAAAATTCCAAAAAGTGGTTCTTGAAGCATTTGATAATTTTGTGATTTTCATGTGATTTTAATGAAATTTATTTGAAAATCAAAGTCCCTCTAGATTTTCCTATAAATTTTGAATAAATGAATTTATTTTTCTTTTTTGATGTGAGTTCATTTCAGAATATTTTCTAACTGCTTATTTGGACCAGAATTGGAAAATTGGATTATTATTTAGGTCAATGGGTGGGGGCTAGTGGTCTGAAAAAAGCTTGGGAATATGGTGTTACTTTTGTGATATTCTTTGAATATTTTAAAATTTTCTTACTTATTTCAGAAAATAAAAAATATTTGAATTTACATCCTATATGTAGGAAGTTTCAAATTGAGGTATTGAGGCTAACTGGAATACATTTTTGTTACTAATAAGTGTTTATGCATTCTCATGCGCATAGCTTGTAGGTGTTCACAGTGGTACAAGTGTGTTAGACATTTACACAATCATTTATTTATCTGGATAATTATTTCTAGTATTTCAAATGTTTTTAATTCTTGAGAGGAAATGCAGCTACTTTAAATTATCCTGTGTCTGCATACAGGAATCTTCAAAAAAACCCAATATTCCAATACTTTCCAAAATAAAAAAAAACCCCTAATTTTTGAATTCTCCTTTTTCCTCAAAGGAGATATGTGAAATCCATTAAAAACAAGTAAATATCACACAAAAAAAATAAGAGGTAGGTTGAGTTGAAAAATGTTGTCCTTTATCAATTTTCAGCTTCAACTCAAACTTGCTAGTAAACCTTCCTGTGCAGAATCTCCAATCTGAAGTACAAAGTCCTGCAAGACTGCTTCTGTTGACTACATCATCATCTCAACTTCTGCTCCCCTTCTCCAGTTGTTCAACTGTCACCTCCCTCTCCTTTCACACTTCCTTCCTATCTCCTTTCTGCTCTGTAAACTCCCATGTCCTGATTCCTCCATCTAAACTCTCATGTTGCTTCACCTCCATCTTGATCACTCACCTGCTGCTACTGCTCTCAATTCAATCTACTTGACCTTATCATTGACTCACAATCCTGCTCAACAACACCTTTAGTCCCACCAAGCTTGACTAAACTCTTGATCAGATGTGAGTTGGTCATCTATGATCTTGCTCAATTCTCTCTTCCTTACAAAAATTTATCCCTTTGTCACAGATTTCCTTCCTTCCATTCCTTTCTTTCCTTGATTCCTTTTCTCAACTTCAATTTTTTGTCAATTGTCTCAAGTCAGAGGATTCTGGGTAAGGTTCCAACTTCTCATTCTGTGCTACCAAATTAAATCCTTAAGTCCTGTTGTTTCTTTGTGATTATTTCAGACCATTTGTCTTTGCTTGAAATAAAATTAAGATTTAAATTTCAACTTATCAAAAAGAATTTCAAGAAATATTAAGAATTGGGGCATGGTTCCAGTTAGTGAAAATAACAAAAATGGAGTCACAAATCCAACTCTGAAACAAATTGTTTAATATTTACTCCTCTGTTGATTTTACTCAAATTTGTTATTTTACATTATTTAATTTTTTTAATGAATAAATAATAAGGTATTTCCACTTTTTGGGTGCAGAAATCTCATATTATTTTGAAATTTTGTTCTTTAATCATGTTTTATGATACTCAAAAAGGTTTAACTGTAGTATTAATTAGTTGAATGGTTGATTCAATTAGGATAATTTTATGGAGGTGTTGATGACACATTATAAAAGGAATTCAACTGAAACATAACTTTATCATTAAATTAAAAAAGAATTTCTGGATGAGTGGGGTGAAAAATTGATAAGTTAAATGATCAGATTGCTTTCTCTTTATAGAAATGATATTGGGGGTTGGATGAGGATTCTTGCACATTAATTTAAAATAATTTTTAAATTATTGATGGGGTATTTTAAACCTGAAATTTATATAAAATATGCTACTATGAGATAATACATTTATTTTTAAACTTTCAGCAGTTATTTTATGACCTCAAGAAGGATGATAGCCCAAAGGAAAAAAGTATAAGAGAGCATGACATTCAAAATTAACAAGGACTACTATTAAGATTTCACAAGTGAAGCTTATAAATAGGAGATGAGAGATTCAACATGGCATAAAACCTAGAAAGAACAAAACATATATTCTATGTTAGAATATTTTTGGGCCAGACAGAAAAATATCAAATTATCCTTCAGAGACAGAAGTAAAATGGAAAATTAAAGTCCACAAAATCAACAGCCAGGAAGAATACACTCACAAGAGAATTGGTAACTAGGATCAGTTTCCCCCCCAAAAGAAGAGAGTAAGAACAGATAAGTATAAATTGCAGAAGAGAAGGAAGAGGATAAAAAAAGGAAAAAATTGTAGGAATGAGAGACTAACAAGGAGATCATTCATTTCAAAATTTATGAGAAAAGACAATCAAAGCTTAGTGGGAGCAACAGCGCGGTGAGATTTACCTAAAAAGGACCAGACAGACTGGTACAGAAGAATAGGAACAGAAGATAGAGACTGAAGATGAAAAATGGTCTTTTTGTATAGTTACAGAGTTGAAGCAGCAAAGCTCTGATGATTGTCGTTAGGGGGGCGGGATTAGTTCTGGTGTGATGGTGATTTGGTGAGAAGTTTGGATCAGCCGGAGAGCATGGTTGAAGCATGAAAAGATAGGTGAGTGACTTATCTGAATCAGATGTCTGGGGTTGATGGTGCAATCTTGTGGTTTCACAAAGAAAACTATTCCCAGAGTCTGAGCCAGGAGTCCAGCTATATAGAGACGCACAATTGAGCATAGAGTATGTGCAGCGGTGCAGGTGAAGGTGAAGGTTTTCCAGAGAGGCGCAACAGAGGGTGGTCCAGAGCAGAGGGTGATTTATGAGTGGAGGACAAGCAGCAGGGTAGACAGGGTAGAAATTGAGAAAAATAAAGAAAATCAGAAACAATGAAAATGAAGAAAGAAAATAGTAAATGAGGAGAATCATTTGGGCACAATGCTCAGAGCATAGAATGCAGGAGTTCCAACCAAAAGAAGGATTAAGGTTTCTGAGAAGAGATTAAATTGTTTGAAAACATGCATCAAAATAAGAAATTTCCCAGAACAAAAATAGTAGACATGGTTAGTTGTTTAAAAATTGGAAATTATATATTAAAAACTGATCCAAAAACCCAAAAAATGATGGCAAAAGAATCCATAGTTCTAGAACAAGTGAGGGGAAAGTAGACTAGTGTGATGGAGATGAAAAATGGAGTCCAGCAAAGGTGACCCATTTCAGTCTACAGTTTAAGTAAAGTGGAATTCCAAAAAGGGGGTGATGAACTCACAACCCATTTGAGTAGTGAATGGACGTTAAAAACTCAAAGAGTAGCAAAACAAACAATCCAGGAAGTGCGTGGGTTTTCATGTGTTGTGAATGATATTTTTGGCCCATTTGGGGCAAAATAGCCCCAAATGGGGCCATTAAGGGGCAGATTAGGGGTACCTAGGCACCCCTGGACCACACTTGAGCGCCTTAAACCCAAATTTGGGGATTTTGAATATATTGTGGGACTATTGGATCACAAAAATAACTTTATTGAACATTCTTCCTATTGGAAAACCAAAGTTTTGTCAAAAACCATGCATAATAATTGTGCATTGGATAGTTTTCTTTTTCTCAAACCAAAATTGTATGCACATTTGAGTTTTTAAAACATTTGTATTTAATAATAAATGGACTTGGAATTTATTTGGATTATGGGAAGCTTGGCAAGGTCAAGCCCCCCTGATTTCAAAATGGCTGCATTGAAGGACTTAATTGATAGTACCATTAAAAAAGCTGTGGAAGAAGCTGGAGATATGGGAAATAAAAAATTTGAAGCCCCAATTGCATCCTAATCTAGGGTTAAAATTGAGGAATAAGATTTTTCACCAGTGGAATTAACTTGTGGTGGTGGGTCACATTTCTTGTGCCATTTGATTGGTTTGGTTTGATGGATACTAATGTAAACATGGATGCTATACCAATGTACCTATGTAAATATGAGGTTCCAGAACCTCTGGACCATCCTCCTGTGATAGCCTTTCCTAGTATGGAAGAACTGGAATTCTTTTCCAACAATGGGTGTCCAAGCATGGCCACACTCTGAAAACATTCAAGTAAAAGAAATAAAAATACTTGGACCTAGCATGCAACAGGCATGGAATATATAAAGGGCCATTTCCCACCAAACAGAAAAAGAAAAATTACACAAGGAAGTTTGGGTGTCAATTTATGATCTGTGCAAGCTTCACAGTAGCAGATGCCACATGGTTCCTCTGCATTACAAATTACCAACAAAATAATGAACCATCTTCAAAACCCTCAGTGCATCCTCAAAAGAGAAGAATATCTGGTGTGGTGTCACACAAATACTCCATTTACTATAGGGCAATCTTAGGCAATTGTGATTCTAAATGGGAGAGGCTGAGTGCAAGAAGGAATGCAAGCTAGCAAGGCTAACTGCAAAGTGCAAAAGGATGGTTCCATGGATCAACAAACAGAAAGAGGGATGAATTGTTGTGATGGAAGGGAACTAAGGAAAATTATGATGTGATGACTTAACCTCAAAAAAATTCAAGAACATATGAAATTGACTAACTAAGGAAATAATCTTTGGGGGGATGGTGTGGTCCTTATAAGGTAATCTGTGTTAAAATACGTATGCACTTACATGTGTGCTACCTATAAGTGTAATCCAAATGGGATGCACATATGGACCTTTCCGGCCCATTGGACACTCACATGGACCATACAGGCCTGTGTGGATGTCACGGATTTGGGGAAACAGGCCTCAAAAGCGTAAAACAGGCTCAATGGTACATGGGCCCTAACAGGCCTGGTGAGGTATATGGGAAAATACAGCCAGATGGGCTTGTAGGGGCATAATTGGGCCCAAAGTTTATTTTGGACATACTTGGCCAGACGGCTGGCCCTTCAAAGGATGTTTTACTTAGTTTTTGGGATTGGGGTGGCCCATTGGGGCCGGCGCCCGTGTTGCAGCCCAGTTGGGGCTGCCGCCCATGCCGCGGCCCGCTCAGGGCTGCTGTTTTTGCCTACAGCCCGTTTGCAGGGGCCAACAGCCGGCGCGGGGCCGTTGTAGGGGGCAGCGCCGCTGCGGCGCGGGGTGGAGGCCGGTTGTTGGAGCCGCGGGGCTGGGGCCGACGGCCCTGGATCCTCCCCCTCCCCTCACTCCCCATTGCAAGGGGGAGGGGGAAGGCTGGCTGGGTTGAACCAGCCAGAAACCGGTCGCAAGAAGCAACCGGTCATGGTGGGGGGGGACTTGATCACGCCCCACCGAAGGAGATTGCCAGGCCAGTTGCATTGAGGCAACCGGCGGTTGGGGGGAATTGACCACCCCCCCACCATCAAAGGGGCGCTCTCCCCCCCCTTTACAAAGGGGGAGGAGCAATGGGCTGGAGGGGACCTGACCACCCCCCAGCCCACCTACCTTAACAACACCCTGGGGATATTGACCCCCAGGGCCCCTGGTAGGGGGATTTGACCGCCCCCTCCAGGGATTTGAGAGAAAGAGGGGGGGGGGGCGGCATGTCCGCCGGTTACAACCCCCTCCCCAGGTGAGATTTTGGTCGGACTCAGGTGAGTCCTTGGTCCCACCTGGCCCATATGAGGGGCCAGGGCTGTGGCAAGTGCTAAGATAGGTAACAGGGCTGGTTGTAACGGACAACCAGCCAGGGATTAAATAGCACAGGGGCTGGTTCAGCCCCGTAACAGTGGAAACACAAGCAAGGACGGGAATAGGCTGGTTGTAAGGGTACTGGGACTGATGCCATGTGGGCTGATGTAGCCCAAACCAAGTAACAAGGCCTTTAGAGCCTGTAGAGCTCTTTTGGGGCGGAAAATTGGCCTTTTGGCTTGTTTTATCATGGGCTCACAAGAGGCAAATCTTTTGTACTTAAGGAGCTCTTCTCCCCGCTGTTTTTGATTCATTCATTCATCATCCAATCAACTTCATCAACAATATCATCCAACATATTTCCCCATTGTGAGAGCCCATCAAGCAATTGTTGAAACAAGGTTTCCAGCATTTCTTTTGCTTTAAATACTGCTCATTTGCCTAAGCTAATTGCTGGCCATAATTATAACACATTATCAGTACCAACATAATCATTACTTCCAAGACATCTAGAACCTTGTACCTTACTTTGGAGAACCTTGAAGACCTCAAGTTTTCCAAGAAAATGTCCTATATCCCTCATGTTAGCTCCACCAAGATAGTTCTGAACAGTCAGAATTATAATGCTTGGGATGTCCTTATGGATAGTGAGCTGGACAACATCTGTTGTGGGGAGATAATGGATGCAGATGACACTTTGATAAGTTCAGAAGTGGAGAAAAAGTCTTATCATCTCATCCTTAGGAATGTTGATGAGAATCATGTGAAATTGGTTGCAAATAACCTAAGGGAAGATGAGAGAAGGAGGGGCAGCATCCTTTGGAAGTTGCTTAAGCCCAAGTATGCTGGTGATTCTGTTCACCAGAAGGGTATAGCTTTCAATAAACTGTTCAAGTTAAAATATTCAAATTGTAAGCAGTTTGTTGCAGAGGCTAGGTCTAACATAGGCAAGTTTAAGTCATCAGGACTTAACATGGATACTGAGTGTTTGTCACTCTTAACCCTTCAGAAGCTACCAAAGAAGTTTGATTCTTTAGTCAGAATTATTTCTCAGTTGGATCCTCTTCCTGGGGAGGAGGATGTGCTGAAAGGGATTGAAAAGGATGATCTTCAGTTCAAGATGAAGGGGGGTTCTGGAACATCCCTTGTTGGAAAGATTGGAAAATCTTGCAAGAAGGCAAAAAAGGATTTTTCCAAGGTCTTATGCTATAATTGTCAGAATAAGGAGAATTATGCTAAGGATTGCAAGGAGGCCAAGAAGAGGAAGAATTACAAAGAGAATGACAAGGAGGTCAATCTGACAACTGAAAACTTTGCAATCCTGGCGTTTGATGGTTAAATGGAAATGGCTTTTGGGGAAGAAGGTCCCAACAAGAAGGCCAAAATTGATGAGGATCAAGAAATGGACTTGATTGATTACAAAGTGAGTAATCTAAAACTCAAAGATTAGAACTTATCAGTGACTGATAAAGCTTCTTTCCTATTGGGAGGATTGAAGGTGGATATTCTTGTTTTGATTGATTCTGGCTGTACAGATCACCTGTCCTTTGAACCAAATTTATTTTCAAATCTTAGTGATTATGATGGAGTTGTAAATATTGGTCAGAAAGGCAGGACAATTCATATTGAAGTAATTGGAAAATTTATTCTTGCAAATCACTTGGGTTTCAAAATTTCTTTTGAGAAAGTGTTCTATGTACCAGAGTTGCCTTATAACCTTGTGTCCCTTGGAGTGTTGTGGAGAAAAGGGTTCCAGATTTTTTATCTTAAATAAGATAAGTTTGTCATTGATATGAATGAGAGAACTGTTATTAGTGGACAGGTTTGGAACAAGCTTGCTCAAAATCTCATCTTTGAGCACTGTTGCTTGCAATAAAAGTGGCCATAAGGTAAAGGACAGAAAATGTGAGAGTTGTAACTTGGGGGCTAAGACTAGAAATGTGTTCTCAAAGAGTAGAGATTGCACTGATGTTCCTAGAGAGGAATTTTCCATTGATTTGGCAGGGCCATTCACACCGGAGTCCCTTGGTGGGGCAAGATACTTCATCAATTTAGTTGATACTGCAACTAATTATGTTTGGGTTGAACCAATTCAATCTAAGGATCAGACCACAGAGGAGGTTTCTGTAATCTTCAAATTCTGGAAAAAGAATGGTCTAATGAATGAGATCAAGAGGATTATCACTGATGGAGGTGGTGAATTTGTGAGTAAAGAGTTTGAAAGTTTATTGAAAGATTATGGTATCATTCATATAGTCACTACTGCAAGTACTCCACAAAATAATGGAATAGTTGAGAGAATGAATAGGACTTTACTGGACAAGTTCAGAACTATTATGTCTCAATCTGGTCTACCAAATTTCTTATGGGCTGAGTTGATGTGTACAGTCTGTCTGTTTCACAAGATTGTAAGTGTTAATGGGAAGAGTCCTCATTATCAGTTTTGGAAGTTTTACCCCAAAACATCACACCTAAGAAAAATTGGTTGCTTGGTGTATTATAGTGTCCACCATAATGAGATGGTTGGAAAATTAGACCCTAGAGCCAGAACAGAAGAACTTGTAGGCTATGATTTAATAAGTAAATTATATAGGATCTATTGTCTGGGGACAAGAAAGTTTATACGTAGTAGGGATGTAAAATTTGATGAAAGTACCTTTCCACTCAAAAGGAGTGAAGATGTTGTTGTGAATAAGTCACAGCAAGAAATAGCATTAGCACCTATTTCACCAGCAAAGGCTGCGGAACATGTGGTTCCAGAAGATGAAGAAATGGCAGAAGTGCCACCAGAGGGTTCAGTGCCCGCTTCAGGGGAGTCCATTAATTTGGAACCTGATGAGCCTCCACCCCCAGTTAGAAGGAGTGGTAGGATTAGAGTACCAGTTGCTAGGTACGGGGAATGGAAGTCCCATTATGCTGCCGCAGGATATGAGGAAGATACATCTCAGGAACAGTGTATGCTCAATGAAGTCCTGGAGTTGAGTTCAGAAATGGGTAACAGGGTTAACCCAAATAGCTTTGCCCAATCTATGAATTCTGATGAGAGAGCAAACTTGAAGAGTGATATTTTTGAGGAATTTGATTCTCTAGAGAATAATAGTGTCTTTGAAGTGGTTAAGCGGGATTCTGTTCCAAAAGGAAAGACCATTGTGGGGTCTAGATTGGTGTTAAACAAGAAGTTTGACACAAATGGAGTTTTGACAATATTCAAAGCCAGATGCGTTGCACAGGGCTTCAAGCAGAGAGAGGTTATTGATTACCAAGAAACTTTCTCACCAACTGGAAGGCTGTCCACCTTCAGGTAAATCAGTGCTCTGGAAGTGGAGTTGGGTGAAGAAAAAAGACAAGCTGATTTTGTAACAGCATACTTGAATGCAAAACTTGGAGAGGAGGAGACTGTTTATATGTCAATCCCTGATGGTTTTTGTGAATGGTTAATAGAGACTAGACCAGAAACCATGAATAAAATCTTTTTTAGGAGTTTTCTTCCATCAGATAAAGGGGAATATGTCCTTAAGCTGTGTAGATCCCTTGATGGATTGAAGCAAGCAGCTAGGTTGTGGTATAATACCATGAGTGAGAAACTGATACAGATTGGTTTCAAGACGTCTGAGGCCAACCCTTGTCTTTTTGTAAGAAAGGATGCAATATTGTTTGTATGTGTTGATGAAATTATCATCATTGGAAATGGTAAAGAGAGAGTCATGGAGACACTCAAAAAGGAATTCAAGATAAAAGATCTTGTTCTGGCGCAACAGGTGCTAGGAATGAAAGTCAGTAAGAGCAAGAATAGTATTAAGTTAGACCAGAGCCATTACGTGGCAGCTCTTCTTAATCAATATGGCTTAGAGGATGCAAAGGAGTTTGGTACTCCCATGCAGTCAAACATTTGTTTAGAGAAGTCAACAGATGAGGAGTACCTGGAGTTTTTCCAATCTGGGAACAACTACAGGTCAGCTATTGGATTGCTTAATTATTTGGGGCAGTGTAAAAGACCCAATATTGCTTTTGCAATTGGTGTCTTGTTTCAACACTTAGAGAAGCCAAGCATGAGGAATTGGTCAGCGTTTAAGAGAGTTATGAGGTATCTTAAAGGAACACACAGTCTGGGACTGTTGTTTAAAAAGTCAGAAAAATTTTATTTGGTTGGTTATTCCAATGCAAGTTGGGCAGATGGGGAATCAACAAGTGGCTTTATATTCTTCTTAGGTAAGAATCTGGTGTCATGGATGTCCCAGAAGGTGTCAGAAATAAGTCTTTCATCAACGGAGGCTGAGTATAGAGCTTACTTAGCAGCCTCACAGGAAGCAAAATGGTTGAGAAAAGTCTTAGAGGATACACATAAGCCACAAGGGTTTGCGTTGTTGTATTATGATAACCAGAGTGCCATTGCGTTGGTGCGAAACCAAGTTTTTCATTCAAGAAAAAAACATATCAATGTTCACTATAACTATATTTGAAATGCAGTTAACTGCAAGGAGATTGTGTTGAGGTACATGCCCACTGGAGCAATGATTGCGGATATCTTGACTAAGGCTTTAGATAGGAAAAAGAATCAAGGCTTTGTGACTAACATGCTTATGTCACCCCTTTTAGATTAAGGGTGTGTGTTAAAATACATATGCACTTACGCGTGTGCTATATATAAGTGTAATCCAAATGGGATGCACATATGGACCTCTCCGGCACATTGGACACTCACACAGACCATAAGGGCCTGTGTGGATGTCACGGATTTGGGGCAACTGGCCTCAAAACGCGTGAAACAGGCTCATTGGTACAAGGGCCCTAACAGGCCTGGTGAGGTATATGGGCAAATACAGCCAGATGGGCTTGTATGGGCATAATTGGGCCCAAGGTTTATTTTGGACATACTTGGCCAGACGGGCTGGCCCGCCAAAGGATGTTTTACTTAGTTTTTGGGCTTGGGGCGGCCCATTGGGGCTGCCGCCTGTGACATGGCCTGCTCAGCGCCGCTGTTTTTGCCTACGGCCCGTTTGCGGGGCCCGACAGCCTGCGCGGGGCCGTTGTAGGGGGAAGCGCGGCTTCTGCGCAGGGTGGCTGCCAGTTGTTGGAGCCGCAGGGCTGGGGCCGATGCCTCCGGCTCCTCCCCCTCCCCTTGCTCCCCATTGCAAGGGGGAGGGGGAAGGCTGGCTGGGTTTAACCAGCCAGCGACTGGTCATGGTGGGGGGGGACTTGATCACCCCCCACAAAAGGAGATGGCCAGGCTGGTTGCATTGAGGCAACCGGCGGTTGGGGGGAATTAACCACCCCCCACCTTGGAAGGGGGGCTCTCCCCCCCCCTTTACCAAGGGGGAGGAGCAATGGGCTGGAGGGGACCTGACCACCCCCTAGCCCACCTACCTTAACAACGCCCTGGGGGTATTGACCCCCAGGGCCCCTGGTAGGGGGATTTGACTGCCCCCTCCAGGGATTTGAGAGAAAGAGTGGGGGGGGGGGGGGGTGGCATGACTGCTGGTTACACCCCCCCCCCCAGGTGAGATTTTGGTTGGACTCAGGTGAGTCCTGGGTCCCACCTGGCCCATATGAGGGGCCAGGGCTGTAGCAAGTGCTAAGATAGGTAACAGGGCTGGTTGTAATGGACAACAAGCCAGGGATTGAACAGCACAGGGGATGGTTCAGCCCCGTAATTGTTGAAACACCAGAAAGGACCAGAATAGGCTGGCTGTAAGGGTACAGGGACTGATGCCATGTGGGCTGATGTAGCCCAAAACAAGTAACAAGGCCTGTAGAGCCTTTAGAGCTCTTTTGAGGCGGAAAATTGGCCTTTTGGCTTGTTGTATCATGGGCTCAAAAGAGGCCAATCTTTTTTACTTAAGGAGCTCTTCTCCCTGCTGTTTTCCATTCATTCATTCATAATCCAATAATATTCATCAACAATATCATCCAAAATATTGCCCAATTGTGAGAGCCCATCAAGCAATTATTGACACAAGGTGTCCAGAATTTCTTTTGCTTTAAATACTGCTCATTTGCCTAAGCTAATTTCTGGCCATAATTATAACAATCTGGTGGTGACTAGATACAACCCAATGGAAATTTTTCTACAGCTAGAGAGAAATGATGCAACAAATGACAGTAATGGAAAGGGAAAATGAGATGAACATTGAAACATATATGGGGTTTTAGAATGATTGAAAGATAATAGAATATGCAAATATATGGGCATAATGGATGAGACAAGGAAGGAGTGAAGTGCTAAATGAATGATGCAAATGAATACAGTTGACTATGCAGTTAATGGTTCATGAGACTACTCTTTTAGCAGAAAATACAATTGATTTGGGTTTCTATTAAAATGTGAAAACTAGCGTAGTTGCATGACCAAGAATGGAAGTCTTGATCCAAGGGCTTGAGACACCCAAAGATGGAAGAAGAAAAGGTTGATTGGATGGACAACCTTATTTTAGTGTAAATTAAAGAATTGCAAGTATAGGCTGAGTTGCAAAAGTTGGAAGATAACTTCCATAAGCAAGAGGTAGTAAGTTTCCTGTACTATTGATGTGGTGCTTTGTTTGTGTCACACTAAATTACTGAGGTAGATGGTGCTGAGGAGAAGTATATGCTGAAAGATTGATGAAACAATAAACCTTAAATTTGGGGTGTGACATGTGGCCTGAGATAAAATCAAGGAAGTCATGAAAGATTGGCTCAATAAAATTCAAATCAAAAGGAAATTGAGCAAGATTGATGGGGGAGGATATTTTCAAAATAGAACAATCTAAAACACTAAGAGCAATTTAAAAACAGAAAAACTCAAAGGTAATAGTGTTATGGATGTGCTATTTTAAAACCTCCAAGATAATGTGTGGGTATACAGGTCAAAATTAAGTGGAGAGGGTCACTTAGAGGCCCTTTTATTGGCTCATTCTGAGTTTTAAAAGTTTTTAAAAAATTCCATCATCTTTCTTTGTTGGATTTTACATATGAAAAAACAGGTAAAAAATCCTGCCATTGCATTTTTTAGGCATGAAAGAAAAAAGGAAAACTTTTAAAAAGTTTTTTTTTTATAACAAAGGAAACATTTGTGTTATAAATTTGGTAAGTGAATGCACTAAAATAGTTGTTTTATGATACTGCAAGGCTTAAAAAAGTCTTTTTGACAGGTCTTTTGAGATGATTGTCTCCTTCAACTCACCCACAGTCACCACTCTCTGCTTTTTCTCCCAACTCCCAATGAAGAATCTCCAATTCTGAAGCACCCCAACTTCAACCCATCTTCTTCCTCTCTTTTCAATTTCTGACCTCCTGAACCAGGAAACTCAACATCCATCTTCATCCCTCATCACCATCTACTGCTTTCCCTTCCATCTCCATCCCATTGATATTCAATCCTTGACCCATTCCTTCATCACCATCTACCACTAACTCTTCCATCCTTCAAAAAAATTCTACAATCACAACTTTCCCGCATTGCTGTCCGGCATCTCAACCATTTCCCATTCCTCCAAACTCCTTGCAACCAATCCTCCTTGAGTCCTTCCTTGACCAAATTGATCCCATTCCTTCAATTCCAAACTGTGTCATAAATCTTTACAATACCCTTCTCCCATATCCTTGTCCTCATCAATCTCCTCGTCCAACACTCAATCCTTTCCAATCATCCCCAAGATTTTCCTAGCAGTGAGACTCTCATATTCATGCCCACTCAAAATTCTTTCACAATTTCCCTTAAGTTTCTTACTCTCATTTGTGAAATTCCAGTGCTCCTTGTGATTCTCCAATCTACCTGTCTTTCTTTGAAATTCAATCTATTCAACCCCTCAGGACCTTTGTCGGGGCCTTCTATAAACACAACCTAGAGGATAACCATGGCCCAAAGAAATGGAGGATTAGATTATATGGAAAAATAAAAAAGAGAAGATCAACAAAACAGAAAAGCATGTTGAAACAGGTTTCCAAATGTGGAAGCTGATTGTTTGAGATACAAAAGCGTGTTGGCTTACCAAATGCAGAAGCTGTACTAGCCAGCATTTTGGCTGGACAAGGATTCCCCATTGCAGAAAAAAAAGCAATGGAAATTGAGAGAAATTTATGAGTAAGCAATGGGTGCAGGACCAGGAGGGCGCAGATGTCAAGAGGACAGCAGGTAGGAATGAGTTGGAACCAGGGGTTAAAAGAGAGGGCACAACAAGTTGTTTATGAGCGGTCTCACCAGGGTTACTTTGGGAAGGTTCCAGAAAATGTAATTTGGAAAGTGACTTCTCTTGGCGTGGGAAAGTAATTAGAAGGTCATTTTGCAATTGGGAAGAATTGGGAATGGGTGCCTGGTGACTTCCTGAAGGTTTCAGACAGGCAGTGGAGAGTAAGGAGGGACAGGCCTTGCTTAATGTTGTATTTACTATATGAGAACATGTGTTCAGACAGGATGAGGGGTATAAGCCCATGCGCAGACAGAGGAGGAGTTATCATTATTGTCAAAGCAAGAATTAGAAAGTCTTTTATTCTATCTGATTGCTTCAAATTGTTCTACTTAACTAACCTGTGGAGACACCGGGAATATTGCAGAAGAGTTTACCCAAGCATTGGAGCAGAACACACTTGATAATAAGCACTCTATTCCAAACCACACCATGAAAAAGCGCTGATTTGTGCCATTCAACATGGTTTCCCTGAGTCATCCAGAAATTCATGCTCTTGGCAATTTTCTAATAATATTCAAGCAAATTGAAAGGTTTGCTTCATTAATGATGATGAAGGATGGCAAAGTTTTATTTCTATGTGGGCAAAGTATGGGGCCTCTAAAATTAAAGGGGAGGCAGAAATCAATGATGCAGAACTCAGAGTAGGTGAATTTATTGCTTCTTCTGTTCATGTCTGCTGATATTTCTTATGTTGAAACTTTTATAAAGTGTTTCTTCAAAGACTGTGACGAGTGAGGATGTGCCTTATTATATTGAAAATAAAATTTTCCCTATCAAAGAGACCTTTTTAACTGCATAGAATTGTGTGAACCCTAACTTTGGAAATAAAAAAACATCTTGGGTAGAAGGGGAATATGCTAATTTCAAACATTTAATTAAGGGTTCATTTGGGAACTTTTTGAATGTGTGGAAACACCTTGATGGAACAATTGACAGCCAAATCCAATCATTTCATGCTTTGCTTAAAAACTCTCAAATAAGCTTAGGCAAATGTCTTCCCACAGAACTATTAACTTTGCAACAAAAATTGTAAATTGAGGCAATTCAACTCATTGGGGAAAAATTCAAGAAGTTAAAGCCTGATCATGATGGAAAAGTGTGCACCAAGTCATATTCCAAGACAATGGGTTTTCCCTGTTACGACATATTAGGCAAACTACTAGAATCAAGAGTATCTGTTATACCTGAGAATTTTCACCCCAAGTGGAGGTTAGACTATAACCCTTCCAGTTCAGTAAGTTGGATTGTTTGGATTGTTTGGATTTCTTTTTTATGAAGGCTTTTTGATTGATGATTCCTGAATGGGTTTAATGATGAGTAATGGTTTTGCTTTTTTAAAGGTTGACACTAATCCAGTGCTTGACTCTTCTCAATTGTTTGAAAGCTCAGTTCAATTTTTATGGGACAGCCTGAAGAAGTTAAATTGGAACTTATTAAGTCCCTGGTCAAGAATGCAAATTTTTTTTTGCTAAGCTAAGGCTCAAGCCAAAGGTATTAAATTCCAGCCTCAGTTCAACCCAAATTGAAAGACACCCATTGTAAATTTTAAATATTTTAGAATTTTGAAAAGGAACTTAAGAGGAAAAGGTGGGTTATAGGTGCACCACAAGGAGACCAAAAATTGTAAGTGTTTTATTTTGAGAAGTGTTCATTTTTATGATTTTATGAACTGATGTTGATATGATGTTTATATTTAAATTTCTTGTGCTCATAATTGGAATTTCATAGTTCAGCAGAAGAGAATGAGAGTTAATTATCCTCCCTCCATTTTGAATCAGAATCCTCTTCTGAGGAAAAAGAAGAAGTGGAGAATTCAACCATAAGCTCATCTTTGGTGAGTAATGCTTTCATTAATGTGCTTTGATCATGTGAAAAAAAAGTTAAATACCTCAATCAAATACCTGAGAACTTACATAATTTCTTGGGTGAGGTTTTGGATCCAGTTTGAAATTTAAATGACAGATTTAGATTCACTGCTAAATCACTTGGGTAAAATGAAAATGGATGGTTTAAAGTACAAAGGAAAATGATTGAAACATTGGGGAAGCATAAGGCATGCTATGCTAAGATACTTGGAGGTATCCAAGAGGTAAAAAATATTGAAAATGTCTTGAATTTAAGAGAATCCACTAATATATTTTTGCTTGACAAACTGTTGTTAGCTAAGCCCTTGCTAGCGCAAAAAAATAGAAAGCGTGAGAAAAAATTGTGGTTTCTGAGGTCACTCTCCAGGTAGCTAAAAATGGTAGACCCACAATTTTTCACCCCTCAGCAACCATTTGCCACCTCAAGTTAAACGTCAATCAGCATCAAAATATGGAGGAATATTGGAGGGGGAGGGGATGGTTGATGACCTTGATGATGATGGACCAACAATGGTGTGCTTGATGATGATGGAGGATGGTGTGCTTGATTATGATGGCCAAGGTGGAGTTATGGAGGGTTTTGTAAATCCTGGAAAGGGTTGGGGTTAGCAAGCTCCATAAGTTTTTGTAACTTTTTCAATTTCTGACCAATTGTATGGAGCTTGCTACCTAGCAAGGTCCTATTTAGGAAACCATTGTGGCTTCTGCTTGGTAAACTTAGCCAACAAGAGGGTTTGCCAAGACAATTGTGGATTCCCTAAGGAAATAAATGAAAATATTTCCTCTTGAAAATGGCTTTAAAAGTTAGATATGGGCTAAATCATAGCAGAGGCTTATGGAAGGCCAACTTTTTTCATTTCCTTGGCTTCATTTTGTACTTATAATCTTATGAAAATGGGTTTAAAAGAACCATCAGATTCCATTTTCATTTGATTTTTTAACAATAACCACTGGATTCATTTAATACTTGAGGGACATATGATTCCAATGCCGCCCATTGTAGCAGAAATTTCTTCTTTGAATTTAAAGAAAGCTTCTGGTTGGTTTTATCATCTCAAAGATCAACTTCATTTTTATTTTGATTTATAAATATTATATCATTTCCTCAATTGAGTTTTAATTTAATAATTTTGGTTTGGTCTATCATGTACTTCTGATGATGATCTTGTAATTCTATTAATATAAAGGGTTATCAAATTTTGAACATAATTATGTTGAGTGTTTTGCATGGGATTTTATTTGTAATTCAATTCAATTTTTGTTGGGATGATCAAATCATAAGGAGTATTTTGAATTCTTATGATGGGATCAGCTTAACACAAGTTTAAATTGTTTTTTTGGGTGTTCATACTTTAGGGATAGTCAATTGAGGTGGAGTTGTATCAAGCCCCCCTCAATGAACTAGCCCTATTTTTTGGGGGGGTTGATTTAGTTTTTCCCTAGTCCCCGGAAACAACTCCAACTTGTGTTGGGCTTATCCCACCATAAGAATTCTCTTTGTCTTGTATGTTGGGATCAGCTTAACACAAGTTGGAATTTTTTTTGGTGGTTTTATTTTAAAGCTAGTCCATTGAGGTGGACTTTTTCTCATTAGAATTTTGGATCCTTTTTTTTGCCTTTTTGATTTTCTATTTGGTGATTCAAGATTTTAGAAATTTAAATCAACTATTAAAGAGTTTTTAATATTATTTTCAGAATTTTTGGATGTATTCTGGGCCTCCAAAAATTGAATCAAATGTAAAGACACTTAGAATTAAGAAATCTATTGAAATGTTTTCTTTTTTGCATCTGAAATCAAAATTTATGCAAATCCTTTATAAAAGAACTTTAGAATAGAATACAAAGGCTCAAATAAAAAATTTTTCTGACTTTATGTAGCATTTTTTACCCCTCAAATTATAAAAGAAAATGAACATAATTCAAAAGAAAAGTATGGTCTCTGTTAAATTATCCTTTTTTGATTTTTTTTCCCAAAAAATAATGATGGTAATCTGAAATATTTGAAGCTTCAGATTTTGCCAGATTAACTGAAGCTTTCCAAAAATCCTTTTTTTGTAATTTTTGAGGTGCTATTTGTGTCTCAAAAACCAAGCCAAAAAATCATCATAATAAACCCCTTTTGATTTCTGGGGCTCTTCTTTGAGCCCTTTCACATGCATAAATTCAATATGTCTGAAAATATTTTCCTGGGACTTCCACCCATCTTGGAGCACTCCAATTATCTTATAAACCACCCCTCACCACCACCCCACCCCACCCCACCCCACCCCACCACACCACACCACACCACACCACACCACACCACACCACACCACACCACACCACACCACACCACACCACACCACACCACACCACACCACACCACACCACACCACACCACACCACACCACACCACACCACACCACACCACACCACACCACACCACACCACACCACACCACACCACACCACACCACACCACACCACACCACACCACACCACACCACACCACACCACACCACACCACACCACACCACACCACACCACACCACACCACACCACACCACACCACACCACACCACACCACACCACACCACACCACACCACACCACACCACACCACACCACACCATACCACACCACACCACACCACACCACACCACACCACACCACACCACACCACACCACACCACACCACACCACACCACACCACACCACACCACACCACACCACACCACACCACACCACACCACACCACACCACACCACACCACACCACACCACACCACACCACACCACACCACACCACACCACACCACACCACACCACACCACACCACACCACACCACAGCACACCACAGCACACCACACCACACCACACCACACCACACCACACCACACCATACCACACCACACCACACCACACCACACCACACCACACCACACCACACCACACCACACCACACCACACCACACCACACCACACCACACCACACCACACCACACCACACCACACCACACCACACCACACCACACCACACCACACCACACCACACCACACCACACCACACCACACCACACCACACCACACCACACCACACCACACCACACCACACCACACCACACCACACCACACCACACCACACCAACTACACAACAACACAGTTTGAAAATTATGGCAAGTAATTAGCTTAGTGGAAGGAGGCCCTGAACCCTTTTGACTGGACTGTTCCAGTTGATTTTGGTGTTTCCACCCTCACAGGGCTGAACCAGCCCTCTTGCTGTTCAAAACTCTGGCTTTTTGTCCCTTATAACCAGCCCATTCACCTTTCTGACCTCACTCAGAGGCTGGTTGCCTCATGCAACAAGCCCCTGGCCCCTTATATTTACCAGGTGGGATCCAAAACTCACCTGGGTCCAGTCTCAAACTCACACAGGGGGGGGGGGGGTGTTACCAGAAACCATGCTGCCCCCCTGCTTTCCTACCTAAGTGACCAGCAGGTGTGGTCAAATCCCCCACTGGTCACCTGGGATGCAATTTTCCCCAGGTGGCCCATAAAAAATGGTGGGCTGGAGGGGGATCAGGTCCCCCCAGCACTTGGTGCCTCCCCCTTGGTAATGGGCAGGGAGGAGAGTGCCCTGCTCACTTTGTTGCTATAGGTGGGAGGGTAATGAGGTACCCCCACCCTGACCAGTTGCTGGCTGCTTCTAACCAGCCAGCCCCCTTCCCTCCCCTTTGCAATTGCAAGCAAGGAGAGGAGAGGCAGCTGGGGCTGTCAGCGCCATCTCCCGCAGCCCTAACAACTGGCCGCAAACAGTGTCAGGGGACTCCATTTGGAGTCCCTCTACGCCCTATGAAGGCCCTGCGTGGGATATCTTGCTCCTAAAAGGGCCAGACACGTACAAAAGTGGCCCTGAGCAGGCGGCAACATGGGAAAAGGACCCAAGCAGGACCCAACAGGCTGTCCCAGCCCAATAGCTCAAGTATACACACTTTGGCGCGCCAGACCATCTGGCCAAGTATGTCCAAAATAAACCATGGGTCCAATAATGCCCATACAAGCCCATCTGGCTGTAATTTTCCATGTACCCCACCAGGCCCGTTGAGGCCCATGTACTAATGGGCTTATTTCACATGTTTTGGAGCCAGTTTATTTAAATCCATGACATCCAAGTAGGCCCATATGGTCTTTGTGATTTTCCAATGGGCCATGGAGGCCCACAAATGCATCCCATTTGGATTACAGCTATATGTAGCACACACATGAGTGCATACATATTCTAACACACACCAAACCACTCCACCCCACTCCACTCCACTGCAATCAAATCTCAACCACACCAAACCACACCAAACCACTCATCACACCACACTCTCATTACCAAAAACCACTCACCATCCATAAACACTCCTCAATAAAAAAACTCAACACTTCAGGTACTACCAAAAAACTCCGTTGAATCTTATAGCAAGTCCCTGAATAAATTTTTTAACTCAATTTCTGCTCAATATATTTCTCAACAATTAACTCCTATCTTAACTTCATTTTTTACAAAGAAAATATTTTTTTGAAATGGCTCAAGAAAAAATCAACCCACTTTTCAGAACTGTTTTGCCATGCCCATTATCAATTATCTCATATAATCCAACTGTTTATTCAACTCCTCTTGCTCCTTTTTCATCAACTCAAACTCCTGATTCCACCCCACTGGCCCCCCTCCAAAGATATAATATTATCAAAAGGAGGAGCTGGTTAAAGCTATCCAATCATGGGCCAAGTCTCATGGATATTCCATATCTTTAATAGTATCCAGTTTCAAGAAACATACCTACACTTATCAATGTGATAAATCTGGGGAATATAAACCAAGAAAACATACCACCAAGTCAAATAAATCAAGAAAGACCAATTCTACTTTCAGATTATCAGGCAATTTTTCCAAAAGATTGGGTGTCTGGGTGATAAAGGTAATATTTCAATACCAAAAACATCCACCTTCCAATTATCCTTCCACTCATCCCATCCACAGAAGAATCAAAGGTAAGCAACAGGAGATGGTTTGAAATTTGAAAAAATCTGGAGTTCCCCAATTAAAAGTCATCAAATCTCTCATACAAACCTTATAATCTCCTGTCAATACAAATATAAACAATATTTACAATAAAAGATACAAAACTCAAAAAAATGCCCTCAATGGAAAAACTCCTGTTGAAGCACTCAAACTGGAGCTCTTGAATTCTTCTTTATTCTGAAAAATGAACAATGTGGATGTTCAAATCACTTCCTTATTCATTTCACACCCCAATTCTGTGAAAACTCTCCAGCTTTTCCCAACTTGTGCAATGATTGACTGTACATACAAAAAAAACAAGTTTTGAATGCCCCTTCTTCATATTATTGGGGTTAAAACTTTTCATAAAGTTTCTCAGTTTCCTTCTGTTTTTTATCTCAAGAGAAAAAACAGAACTATGAACTGGCCCTGAATCAAATTCAGGAGATTTTGGAAGATAAATGACCTAGTGTGATCATTACAGACAAGGAACAAGCACTTATTAGTTCAATTAAAAAAGTTTTCCCTTCCTCTCATCATCTTCTCTGTTTCTGGCACATTTTTAAGAATATTCAAACTCATTGCAGGAATAAATTTAAATATGAAGATGAATTCAAGCTGTTTCAGAAAAAATGGAATCAGTTGATAAATTCCAAATATGAATCAAGATATCAAGAAAAATTTACCAAAATTTCTCTTGTCTGGAATGCTCCAACTTCTCACTACCTTCTTGAAAACTGAATTCCCCTAAAAATGCAATTGATCTCCTATTTGGCCAAAAAACACTTTCAATTTGGAAACACAAGTAACTCAAGAATAGAAGATCTTCACTCCTACATCAAATGATTCATTGATTCATCTATTTACTCTTTGTATAATTTATTCCAACAAATTTAAAATTCAATCACTGTTCAAAAACATGAGAGAGCTATTGAAGAATCTCAGCAAAAATTAAAGAATCTCATTGGTCTATCTCACTTCAGGGATCATATTTCTGGAAAAATCAGCCACTATGGCCTCAAAACCACTCGTTCATTTCATCAAGTTCCTGAATCTTCACCAATTGCAAAAAATGTGATTAATCTTCTTATATGGGTATGAAATGTATTCACAAAGTCAAGTTGGCTTTCAGAAAGGGTTAACTCTTCCAAATCAAATATTTTCATCCTCAATGGCCTTTCAAAGCCCCCTTATTGGTAAGTTTTGTTTTTTTTTTGGATTCAACCTCAAATTAATAATTGCCTGATTTATTTTTATTTTTCTTTCTCCAGTTAAATCTGGAACCTGATGCAACTGAATAATTGGAAAAAACTCAAAGTTCCAACTAAAGAAAGTAATGAGAACCTATATTTCACTGAACCATTTGAAGAATTCAACAACTTTCAACCCGGAGAAAAGCTATATTATCTGGGTGAAAGCAAAAAGCTATACAGTGGAAGATATCAACTTACTCTGATTCAAGAGCCAAAATCCACTCAAAGATATAAAGTAAGAGCAATACCCAAACAAGCAGTCAATAATTTCAAGGATATCTCTCAGTCCTCAATTAAAATATATCAATCTGGTTTTAAATATTTAGAAAAAACAAAGAGGAGAGGAAGGAAAAAGAATAAATTCATAGAAAATTCAAATGTCATTCACTATTTTTTGTAAAAAGAAAAAAATATCAAATTTGATAATTAATATTTTTTTCCTATGTGTTCAGGTTTCCAGAAGTTGGAAGGCAATTAAGAGAAAGGGGAAGGGAAAACAGAAGGAGGAATAAAAGGAAAATTCAATTTTATATCTTTACTTAATTCTTTGGCAATTGATTTTTTTTAATGAGTCCTGTTCATTTTTTTAACATAGGGGGAATTTCTGACTGAAGACTAATATTCAGAAGATAAAGACGTTCCAGATTTTGATGAAGGGAAATATTAAGAAGATGAAAATCTTCCTGATTTGAGTTTTATTAAGATGGTGAGCTTTCATTTTCTTATATTTTTTTGTTGATTTTTTGGATGTTATTTTTCATTAATTTCTCCATTTAAACTTTTATCAAAGGTCTGGAACCATTTTGAATAAGTTGGTTGCTTCTCCTAAATAAAAATCTGGGACCAGAATCAAAAGACAAAAGTTATCCATTGAAGATTTTGATACTAATTATTATCCTCCTGGAAGGAATGTGTAAGCACAAACAGCAACAACAAGGAGTGATAAATTCAGTACATTTGATATTTTCTAATTTTTTAATTGTTTCTGATTTTTTTGGGGTTTTTCCTCTAGGTTTCCTGAAAATTGTTGTATTCTACTTCTGTAATCTTTGACCAAGTCACAATTAAAGAATTGAGCTTTATCTCCAGACCATATTTTCTGTTATAAAAAATTCTGATTCTTGGTTTTAGTTCCAATAAAAAGATTTTATTTCCACAAAAAAAGCCATTCCACATATATCATATGTTCAATATGTCATAGGGAATTTGAACTGTAGCTTTAGAGCATCAGTCCTTTTTTTTTGGAAAAAATCAGAAGACTGGATTGAATTCAGGAAAGAAATGGTGAAAGAGCTTGATTCAAACCCAATCTTAAAGGACCCAAGATTACTGTGTGATATCTGGAGTGGGAATTTCCAAGAAGCAAGGAGGCAAATGAACCACCTTTCTGGTCAAGCTCCCATAAATATTTGGATGAAATTTCAATTTCATTGTTTCCTTCTGGCTGAAACATATCATTTTCCAGTGGTTCTTTTTTCTTCTTGAATGCCTTGTACTTATCTTCCTCTGAATTCCCCTGCAAATCTCATACAAACATTTAGTCAGTATGGCAAAATTTGTTAAGTGATTCCTTTAATAGCTGAAGAAGCTAATGAAAGAAAAAATTTCAGCCTTCTTCTAGGGCATTGGTCTATTCATAAAAGCAGCTATTTTGCTTTGATAAGCTGTAAGGGTTAGATCAGATACTATTTTTCCTAGAGCTTTGAGTTCTCCATATCCAAAATTTCACTTCTTCATGGATACTTTCAATCCTATGGTGGAGTTTTTTTTTCAGAACTAATATTAATTTATCAATTTGGGTGTTCCAATCATCAGTGTAGATGATAACACCATCAATTTACACCATCATCCATCCTTGTCTAATGAACTGTCCTAGTACTGTATCCATCATTCTTTGAAAGTGGGAGGGAGGATTTTTGATTCCAAAGGGTATTCTTAAATACTCATATATTCCTAGAAGGCATATGATCCTCATGAACGTTCTGCTATCAGGGCTGATAGGGAGCTTTTCAAATCCTTTCAGAATGTTCATACTAGTGATGAACTTAGCTTATGAGCAATTGTGGAGAACATGGTCAATCCTAGGGATAGGATAATAGTCTGCTTGAGTGTAATTTTTCAGCATCCTAAAGTCTCCAACCATTCTGGATTTTTATTATGCCAAGCTATGAATACTGGGGTGGTGACATCTAATTGCTCATTATGTCCTACTTTCCTTAAGAATTGCAGGTCTATGAATTCCTGGATGTGAGTTTCAAGGGAAGCTCTTGATTTCGGTCTCAAAGTGTAAGCAGGTCTCCTAAGATTTGGGGGATAAGGAGGTTCAATGTTTAAGTTACAAATCATTTCATGTCCTTCAATATTACCAATAGGTTTATCCTTAGTGAATAAGGCATTTTAATTTTGAAAGCAAACTTGGAGAATATCCTGTTTTTGGTCTTCACTGAGCTGGGAATTTAAAGCTTCTTGGGAGAAGTATTCTTGGTTGAAAGTCTCCAATTGTTTCTCATAGGTGGAATCAGAAGTTTGAGCATTAACATGGCATATTTGGAACTTCTTTGTCTAATTTCCTCCTACAGTAAAGTATATACCCTTTGGAACACATCTATTCCATACAAGCATAGAGAATCATTTCACAAAATGAAGTCGTCACATACTCCATTTTGTAGTACTACAAATTAAATTTACAGTTTAAGTGATCTTCTAGAGTGAGGGAATATGATACGTGTTGTCCATACTCCAATAGCATTTAAAGATGAATTGCAACTGGTGAGCTTAGCTTTTGGTACTTGTAGCAGGTTTATTTTCCAACTTGGATCCTGTTATTCCAAATAAGATGATCCAAAACAAGAGACATGTTGAGAATCTAATCCCTGTTAGGGAAATACATATTAAAATATTTATTTTAATAAATTTATTTTAATATCAAATGAAAGAGACAATGATTCTGATCATTATAGAACAAAGAATCATGCAAAAATGTTGAATAATACAGAAGTTATTAAACATTGAATTTATGTCTAAATTCATGAAGTACATGATATTAATTATTGTAGTACTGTTACATGAGTAACAATTAGTGTTACATGAAAATATTATATTTTCGTCTATTACCTCTCAATAGGACTATTCATATGAATTACATTTAAATTACAGTAGGAAAAGTACTAGATAACATTTCATCATAACTTTTGCTTTCTTATGAAGAGGATAAAAGCATCCAATTGTTCATTAACTTTTTATCACTTGTAAATAGTCTCACTCATGGCTTTGGAACCGGATCTCATCAATATTTAAAGGATCCAGTTTCCAGCCACCCAAGTTGTTTTCTGTTGATACATTCATATATTCATACATTCACATTCATTCATTCAACATTGAAGTCAAAAAAATCAAAAAAAAAATTTATCTACCAACTAAATCGCTATCGCCAATAAGACAAAGGTTCCAATATCTAGAAGTAGCTTAACTGGAGAACCTTGGATTAGACCATTAGCATAGCAAGTTTTACAAGAAGTTTAACTTTTGCTAGCAGAGGGTTTGAGATTCAAGGTTTTAGCTTCAGAAATATGTTGAATCTTCATGTTGGGATTCCATTGTTGGGGAAAGTTAGAATCTTCATGGACAGAGTTTATTCTCATTGAGGATTCTATATTACCTTAAATTAAATTGATGGTGTTAGTAATCATGATTTCACAATCATATATTGAACCATCAGTGTCATCAAGTTGAGGGTCAGGATTATTTTCATACTCTTCTTCTCAATAGGATTGATCCTTCTCCTGTGTTGAGGAAAGTCAAGTCTTACATTCTCTGTCTGGTTACAGTTTCAGAATACCTTTTCCTTTGTTTCTGAATTCTTCTTGACTTCCAAGTTGGGGGTAGAAGAATCCTTGGTTTTAGTGTTGTATTCTACTTTATTCTTGGTGCTGGTGTCCTTTGGTTTGTTATTTCTTTTTTCAAGACCATTGTCAGCCTCCTGGATGCCAAGACCCTTGCTATCTTTCAGCTGCAAGAGGTGATAGAATAAATAATAAATATATTATTTAATAAATCCAGCAAAAATCCGTAAAATATTTGGATTAAGCTTATTGCAAGGTTGATTGGTTTTGTCACAACTGCCCCTGGCGTGCAAGGGGCTGAAGGAACAGGCACTACTGCTCACAGAACTCAGGATAGAGATAAAGAGATTGATTTCATGTGAAGAAGAGATTTAGAGTAAAAGACAGTGATGAGGAGGAGAATCCGGGAGTAAGGCTCTGAAGGATTTGTGGTGAGGGAATCCTGTAAGAGTAACACCAGAGGGATAGGTGAGATGAGTATGGTAGGCTAGTTGGCTTTCTTGTGCTGAGATGACACCTATTGGATGAGGGACTAACCAATAAGAAGTAGTATACTAATTCCTTGGGGGAATTAGTCCAAGAGGAGAAGAGAGGCCAGTATATGTGAGAGCTGAGAGGAGGCCTTGAGGATTGGATGACTGGTGCTGGGCTGGGAGGCCCATGGCATTACATGTGGACCAATGCGGTTGGAGGTTGCAGATTGACAGGTTGAGTAATGGTCCTGTCCAGGAAGGTCATGTACTGAACTCGAGTATGGGTTGTCCAGCCAGGAGTATGTACTATGGGTTTACTGTATGTACTTCTCATGCCAGATAGAGTTGAAGGAGAGATGAGGATGCACCAAGCCATAGAGAGGTAGAGGGTATTCCTGGGAGATTGCCTAAAGGCTGCAGGATGTGCAGGGGGATACTTCAGGATATTCAGCAGTAGAGTTTGATTGAGTTGGACTGAGATTGGCTGAGGTCTGAGTGAGGCTGAGGAGACTTAGTCAAAGTGTGGTTATGACAGGTTTGGATATAGTTTATTTTTATAAATCAACATGAATAAATTGATTATAAAATATTTTTATAGAGGGGCCACAATTATATTGGGGATCTTTAACAACTCTCTTGAGGTATTTCAGTATGAAAACATGTAGTCCTGGTTACTTTGGGCTCTTTAGTTTAAAGGATATTTTGCCCAAATATGTATATAAAGTACACGGTGGAGTGGCAGGGACTTGTAACCAAGCTTCCACGACAGAGAAAGGATAATAAAACTCACTGGTATATTATTAAATCCTTTGGGTATCTGTTTGGGACATGCAATGATGGTTTAAACCTCTATACTGGGGTTATAAGGTTGTTCAGCAGTTTTAATTGATAAAAAAGAGGTTGAGGACGGATATTATTGATCAGACTTAGCCATAAATCACTGAATTATCTCTTCTAAGTACTTGATCACCTTGGCACGGTTTCTGGATATAAATATAACTGGGTCTCTTCCCATCAATATCCTCAAAAGAGCTCTTTAATTATAGCTTTTGGAGTCCCAATAATATCCTTCTGAGGGGTACAGGGGCTTAAAGGGACAAACACTAAGGCTAGCAGGGTAACCAGTGGTAGCATGTCATGTGTTCTTGGTGCTATAGCACGGGTAGAATCTACTTGCTCAGGGTATGGGAATTATTTTACTTTATAATAGATATTAGGACGTGTGAATAACACTAATCTGTCCTATTTATGTATTATTTAATTAATTATCCTTAGTAAATGTTCCCAGTAATTTAATAATTATTTAAATAGACATTTCTACGGACATCCTGATGTCAGGTGAGTTCTCATTATGTATTAAATAACTGGAGTAAAGTCATGATATTGATTTTACTCCTCATTTTCGAGTTCCTGTTGATTTACTAAAATAGTTACCTAAAAATATAAGTCATGGGAACTCATGTAATATTTTAACATCATTAGTTTTCTTAGTATGTCACAAAAATGTTGATGTCTAGAAATTCTCATAAAAGGATATTAAAGTATTTTAATATATTTTTAGAAGTTTTCATTGTCTTATTTTCAACATTCTTGGTACTTTGAATTATATTTAATAAAAAATACGTATAAGGTTTATTTAAGTATTTTTATATAATATTACGTACTTTTAGACTATCTACTATCCATGGGAACATTTATTACATATGTATAATGTTCCTGTGTGGGTTGTAGCATGTTTACGCAGTACCTAAGCCTCTCAGGCCGCCTGTCACTCTGTCAACCCGTAGTCCCGCAGCTGCGTACTTTTCAGAGGCCCGGGGCTGCGTACAAGACCTTGACAGAGTGACAGAGCTGTATCTCAGCCGCGCGCAGGTGCAATGGCTGCCGAAGCTGCGTTTGGTAATTGTGAAAAAACACATTTCCGCCCGTAACTCCTAACATATACACAACACCTCAATTCTGACTGAATTTTAGGTGTGAAACGTATACTTGACAATACGTGTGAAATATTTAATTGACAAAAAAGCTCAATAGTGGAGCCGTGGTATTTTGGTCTTTCTTTCTTTAATTATTCAAAAATATAAGGAGTTGGGTTTCAAGGGTGGGGTCAGTGAGTGGCCCTACCTAATTTTGGGTAAGGAATCCATTTCTGTAAGAATATTTATGGTTTTTTTTACTCCTTCTTAGTTTAATTATATTATTATTATTATTATTATTATGTTATTTTTTGTTACTTTTACAGCTTGCTCTGCAATAGTAGCAAGCTGAACTTCCCCCACTCCAAGATATGGCCATATCTGAAAAAGAATCTGGAGGATGTTGGGAGAGAATTAACTTCATGTGTGTTTCAGTTCCTTTTGCTGGCCCTGTAGTTTCTGAGATGTATTGGTCCATCAGGTATGTTATTTTCCGGTAACCATTCATCTTTTTTTGCAGATTCTCCTTTGTATCTTACTAAGTATAGTCTAACATCTTTTCCTTTTACTCTCTCTTTCTTGTCTCTCAATGTCATTCTGAATTTCCCTTTTTCTCACACAGGGTCAGGTTCCATTGGATTATTGCTGGAGGAAGGTTGCTACCATCTCTTGGTTGAAAGTGTTTGACTAGGCTAACATGAAATACTAGGTGTTTCCTTCATATTCTTCACTCAAGATTACTTCCACAGAATTTCGCCAGGCATCTTTTTGATAACAAATGATCCAAAAAACTCTGGTTCCAGTTTTCTGTTACCTGCTAGATTGTTGAAATTGGTTGTAGATATCAAGATCTGATCTCCTGTTTTAAAGTCAGGTTCTTTATGTGATTTTTCCCATCTTTTTTGTTGTATTCTACTGCTTCTTCTACACATTTTTGAGCATGATTATTTGCCAGATCTATCATCTTCTTAAATTGAAGAGATGTTGGATGAATAGTGGCTAGGTTATAGTTTAAGTTATTCCTAGGGAGTTTTGGAATCCATCCTCTTTCTAGTATGTAAGGAGCTTCTGTGGTAGTAGAATGTTTACTGCTGTTATAAGCCATTTCTAGGGCTGGAAGTAGGCTTACCCAATCATGGAAATAACCATCTGAGTTTTTGTATTATAGACCAAAGCTACAGAACCTTCTTAGCATATCTTTGAGGGTCTGTATCATTCTTTCAGCTAATCCATCAGTCTGGGGATGGTATGCTGTAGAAAATGCTAGAGTAGTAACCAGTATATCATGTAGATTCCTCCAAACCTCAGAGGTGAATTTGGGGTCTCTGTCACTGATAATAATCTTGGGTATACCCACATCAGCTATGATACTGTTCCAGAATATGGTAAAGCTACATCCATAGCACTATCTTCTTTGTGGTTAGGTAAGAATTTTGCTTTCTTAGAATATCTGTCAACTATAACTAGGACAGAGTTATATGAATGAGTACCTCCAGGGGGGAGGCCGGTGACAAAATCCATATTGATAATTTCGCATCTGGTTGTAGGTTCAGAGATTTTCTGTAAGATTCCAAACCTTTTTCCAGTAGTTTTATTAGATTTTTGGCAGGTTTCACAGCTAGTAACATACTTAATAGTGATTTCTTTCCAGCCTATCCACAAAGCAGTTTGTTTTACTTTTTCCAAGGTTCTTTCTGTGGATAGATGCCCTGATGAACAGTTGTCATGGCATTCCTGGAGTATATGTTGTATATGTTCTTTGTTGCTTAGTACTAATACACTGGAATTTTGGTGTCTGTAGTAAAGGAGACCTTCCCAAAAGGTAAACCTTCCTGCTTTATAGGGTTTAAGTAATGAAGAAGGTAGACTATTTATCAAAGCTGCTTCTGGGGATTCACATTCCATAATATTAATCAGCAGCTTGATTTCAGGAGAGTAGTTTTCCCTTACTAGGCTGAAGAAAGCAGTATCTAATTCACATTAGTGGATCCCTATTATTGGAGAATTCAATGCAAAAAGCTTGATGTTCAGGATAGGAAAGATATCTTGATCTTCAGGGTCATATTCTGGATTGTTAGATTCATTAGGCAAAGCATTCCTACTTAGACTATCAGCATTCTGATGTTTAGCTCCAGCTTTATGCACTATAGTCATCTGACCTCTATAATGTTGTACAGCAATTTTCCACCTGAGCATATGTCTGCTGGGGGTTTTCATGTTCATAAGAGTTCTTGAAGCATTACATTCCGTGATCACTTGAATAGTGGTGCCTTCTAAGTAATAGTGTAGCTTTTCTAAAGCCCATACTAGTGCCAAAAATTTCAACTGACTGGCTCCATATCTCTTTTCTGCATCTTTGATCTGTCTAGATATGAACAGTACTGGTTTCTCTACTGGTCTGTCTTCTTCTATCCTTTCTTGATGTAGAGCAGCTCCTAACCCTTCCATACAGGCGTCAATGTACAGTTTGAAGGGCTTGGAGTAATCTTGTTGGATTAGTAAAGGAGTAGAGGTCATAGCTATTTTTAGTTCCTGATAGTTTTTCAGTCTCTCATGAGTCATTTCAAATAGAGTGTTGTTGTTGCATACTTCATACAGACTCTTAGTTAGCATAGCAAACTTTGGTATGTATTGTCTGTAATAATTCCAAAAACTAATGAAAGACAGTAACTCTGTTTTGTTTTGAGGCATAGGTCTATTCATGACAGCAGCTATCTTATTTTGATCAGCAGCTAGAGTTAGACCAGAGACTATATGTCCTAAGGCTTTCAATTCTTTGTAGCCAAAGTTGCATTTCTTCATGGACACCTTCAATCCTGCTCTGGAGATAGTCTGGAGTACTAATCTTACTTGGTTGATATGAGTGTCCCAATCATCAGAGTATATGATAACATCATCTATATATACCATTATCCATCCTTGTCTGATGTATGTACCTAGAACTGTATCCATTGTTCTCTGGAAGTGTGATGGGGCATTCTTTATACCAAAGGGCATCCTAAGATATTCATATATTCCCAAATGACAGATTATTCCTATAAACCTCCTGCTTTCAGGGATTATTGGTATCTGGTGGAAACCTTTAAGCATATCCATAGTAGTGATGTACTTGGCCTTGGACAAGTTATGCAGAGCATGATCAATCCGGGGTTTAGGATAATAATCTGCCTGAGTATAATTATTGAGCATTCTGAAGTATCCTACCATTCTTGACTTGTCATTATGCCAAGCTATAATTACAGGTGTGGTCACATCTACGTGTTCATTATGCCCTACTTTCCTTAATACTTGTAAGTCTATTAGTTCTTGGATATGTTCCTCAAGAGCTTTTCTAGACTTAGGAATAGAAGGATAGGCTGGCCTCCTTAAGTTTGGAGGATAAGGAGGCTTAATGGTCAATTTCAATACCATATCATGTCCTCTAATATCACCAATGGGATGATCTTTAGTACAGAAAGCATTTTGGTTCTCAAAGCAGACTGTCAATAGATCTTTCCTCTGTTCCTCAGAAAGTTTCATATTCAAAGCTGCTTGAGAGAAGTATTCTTGGTCAAAGTATTCTAAATGCTTTTGATAAGTAGAGGAGGGGAAGTTAGATTGAATGGTGCATATCTTAAAATTCTTGTCCCAATTACAACCTACTGTGAAGTATCTCCCTTTACTCTGGAATAAATCTATACCATATAGACATAAGGCATCATTACCCAGTATCAGGTAATCACATAGTCCGTTGAGCAATACTACAAATTCCACTTGTATCCTCAAAGATTCTTTAGTATAAGGTAGTATTATAGGAGAAGTCCATACTCCAATAGCATTCATGGTAGAGTTGCAAGAGCTAAACCTGGCTTTTGGGATGGGAAGAAGGTTTTCTTTCCAATTAGGATCCCATTTGTTTAAGAATTCAGCACAGACACATGAGCAAAAAGCTCCACTATCCAGTAATAACATTATAGGTCTGTCTTTATACAACCCTGTTGCATAACAAGTTTGACCAGTGGTATAACTTTTCCCACTCATAGGTTTAACTGTTAATGGTTTGAAATCTGTAATATGTCTAGGAATAATGGTAGGATCCCATTGTTGGGGCAAGCTAGAATCCCCATGTATTTTATTGATTTCTACAGAAGTGCCTATATCTCCTTCTATAACATTAACAGGGTTGGTCAGGATCAATTCACATTCAGAAAGAGATCCTTAAGTATCAGCTATATCTTCATAGTTCTGATTCCCTTCAACCTCCTGCTCTCCTTCCAAGACTTCTATCTTTCTTTCTGGTAATGGGCAGTCTTGTCTCATATGCCCAGTCTTGTTAAAATTCCAACAAGTCCCAGGCATCCTTTCTTTATCCCTATTCTCATTAGGTTTCTTATTATCAGAGGTATTCATCAGAGGAGATTGTTCTCTGGTTTTGTTAATGTTGTAGTCCTCTTTGGGTCTAGAAGGGGCTTTCTTTTCTAACCCATTCATGTCTATTACTTCTTCTAGCACATTGATTAGAGTTGGCAATTCAGCATCCATACTCATCCTACATCTTACAGTATGGTTAAGATTTCAAGAACACCAGTTGAGGAGTCTTTCATTTACTTCCTCCTTATCAGCATCTGGATAGAAGCAATCCAATCTTTTCTTCTTTTTCAAGCACCATTTGTGATGTTTATCCTTGGAGGGGTCAAATGTGGAATTTTCGAAATTTTTCATAATTTTTCTTTTCCACATTCTAGAACCAAATTGTTCTTAAATCAGAAGTTTCCGAGAATTCCATGGTAAGGATCCTACTTCTTTTCTTTTACTGATAAACCAATCTAAGGCTACTCCTACAAATAGTCTGGGCAGCCTGACTACAGCTATAGCTTCTGGTAGGTCATAAGAGTTAATAGTGTATTCAATAAATTTAATAAAACTTATATGATTGTATTCTCCTTCACCGGAGAACTTGGGCCATTCAGAAATGGGGGGTAACAGTTTGAGGGCTTGCTCCATCTCAGGGGTAGGACTAGGCCTAAAGGTGTGACTCCTATGCATTCCTAATAAGGGTGGTGCATAAGGAGTAGTGGTTTGTCTGGGAGGTATTGGTTCCTCTGTGGTACTCCCCAAGGGGTTGGTCAGACGGACTTTTGAGTCTCTAAGATCATTTTTGATGAGATTAAGTTGCAGGTCCACTTTGTTATTAAGCACATCCAGTTTTTCACTAAGGGATAGAATAGTGGTTACCAATTTTTCTTTTAAGGGGTGGAAAGACATAATAAAATCTTCTTGGATTCCTGATAACATATTCTCAATTGTTTGAGTCTGTCTGATCCTACCTTGATTAATTGTCTCCAATAAATTTTCTATGTGTTCTTTGATTTTTTCCATTCCTACTGTCTTTGTTTGGTTATTAATCAATTTGGCTACTACTGAGGTTAATTTATTCATTTGGGTATAAACACCATCCAAATTTTCACAAACAACTTTGGAATTATGACGCTTATAATTAGAAAAGGAATTAATTACATCAAAGTTTTGTTTGGGCTCAGAATTAGAAGCTAATTGTTGTAAAACTTTTTCCATTTTTGAGCTAGGGATATTATCTGATCCCAATCTTTCTTTCCCTTTGGCTTTGGATGGGAAGAGGATCTCTTCTTTCCTGATCCTTTGCCTTTCAGTTGGGCTAATTGATCCCAAGGATTCCATTTTTCTACGTAGGATTCTACCTCTTTCCTTGGAATAATTTTCTGAAGAGCTATCTGGGTAGCTTTTGCCTGGCAGATTATCTTTTTCATAGAAACCATGTCCTCCTTGTCTTGGGATTCTTTGAACTCTTCCCAATATTTCACCTGCTCTCTGACTAAGTCTTTGATCCTGGCTTCCTTGGTCAGATTCTGCTGGGGTGGCTGCAGGGAATCTTCTGGTGAAGGAGGGTGGCTTGATTCTACTACCTTCTCCAGCTCTAGGTTGGGAGAGGGAAGAAGTAATTGGTGCTGCTCCTTGTCCATCAACATTTGATTCATGGGTTCCAGTCCCTTCATGGTTGGCCTTATTGGTGGTCTCACGGTTACTGGGAGGTGATGGCAAAGATCCATAGGATGGAATTCTTCCTGAAGCTCTTGTGTTACGTCTATTCATTTTTCAATAAAATGTTTAAAGTATTTCACGGAAAAAATCTGTAAAAATAAGTTTTTATTCAAAACTCATTTAAGTTGATGTTCAAAGGTACCAAGACTTTATTGGGATTAAATTGATCCTTGGTAGGTAATCCTACGGGGTCTCGGTGTGTTCCAATGAGGTCTTCACCTGCCCAATCAATATTTTCAGGGCGTCCAGAGATATCTGGGATTTCTTGATCCAATAAATCAATTTCAGTGACGGTGGTTTCTGGTAAAGGAGGGTTCACTGATTTAAAAAAAGTTTATTTTATTGGTCAATAAAATATATTAATATTATTTTAAGAATAATATGGTAATACAAGTTGTATACTTACTTTTATATTTCAAAAAGTAATTTATCTGGTATTTCTTCCAAGCTTTATGTTTCCTTAATAGGGCCTGAAAGTTTATAGGCCTCTCAAGATCTTCTTTTTCAAGGAGTTTATCTAAGTGTTTACGTGCAGAAGAGATATTAAGTTGCTCAGCTTGAGTTAAAGCTTTCCAACCACTAGTTTTATAATTTTTAATATATTCTTCTTTTCTTATCTTTAAAAGATTCAAATAATAGATTATTAATTCTGAATTGGTTTTGAAATCCACTGAAAAAGAATTTAATGATAAATCACTGTTATAAAGTCAGATAAATTTATCTTTGATTTATTTTTACCTGAAATGTCTGGTCCAAGGTATTAAATAAAATAGAATATTTCCCAGCCAGACCCCCAATTGTCAGCCTCCTGGATGCCAACACCCTTGCTGTCCTGGGCCTACCAGAGGTGATAGAATAAATAATAGATATATTATTAAATAAATGCAGCAAAAATCCGTAAAATATTTGGATTAAGCTTATTGCAAGGTTGATTTGTTTGGATATACTTTATTTTTATAAATCAATATGAATAAATTGATTATTGAATATCTTTATAGGGGGGCCAAAATTATATTGGGGATCTTTATCACCTCTCTTCAGGGATTTCAGTATGAAAACACGTAGTCCTGGTTACTTTGGGCTCTTTAGTTTAAAGGATATTTTGCCCAAAGATAATATGTATATAAAATACATGGTGGAGTGGCAGGGCCTTGTAACCAAGCTTCCACGACAGAAAAAGGATAATAAAACTCACTGTTATATTATTAAATCCTTTGGGTATCTGTTTGGGACGTGCACTGATGGGTTAAACCTGTATACTGGGGTTATAAGGTTGTTCAGCAGTTTTAATTGATAAAAAAGAGTTTGAGGACGGATATTATTGATCAGACTTAGCCATAAATCACTTACTTATCTCTTATAAGTACTTGATTACCTTGGCATGGTTTCTGTACATAAATATAACTGGGTCTCTGCCAATCAATATCCTCAAAAGAGCTCTTTATTTATAGCTTTTGGAGTCCCAATATTATCCTTCTGAGGGGTACAGGGCTCAAAGGGATGGACACTAAGGCTAGAAGGGTAACTAGTGGTAGCCTGTCACCTTTTCTTGGTGCAATAGCACGGGTAGCATCTACTTCCTCAGGGTATGGGAATTATTCTACTTTAAAATAGATATTAGGACGTGTGAATAACACTAATCTGCCCTATTTATGTATTATTTAATTAATTATCCTTAGTAAATGTTCCCAGTAATTTAATAATTATTTAAATAGACATTTCTACGTACATCCTGATGTCAGGCGAGTTCTCATTATGTATTAAATAACTGGAGTAAAGTCATGATATTTATTTTACTCCTTATTTTCGAGTTCCAGTTGATTTACTAAAGTAGTTACTTGAAAATATAAGTCATGGGAATTCATGTAATATTTTTACATCATGAGTTTTATTAGTATTTCAAGAAGATGTTGATGTCTAGAAATTCTCATGAAAGTATATTAAAGTATTTTAATATATTTTTAGAAGTAGTCATTGTCTTATTTTCGACATTCTTTGTGCTTTGAATTATATTTAATAAAAAATACGTATAAGGGTTATTTAAGTATTTTTATATAATATTATGTAATTTTGGACTATGCACTATCCACGGGAACATTTATTAAATATGTAGAATGTTCCTGTGTGGGTTGTAGCATTTTTACGCAGTACCTAAGCCTCTCAGGCCGCCTGTCACTCTGTTGACCCGTAGTCCCGCAGCTGCATACTTTTCAGAGGCCCGGGGCTTCGTAAACAACCTTGACGGAGTGACAGGGCTGTATCTCAGCCGCGCGCGGGTGCATTAGCTGCCGCGCCTGCGTGTGGGAATTGTGACAAAACTCATTTCTGCCCGTAACTCCTAAAATATACACAACACCTCAATTCTGACTGAATTTTAGGTGTGAAACCTATACGTGACAATATGTGTGAAACATGTAATTGGCCAAAAAGCTCAATAGTGGAGCCGTAGTATTTTAGTGTTTCTTTCTTTAATTATTTGAAAATATAAGGAGTTGGATTTCAAGGGTGGGGTCAGTGAGTGACCCTACCTAATTTTGGGTGAAAAATTTCTTTCTGTAATAATATCTATGGTTTTCCCACTCCTTCTTAGGGTAATTATATTATTATCATTTTTATGTTATTTTTTGTTACTTTTGCAGCTGGCTCTGCAATAACAGCAAGCTGAAAACCATTCATATCGGTAGTTTCCTCTCATATACCAATGAGATTAGAAAGGTCAGAATCCATAGGCATTCTACATCATATACTGTGGTTATGGTTTCCAGGACTTAAGTTGAGGAGTCTTTCATTAATATCCTCTTTTGCAGAATGAGGGTAGAAGCAATCCAATCTATTCTTTTGTTATAGATACCATTTATGAGGTTTGTCCTTTGAGGGGTCATATAATAAATTTTTGAAGGCCTTCATCATCTTCCTTTTTCAAATTATGGTTCCAAATTGGTCTTTAATCAGTAACTTCCAAGAAGTTCAAGCTTGAGATCCTAATTCCTCTCTCTTCTTAATGAACCAATCTAGAGCTACTCCTTCAAGTAGTATGGGCAGCCTTACTACTGCTATAGTATCTGGGATTCCATATGAAGAAAGAGTATGTTCAATGAATCTGATGAAGCTGATATGGTTGTAATCTCCTTCTCCCAAGAATTTAGGCCATTCAGTTACAGGGGGAAAGAGTTTAAGGGATTTTTCTACCTCAGGAGTTTGACTGGGTCTGTAAGATTCATTCCTTACTGTTGCAGTTTTATGGGGGAGGTTAGGATTAAAACTAATTCTGATGAGTTTTTCTTCTTCTAAGTTGACCAGGGAGGGACCAGTTGCATTGAATTTCAGGTCCCTAAGTTCATTCTTAATTATTCCTAGTTCTGAATCAATCTTACCACCCAGCAAGTCTATCTCTTAACTAGATTAGCAGTGGGAGTATCAGTATTATTATTAATTTCTCCTTTAAGGTTTTCAATGGAGAGTATAATCTATTCTTATAGTGATGAGAAAGTGCTGTTTATATTTTTAATCATAGATACTTTATACATATTGATAGTATCTCTCAGTTTTTTTATTTCTAAATCACTGGTTTTAATATGGGCAGCTTGATTCTAGATTACTTTTTTCAGGCTTTCAATTTTATTATCCAATTGTTCATGAATATTGTCTACATTTCTGCTTAAAATGTTGAAGTTGTGAAACAAATTGGTAAAGAAATCATTAAAGATGGGTGTAACATCTACATCTGATTGTGATACTATTTCTTCCATTCCTGACCTAAGGATATTATGTTGTCCCAATCTTTGGGATTCCTCATTCTTTGTTTATTGAAAGACCTCATCTTTCTGGGTTCTTTTCCCTTTAATTTTGCTAATTGATCCCAAGGATTCTAATTTTCTACATATTTATCTACTTCCTTCTTGGGGATTGTTGGAAAGGCAAATCTCTCTCTAACTGTTGTACTTAGAAGATCTCACGTGTCCTTCAACCTGTCCGCTTCACTGATGCCACCATGTCTACCTTTCACACCTTTCTTCATGTCCGTCATTTGCCTGTCTTCACAGACCTGTCCGCCTCACTCCTGTCCCTGTCCATCATCTCTCACTCTCTTGTCTACAACTGTTACTCTCCTGCGACCTCTCGTTCTCTTCCTTGAACTGAATTCTTTGTCATTTCCTTCTTCCTTTCCATTCTTTCTTTTTTTTTTCTATTTATACTTCCTATTCATGTCCTATGGTCTCCTCACCACCATCTTCAAAACTTCCATCACTTTCTCAAGCACCTCATCCCTAGCTCCTTAAACATCATCTATCCAATTAATCCTTATCACTCCGAGCATCTTATCCTGAAGCTCCTCAAGAATCACATCCTTCTTCACCGCTTCCGCCAACATTCTTCAAGAGTCCTCCTTCAAACTCATCCTGACTCTTCTTGGTCATCGTTCAACTCGTCATTTCATCTGGTGAGAAATTGAACCTCAAGATTTACATCCTTCCCTGTTCAAATCTTAAAGATGTTGCTCTCTCTAGTGTCCTCACCTCTTTCAGTGTTCTCCCTTCATCTGTTTTTCCTTTGGTTTTTACACTTTGTAACTGTGGTATGATGAATCCCTCACTCCATCTCATGTTATTCTGTATCATGTTCTTGCTGGTGTGATTATTCTCATGTTGGTCTCATTATCTTCAGGCTGGTTTTGGTTATTAGCAATTTAGACACAAGACCCTTTATTTCTTCACAATTAACAGTCGAAAGATTCAACCAATTGCGCAGGAACTACCCTCCAAAACCAGCCAAGGTTATTTCCCAGTATGGACAAAGTAAATCCTACAATTCTGAAAACCGCCATTGAAGCTATACCACTTCTCAACAACAACAACTTCACTATATGGAGAACAAGGATCAACACTCTTTTTAATCTAGCTAAGCTAAAGGACATTATGTCCTCTGAAGATCTGGTACTCGAGTCAGACAACAATACCATTCTATCATCAATTCTAATCTCCAAACTGTCTGCGTCGGTACATACAACTATCATAAACTCCACCAACAAGGAAAATGCAAAGCTCATCTGGAAGGACATCCTCAATCATTTTGTATTGTTGCAACCGGAAAATCAAGCCAGGATCTACAGTCTCTTCAAAAGTATAGTGTGTACAACAAAAACGATATTCAATCCTTCATCCTTGAGGTCAAATCGGGAATTAAACAAATGCAGGAAATCGGAATTCTCTTACCCCAGGACATTCTCGCTTACATGATACTTCAAAAGCTTCCGGACAGCCTTAAAGTTATTAAACAGCAAGTTACTCACTCAAAAGTTGCTTCTGAAATCACGCCCAATGCTGTTCTGGATCATTTAAGAATCCATCTAAATGAACAACAACTCAACCCCAATCACAAAGAAAGCTCCTCCTCATCCATGGGAGGCATCACCTCTCTCTATACCAACCCGTCCAGGAAATGCAAGGCCAGAAAGCACAACACGTTGGCCAATCATCCTGAGCATCAATGTTGGATGCTTTATCCGCATCTTTGCCCTAAGAGCAATCAAGCCGCTCAAGTCTATGTTAGCACTCCCTAACAGTTTCAATCCGGCTCACTACTATTTATTATTGACTCTGGATGCTCCAATCACATGATGGCTGACTACTTGCTCTTCACGCAACTAGACGGATCCAAAAAAGGAGGGCTGATTAATACCAGCTGTGGGACTGGGTCGTTGGAGATTAAAGGAGAAGGAATGGTGAAGCTGAACCATGAAGAAGGGACTCTGACCCTAAAAAAAGTCCTCTATGTTCCAAACCTTACCGTTAATCTACTGTCCTTGAGAAAACTATTACTTGACAGATTGCTTGTTAATTTCACTCTCAATTCCATATCAATCATCACTAAAGACAACATTGCAATGAAAGGTTTTTATTCAAACAACATCCCTTGCGTCATGTTCTTGACTTCAACCTTCAAATCTCTTCTAACGTTCTCTGAACTTTTGCACAAATCCTTAGGACACGTAAGTTACCATAGGTTGAGACATAAGTTGAATCTGCCCGTGAAGAAAACTGTGGATTGTCAGTCCTGTGCAGTCTCTAAGATTACTAGAACATCTTACAAGACTTGTTTCTCCAAGGCTGAAAAGCCCTTTTATGAGATACATCTGGACACGATTGGTCCTCTTCCCACGTCCAGATCAGGTCACAAATATATTCTCACATTGGTCGATTCCCACACTTGATTCTGCGCTGGCATTCCTGTTACTAGCAAGGACTCCATTCCTTCCGTCATCATCGATCACCTCAATCTTGAAGCAAGACGATTCGGATACTATCCACTAATCCTTCACTCGGATCGTGGAACGGAGTTTAAAAACTCAACGATGGATACCTTCTGCAAGAAGAATCTCATTTTTCAAACTTTTGCTGATCCGTACTCGCCCCAACAAAATGGTCTTGCAGAAAGGTATAATCAAACCATTCTTGAATCACTTAGAGCTGTTCTTCTTGACTCTCAGCTGCCCAAGAATCTGTGGCATGAAGTGATTTTGTCAGTGACTCTTTCACTCAATCAGATTCCTGCTCATAAGAGCAAGAAGTCTCCATATGAACTGTTCAAGGATCACGTTTTACCTCTGTCTTACTTCAAACCGATTGGGAATCCCCTCTCTTACCTGCTGGCTCCTACTGAACTGGGCTCTAAATTGCATCCTCCAGGAGGCCTAGGAACTCTCATTGGCTATACTCCGTCTCTCAGATCCTATCAAATCCTCAACATTTCAAATAGAATCATTGACACCAAAAGTGTACAGTTTCTTAACTACGAGCAAAAGCCCTCCAAGAACTCTTCTCCGAGTGAAGATTGGTTTCCCTCTCAAGTAAAAACTTATGACCCTTCGAAGAACTCATGTGATGACTTCCCTCAAAAGGATAGTGAAGGATCAGCTGCTGACTCTCCGGTTCACAACGCTGATTCAACTATCATCTACAACAGCTCAGAAGAATCCTTGGGTTCTGATGAAATAGTTGCGAGATCTCTTCAACCTCGAACCAGCAAAGTCAAGCCTGATAAATACAGCCATCATTCGGAAGTTCTGGATGCTGCTAGATTCAGTGCGGCCAAGACGATTGAACTAGATAACATCAAATCTCACAATGTCTGGGAGGACCACTTTGAGACTCCCACTCATTACCTACAAACCACATGGGCTACTCGACTCAAACCCGCCACACTGTCCTCTGAAGAAAAAGTAAAAGTCCGTTTGTGTGTACAAGGCTTCTCTCAACTTCCTGAAATTGAATACTCCGAAACCTTTGCCCCCACGGGCAAATTTCCATTGCTCCTACTTCTCTTAATCCTCAGTCTTGATAAAAATCTGCCCGCTTGTCAATTCGACGTGAAAAGTGCGTTCCTGTTTGCTCCTCTAGAGGAGGATATATTCATCAAGACCCCCAAAGAATCACGTTGAACTGCTCCCTTCCTTAAACTAAATAAATCTCTATATGGGCTCAAGCAGGCTCTGGCGAACTGGTATAACACCCTTACTTCCTGGTTCAAGGAACTTGACTACCACCAATCCACTGCTGATGCTTGCGTTTACATTCATAAAGACCGCGACTTGTTCATCTTCTTTCACGTTGATGATCTGATTGTGGTTGGAAGAACCAATGATTTTGAACAATACTTTCTCCTCCGATTCCCAAACTCGTTGGCCCACGATCTTGACACCCTTCTTGGAATGGACGTCAAAATCGACCACACTTCTGTTTGTTTAAATCAGCATGCCCTAATCGACAAGGGACTCAATCTTATTCAATTACAAGACTGCAGGGCAACTGCCACTCTGCTCTCTCCTCAAGTCCATCTTGGACCGGCTTCTGAAGCGGAGCAAGACAATTTCGCTAAGCTTGGGATTAATTACAGGACCTACACGGGAATTCTCAACTATTTAGTGTGTAGAACCCGACCAGATCTCTCAGCTGCCGTTTCCTTACTCTCTTGGTTTAATCACGCTCCAGGCATCAATCACTGGAGAGAAGTGATCCACTGTTGGAAGTATCTAAAAGGAACGCGGTCCTTATGTCTCACCCTCAAGCCCAATAGATCCGATCTTCCTTCCATCAAGTACTACACGGATTCCACCTGGGCCAATGATCCCTTCTCTTGGGTCTCCCAGAGTGGCAACATTGCATTCTGGCTGGGTTGTCCTGTTTCTTGGAATAGCAAGAAGCAGCAGAATATCGCTCTCTCTTCCACGGAATCCGAGCTCTCTGCTCTCTCCAACGGGGTTCAGGAAAGTTTGTGGTTATCTCACATTGTGTCCAAGCTCTGGGATTCCTCACCGTCGCAGGCTGTTTTTCACATTGATAACAAAGGTCTCCTGGAAAAACTGAAGCATTTTGGCTCCAACTCAAAGACAAAACATATTGACATTAAGATGAAGTTCCTTTGAGAAATTTATGGTGACAAAAAAATATCAGTTAAATTAATTTCCTTGACAGATATGGTCGCGGATTCTCTTACCAAGTCTAGTTCCTCCCGCTTCTTGAAATCCCTAGTAGACAAGTGTTTTTCAGTTCAATTCTCATCAGATGACAAGGGGTGTTGGAAAGGCGAATCTCTCTCTCACTGTTGTACTTAGAAGATCTCACGTGTCCTTGAACCTGTCCGCTTCACTGATGCCACCATGTCTACCTTTCACACCTTTCTTCATGTCCGTCATTTGCCTGTCTTCACAGACCTGTCCGCCTCACTCCTGTCCCTGTCCATCATCTCTCACTCTCTTGTCTACAACTGTTACTCTCCTGCGACCTCTCGTTCTCTTCCTTGAACTGCATTCTTTGTCATTTCCTTCTTCCTTTCCATTCTTTCTTTTTTTTCTATTTATAATTCCTATTCATGTCCTATGGTCTCCTCACCACCATCTTTGAAACTGCCATCACTTTCTCAAGCACCTCATCCCTAGCTCCTTAAACATCATCTCTCCGATTAATCCTTATCACTCCGAGCATCTTATCCTGAAGCTCCTCAAGAATCACATCCTTCTTCACTGCTGCCGCCAACATTCTTCAAGAGTCCTCCTTCAAACTCATCCTGACTCTTCTTGGTCATCGTTTGACTCGTCATTTCATCTGGTGAGAAACTGAACCTCAAGATTTACATCCTTCCCTGTTCAAATCTTAAAGATGTTGCTCTCTCTAGTTTCCTCACCTCTTTCAGTGTTCTCCCTTCATCTGTTTGTCCTTTGGTTTTTACACTTTGTAACTGTGGTATGATGAATCCCTCACTCCATCTCATGTTATTCTTTATCATGTTCTTGCTGATGTGATTATTCTCATGTTGGTCTCATTATCTTCAGGCTGGTTTTGGTTATTAGCAATTTAGACAAAAGACCCTTTATTTCTTCAGGGATAAATTTCTGAAGGGCTATATGTGAGGACTTGGCCTGTGATATTGCCTTTCCCATGTTTACCAAGTCCTCTTGGACTTGGGCCAGCTTGTAGGCCTCCCAATAACTCACATTGTCCTTTACTAGAACCTTTATCCTGGCTTCTTTGGTTGAGTCCAGCTGGGGTGGCCTGGGTGGAGATTTGGCCGCCAGGAATAACTCTCTGCATGAGGGAGAGATCTCCAACAATTGATTGGTTGGGTTGGGGAGCATGGGCTCTTGTGGATCTTGCAGTGCTGGTTTTTCACGTTTGAGTCCCCTCATTGTTCTTGCTAAGGGCGCTCTTACGGGTGCGCGTTCCTCCTGGCAAAGGTCCATATAAGGAAGGTGCTCTTCTGGTTGCATGGGTGTTGGGCCTGTTTTGTGACATAGTGCAAAAATAGTTAAGTTTTTGTCAAAGTATTTCAAAAAAGGGTGATGATAATATCATGATTCCAGTTTTGTGGGAGTTGTGTAGGGCCCTACACAGCTCAAATTAGCCATGGAGGCCCATAGAAGACCACAAAGGGCCTTTCAAAACACGCGTAACCCCCAGGGGGTTGTATAGGAGCTGTTTACCCCCAAAAAACGGTGATTTGGAGCCGTGTACCCCTGTAAACAGCTCAAAACTGCCTTTTTGGGGGTGCACAACCCCCAGGAATTTGTGCCAGAATTTTGGGCACCCCCTGGACCACACTTGGGTTCCCTCAACCCAAATTTCGGATCAACACATACTTTGTGGGACTCTTCCTCCACACCTAGTGATTCCAAAGTGACTTTGAAGTGAAACCAACGTGAAAGTAAAGTGAAAATTGAAATCATATAAAAATCTGAAAACAATTCTTTCTCAACTCAAAAGTGAGTAAACATTGTTTCTTCAATTGAAAGTTGGATTGAATACTTAAGTATACCATTTTTTTTTTGCATGGAAACAGTGGCAAGCCCTCCTTCTTCTGACATGGCTGCCTGGAAGGTCTACATTGATAGTGCAATCAAAAAAGCTTTGGAAAAACAAAAAAAGGATTTGGGTAATGAAACATGGGAAGCCCCAATTGCATCCTCATTAAGGGTGACAATTGAGGAACAAAATTTTTCACAGTGGGATGCAACCTTTTGTTGTGAGTAACATTTTATGTTACAGAGGTCTTTTCCAGATTAAATTTGATTCAAACTAACTTATGGGGTGCCTGTAACTATGAAAATACAAAACCTAACCATTGAATTGGTGCCAGATCCACTTGACACACCTCCTGTGAGAACTTTTCCTACTAGGGAAGAGGCCCAAAACTATTGTCAAATGTGGGCTATGAAGCATGGTTATGCTCTGACAGTTTTTAAATTGAAGAAAGATAAATATGTGGATTTGGCCTGTGATTGCCATGGTTCCTATTTTGGACAACTTCTTACCAAACAGTTTAGACAAACTCACACAAAGAAGGTTGGGTGCAAGTTTTTAATCCATGCAAGTTGCATAAAGGCAGACCCCTTGTGGCAACTCTCCTACAAAGAAACCCAACATAACCATCAAACATCTGAAAATCCCTATGTGCATCCTCAACTGAGGAGAATATTGGGAGTGGCCTTAGACAATCTAATAGAAGGCATGAATGATGGGCTCAATACTTTGCAGCTTAAGAGGAAATTGAGCAAGATTGATGGAGGGGATTATTTTGATGACAAAAAAATCTATAAAACTAAGCAGAAGGTAAGGCTTGCAGAACTAAAGGGGAAAAAGGTGATGGAGGTACTCTATGAAAGCCTTGAAGAAACAAGTTGGATTCAACAGTCAAATTTCAGTGGAGAGGTGTCATACTGACACCAAACTCAGTCTAACCTCAGTCTAACCCTCAGGCCTGATCTACTTTCTCAGGAACTTCAACCTCAGGGCTCAGGAGACTTACATCAATATGTCTCCAGTAACTATATACCTCAGGATCTTCATGCAGTACATACCTACATATAGTCTAACCTCATAATATACACAGATAGACTCCATAGGCTTGCATATACTCAATCTCCCAGGCTCTACTCTACCTCTCTGTCTAACCCATACCTCTTTGGGTTATCTCTCTGTCTAACCAATACCTCCTCTGTGTGGTTTATCCTTTGGGAATCTTTATGTACATCCTCTTGAAGATTTTATTACATACTCTCTCTACTTAGTACATAGTGTCATGACTCCCATGTACACTGTACATCCTTCAATTGTACTTTCCCACCTTAGACAGCTCAGACCTGGAACCTTACCCCAATGTAGAAGCAGCCTAACCTAATGTAGTAGCATACCTGATCAGCCCTCTCTGTTACTGAGACTGTTCCCATGACATCATGTGTATAGTCTGAGCCCCAATCACTTGTACCTCTGTTGTAGTTCCAACCTCTTGTCTATTTAACAGGCCTCCTCTTCCCTCTTCCTGATGCTCCCCAAGAAATCAGTTTACTACTTCTTACTAGGAGATCTTTCCCAGCAAGTGTCATTCAGCACCCTTCAACCAATCCTCCTCTGCTCCTTGTAGCCTCCTTCAGTAACCTTGCCCCTAAGCCTACTGTGGGTAGAGACCCCTCTGTGCCAAGCCCTGCTTGCATGTCAGCATCCCTTGTGACAAGATGGTCACTTGGAGGCCCTGTACTTAGCACATCCTGAGGCAGTAAAGCTTTCAAAACAATTCAATCATATTGCTATGTTAAATTGTACTTATAAGACAAATAAGTAAAAAATACTGCTATTGAATTTTATAGGAATGACAGCAAATTGGAAAAATTTCACAAAAGCTCTTGTTTTTATAACAAAAGAAACATTTGAGTTCTACAGTTGGTCTGTAAATGCATTAAAGGAGTTGGCTTATGATCCTGAGAGACTCCCAAAAGTCTTTGTGACGGACTGTGAAAAAGCTCTGATTCATGCTATTTAATCTAGTTTCCCTGAGTCATCAAGACAATGTTGAACTTGGCACTTGCCTAAAAAAATACAAGCAAAATGTAAAGCACGCTTTGTTAATGATGTTGAAGGATGGAAAAGCTTTATGACTCTGTGGTCAAAGTATGGGGCCTCAAAGACCAAGGAGGAGGTGGAGGTCAATGACACTACAAGCATTTCCAATTTCTCCAAAAAGAAAAATATGAATAATGGGCTTGGTGAATTCCAAATTTTCACCATAATTGTCCCAATACAGACAAGCTCATACCCAGAATCATACTCAGACCATTCTACTAATGGTTTCTTCCCCCATTTCTTCCATCCAAATTACCTCATGGATTTCATTTGTGGCTTTGGAATGTTTCTTTTTCCTTTGAACAGCTAAACACCACTGAAAAAAAATGTGTAAATCTTCACTTGTGAGTTTGATATTCCTGTGTAGTTTTTATATTTCCTTCTTTATGGAGTCTTTATATTTCCTCCTTTAAATACCTTTATAGAATCAAATCATTTAGTGATCAATTTATCCATTCTTGTTTTATTTTAATTTCTTTTTCTATTCTATTCATAGTCTTATTGAACAAGCACCAGCCATTTCTATTTTTATTATCTCCCATAAACTTCTTTCATCCAGATTAAATTCACCCAGAAACATTGTGGTTTATTCCAAAGTTTTGGTACTCTTTAAAGACGCTAAAAGTTCTCTTCAGTCATACACAGGGATACAGCTTAATCAACAAACATCATATAATCAGTTTTGAATTTGTACTGATTTGATTTTCTTATTAAACTCTTTACACTTCATTTTATTTTATTTCATGGTCAAATGAGCTTCATTCACATTTTTATTTTTTGTATGAATAACAAAAAGAATGGCAATTTAGTATTAAATTCACCAATAGAAACCAAGCACATATGTGCGCACAAAATATTCCTGAGAATAATCAAACATTGAATCAATTGCAAATGAATTTCAATGAAATAAGTCTTACAATTTTGAGGTGATGAATGAGTAATAATAAAAAAGCTTCACTCTTGATCAAGGGAAACTAATGCCACTACTGGATAATCTATTTTGGATACAATTTCACCTGATTTGTACTCAATCCATGCACAATGAGAAATTACATCGTTAATGTTGATGATCTCGTTGTCACTCACTGGGAGTCGTAGATAGAGATGAAGATGAGGTTTTTTAAGTTCAGTGAAGATATTAGAGGATGTCCCTGGGATTGGAGGCAGTGGTTTAACCTTGAGCCACGCATTGGATATTTGTTTTTGAGTGTTTGTGAGTCTTGAATGAGTAAATATAGTTTCAATCTGTGCAACATGCAGAATTTTTGGTAACATGGAATTCACAGACACAATGCTGTTGTTGGGGTTTTGCTTCCATGTTGAAAAGCTGACATTTCTATGGGTGCACTGCCGATGAAGCTCACATTGAGAAGATATAGGGCCGGCATTCTTTTTTTCAATCTCGGTCAAGCAAGTCCAATCACTTGATACAACCCAAGTCATATTGCCCGGCTTGACATTTAGATAATCTGCAAGTTTTTGGCAATCAAAACTGCTGAGAGTTGGTGAGTGAAGGGGATGTGGAGAATACTTTGGTCTGAAAGTTACTGGATCATATATATTTGTAAGTTTTGGTAAGTACGGCTTGAGAGCGACCGGGAAGAATTTGGGTCTACCTAGTAAGCCACGCAAATTACTTGCCCGGAAAAATGTTTTCAGAAATGTAATTTCCAACTGACCTGATACCAGAAGCAAGAGTACAAAAACAGTCGTAAGTGAGCAATTATACTTCAGAATTAGATTTGATACTCATCAGGCTAACCCAGGCGGTTGTTGTGACTTGAATGCAATACTTGCCCCATTAATCGTTCCATAGGGAACAACCACCACGCGCAAACAGGACCAAAACGCGCTAGAAACTCTGTCAAATGCATTGACATGTGGTGATTGGGCGCCAATTGGCATTTGGAAAAGATAACAATGGAGCTGGCGAGGTATTCTTTCATGTTATAGGAATAAGAATTGATGCGTTCAGCTGTCATTGATTGTTTCAATGCAAGGTTGACAGCTGACACTAGATGCCCAAATTTTTGCAAAAGAGACATGTCCACACGGTTTTGTCCATACCAAACCTTGGTGAGGATGAGTGGCAGTTGCATTTGGAAGAGGTTGCGCCACTCATTGGCCTTCAATTTTCCGTTTGACGCTTTGCCTAGCACTGACACCGCTTGTTTGATCCAGGAGGGATAGTTGATTCAGGGGAGAAGTCCGTTGATAACTTTCAACATGGCCAAGTCAAAAACAACGTCATCTTCTGAGCCAGCTGTCCATGTGCCGCCCCACCCCAAAGTTGAGAGGTTGGGCCCCTCCCAGTTCGTGTCACTGGAATTGGTGTTAGTGCGGAAGTGATGGTTAAGGAAGGGTAGCTTGTCAGTATCATCGGAATCATTCTCCAAGTCATTGGTGTCCTCTGAGGTGTCAGGCGCTCTGTTGGCATAGGTTTGGGCATCATTAGATTGAGATTCTTTGGCTAGCTTGGATATTTCAGCCTTGGTGATTTTTATGTTGGCAAATTCACGGCCTTGGTTTAAATCCTTCTTGAGCATCCCCCAGAAACAAACACAATGCCATTTAAAAAGGCCAAGGAGGAGATTGGGCATGGCTTCCACAGTCTGAAACTCAATTGGCCTCCAATAATCTAACTTGGTCAAAACCAAGTATTGTACTCCATGCTGGATGAATATTCAATGCCGTTCTTGGAATGTGCTAGCATCACGGGATGCATGTGCCCACTTGACTTGGTGCTCTGAGGTTCGGGGAGTCCAGGACAAAATTTTGAGATTTTGAATGTTGGATTTGAAAGTGTTGCAGAAGGAGCACATAAACTTGTTAGAACTGTGTGCCGGAAAGCCCAAGGTGCGACGCAACGCCGGGAGATCGGCAAAAACTGGTAGGAGAGCAGCCCTGATATGTTGGCCATTGGGATGACAATAAGTGCATGATAGGAAGAGGCCTGTTGTCCATAAGGACAAGAGCTGCTTGACCATAGGCTTGAGAATCCAGTTCGTCTGAGTCAATCTGGGTTCATTCGGACCCGGAGCGATTCCAACCAAGAAGAGATTCTGCAGCTGGAATCTTATCTGATAGGGCAGGGACATACAAACAAGGATCATGAATGTAATTGAAGCATGTTTTCCCGCCTGCTTATTGCCATATGGGTTGATGGCATCAATAAATAGCCCAAAAATAAGATTCCCTGAACGCCTTGTGAAAGGTTCGCCGTCAGGCCCCTTAAACTCTCTCCAAATCAATGAGTCGTGAATATCAAATACGTGATTGGTTGAAGAATCCGGAGGTGAGGTAGAATCTCGGGTGAGCGACTTGTCAACGGCATCTTCAATACCAGGCCAAGTGAAAAAGCAAGCCAGCCAATCGTTGAGACTTTGGTAGGCGAACAGACGCACTGGAGTTGGGACTGAATGGCGCAATTGGAACAGTGGTTCGCCGCAAGTTCCCTTGCAATTAGGCATTGTATCATTCAGTGAGTCCAGGGGCTCACTGTTTAGTGATTTATCCCCATCCAGTTGATTGATGCGGTGAATACAACGGTTGGGGGTCCGATCCAATGGATAAGTGGCAAAGCATGAGGCACAACAGTTTAGCCGATGAAGGACAGGGTCAATCTTTAACCATTTGATGGTACTTTGAATATCCGAAGGGAGCTTATCCAATGCCAATTGTTCCGTAGCTGTCAATGACCAAGGTAAGGAACCCGACTGGACGCCATTACACAGGACCAGCTCAATAAAGTCCCGCTGGCTCCCCAATAGCCAAGCCAAGGAATGGTTGGAAGCCAGTTGAAGGATTGCCATCATGGTAGCAACAAGTATTCCCTATGCGAAAACAGGAGGAGTAGATTGAAAAGGGGATATCATGTATTTGGCTGGTTCAATGTTGAACCAGAATGTTGGTGTGGGAATATTGGGTCATTACTTTTAGATGCAACCAAAATCAGGAAAAGAAAAAAGTACATACATGCATCATACTTGACTCCGGCTACCCCTGGGCTGATTCTAGTTAATGATAAGCATTCAGTCACGGCTGCTAGGGCGCGGTTGAGCCCAGTGGCTTTCTCTTGGCCTTCCAAAGATTCCATGATGGCGACGAGGTCATTGTCCTGGGCAGTGCCTTGACCTCCCTGGTCTGGTTCCGTCGATGTCAAGCCCCCGATCACATCATGCCCTGTGGAAGAGTCTGTGTCTACACAAGAGGACGTGAAATGTTAAGAGGGATCAAGTCCTACCTAGGCTGAACAAATTAAAGAAATGACTTAACTCGCCTTGAGGAAATTCCGTCTGAAGTTGATGTCTCACATTGGGCCTGATCATCCAGTCGGTGTTGGTGAGCTGTCTGCAAAACAACAAGATTACCGCGGTGCCAAGCACTGTTCATCCAATATTTTTTTGTACCGCATTTATGACTCAAGCAGGTACACAAGACTTGGTTGTTTTGTCTGCAAGGGGGCATAGAATATAAGAGGCGCAAAACTGATCAGTGCAACTTCTGCGTGAGATGGTCAGGTAATGGAAAACTAAGAGATTCTTCAAAGAGGTGTTGACTCAAGAGATCAAGACGGAGCAACAATAGTCGTTTCTCAAGCTAAAAAAAAATTAAGGCTTGCACGTAACACAGTTGCAAGTAGTTGGCAAGCCTTGCACAATGAAAAGCAAATAGGGCAAAGATTTGCATGGCCAAAGCTGTGGCGTGCAGACATGGTGAAAGGAAAGCCAAGGTTGACATTGCATTTTGCACCAGCACAAGCACAAGTCAACCATCACAACATCCAATAACATATAACAGAGAGCGGGCTCCACCGGCGTTAACACGCAAATTTTGACGCAGAAAAGCCAAGGTTGACATTGCATTTTGCACTAGCACAAGCACAAGTCAACCATCACAACATTCAATAGAATATAACAGAGAGCGGGCGACACCGGCGTTAGCACGCAAAATTTTACGTCAAGTGAGATTGATTTAGAACATAATAGTTGACTCCCTCGAATATGTTTGTCATCACCCAATCCCCCAATGGGATCGCCTTCTGTAGGACCCCCAGGACAAACACGCTCGGGACAAAGTTTCAATGTATCGGCACAATCATCTATCACCCGTAAGCTCAATACCGCCTTTTCCATGTTTTTGTTGTCATTAAGCTTATATCGGCGATTTTACTTCCAGCGTGCAGACATCGCAATTGTCGAAGGTTCCATTGTCCATCAAACCAGGCGGGTCCACTGACACCCTCGACACCCAAAGTAGGGAAAAAACAAAAAGTTCTAATTGTTGAAAGTGGAGACTCGGATGCCGATCAGCCTCGTGGGCCCCAACGCCGTCGTAGGCACTTTGGAAACCCTCAACAAAATGCCACCGAGGTGCCCGGCGCAATTGAGCAACAGAAGACTAACCGTGGAGCGGAGGATTTGGTTCCCACGGGTGTCGAATCGGTTGCTTGCATCGACTTCCCATGGGGTTTCTCATTACCTGTTATGGAGCTGGATCAAGTTGATCGGCACCATTCTAACTTTGAACACGTCAAGGAAGATGAAATGAAGTTGGTGCTTCAGCAGATTGGGTGCGGTGTTGCTGGAAAAACCAGATCTGACCTGATAAGACTTTGTCTTGCTTATGCTTCCCTGAGTATGCACAATTTTCTTTTATTTTCTCACTACATTCATTCAACTTGCCGTACCCCGTTATGTCTAACTTCCTATAATATCTCCAGTCCAAAGCCATCCCAGATCCACTCTCAATACCCCATCAGCTCATGGCTTGATCAATGTCCCAATTACGACTAACCCTGCGGATGCTGCGGTCTCAAACGGTGCAGCTCAAGTAAGGGAGGATGTCCCTGCTGCTAACTCTGGCGATCTTATCCAATGGACCACCCCACCTTTGATTCGAATCCCCCGCGTTATCCTATTCTCCCCCACTTTAGATTCCGGGCATGGTCAAACACCGATGGACCTCCTCCTTCCTTCCTCATTGCCGGCACTGACCTCCGATACTCGCCACAAGTAAGCCGTTTCTCCTACAATCCTTTAAACACAAGCTGACTGACTGCTCCAGTTGAGATAGCGACGAGGAGCCCACCTCTGAATCCACCTCCGACAGTCCAAGTCTGCGCACTTTGCAAGAGATCCAACCTACCATTTTTAAGCTCCTACAGGTGCAATCCAAAAAGATATCAGCTATTCGAGAAGAGCTATCTGCCCATACATCTCATCTGCAAGACATTCATGAAAAAATTGAAGTCCTTTTAGCCAGGCTCCATCCCTCTAAGGTGCGGGCGTCAAGAGCCCAGCCAGCAAAAACCTCCGCAGGCGCAACCATATCTCGTACCGGGAAAATCAAAGTAAGTGCAGTCATCTCTCAAAATTACTAGCAATTCCTACTTATATTTCATTTGTATAAAATTTAGGAACTTATACAGCAGCACTTTGAGGCACTTTTTGGGTTGCCTCCCGGTGCTGATTTACCACCTCCCCCACCCACTGCCAGGGAAAAAAGGTGTTGGCTAACTGCTTCAACTGATGAACCAACCAATGGCTCTGAAACTGAATCCAACACTTACTCGGAAGCCACCGGTAGCAGCAATGGTGATCATGATGAGCAGGCTTGTGATCCTCAATTTCCTTATCGTGGCGGTCCTGGTCATCCGTGGGCCTCCCAAGAAACACTAAAAATCATGCATCAGATGCTTAAGGCCAAGGGCATGCGGCGCTTTCGTTTAGATTTCACCACATCTTTGACCACCCCCGAAAACAAGTTTTGCCTGGGTGTTGCTCGCGACATCTTCCTTGAGTTGGTTGACTGTGGAGAATACAAAGGGCTCCAAGAAAATGAAAGTACACCTCAAGGTATCTTGAAACATCTGACAAACTATGCCAGGGACCATTATGCTCGAAAGTAAGGCATTGAATCTTGGACGTTTGTCACCAAACTGATATTTTCCGGTTCAGAACTAGGGAGCGAGAGAAATGGCCGGTGGAGAGGCAAGTGTCAACAAGTAAGCGCCAAGTTAGGAGTGCGCGAAGGACAATTGTAAGTCTCTGTGCCTCTGTATCCACCAGCTTATCGGATTTGGATTCGAATTATTGATAAGTTCTACTGGTTTCATCATCATCCAGAAAAGAAAGTTCAGGCAGGAATCTGCTTTAGAAATAGGTGGCCTTCAAGAGTTCCTGCCAATCATTCGCAGCTATTGTAGCGACGATGATACTCACGATGAAGTACCGCCTGTAGCAAGCACTTCATTGTCTAAAGTCAAATTGCAAAAATTCTGCAAGGTACGTTGCATGGGATGGCGCAGTAAGGACGTTTCCGAGGCTTTCCTTTTGCTGGATAATTATTGCAATCAAAAACAGGCTGGGAAACCCGCAACTCGCCAAGGGGCTCTTCCGAGGATTAGACGCCGATCGAGAAACCCAACAATGTCTGACATCCAACCTGGGAAAAATTTATCACGGGATATTTACGACAAGGAATGGCTAGAATCTCAAAACTCAGTCCTTCTGGAAAGCTTAGAAATTACATCTGTGCCAATCATGCAAAAGGTGTTGGCTAGACTGAAGTCCCTGCGCTGAAATTTTGTATATTTTTATGGGAGCACTTCCTTCGTCAATAGTTTACAAACTTCTATCTGTAATTACTACATTTGATTCTCAACTATATTTACTCATTCAAGACTCACGAACGCTCAAGAATAGATATCCAATACGTGGCTCAAGGTTAAGCCACTGCCTCCAACCCCAGGGACATCCTCTAATATCTTCACTGAACTTAACAAACCTCATCTTCAGCTCTATATACGACTCCCAGTGAGTGACAACAAGTATATCATCAACATTAACGATGTAATTTCTCATTGTGCATGGATTGAGTACAAATCAGGTGAAATTGTATCCAAAATAGATTATCCAGTAGTGGCATTAGTTTCCCTTGATCAAGAGTGAAGCTTTTTTATTATTACTCATTCATCACCTCAAAATTGTAAGACTTATTTCATTGAAATTCATTTGCAATTGATTTAATGTTTGATTATTCTCAGGAATATTTTGTGCGCACATATGTGCTTGGTTTCTATGGGTGAATTTAATACTAAATTGCCATTCTTTTTGTTATTCATACAAAAAAGAAAAATGTGAATGAAGCTCATTTGACCATGAAATAAAATAAAATGAAGTGTAAAGATGTTAATAAGAAAATCAAATCAGTACAAATTCAAAACTGATGATATGATGTTTGTTGATTAAGCTGTATCCCTGTGTATGACTGAAGAGAACTTTTAGCGTCTTTAAAGAGTACAAAAACTTTGGAATAAACCACAATGTTTCTGGGTGAATTTAAGCTGGATGAAAGAAGTTTATGGGAGAGAATAAAAATACAAATGGCTGGTGCTTGGTCAATAAGACTATGAATAGAATAGAAAAAGAAATTAAAATAAAACAAGAATGGATAAATTGATCAACAAATGATTTGATTCTATAAAGGTATTTAAAGGAGGAAATATAAAGACTCCATAAAGAAGGAAATATAAAAACTACACAGGAATATCAAACTCACAAGTGAAGATTTACACATTTTTTTTCAGTGGTGTTTGGCTGTTCAAAGGAAAATGAAACATTCCAAAGCCACAAATGAAATCCATGAGGTAATTTGGATGGAAGAAATGGGGGAAGAAACCATTAGTAGAATGGTCTGAGTATGATGCTGGGTATGAGCTTGTCTGTATTGGGATAATTATGGTGAAAATTTGGAATTCACCAAGCCCATAATTCATATTTTTCTTTTTGGAGAAATTGGAAATGCTTGTAGTGTGATGGGGAACTCAGAGTAGGTCCAAATCACTGCTTCTTATTCTTCTAGTTTTGGGTTCTGACCTTTTGACTTGTATAGTGTTTCTTGAAAGACTATGAGGATGTCCTTGAGTATATGGAAAATAAAATTTTCCCTATCAAAGAGATGCTTGTAACAGCACAGAATTGTATAAAACCAGATTTTGGAAACAAAACATCCTCTTGGGTTGAAGGGGCCCATGCAGCTCTCAAAAAATTCCTTGAAAACTCTTTGGGAAACATGTTGGATTTTTGGAAAATCCTTGACAGAACAGTTTTGAATAATATTAAATTGGTTCATGCGTCACTTTATAACTCTTGAATTAAGTTAGGGACAGTTCTTCCACCTGAACTGTTACCATTGGGTTAAAAATTGTCTTTAGAGGCAATTCATTTTATTAGGGAACAATTTGAGAAGCTCAAACCTGATAATGATGGTGAAGTTTGCACCAAGTCATATTTCAAGACTATGGGTTGGCCCTGTTCCCACTAAATAGGTGACCGTCTAGCATTGAGAGGATCTGTGGTACCCAAAGATGTTCATCCTCAGTGGAGGTTGGACTATGACCCTTGCAGTTCTAGTTCTGTAAGTTGGCTTATGTTGGATTGTGAAAATCACTATGTGATTAATGCTTTTTGATTTATGATTCCTAATTAACTAATGGTTGATCCTTTTGAATTTTTCAAGTGCAATGTTAAAAAAATGCTAAGCATTCCTCAGTCATGTGAAAAAGTGAATGCAATGATCTTGGAATCTCCAGATCATGAGGAAAGAAGCCTATCAAAGTATATCATTTGGAAGATTGCAAAATATTGATCAAAGCCAAGAATTGAACCTAAAGTCTTACAATCAAGTAGGGGCCGGCCAAAATTGGCAGATACGCAGCAAGAACCATCTTGCTTTAAGCATGTTGAAAAACAACTGACGGGGGAAAAAAGGACTAGAAGGGCTCCAAATAAGAAAAGACAAGATATTGTAAGTTTTTTCTTTTGGGATATGTTCATTTTTTTGGTTTAATGAACTTATCTACTAACTAATGATGAAATTGTTAGTCAAAGTTTGCAGAATCTGAATCTGAATTTCATAGTTCAGAGGAAGATACTGAAATTGAATTGGGATCACTTAATTTGGAATCAGAATACACTGCCAAGGAAGAAAACATGTGGAAAAGCTCAACCAGAAGATCATCTTTGGTGATTATTCATTTGAATGATGTGATTAAAAAAGGTAATACAAAGTTAGTTTTGATGATAGGAACCTATCATAACCGCAGTTCTGACACTCCTTCAACTTAACAAATCTAACCTCTTCCACCAGCTTCAACCTCTCCCTGTATTGTATAAGCTCTATGTCCATGTACACCTCACCACTGTGTCATGTGATTCAGTCAACCTTCTCAGGATTTCTCCCTCTCTCCATGGCTTGGTACATCCTCCATCTCTCCTCAACCCAATTGGTATATGACTTGGTAAATATTATTAAACTTAGAACATACATATTACATACTCTACACTGTCTGTTCATCCCATAATACCAGGAATACATATCAGTACATGTCAGACCTTCCTGGATAGGCCCATAAACTAATTAGTCAACTAAAGCCTCCAGCCCAATCAGTCAACATTTAATACCGTGCAAAATCCAACCTGCAACACCAGCCACTCATCCCTCAAGGCCTCTTTCTCAGCTCTCACATATACTGGCCTCTCCTTCCCTCCTGGACTAATTCCCCCCAAGGAATTAGTATACTACTTTGTACTGGTTAGTACCTCTGCCAGTAGGTGTCATCGCAGCAAAAGACAACCTTCACCCAGCCTGATTAACTCATATCATCTTGTCCCTTCTTGGTTTTACTCTTATAGGTTTCAAAAACCACTTATTCAAGAACCTCCTCCTGGACTTCTCCCTTCCATCCTTACATATTCTCATCAATTGTATTCCTCCTCTCATCTTCTTCTTTGCAATTCAAAAAAATGATCCTTGAGTTCTATGAGTAGTAGTGCCTGTGCCTTCAGCCTCTTGCATGCCAGGGGCATCTGTGACATTATACTTATTCCTTTCCCTTGATTACTGCCCATCTCTATATATCCTTAGACCTATCCCATCCATTCTTTAAACCATTCCACCTCATGGATAACACTACCTACAATATTTGGGGGTGTGCCTGGTACATAGCTAAACAGTGTGTGGCCTCCACTTTTCCAAAGGGTCTCCATGAAGAATTTATCTACCTCAATCCAACTACACAAGTTGGCCCTTAAAAGACTCTTTGATGGGAACTTTGACCTTCAACTTCAACACTTTGACACTTTGACATTTGACTTTGACACTGTGACTTTGACCTTTGACTTAAACACTTTGACGCTTCTATCTTCAACTTTGACACTTCAATGCTTCAACCTTTGAATTTGACACTTTGACTTGGACCTTCCAATTTTACACTATGAAGCTTCAAGCTTCAACTTTGACACTTTGACTTTGACCTTTGACTTTGACACTTTGAAGCGTTGACCTTTGACTTTGACACTTTGATGCTTTGATCTTTGACTTTGACACTTCAATGCTTTGAACTTTGACTTGGACACTTTGACTTCAAACTTTGAATTTGACACTTTGACACTTTGACCTTTGAATTTGACACTTTGACACTTTGACCTTCAACTTTGACCCACTTTGACAAGCGTTGACAAAATTTTGTACAAACTCAAGACCTTTTTGCAGCCAATTTCCTCCTCCAATCTTCTCTGGGTACTTCTTTTGGGTCATTTATCTTCTCTGGTTTATTTTTAAACCATGCTAGCCCAATGTGCACAAACTTCATTCATTTCAAGTCCACCTCTCACCAGAGCAGCAAGAGGCAGAGGTTCTGTCATCAACATCTCCAATCAGAACCAGTAAACTCCTCAAGCTTGTGGACATGGTATGACCCCTTCAAACCTTCCAATACCAGCACAGTCAACTTCCATGGACACTGGTATCCTTGATCAAGCTCCTCCTAGATCTTCTCTTTCTCCTGCCCCACCTGCAGTTAGTTGTATCACTAATTGTGTAATTGGTCAATATTCCCAAGCAGGCTTTGGATTAGATTCTTCATCTTATTATCCCAGCATCATTTCCATTCCGGAAGAAAAGGATGAAGAAGGAAGTGAGGACTTGGAATTTGATTCAAGGATCCTAAATAATATCAATTCACCAACTATGGAACCTCAAGAAGGAATTCCACCTCAAGCTTCCACTGAAAACCCTGGTCCTCCAATCCAAGCTCAATCTCCAACATCTGCTGTGGACCCAAAAATCTTAGCCCTCCTCCAGACCATGACGTCTGCTTTTGAAACACTTTATAAACCTCCATCAACAAGTACTTCTCACTCTCGCACCTTCAAGTCTCCTTCCATGAATGCTCCGGATATGTTTGAAGGCAACAATCCTAGCAAACTCCAACCATTCCTCCAATCATTTGAACTAATTTTTGCAAATGAAGAAGGAAATTTTAGTGTGGACCGGTGTGGTGAACCATTTGGGACATCTTGGGAAAAGAATTCAAAAATTTAAAACAAAAAAAAATTTGAACTTAGAAAAAATTTGGATCCTTCACTCCAACCCTTCCTGTCCTCATTGCGTTGCTCCTCCTCATCCTCATTGCGTTGCTCCTCCTCATCCTAATCCTCATTGAGTTGCTCCTCCTCATCCTCATTGTGTTGCTCCTCCTCATCCTCATCCTCATTGCCTTGCTCCTCCTCATCCTCATTGCAATGCTCCTCCTCATCCTCATTGCGTCGCTCATCCTCATCCTCATTGCGTCGCTCATCCTCATCCTCATTGCATCGCTCATCCTTATCCTCATTGCATTGCTCATCCTCATCCTCATTGTGTTGCTCCTCCTCATCCTCATTGCGTCGCTCATCCTCATCCTCATTGCTTCTCTCATCCTCATCCTCATCGCGTCGCTCATCCTCATCCTCAGCGCATTGCTCATCCTCATCCTCATTTGGTTGCTCATCCTCATCCTCATTGCGTTGCTCATCCTCATCCTCATTGCGTTGCTCCTCCTCCTCCTCATTGCATCGCTCATCCTCATCCTCATTGTATTGTTCATCATGACCCCCCCATTGCTTGGCCATGCGCAAATCATCACCTTCCCTCTCATCATCAATTCATCCATCATGGCATCCTCATCATCACCACCATCACCTCTTTGTTATTTTCTTTTATTGTACAATTTCTTTCTTTCTCACCCCCCTCCAGATTTGGATGGGAGGGGGTTTTGCCTTTTTAATAGGTGTGCAAACGTCTGCACAGGCGTTTGCAAGCAACAGGATGGGGTGAGAATCTCTCACCCCAATCTGGAAGATTGGCAGAAGGGAACCGGGCCTCCCCAATCTTGAGCCTCATCATTTTGAATAAAAAAAAAAATTCCCCTTTCATTTGTGTTATCCAATTGTAAATAGTTACAGGGCTCTCTAGCCTATAAAAGAAGGGGCTCTCCCCTGCTTTTTTCCATCATCAATTCTTCCCACTAATAAGAATTATGAGCTTCTGATCCAAGAGCTCCTTCCTTTGTTAAATTGATCACTTATCCGGATATATCTTTTGATTATCCCTTGATCCTTATCCCTTACTCTTGACTTTTTTAAAGTCAAAAACTCTGATCTGCCCTTCTGTGGCCCTGTTCCTCATCACCAACCATAGCCTTGCTGGTTGAAGAAGAATTCATTAAATTGAATTCTTGAGTGTGTTATACCACTCTTGATCCCTTTTTCTGACCATTATTTGGTCTTGATCATTCATTTGATTGTCTTTCTGGACCAGTCACGTTTGACTAAGAGGTTTTATTAAGTTTAAACCTGGAGTGTTAAACCTCCCTTTAATTATTCAAGTTGCATTCTGCCACACTATTCTTGAATCCTTGAGAAGTGTTGGGTTACTGTTAGTCCGAAATTGTTACTGTTTGTTTCAGTGATCCATAAACATATTGCATTGTCTTGTGCAGCCACCCACCATTATCTGGTACCCTTCAAGCGCTTGATTGCGGAGAGTTGGGCAGGTTCATTGAGAACCTGGAGGTTGATTGGGTTTGAGTTGATTGATCCCAAGCACCTGCTGACAACCAGGGTTATTAGCGTGTGGGGGCCGTTACTTACAGCTGCTTTGTTCTATTGGGCTCTGAGAAAACTTTAACTTATTTCCTTCAAAGTCTTTCTCCTCATCATCTTGGTTCAGGTAGTGCTGCTTCCCCCTCAGCTATTGTTGCTATTGACTTATCCCTATCCCATTTGATTCCTCATTAACAATGGTTACTGGACCTTGATTCTGGTTACATTATAAAAAGTTTTGTAACACTCAGGAGGGCAGCCTAAAAAAAGCACCTATCCCCTCCACAGAACTTCCAAGGCCCCTGCGCCATTTGGAGTCTTACATGTGGTTCCCCGGGCTGGGATCAAACCAGCAACCTTGGGATTTAAAGTCCCAAATTTTTGGAATCAACTTTGAAATCCAATCTTTTTTCTCTTTTTCTCTTTGTCTTTTTTTCTGTGTTTCTGTTATCATCTAGATCTGATCGGCGGAGGAAACTTGTTCGAGAAGTAAGTCCTCCCAATTGTGCACAATCAAGGGGTTTGATCCTAGTTGTTTTTCAAAAACCCTACCCTTGCCACACTCGTGAGCCACTTTTGAAATCTGTTCTTTGGATCCCTTAGGAAATCTTTTGTCAAAATGGAATCTATTGGTACCCCTTCTACCTCTGTTCAGGCCAAGATGTTCAAGATCAAACCTCAGAACAAGAACTTATGCTTTAACGGTACGAATGTTGAATGGTTCCTGGATTCTTACAAGATGGCTGCTGAAGTGGACGGTGCTAGTGAATATGACCTGGATTATCAACTGCAATTCTTTATCTCCTCTGATGAAGTCATGGAATTGAATGAATCATTTGATGGATTTGAATCCCATGGCTGGGTACTTCTTAAGGAGGCAATGATTGCCTATTGGGGCAAAATTGATGTAGCTAGGTTCACTCTCCAAGATCTGGATGCCGTAGTCTCTCAATGGACCTCCAATGGTGGTATCTCCTCAGCCTCTGATTATCAAGCTTTCAGAAAATCTTGGGACCCTATCCAATCCTATCCTATCCATAACAATCACATTGATACAGTGGACAAAATTTGAGTGCAATTTTTTCAGTCTTTCTCTCCAGGAGTGCAGGAAAGAATTAAGGATGAATTGGTGAAATCTGGATCCATGATCACTACAAGAGATAATTGGTTCAAGCTCCCTGCCTTCATGGTTCTTTGGAATACTGTGCATAAAGTGATGAAAGGTAAAACAGCTCTCACCTTTGAAAAACCTAGAATCACTTAACCAGTCCTTGCGCCCTCTTTTCAAGCATCTAACAAAATCATGAATAAGATGGAAGCCAATTGCAGACCTAAACCAAATCCCAGAACCACCGGGAAACACCTACTATCAATGAGATCACCAAACTCCTGCAAGCTTTTGAGAATAAAATGGATCAGAAACTCTCCTCTCTGGTTGTCCCTAAACCCTCCAACTCTTTTCCTAGGTCAACCATGGTTTGCTATTATTGCCACAGAGAAGGTCATGGAACTGGTCGCTGTCCTGAACTCCAGAAGGACAAGGTGGAAATTTTGGTGGAACAGAAAGGGAGAAACTTCTTTCTGCCTAATGGTGCACTTATCCCTTTTGATTCATCTTGTCCAATTTGTCATGTGGTGGCCTCTTTCCAGCCTTCTGCTCCCAAGAAGGCATCCTTGGCCTCTTTTGATTTTCAATCTGCTTGTGGAACTCTTCAACCCTGGTATCCTCCTGCTGTCTCTTCTTCCAGATTTTTTGGAACTTATCAATCTGATCCAGCTAGGAAACAACATGAAGAACCCAGACCTCATAAAGCTCCTCCTGTTCCATCTTCAATTCTTCAAAAACCTGTCAAACGTCAATCTTCACTGGAGCCTCCTTCTTCTGAGGTAGAAGACATGGAATTAGAAAAGGAACCCCTCATGGATAGGTTCCCAGAATACTCTGATCCTGCTCCTCTGCCATCCAAATCACCTTTACCAACTGATCCAGTTATAGTGCCACCCTCACCTGAACTTCCTCTTCCAACTCAACCCAAGGTTTGATTCAAAAGGGGAATTTTCAAAGACCACCCCAACGCTGTGGAAGGGGTATTAAGAAAAATCTCTGATCTTAAAATCCTTGATCTATCTGTGGCTGAACTCCTTTCCATCTCACCATCTGTGGCTGAAGGCATGAAGGAATGGGTTTCTCGGCAACGTGTGGAGATTGGTCCTGATGAATTGAAAGTTTCCTCTGGAACCTTGATGGAAGACTCTGGTGGAACAGATCCTCCTTCTGATTCAAATCTTTTTTCTTGTCCTCTTGAATTCTTACCATGCTCTCTAGGTGACTCATCCAAAACGGTTTCTCTACTTGTTGATTCTGGGTCCCAACTAAACTTAATTCCGGATGCAATGGCCTGCAAGCTCAATCTCAGTCCAAGGGTTAGCTTCAACTCTGCTGTTTATGGAATTGGGAATCAATCTTGTGAGTTGGTGGGTATTTCTGAGGATTTGCTAGTTTGAATTGGTCAAAATATTGTTGGAACCTGTCACTTTTGTATTACTTGTTTGGAAGGTCCTATGATTTGGGGTCGTCCTTTCTTGATAGACTTTGGAGCCACCCTTATGTTTTCTGATCAAGTTGGGGAGAGAATTATTCTTCCTGATGCTGATGGTAGGAAGATTGAAGTTCCTCACTGTTCTTTGGATTCTGGTCATTGGGAAAGAGATTTCCCTGGTTTTTCACCTAAATCAGTTCTGAAGGGGAAGCAAAAGGATTCTTCTAACTCCTCTCATTTTTTAGCAGAATAGTTGGTAATACTAATAGTTGTAGTTCTTCTAAGCCTAAGACTTCAACTACAGGGCCAACCTTTATCTCTGAGGCATATTTTTCATCCTTTTCATCTCTTTCTTCTTTTTCTTCTGATCTTGAAAATGTCCAACATTGACAACATGTTAAAACACAAAATTCCAAAAATATTTCTCTTCTCTCTGGTTCTGTTGTTTCTTCTTTTCCTTGTACTCTTATCACTGATCAATCTTCCCCTAGCTCTGGTTCAATTCTCCGCAATGAGTATAAACTAGATCCTGATCTTGATTCTTTTCTTAATGGTTTTGTTATGGAGGAGTAAGGGCTCCAGTGGAGGCACTTGGGGGTAAAAGTAAGTCCTCCCCATTGTGCACCATCAGGGCATTCTTCTACCATAGTTTTCAAAACTCTACCTTGTTCCACACATGTGAGCAAAGCGTTATATTTTGGATCCTCTTTTATGGAAAAGGCACCTTTTGAAAATTTTATGGAAGATCAAACTTGGAGGATGTTGGAATCTGGTCTCAGTTTTTGTACTCAGGTATCGCTGGTGAATGCTTTGAGGAAACAAGAAATTCTCTCTTTTGCCACTAAGTATAAGCCAGTTGCAAAAAAGGTCCAGCCTGTCAACCAACCCATGCCCCTCAATCTCAATCCTCCTCTATTGTGTGATCCTTATTGTTGTCTATCTCACTCTCTTTCTGGCCCCTTTGTACCTTGTCGTCATATCACTGAAGAACAATTGAAGGTGGTCAAATTTGGTCCAGATGGATGGCTTTTACCTGATGAGTTAAATTTGATCAAAAATATCTTATCTCTAAGGGAAAAATCTATTGCATTCTGTGAAGAAGAGAGAGTTCTCTTGAAAGAATCCTATGGTCTCCCTTATATCATCCCTGTAGTTGAACATGATCCTTGGCAAAAGAAAAAGATCCCTATTCCTGCTGCAAAAGTCAACAAATTCATCAAGTTGGTCTGCAAACAAGTCTGTACCGGTCTTTATGAACAGTCAACCTCCAGTTACTCTAGCCCTGTTTTCTGTGTTCTAAAGAGTAATGGTAAACTTAGAGTAGTTCATGATCTCCAACCTCTCAATAAAGTTACTATTAAGGACTCTGGTGTTCCTCCTGCCACTGAAGAATTTGTTGAATCCTTCTCTGGGAGAGCCTGTTATGGTCTAGGAGACATCATGGGAGGTTATGAAAAACAATCATTGTATCCTATTTCTTGCCCTCTCACTACTTTCAATACTCCTCTTGGTCAATTTCAGCTGACTCCATTGCCTCAAGGTGCCACCAACTCGGATGCAGTCTATCAGGCTCAGATGATGTGGATCCTCCAAGACAAAATCCCTGATCATGCTGGTATCTTTGTTGATGATGGTGGAATTAAAGGTCCAGTTTCTGACTATGATAATGAGCTCTTACCTTGGCACTCAGGAATTTGACGATCTATCTAGGAGTATGCTACTATCTTGGAAAGGATTTTGTTTCAAATCAAGGAATCTGGCCTTACTGTCTCTGGATCAAGACTTGCTGCCTGTGTCCCTGCCTTGGAAATTGTTGGTCATATAGTCTGCAAGGAAGGAAGAAGGATGGCACCCTCTAAAGTCAACAAAATCATCTCCTGGACTACTCCAATAAATCCAACTGAAGTTAGAGGTTTCCTAGGTGTTTTAACTTATGTCAGGATCTTCATTCCCTCTCTATCCAAAATCTGTGCACCCTTGCGTTGTCTAACCAGAAAGGAAGCTGCATGCATTTGGACCCAAGATTGCAAACAATCATTTCAGTTGCTAAAAACTATTGTTGGCAATGAAGTAGTTTTTAAAAAGATCTCTTATGGGCCTGGAGCTGGCAAAAATAAATTGGCTGTTGAATCAAGTTATCAATCTGTTGGGGCTGTCCTTACTCAGGGAGATGAAAATGGTTTGGACCGCCCTGTTCTTTATGAATCTTTGCTATTTTTGAATGTGGAATCTAGATACTCTCAGCCCAAACTGGAACTCTGTGGTGTGGGCAGAATGCTGAAGAAACTCCAAAAAGTACTCTGGGGAAAACATTTTGAATTGCAAGTTGACGCTTGATCCATTGTGGAAATGATAAATTCTCCCAGTCTTCCAAATGCTCCAATGACTCGCTGGGTAGCTTCTATCCAACTTTTCTCTTTTGATGTTTTTCATAGGCCTGGGAAATCTTTTACTATGCCTGATGTTTTATCTAGAAGGCCTATTGGAGACAATGAATTGGATGTTGGAATGGATTTTGATGAGGAAGAACCTTTGATCCGCCCTGTTTTTGCTTTCTCCTCCCAAGATTACTCTGGTTTCCAACAAGGTTTCTGGCTTAAGTTAGAGAAGTAACTTTCAACTCTCCAAAGACCCCCTGATCTCTCTGCCAAAGAATTTCTATCCCTTAGAAGAAAGTCCTCTAGTTTCTTTTTCCAAGGTTCTAGGCTTATGAAAAGAGAAACTCCTTGTGTGCTTGTTGTGGTTACTATCCCGGCTAAGCAAGATTCAATCCTTGAAAGTCTTCATGAGGGCCTTGGTCATTTTGGGGAAACCAAAAGGTATCAATGATTATACAAACTTTTCTGGTGGCCATCTCTGAAGAAATCTGTCTCTCAATGGTGCAAGAGTTATGAAGTTTGTCAAAAACGTGATCTTAGGCGTCCAGCTGAAATTTGCTATCCTACTGGGGAGTCCACTGTCTTTGGAAGGGTTGCTATGGATGTGGTTCATATCAAGGCAGGTGGTGCTAAGTACCTCATTGTGGCTAGAGATGATTTTTTTGGATGGGTTGAAGCAAAATTCCTTAAGAACCTTAGTTCTGAATCTGTGGCAGCTTTCCTTCATGAGAATTGGATGATGCGTTACGGTTGGGCTCAATCTTATTCTACTGATGGTGGCTCGGAATTTGGTGGAAAACTTGCTGAAATGATCCAATTGCTTCCTGGACAACATAGAGTTACTACTCCCCATTATCCTGAAGGACAAGGAATGGTGGAAAGAGGCCATGCTCCCTTGAAGGCTGCTCTGGTAAAATTGGCTGGTGAAAGTGGCAAGAATTTTCAAAAGTTTCTTCCCTTGGTCCTCTTCTCTGATCAAATTTCCACCAAGAGAACCACTGGCTACTCTCCTTAAGAAATCATCTTTGGTCAAAGGGCTGTTCTTCCTCTCAATCTTGAAATTGAGTCTTTCTTGGGCATCCCTTGGGAAAAGGTTTCTTCAACTACTGACCTATTAGTTGCCAGATCAAAGCAACTGGAGCGGAGTGAAGATATTTGTAACAAAGCTTATCAGAAGATGATGGAATCAAGAGCAAAATCAGTTCAGTATTGGGAAGATAAACATCTAAATCAAATCAGAGATCCTTTAAACCCTGGTGATCTGGTATTTGCTTATAATTGATCTTTAGAGACTCAGTGGGGAAAACTTTTTTTGAATCGTTGGAATGGTCCTTATAGAGTGGTTTGTCAAGTTAGAGGTGGATCTTGTGTTGGAAGAACTGGATGGTACTCAGTTGGCCAGAAGGTTCTCTGCTGGTCAAGTTAAGAGATTTTATTGTTGTGGGGGCAATTTGGGTTCAAAGTAAGTCCTCCCAGTTGTGCACCACCAGGGTCTCCTGCTGCATTTTGTTGTAAAAACTCTACTTTATGCCACATATGTGAGCACCTGGGACGTCTTTTCATTTATCTTCTCCACATTTAGGCTCTTTTGGATGGATCAAGATGGGTTTCAACATTTTTTTACTTAGAGGATCTACAAACGGCAAATTATTTTCTTTTTTTTCTTTTTTCATGTTTTCAAAATTATGATGCAGACTAGGGACAGTCTTTAAGTTGGGGAGAGATGTGGTGAACCATTTGGGACACCTTGGGAAAAGAATTCAATTTTTTTTTTTTTTAAAAAAAAAAATTTGAACTTAGAAAAATTTGGATCCTTCACTCCAACCCTTCCTGTCCTCATGGCATTGCTCCTCCTCATCTTCTTCGCGTCTCTCCTCCTCATCCTCATTGCATTGCTCATCCTCATCCTCATTGGGTCGCTCCTCGTCATCCTCATTGGGTCGCTCCTCCTCATCCTCATTGCATCGCTCATTCTCATCCTCATTGTGTCGCTCCTCCTCATCCTCATTGCATCGCTCATCCTCATCCTCATTGCATCGCTCATCCTCATCCTCATCGCGTTGCTCATCCTCATCCTCATCCTCATCACATTGCTCATACTCATCCTCATTGCATCCTCATCCTCATCCTCATCCCGTCCCTCCTCCTCATCCTCATCCTCATCGTGTTGCTCATCCTCATTCTCATCGCATTGCTCATCCTCATCCTCATTGCATCGCTCATCCTCATCCTCATCGTGTCACTCATCCTCATCCTCATTGCGTTGCTCATCCTAATCCTCATTGTGTTGCTCCTCCTCATCCTCATCGCATTGCTCATCCTCATCCTCATCGCATCCTTCATCATGACCCTGCCCATTGCTTGGCCATGCGCAAATCATTGCCTTCGCTCTCATCATTGATTCATCCATCATGGCATCCTCATCATCACCACCATCACCGCTTTGTTATTTTCTTTTATTGTGCAATTTCTTTCTTTCTCACCCCCCTCCAGATTTGGATGGGAGGGGGTGTTGCGTTTTTACTAGGTGTGCAAACGTCCGCACGGACGTTTCCAAGGAACAGGCTGGGGTGAGAATCTCTCATCCCAGTCTGGAAGATTGGCAGAAGGGAACCGGGCCTCCCCAAGCTTGAGCCTCATCATTTTGAAAAAAAAAATTTGCTTTCATTTGTGTTATCCAATTGTAAATAGTTACAGGGCTCTCAAGCCTATAAAAGGAGGGGATCTCCCCTGCTTTTTTCCATAATCAATTCTTCCCACTAATAAGAATTATGAGCTTCTGATCCAAGAGCTCCTTCCTTTGTGAAATTGATCACTTATCTGGATATATCTTTTGATTATCCCTTGATCCTTATCCCTTACCCTTGACTTTTTTAAAGTCCAAAACTCTGATCTGCCCTTCTGTGGCCCTGTTCCTCATCACAAACCATAGCCTTGATGGTTGAAGAAGAATTCATTAAATTGAATTCTTGAGTGTGTTATACCACTCTTGATCCCTTTTTCTGACCATTATTTGGTCTTGATCATTCATTTGATTGTCTTTCTGGACCAGTCACGTTTGACTAAGAGGTTTTATTAAGTTTAAACCTGGAGTGTTAAACCTCCCTTTAATTATTCAAGTTGCATTCTGCCACACTATTCTTGAATCCTTGAGAAGTGTTGGGTTTCTGTTAGTCCGAAATTGTTACTGTTTGTTTCAGTGATCCATAAACATATTGCATTGTCTTGTGCAGCCACCCACCGTTATCTGGTACCCTTCAAGCGCTTGATTGCGGAGAGTTGGGCAGGTTCATTGAGAACCTGGAGGTTGATTGGGTTTGAGTTGATCGCTCCCAAGCACCTGCTGACAACCAGAGTTATTAGCGTGTGGGCGCCATTATTTACAACTGCTTTGTTCTATTGGGCTCTGAGCAAACTTTAACTTATTTTGTTCAAAGTCTTTCTCCTCATCATCTTGGTTCAGGCAGTGCTGCTTCCCCCTCAGCTATTGTTGCTATTGACTTATCCCTATCCCATTTGATTCCATATTAACAAAGGTTACTGGACCTTGATCCTGGTTACATTAAAATATTTTTGTAACACTCAGGAGGGAAGCCTAAAAAAAGCACCTATCCCCTCCACAGAACTGCCAATGCCCCTGCGCTGTTTGGAGTCTTACACCGGAAGAAGGTACTCTTTGCAGATTCACACCTCTCTGGAAGTGCAAATTGATGGATCCATTCCTATCTGGCTCACCTTTCCTACTAAGAGTCCTCTTCCCCCCTGAACTCATGGTCCGACTTCACAGAGAAACTTCACAACCTCTTTGGTGACAGACTAGAAGTCTTCAAGGCTGAAAAGGAACTGGTGAACTTGAAAATGAAGGATTCTGGCTATGCTTCAACCCACATCACTGAATTTTGATCACTTCTGACCAAAGTCTCTGGGTGGGGTGATAGAGCCTTGTACTTCCATTTTTGACAAAGCCTTCCTTCACACCTTCTGGACCAACTAACACAATATAAAATGCTCTCAAGAAACTCTCCATGATCTTACAGATATATTTTTGGAATATGATACAAGGTATCATGAAAGGGTAAAAGAAAAATCATCTTCTCTCAATAGTTCTCAAATCAACAGTTCTTCTCAATCTCAATCTACCTCTAACCAGCCTGGCAAGGGTAGCCGTGAGGGTAGGGAGCATGACCATTCCCCAGAAAATTCAACTTCAACTACAACATTTACCAGACCCTCTTTGGACCTAGGTCCAGATGGAAAAATCAAGGCATATGAAAAGGCAAGAAGAGAGAGGGAAGGCTTATGCTGTATAGTGGTGGTAAACAAAAGACAGGAGACTGTAGAAAGAAACCTGTCAACTTATCTTCTTCTCCAAATCCAGCACCTTCCAGTGCTTCCCCAAAGCCAAACCAAGATTAGCCTCACCCTTTTCTTCCTCTTTTTTAATGCTTATCTCTATTTTCTATTGGATTCAGGTGCAAATCAACCTGTAATGGTCAATTAAATTGTTCAAAAGTATCTATACCTTACAGCCCTTTTCTTCTGGGAAAAAATATTCATCTTTTAAAATCCCAGCTCATCAAATCTACTTCCCAAATTGTTTTACTAACTCCCTTTCCTAGCTTTGAATGGTAACTCCTTCAAGTCAATGCATTATTCCCTGAATAAATAACCCTGGGAATCAAATCTCTTCATCACTGGAATCCAGAGGCAAACTTGGATGATGGGGCGGATCACCTCAAGACACCAAGTAACCACTGACCTTTCCTCCAATCCTTTTGAACTCAACCTGGCTACACTGCCTACAGCTTTCCTTCCCTCAACTCTGCCTTTGGCGCTGCAGCCCAATGAATTTCACCTAACTTAAGAAGCTTTTGCAATTCCACAAACCAACTTCCAATTCCCTTTCAGTTAAACAGTCTTTCAAATTGCTTGGATATTCATTGATCCTTTATTTTTCACTGGAGGAAAATATATTGGATTCATCCTTGGATACAATGCAAGTGGTTACTTCTGCTGATGTTTCTCTTTTTTACTGATGAAGTCCCTGAATAATAAAAAACTGTTTCAAAGAAAGTTAGTGCTGATTAACATTCTTTCCTAGATTTTCTTTCCAAGTTTAAAGCATATCATCATCCTTTTCAATGCGCTTACAATGACCACGTCATACTAGGAGTTCCATTGTCTCCAGTTGGGTTTTTCTATTCTCCACCTCAAAATAAAATTTCAACCCCACCAGCCTACATAGGAGAGCATTCGGAGAAAGGTTTCATCCAGCCCCAGCACTTCAAGTACTGGAGCACCTCTCCTTTTTTCATTTCAAGAAGAAGGATAGTGGTTTACAATTATGTGTTGATTTTTTCAAACCTGACACTTTTATAAAGGATAGCCTTCACCCAATTCCTCCAATGACTTTCAATGACTGTCTTCTTAGCTTCTACCATCCTCACCAAAACTGATCTCAGGGTGGTTGCCCCTTAAGCATCACAGGCCATTGATTTCCTAACTGATCTTTCTTCTCTAAAATTATTTCCATGTCTTCCACAGCTCTCATTGGAAGACAAGGGTATTTCATGAAACTCCTTTCCTTCTTCAAAACTCACTTACAGTCTTTGAAGGTTCTTCATTGAATCCACCCAGCCTCCTGTCACTTTGGGACAATGTTTTTCCAGATGGGGGAATTCTTACTCTGAACAGAATCCTGATGAATTAGAAACTTCTGAACTTTTTTACCTCTCTTTGAAAATTCTTGAAGCTCAACTGAGTGAATTGATCATAAATCAACTAGCTAAAAATTTACTCCAAGATATTAGTAAAAGATTGAAGAAAGGGGATGGAGTGAATGACACTTCTCCAGATTACCATAGCTGCTAACTCCTGCTCATGGTTAATGAGAGTATACCCAACATGCTGACTAACTAAAGCTAGAAATACTCCTTCAATAAACCAAACTCCTTGATCAAGATCAAAAAAGCCTATGGATGAGTATAAGAACTATGCTGACCTTAATAGAAACTTACTTCTGAAAGGCATGCATCCTGGGAATTAATTATGACTATCTGAAAAGAAAATCATTACTGACAGACCTTTCAAGATAGCTTTTTTGAGTTTTGGTTGCAAACCTTTTCTTATTTTGTAAAAATTAGGTACTCATGCTTCAAATCAAAAAACCTGATCAAATAATCCATCCATCCATTAATCAATCCATCAATCAATCCATTCATCCATCCTTAATCTCATCAAATACCTTCTGGGAACCAACTTCCAACTTCACCATAAATGGATTTCCCTGCTTCATCCACCAATTAAACTCTTTTCATCATTCCAAAACCAACTAATTCTATAATCCTCTCCCCAATCCAAATTCCAATCACCATCACTTCCCAATCACAACTCAGTCCATTTATCCCCCATCAAAATAAAATCCACAAAAAACATTCCATCATCAAAAACCTTAACTCCTTCCAATCAATCACCTCCAAAATAAAATAAAAAAGAAAATATAAATAATAAATAAAATATTTTTTTTCTTATCCTACGCCTCCCAAAGACTCCTTTTCATCCTACATATCATATCAAAAAATAATTCTAAATCAAAATATCCTTCAGTCAACCTATCTATTCCTTTTTCATCCCTTATATCTCTTTTTCCTTCAAATAATCAATCCTCAAATCCATCAACAGCAAATCATAATTATCTTCAATCATCCTTCCCAAAAATTCTTGGAAACCTTTGAACTTCACTTCTGGATATTCATCACCATCAACAATTCAAAACAATCTTCAATAAACCAGAACCTTACACAAGCATTCATCACAAATACTTCAAACCTATTCAACCAACTTCCAGAAGCTCCTCTTTTCCTTCTCCCTTCTCTTCCCCAAAAAACCTTTTTTACCTCCACAAATCCGTTTCACTTCTTCATTATTTCTTCTCCAATCCCTTTAATTTATTTTCTGCATCTCCTTCATCCAAGTAAAAAGAATGATTTTTCTCAGTCCTCCTTAATAAACTTCACACTTCTGATGGGTCCATTTGAGTTTATAAAACTTCAAAAAACCAAATTCTTCCTTTTCAAGCTTTGAAATATTCAAAGGGAACTTTGACAGGCATTTCAAGCTTTGAAATTTCTTTGATCAGCTTTCCCAGGTTCATTTCCCCTAGTTCAAACTTCAAACAAGTCCATTTTGGTTCATAGAACTATGAAAAATCCCATTCTTCCTTTTCAAGCTTTGAAAGCTTTGATGGGAACTTTGAAGGCCATTTCCAGCTTCAAAATTGATTTTATCAGCTTTTCAAGTTTATCTCCCCTAGGTTGAACTTCAAACAAGTCCATTTTGATTCATAGAACTTTAAAAATTGAATTTCTTGTTTTCAAGCTTTGAAAGATTCAACGGGAACTTTGGTGGGCGTTTCCAGCTTTGAAATTGCTTAATTCAGCTTTGCCAGCTTTGACAGGAACTTTGACAGGCATTTCCAGCTTTGAAATTTCTTCGATCAGCTTTTCCAGATCCAACTCCCCTAGCACCAAGGCCAAATTGGGGTCTCTGGCTGACCAGTGACATGAAGTCACTTTTGTGGCCACTTTTGTCCCCCATAAGTATCAAAACGTTCCCCATGAATTCACAATGATTGATTCAATTTTTCACAATGCTGTACACAATATTTCTTGTGGTTTTCACCTTTATGGAAAACAAAAGTCCAGAAGATTTCACTGCTGCTGAAAATGAGAATCACCTTGATTTCACATTTTTGGAAATTTGAATTCATCTGTATTTCCCAAATCATGAACTTTTAATTCTGCCATTTCCACCAAGATAAAACAAGAACTATTTCTGGAAAAAATAAATTTTGTGAAACATGTTGATTTTTTTACAGGGAAATTGATTTGTTGTTGGAAAAATCAAAATGGTTATAAAATGTTTTCAGTTTTTGCAATTCTCAATTTTCACAGCTTGAAAATTATAATTTCACAAAGCTCCGCATCTCCTACAAACAGTTGGCATTTTTTCCAAGGCCAAGATTGCAGGCCATCAAGAGTCTATGTAACAGATGTGAGTATCCATACATGAAAACATAAATTCCCTCCCCATGCCAAATGAAATTGGTGCTGAATTTATCCCAAAAAAAAAAAAAAAAAAAAAAAAAATGAACAGAGAAAAAAATAAATCAAGTTATAGCAAAATCCAAAGGAATTTTCTGTTCAGAGATGAATGTTACACTCTTCCCAGCATTTCACTAAAAATAAATGTAACAAAAAGTGTCCGCCAGGGTCACTATGAATTCACAAGGGAATCACTTCAAATCAGCTCACAGTTCACTTTCTTTTTGCTGGTGCACCTGGGGCACAGGCCCCACTTTACTTGTGGGTAAAAAAGTGCAATCACACATTGTCCAAGGATCCCATCTTCAAGCTAATCCTTGGAGTTAGCTAACCCATCTCAGAGCTGGAAGCATGGGCTTTGTACCTGGTAAAAAACCCTTAATTTAGCACATGAATGCCATAGAACTCAAGGGATTTTGAATGACCCAGGAGTATTTTTCAATGCACAGATCTCCCTCATATAATTTCACAAGGGAAACACCTCAAATAAACTCACAGTTCACTCAAATATTTTAAAAGCTTTTATGGATAGGGTTTTACAGGAAAGCCTTTTGTTTCATTCTTCAAATATTTATTCCATGTAAAAAACATGGATATCTCTGCCATGAAATGCAGAATTTGAATAGATATCTCCCTAAATGTCTCACATGGAGGGTTGAAACAAACCCAAGGTGGCACTTGTAAACAGTAATGGGAAGAAGAATCATACTAGGATAAAACAAGACAGCCAGGCAGAGACTTCCAGAAGAAAAGCAAGGCAAATCTCCAATTCAGTTTAGAGCACCGACTCATTTCAACAAACTCCTCAACAACTGTCAAGGCATGTGGTGGTAAATCTTCCTTTCTAAGATAAATCTTATTCTTCCTAATTCTCCCATCTTAGATGGGGTTATTGTGTTCCATTTACTTCATATCAATCAATTTTCTGCATAAAAGGTGCTAATGTATTTAAAACACAACAATCATTGATTTTAAATAGCTTTATCTTTTCAGGGTTTATTGTATGCTTTCTCAATACTCACCTGAGGAGCTGCCTTAGTTGCCTTTATTTTGCATTCATTTTTTGATCCACATGTTTTATATAGTTGGATTTCTGCACTAAAATATGTATCATCCTGGTGGGGATATCTTTTTTCAGAAGATTCTCTTTACTCATAACCTCAAAGAAAACCCCTTCTATTTCTGTCACTACAGCCAATCCAATTTGAACCTATGTTCATAGGCAAAAAGCTTGGATTTTCAGTCAAAGCCTTAAACAATCATTTGTACAAATTCAAAATGCCCCCCTGTAACATATTTATGCCATTTCCTGCCTGCATTAATTTTTGATTCAAGCCTATTTGACTTCAAATCAGATGTAGGAAGGAATGCCCATTGAGCATGGCGCGTCCACAGCCCAAAGAAACAATCACTATCAACATTAAAAGCCCACACATTGCACAGTTTCCTTAATGGACTCATTTGTGCATGTGAACCAATGTCTCCAGCATGCAAAGGCCAATTAATATTGACCAGAGCAACTCCCCAACAATCTTTGTTTGACAATATCTTAGACTTCCAAAGAAACATTTATTTGATACAAGAAACTTGTTCCTTATAAAAAGAGTGAAGTTAATTTAAAGACTCATCATAGTGTGTATTTCATCCACATGAGAGGGTGGGCAGAGGAGGGACTACACTCTTATGTGGTTGTAGTTTCACCATTGCCAGTGCAGTGATGTGCACTCCCATATAGTAGGCCAGGCATGACAATTTGGGCTGACAGAACCCAAGTGTGGTCCAGGTGACGTGAGCCCCACCACCAAGGTTAAATTACACAACACCGGTATATGTAAATGATTAAACCACACTTCACTAAATCCTTTGAAAACCACACCAAATTTTGAACACACCTCACCAACGTTTGAACATTTCTCACTTGATTTTGAACACACCTCAACCTGCTACACCCTCACCCAAGTGGACTTCAACACTCCTCACCCTGCACACCCTCACCAAAGTGAATTTGAACAATTGTTACCCAATTTCTAACACTACTCACCATTCCAACCCTGAAAAAATTGAATTTGAAGAATTGTTACCCAATTTTCAAAACGCCTCACCCTGCTAAACTCTCATCAAAGTGGATATCAACACTCCTGACCTAATTTTGAACACACCTCACCCTTCTACACTCCCACTGAAGTGGATTTCAACACTCCTCACTGTGCTACATTCTTACCAAAGTGTATTTCAACACGTCTCATCATGCTACAATGCATGCATCCAAACAGGAGGATTTTGGTGCAACCTGGATTAAAGCATGGAAGTTGCACAAAAATGTTGGTGTTTGGATGCATGCATCCAAACAAGAGGATTTTGGTGCAACTTGGATTAAAGCATGGAAGTTGCATGAAAATGTTAGTTTTTGGAAGCATGAATCCAAACAGGAGGATTTTGGTGCAACTTGGATTAAAGCATGGAAGTTTCATGAAAATGTTAGTGCTTGGATGCATGAATCCAAACAGGAGGATTTTGGTGAAACTTGGATTAAAGCATGGAAGTTGCATGAAAATGTTAGTGTTTGGATGCATGCATCCAAACAGGAGGATTTTGGTGCAACTTGGATTAAAGCATGGAAGTTGCATGAAAATGTAAGTGTTTGGATGCATGCATCCAAACAGGAGGATTTTGGTGAAACTTGGAGGTCTGACCACTGCTCACGCTGATGCTTTGCCTCTGAGTCCTTCCATCAGTCCCACATAAGCAAATACATAGAATCCTCTTGGGATGGGTAAGACAAGTTCAAGTCATCCAAACCGTCTTCCTTTGATTCAGATAGGTGTCAAGGCCCGCTTATTGTCTCTCTCAGTTTAGGTATCGATGCTCCTCATGTTTGCTTTGTGATCCATCATACGCTTCCAAAAAGTACTGAAGGTTATTATCAAGAATTAGGTCGTGCTGGACGTGATGGGCATGTTTTGGACTGTTTGCTCTTTTGGAAAACAAGTGATCTTATCCCACTCTCTGGAATGGTTGCCTCCAAGACTGATGGGATCACAAAACGTATAGGCCTTCATATTCTTTGACATCTTGGTCACAACCCAGTTTTTTGATGTGGTGTCTTGCCACCCCCTGCAGTTTACTCTATGGCCCAATACGCTGTCAAAGTGGAGCGCTGTCGTAGTAGCCTCTTTTCTGACTATTTCAAAACCTCCTGCTCAACTTGCGACTCTGGCAATCCTCTACCTTTCTCTCCTGAGCCCTGTAAAAATTGTGACAATTGCAAACAAGATCCTTCTCAAATCCTATACAATGACTTGACAATACAAGCTTGTCACATCTGTCATGTTGTTGGTTACATAACTAGAATGAACGGCCAAATAACAATGATCTAACTAGGGGATTTGATGCGTGGTGTTGGGCCTTCAATCATTCAAATCATTCAAACCTGCCAAGTTGACCAAGATTTCAATGATTTGCCAACCCATCTAGCTCCTGAGGTAGTGGGACTAGACAAACTAAATCGCAATAAGATTGCACTCATTAAAGAGGTTGGCTTATCTTCTTAAAGAAAGCATGCTAAAAATGAAGAATGAGAACGCTTAACTGCCCAATACGTCATTTTTTTTTCTTCATTATTTCAATTGCCCTTGTTTTCATCCAAAGCAATTGGAAAACTTAATCCTTCACCTAATTTTGCGAGGTTACCTTGCGGAACAGTTTGTCGCTAGTACCTAAAATTGAGCCTTTTTTTTCCTTGATTTTGGCAAGAGTTGTCTGAAGATTGAGAAATTGTTTCTACCACTCCCGTTTGACCAAAGCTTCTTACACAGTCAACAGCTATATCATGCTTGGAACCAAGTCTTGCGACTTGGAACGGTAACGTGACACTATCATGACCCTGTACAAGCCTTGGTCCTCCAAAAATCAGATTCCAAACCACGTCAAAATCATTATTCCTTTGGTATCTTCTCCAAAAAGCAAGCAAGCGTCCAATTCAAACTCAAAGACTAATGTCAAAGAACCAAAGAAACAAAAGACGACCTATAGTGTTCAACAGGGCAAAACAACCACCAAGATTGCCGTAGCCCAAGCTTGTGGTCACTTTTTCATATCTGATGATGATGATGATCATAATCACCATAATCACAATAGTAATAGTGACAAGGTATGCAAAGATGAATCCTCTAAACCGGCTGAGGAATGAACAACGGGATTTAAAACCATTGGTTTGATGTTGATGTTGATGGTGGCTTGGTAAGAAGATGGTGATGAGAATTTTGAAAGTGATAGGTTTGGATTTGTGGAAACTGCTACAAAAAAAAAACGCACACATTGATTGATTGAAGGACTTTAAGCATCTGATATGTTTGTATTCTGAGGTTGAATTGGAGTTCAGGTCCATTGACATCATTCTAAAATCAATTCTGATCCTTGCACTTTTGACCCTCCTCCTCTGATGTGGTTTGACCATCACCCTCAATCTTCTGAATCAATAGATTTCTCAAAAGAAGACTATATATATCAAAAATGAGAACCCATAAACAATGATAATAATAATGACTTACCATGTTTGTTTAATTGTTTAATTTTTTTTTTGAATCAATTGAGTAGTCAGACATTGAGATCAAAAAAAAAACACCAAGTTTGTGGTAATGTGGAAAGTGAGAGCATGCAAGAATTACACAACTTTGTGCAGAGGCAGTCCTGAACATCCCATTCCAACCTTGGGCAGTTCCCTTCAAAAACGTGTAGATAGCAGTAGAAAGTATCCTGTATTGAGTTTTGGAAGATCTAAAGAGATCATTGATGCACAAGAGAGAAAGACAATTGAGATAGGTTTCAAAACCAGGGAGGCTAAGACCCCAAATTGGTCACAAGCCTGATCCTAATTTGACTGATGATTGAAGAACCCTTCCAGTTTTTGAGCAAGCGGGAGGATGGGAGTCATGGATGAAGGGGAAACAATCAAAGAGTGGAAGAACATCCAGTAGGAGCCGGATTGGGTGACTCTCTTGAGGTCAAATCAAGCAACCACATGTCATCAAGATCGTGAAGATCACTCAAGGCGTCTAATTCTCTCTCCAGCTTCACCTTGACACCCTCACTCACCTTCAGAATCAACCTTGATGCAATCCTCTTCTTCATCCCATTGATTTGAATTAGGATCAATACTTTCTGGACAAGACCAATGGGCCATGGCGAGATGCCCGGGGGAAAAAATGAAAAAAAAAACAAAGCTGAGTGACTTGAAAAAAAGGATGAAGATCCTATTGCTGATACAATTCAACCTTGATTCTGGGTTTAGGATACACCTTCTATTATTTATCTTTTCAGATTGACCTCCTTGGTTTGACTTTTCTTTCTTTTTTTTTCTTGGACAGTGGAACGTTGATGGTTTTACCCGGCTGGGGGAGTAGGGTCCAATTGGGAAGGATAAACTAAAATTGATTTGGAGATGATTTTTCAGTAATGCGACCAGATGTGAAACACAGCTGAAAGACTGGAAAAACACCATTGAAATTTGTACTATAGAAGTGGTAGTTTTACATAAAAGTGATATGAAATAAACTGTAAAATAATTTTTTTTTATGAATACTGGAATTGATCAGAATGAAGCTGTCATTGCATTGTGGAAAATATTGATCACTGAAATTGTAGCTGGGATATCAAAATATACAATATTTAATTGGAAATTTTTATTCCATAAGGAATTTCAAGTGAGTCCCGGTTGAATCAATGTGAACATTCAAGTGAATTCAGGTTTTTTCCTTGGGGAATTACAAGTGACATTCATTTTCCACCATGGTAAATACAATGTGAATCATATTTTCTTTTTGATGTAAACTGAGGTGAACTCAAGAATACTCATTGGTGAAGAGAAGTTTCCCATGAAGGGATTCAATTGGCCAGAAAATGGGAATGGATGGTGACATGAAGTCACTGGCCAGCCAGAGACCCCATTTTGGCCCTGGTGTAGGTAGAATTTGAAAAAGTCCATTTTGATTTTTCAAACTTCAAAATTCTCAGACTTCAAGCCCCAAAACCTGTGCAATTCTTCACCAGCTTCAGACTACTCAACCTTTCTTCCAAGCCTCCCAGCTTGCAATCAGCAATTAAAAAAGAACTCATTCTTCACCTCCCAAACATCCTTTTCTGGGAATCAGGAGCTGACCCTTCCCTTTCCAGGGGGTAACTGTCATAACCAAAGTTCTGACACTCCTTCAACTAAACCAATCCAACCTCTTCCACCAATTTCACCCTCTCCCTGTATGTTATGAGCTCCATTTCCATGTAAACCTCACCACTGTGTCATGTGATTCAGTCAAACTTCTCAGGATCTCTCCCTCTATCCATGGCTTGGTACATCCCCCATCTCTCCTCAACCCAATTGGTATATGACTTAGTACATATTATTAAACTTAGCACATACATAGTAAATACTCCCCGTAATACTGTGGGCACTCCAACCAGCAATGGCAGCCACTCATCCCTCAAGGTCTCCTTCTGAGCTCTCACATAAACTAGCCTCTCCTTCCCTCCTGGAATGATTCCCCGCAAGGAATTAATATACTACTTCTAACTGGTTAGTCCCTCTGCCAGTAGGTATCATTCCAGCACAAGACAACCTTCACCCAGCCTGCTTCACTCATATCATCTTGTCCCTTCCTGGTGTTGCTCTTATAGGATTCAAAAACCACTTATTCAACAAACTCCTCCTGGACTTCTCCATTCCATCCTTACATCTTCTCATCACTTGTACTCCTCCTCTCATCTGCTTCTTTGCGATTCCAACAAACCATTCTCGAGCTATATGAGTAGTAGTGCCTGTGCCTTCAGCCTCTTGCAGGCAAAGGGCAGTTGTGACAGAACTACACGTGAAATACCTCAATGAAATAAACACAAAATTCCATAAGTTCTTGGGTGATTTTCGGGATCCAATTGGAGATGGCAATTGTGGTTTAAGCTTAATCACTAACTTCCTTGGTTACAAAGAACATTTCTGGTTTAAAGTGAAAAAGGAAATGATAAAAAAATTGCAGAAACATAACGCATGCTACATTAATATGCTTGGTGGTGCCAAGGAGGCTGAAAAGATTAAATAAAGCCTTGATGTTGAAGACATCAATGAAAAGATTCCCTCCTAAAAATGGCTGGCTAAATTAGATATGGGTCAAAAAATAGCAGACACATATTCCAGACCTATATCTTTCATTTAATTGGAGTCATGTGATACTTATACCCAAATGAAAAATGGTGTTACTGATCAATCAGATCCAATTTTTATTTCCTTTGTAAACAATAACAACTGGTTTCTATTGGTACTTGAGGGAGAAATGATTCCAATCCCACCCATTTTAGCAACACCGTGTTCCTTGATTTCTAAAAAAATCCTCTGGTTGGGTTGATCATCTCAAAGATCAATTGAAAATGTATTCTAGATTATAGATATTATAGCCTTAGACTTCATTTCATCATTGGGGTTCATATAAATAATAATTCTAATACAGATAACCAGTTGTATTAATATAAACAATTATCACATTTTGAACATCATTGTGTTGAGTGTTTTGAGTCAACCTCATTATATTGAGTTTTTTGAATGAGAGTTTAATGGTAGTTCATCTCAACTTGTGTTGGTGTGATTTCATTGTAAGGCGTATTTTACTACTTATGATGGGATCAGCTTAACACAAGTTGAACTAGTTTTTTTTGGTGTTTTTACTTTAGGGCTTTTCAAGTTACTTGTTATTTTTTGGTTTTTTTAGTTTAGAGCTAGTCCAGTTACTTGTCTTTTTTTTGGTGTTTTTACTTTAGGGCTTGTCAAGTTACTTGTCTTTTTTTTTGGTGTTTTTAGTTTAGGGCTAGTCCAGTTTCTTGTATTTTTTTTTGGTGCTTTTAATTTAGGGCTAGTCCAGTTACTTGTTTTTTTTTTGTGTTTTTAATTTAGGGCTATTCCAGTTACTTGTGATTTTTTGTGGTGTTTTTAGTTTAGGGCTAGTCCAGTTACTTGTGTTTTTTAGGGTATTTTTACTTTAGGGCTAGTCCATTGGATAGTCCCAGTTTTTTTTGTTTTTTATTTATTTATTTATTTTTTTGTTTGAATGAGAGTTTAATGGTAATTCAGCTCAACTTGTGTTGGGCTGATTCCATCATAAGAAGTATTTTACTCCTTATGATGGTATCAGCTTAAAATTAGTTGAACTTGTTTTTTTTTGTATTTTGAGTTTAAGGCTAGTCCAGTTACTTGTCTTTTTTTGGTGTTTTTAATTTAGGGCTATTCCAGTTATTTGTGTTTTTTGGTTCCTTTTTACTTCAAAGCTGGTCCATTAGATATTCCCAGTTTTTTTTTTGTTATTTATTTATTTATTTCTGTTTTTTTAACCAAAAAATCAACATTTTTTGATTTCTTTGATTTTTTGTTGATTCCTGTTTTTTGAAAGGTTTATTTGATTCATGTGTTATGTTAGTGCCCTTTCTTTCCATTTTTCTTTGGCTGACCGCGGTTTGGTGGCGTTTTGGATGCCACACAACTACATTTGAATTGTGCACAACTCCACACAACTCAAATGTAGTCGTCTGGAATCCAACCCGCAGTTGGGTCAAAATGGGTGGGCTGCGCAACTCTGTGAGCCGTGGGGGGTTGTACAAGGTCCCACACAACATCATTTGAGCAGTGTACAACTCCACACAACTTTAATGTAGTTGTGTGGAATCCTAAACACCGTCAGAAAAGGCTGGTGGGAAACACAACTCTTTGAGCAGTGGGGGGTGGTACGCAGCTTGGATTGGACCTTTTGGCATGCATTACAGCCCACTTTAAACCATTTCCATGGCTCAATTAGCCGTGAATTTAAAATTAACCTTCAAAAAAAGGTAAAAAAGAATATTGATATATTTCTATATATATACATTTTAATTAGTTCAAGCTTAGGGTAATGTTTAATTAATGGCTCCAGTCGTTCAGGAGTTGTGTAGATCCCCAGAAAACTTGTGGGAGTTTTTTAGGGCCCACATAACATGGGTGAGTTGTGTAGGGGCCCACACAACCTGTGCAAGTTGTGTAGGGCCCCTCAATGGGTGGGGGCCCATACACTACTCCAAAAGGTTGTTCTAAACATGAAGAACCCCTGGGGGGACATGTATCTCCAATAGTGGGCATTTTTGATTTTTTTACCCCTTTACACAACCTGTTGGAATCCTCCCATTCTTTTGTTCAATACTATCTGTATATACCTTTCTATTATCCACCCTTGTTCATTACTACAATCACACTCATTATAATTCAAGACAATCATCACCCACCATTATTCAACAACTGCTACAAATCCATTTCATCACCATCACCATCACCATCACCATCACCATCACCATCACCATCACCATCACCATAACCATCACCATCACCATCACCATCACCATCACCATCACCATCACCATCACCATCACCATCACCATCACCTTCACCTTCACCATCACCATCACATCATCATTAGCTTTACCATTACCATTACCCTCATCTATCATTATTATCATCATATCATCCTCCCCATCATGCTAGGCAGCTATGCCTGAGGTCCTTGTTGCTCCTCTTAAAATAGTAATATCATTCCTCCCATATCATGCTAGGAAACTATGCCTGAGGTCCTTTTTGCTCCTCTTAAAATAGGCTTTCATCATGCTAGGCAACTATGCCTGAGGTCCTAGTTGCTACTCTTAAAATAGGCTTTCATTCCCCATCTCATATGCTGAAAAGGTGGTGTCTTGTCATCCTTTCTCAAAACTCATATCTCTCATTCTCATGTTCTTTTCTCATATTCTCATGAATCGCTGAAATGTTGATTGGTCTAAAATTGGTTCCTAAATTTGTCAGTTAAGGTGGTGTTTTGTCATTTTTTCTGTTCATATTTTGTAACTGACAAATTTAGTCAGCCTTAGATCTATCTTACTGCTTTTATTATACTATTATTATTGGCTCAGGCCCCTTCTGGGGGCTCTCTAGTTGTTTTAACCGTGCTACCCTAGGCCCCCTTTGGGGTTCTCCAGTTTTGCTTAGATACTGGTCCTCCCCTTGGACCAGGAATGAAACTCATCTGATTACCAGTCAACAATACTGGAGTTCCCCTTCCTCCTCATCAGATCAGTTCCTCTTGACTATACAAGAATTATCCCCTCTCTATTGGCTCTTTGTTGCCTTATTATTCCTCCTCATCAGGCTCCTCCATAGCCTACTATTACCTTTTCATCCCTCATGGCAATTGTCACACGACCACCCCACGTACTATAGGGCAATTCTTAGATGATCTTGAGCGCAAAGGAATACCAAGTGCAAGGGCAAGTGCAAATAGCAAGACCCAGTTGCAAAGTGCAAACTTGGTTATGCCACTCAACAAACGGCGAGATGAATGGAAGGTGTTCCAAAGAAGGACACTCAACCTGAGTTCAATGTGATAACTAGGTTGCAGCAAAATGCAAGAAAGTTTGAAATTAACTAACTGAGGAGACAATCATCAGGCAAGGGGATAGCCCTTATAAGTTAATCCAAAGTGACTTGATACAACCTGGTGATGAGCTAACTACAGGTGAAGCGGTGAGGCAATGAATGACAGGAAAGGAATAGGAAATGCAGAAGTGGTATAGATACGAGGTCTTAGCGTAAGTGTGAGACAATAGAATCTGAGCGTACAATTGCATGACAAATTGGGATAAGAGCAAGTGACGTTGAAGGTAATGCAAATGACAGGTAATAGTGTGTGCAGGGTAGGCACTAGTCCAATTGCAAACTATACAGTAGTGATGGCTTGGTTAGACGTAGATGCAAACTAACAAACAATGCATGACCAAAGATGGAAGTCCAAGGCTGTTGATTGGCCAGGGAAGGAGATTGGATCTCATAATGGATGGTTGCCCTGTATGGAGTTAACATTGATGTTGTTCTTTTATTTGTGTCACGCTTTTAGACTGAGGTAGATGTTACTGAGGAGAGGACATGTCAAAGTGGTGAAGACAATAATCCTTAAGTGCAAAGCGTGACAGTTGCCCGGGTATAAAGACGCAAGCTCCTGCAAGCGTTCAGGTAAATTTTCCCATTGATTTCAAGTCGTTTAATTATCACTGTATACCCTTATACATTACTTAATTCATTAACCAATAGATTTTTATAAATTTTGTAAGAATGTCGTCATTGTCATCCAGCCGTTGCAAAAACTGTATTTGCCGCAAAGAGCGTTGTATTCCCAGTACTGCCGTCCGAGGTCTCCAAGGCAAATGCGAGCAATGTCGCCTTTGCAAGGTGGGGTGCAACTTTCCTATAAATGTTGAGTTGACTGTCAAGGATCCTTTGGAATCATCAAGGGAGATGCGAAGTCGTAGGTCCGCGCCAAGTGTCAATTACAAAATACCACCATTGCCGGAGATCAAATTCTTGGGGACGCAAGTTCCTGGTGAGTAATAATCAGGAATAACTAATGAACTTGAAATAGTAACTAATTGTTTTCTTGTTTGCTAGTGTTGCCTTGTTTTCGAAGATATAATACCAACACACCACCCTCACCACCACCTTACTGGGGACCGCCGACTGAAATCCCGGGGCCCCAGATGAATGCCGAGGTGCGAGGCGAGGTGTCCGGTGCGGAACCGGTAGGAGTTATAACCAAGGAAGCGAGGGAAGGAGGAGAAAACGCAACAGAAAGAGAAGCGGAAAATGCAGGAAACGGAAGTGGAGGGAAGAAAGAGGAAGTGGGTGAAATAGAAGAAGGGAATGAAGGAGATGGAAGGGATGAAGTGACTGGGACGGAAGGGATGGAGGGCCAAGGCGAAGCGGATCCTGTGCGAATCGTATTGCTGGTCAAAACGGATGCAAGGCGCCTGACGGACAATATTGGAGAAGGCACGTAGGGTGGCCAAAGGAAGAGAGCGTATGAAGAGCTCTTGAAGGAAGGTGGATGGAATTCTCGGCCAAAGCGAGCTTGGGTTGCAAGATGCGAGGAGATTTTCAAGAGGAACATCATAACGGAAGTGCTGGTACTTCAAAGAATGTCCGCATTGATCAACAATCAAGACCTTGATACCTTTTGGTCCATGGTTGCGGAATTGACAGCGAATTGGGAGGATGCACAAAAAGAGATAAAAGAAACTTGGTAATTTAATATATATATATATATATATATTTATTAAAAATAGAATTATTATTATTTTTTTTTTTTTAATAATACGTGGAAATGAAAAGGAAAATGAGAAAAGAATAACACAGTGAGATAAAGGAATTAACTGATGAAATGATGGTAAAATAAGATGGGTTTTGATGGGATGGAATATGGAATGGAATGTGATAGAGTAAGATAAATGTGGAATGGAATCAAATGGGATTGGATGGGTAAACCCTAAGCTCAATGCACTTGGGGTCGTCGCGTTTACCTTGTTGGAGTTTGGAAGCCAAATCTTGTAAGCAGGCAATGATTGAACTGAGTTGAGCATATTGGGTTGAGAAGAGTGTCCTAACGTTTTCAGGGTTGTTTTTGATGAAGGTGCTCCCCCCCCTGGGTAAACGTCCTCCTGATGTGATAAAGCATCAGGAACTAACGCTTGTTTCCCAGGACGGTACGTGATTGTAAAGTGGAATTTGGAGAGGTATTCGGCCCATCGTGCCTGTCTACGTGTGAGGACTTTTGAACTCATGAAATACTTCAAAGAATTATGATCAGTTAAAACCTCAAAGGATTCCATAAGACTCAGAAGGTATGAACGCCATTTCTTCAAGCAATAAACAATTGCAAGAAGTTCCTTGTCATGAATCTCATAGTTAAGCTCTGCAGAAAGCAACTTGGGAGACTCAAAAGCTACGGGGTGAAAGAGAGAAGTGGAAGGAGAAAACTGCGAGATGACTCCTGCGATTGCATAGTTGCTTGCGTCTGTTTCAACAATAGTGCGAGCTAGCTTGTTGAAGTGAGCAAGTATTGGAGCAGTGGTGAACGCTTTCTTCAGAGCTTTGAACTCCAAAGCAGCTTGTTTGGTAAAAATAAAAGGAGTGTCTTTTTGAAGAAGGTTATTAAGATTCATGGTTTTTTCTGCATAACGCGCAATAAACCTTCTATAGAAATGACTGAAACCAAGGAAAAATTGAAGAGATTTAACCAAAGAAGGTGGGGGCCAGTCCAATATGCGTTTGCTCTTGGCTGGGTCCATCAATAGTCCTTTCTGCAAGACTACGACACCTAAAAAATGAAGAGAAGAGGAATGGAACTCGCACTTAGAGGCTTTTGCAAACAGGTCATTCTTGCAAAGTTGCTGTAGCACCTCTTGCACATGTGCAATGTGATCTTTGAGGTTTCTTGAGTAGACTAGTATATCATCAAGATATACCACAAGTTATTTACCTACGAGATCGGAAAAAATGTTGTTGAAAAAATGTTGAAAAGTGGAAGGAGCGTTGCAAAGGCCAAAAGGCATGACGGTACACTCATAGCTGCTTAAACGGGTTATCATTGCAGCTAAATACTCATGACCTTCCTTAATGCAAATCAGGTTATAGGAACCTCGAAGGTCTAACTTTGAGAAATAAGTAGCTCCATGGAAGAGGGTAAGGAGATGTGACATAGGCGGTACTGGATAGGCATTCTTCCAGGGTTACCTGGTTCAGTTTCCTGTAGTCAACACAGAGGCAAAGTCCGCCATCCTTTTTTTGTACGAATGGGAAAGAGGAACCGGTGTTCAAATTGCTTGGTTGAAGAAATCCTTTTGCTACATTTTCCGCAATATAGTCTTGAAGCGCAATTGATTCTTGCGTCAAGAGAGAGTAAACTGGTCCTGGTGCTAGAGGTGGGCCAGTAAGTTCAATCTTATGATCATAAGGACGGGATGGAGGCAGTTTATCTGCTTTTGCAGCTGAAAAGACGTCAGCAAAGTCATGATAAACCAAAGGTAAAGACTCTCAAATGATTTCTAAATCTTCAATCGCATCATCTTTGAGCACTGGGTTTGAGGTGCTTGCATGGTGCAAGAGGATTAGGGAGCTCAAAATACACCTTTTGGTTGGTGTCTGTTTATCTTTGAAGGAACAGGAAAGAGTTAAGCTGGATAGGGAAGCAATAACTCCTAAATCTGAAGAGGGAATTTGAGAATGAAGGTCAGGATATTGCAAATCTCCTGGCGGAAAAGTGTCATCCAACTCAATGACAGTGTCAGGTAGGCTGTTTAATTCCTGATTGAAGGAAAGGTTAGCATTCTGGGGGTGCGAGGTTTGAAGGTTAATTACTCCTTCTTGCCAATTCACATCTGGATTCCAGTAAACTAGGAAATCATGGCCTGGAATGGTATCATCCATTCCAGGTATAGCCAAGAAAAATAAATCCCATTCAAAGCTGGGGAAATTGGAACATGCAAAGGTCCATTTTTCCTTTTGGGAAATCCAATAAGACGGTTCAGTCGCACTACTTACTAGATAGATGGGAAATTTATCTATCTCGGAACGCGTAAGATGTTTTGAATTTGCAAAAGATTCACTGATGAAGGAAACATTAGCGCCGGTATCAAGTAATACTTGATAAGGAGTTTTGTCGGAATGGAATAGGATACTCAAACTTGGAGCACCTAGTGACTTGCAAGTGCAAAGATTTACTCGCTGTGATTTAGATAATGTGTAGTTTTCCCTGCGACTATCAGAAAAACTACAAGCTAATTTTTTGACTGCTTAGCTGCTTCACGCGCTAACCGCTTTGCACAGCTGTCGAAATCATGTTTACCTCCACAATACATACACAGCCCGTTCTTTTCCCTTTGCAGCCGTTCCTCACTTTGAAGCATCATGGTTTCCTTGTCCAAGAACTTTGGAGTTTTGGCGACTGCTTTCCCTTTTGAGTTGGAGTTCAAAGTCGGGGATGGTTTGGATGGTTTTGGGTTCCTCTTGTTTTTCTTCAAGGAGTTGTCCACCCTTGGAGCCGAGGTGGATGGTCCATTGTTGTTTCACCGAGAGAGATTCTTGTCATGATAGCCATTATCAAGCTCAATCACTCAATCAATTAGCTGCTGAAGCAAGGTTGTCTTATGACCTCCAACTGCAAGCTGTTTGATTAAGCGTGCCGGTAAACCCTTTTGGAAATGGAATAGAAGAGGGGCCCCGTTCCACTGGATGCAAGACTGCAAGGTTTGAAAATGAGAAATATAAACGGAAGCTCTACTATTCTCTTTCATAACTAAACTATTAAGTTTGTATTTGGCGTTTCAAACTTCATTGGGATTGCCAAACAGGGGGAACAATTGTTTCTCAAACTTGTCCCCATTGTTGAGAATACAAGTGGGATTGTCGTAGGACAAAGGTTTGAGGTACGGTTTGAACCACTGCAAGGCTCTACCTCCTAAGAAGGACGAAGCATACATAACTTTATGCCTATTGGAAGGGAAATTGTTGGAGTTGTTTGAAAAGATGATTTTAAAAGACTGTAGGTAGGATCTAAGCTTATGAGGGTGTTCTCCTGTAAAGTGATCAGGTTGTTTCATGCCCGGAGTGCAAAAACTAGGAGTGCTTGGACTAGATCGCTGGGCACCATGAGTGAGGGCCTGGATCAATGTTGAAAGCAGGGTTGGAGCATTGGGCTTGAGAGCAGTAGTGCAAACCCCTGGTCTACCACGATTCAAGGTTTCATCGGAAGAATGGTTGGAGTCTGCAAATTCTGCAAGAGGGTCCGTTGGAGCATCCCATGGAGGAGCCCAAGGATCATCAAGAGGTTCCACAGATGGCGATTTGGAAGGAGGAACTTTATCTAAGGGTTGTTGGGCCCAAGGAGCGCTGGTTCTCCCTACCCAATGGATCTCATCATTGTAAGGGGCGAGGGAAGCGTTCCCGGTTGAGCGAGTACGTGACATCAAGAAAGAAGAAGTCTCTTATAGGTTGGCAGGCTACAATAGATGAGTTGAGTTAGTTAATTTACTGTCAAAAGACCACCCCACGTACTATAGGGCAATTCTTAGATGATTGTGAGCGCGAAGGAATACCAAGTGCAAGGGCAAGTGCAAATAGCAAGATTCAGTTGCAAAGTGCAAACTTGGTTATGCCACTCAACAAATGGCGAGATGAATGGAAGGTGTTCCGAAGAAGGAAACTCAACCTGAGTTCAAAGTGATAACTAGGTTGCAGCACAATGCAAGAACGTATGAAATTAACTAAATGAGGAGACAATCATCAGGCAAGGGGATAGCCCTTATAAGGTAATCCGAAGTGACTAGATACAACCTGGTGATGAGCTAACTACAGGTGAAGCGGTGAGGCAATGAATGACAGGAACAGAATAGGAAATGCAGCAGTGGTATAGATACGAGGTCTTAGCGTAAGTGCAAGACAATAGAATCTGAGCGTACAATTGCATGACGAATTGGGATAAGAGCGAGTGACGTTGAAGGTAATGCAAATGAGAGGTAATAGTGTATGCAGGGTAGGGACTAGTCCAATTGCAAACTATACAGTAGTGATGGCTTGGTTAGACGTAGATGCGAACTAACAAACAATGCATGACCAAAGATGGAAGTCCAAGGCTGTTGATTGTCCAGGGAAGTAGATTGGATCTCACAATGGATGGTTGACCGGTATGGAGTTAACATTAATGTTGTGCTTTTATTTGTGTCACGCTTTTAGACTGAGGTAGATGGTACTGAGGAGAGGACATGTCAAAGTGGTGAAGACAATAAACCTTAAGTGCGAAGCGTGACAGCAATATAGTCATTCTTCAACTCTTCACGGTTAAAAGCCAAAGTCTCATCCCACTAAGCTATCCAGTCAACTTCATTGTTCCAACTGGTTTACTTATCATTATCTTCTCAACCCATCTAGCCCCTTTGCCAATTTGATGCTCAGCCTTGCAACTATTCATTATTTATCATTTATCATTTATTATTTATTATTTATTATTTATTATTTATTATTTATTATTTATTATTTATTATTTATTATTTATTATTTATTATTTATTATTTATTATTTATTATTTATTATTTATTATTTATTATTTATTATTTATTATTTATTATTTATTATTTATTATTTATTATTTATTATTTATTATTTATTATTTATTATTTATTATTTATTATTTATTATTTATTATTTATTATTTATTATTTATTATTTATTATTTATTATTTATTATTTATTATTTATTATTTATTATTTATTATTTATTATTTATTATTTATTATTTATTATTTATTATTTATTATTTATTATTTATTATTTATTATTTATTATTTATTATTTATTATTTATTATTTATTATTTATTATTTATTATTTATTATTTATTATTTATTATTTATTATTTATTATTTATTATTTATTATTTATTATTTATTATTTATTATTTATTATTTATTATTTATTATTTATTATTTATTATTTATTATTTATTATTTATTATTTATTATTTATTATTTATTATTTATTATTTATTATTTATTATTTATTATTTATTATTTATTATTTATTATTTATTATTTATTATTTATTATTTATTATTTATTATTTATTATTTATTATTTATTATTTATTATTTATTATTTATTATTTATTATTTATTATTTATTATTTATTATTTATTATTTATTATTTATTATTTATTATTTATTATTTATTATTTATTATTTATTATTTATTATTTATTATTTATTATTTATTATTTATTATTTATTATTTATTATTTATTATTTATTATTTATTATTTATTATTTATTATTTATTATTTATTATTTATTATTTATTATTTATTATTTATTATTTATTATTTATTATTTATTATTTATTATTTATTATTTATTATTTATTATTTATTATTTATTATTTATTATTTATTATTTATTATTTATTATTTATTATTTATTATTTATTATTTATTATTTATTATTTATTATTTATTATTTATTATTTATTATTTATTATTTATTATTTATTATTTATTATTTATTATTTATTATTTATTATTTATTATTTATTATTTATTATTTATTATTTATTATTTATTATTTATTATTTATTATTTATTATTTATTATTTATTATTTATTATTTATGATTTATTATTTATTATTTATTATTTATTATTTATTATTTATTATTTATTATTTATTATTTATTATTTATTATTTATTATTTATTATTTATTATTTATTATTTATTATTTATTATTTATTATTTATTATTTATTATTTATTATTTATTATTTATTATTTATTATTTATTATTTATTATTTATTATTTATTATTTATTATTTATTATTTATTATTTATTATTTATTATTTATTATTTATTATTTATTATTTATTATTTATTATTTATTATTTATTATTTATTATTTATTATTTATTATTTATTATTTATTATTTATTATTTATTATTTATTATTTATTATTTATTATTTATTATTTATTATTTATTATTTATTATTTATTATTTATTATTTATTATTTATTCTTTATTATTTATTCTTTATTATTTATTATTTATTATTTATTATTTATTATTTATTATTTATTATTTATTATTTATTATTTATTATTTATTATTTATTATTTATTATTTATTATTTATTATTTATTATTTATTATTTATTATTCATTATTTATTTAATTTATAATTTATAATTTATAATTTATAATTTATTATTTAGTGAACGCTACACAACTTGATTTTAGTTGTTTAGCGTGCCACAAAACTTAAACGTGACTTGTAGCATGCCACACATCCCATTTGAGCCGTGTAGCATGCCAAACAGCCCATTTGAGCCGTGTAGCATGCCACACGGCCCATTCAAGTTGTGTAGCATGCCACACGGCTCATTTGAGTTGGGTAGCATGCCAAACAGCTTATGTGAGTCGTGTAGGGTGCCACAAGGCCCATTGATTTGTGTACACAACTCAAATATCATTTACAGGGTTGACATGTAAGAAAATAAAGAGAGCTTGAGCTCTAGTGAGATAAAGGATTAAAGAATGAGTGAAAGGGGCTTGTAACGTCAAGAGTAACGGACCTGAGATCAGGAGGAAAAGGAAACTTGGGTTGATGTGTTGGCTGAACAGATAATGAATTCCACTTGATAGCACTAGTGTTTATATAGAGTAAATACACAATAGTCTGAAAAGTGGTTGAGTACAAAATGAATAAGCTAAAATTAGCATAAGCAGTTTAAGTGACATGGTAAGTGAAATGCTATGACTAAAGAATCTGATAGCCATGACTAAAAAGTCTGATGATCACAATACTACAACAGAGCCCAGTTACATTTTACATGTTGTTTTAGTACTTGAAGGTTAACAATAATAAAATCAAATCAATCCAATCAATGGTACTCTGAAATCCAGTGAAATTCACATAAATGAAAACTCAAAACCTAACAGACACAACCCAAAGAGTTGTGTAAACAACTCAAAGAGTTGCGAATTTAACATTACCCTTTTTTAAGACAAGTATGATGAGATTTCTTTACAAAGAGAGCTGCTTATGAAAAATGAGTTCTTTCATTTAAAGTCATGGTTCATTTTTCAAGCTCTTTTTGAGATTAGAAAGAGGTCATCTCATCAGAAAACATTTTCATTTGATACATTTGAGGAATCAAAGCCCATTGGTAAAATTTGTGGATTTTCTTAAGATGAAATAATTCATTTTATAATCAAACCACCAGAAAACAATTTTGAATTCACTCTGCCACATATTGAAACATTTAGTGGATATGAAAATTTAAAGATTAGAAAAAGGCAAGAAACTTCATAGTTGAAAAATTCAAATTTATCATTGGATTTTTATGAAACAAATATGAGGGTTTCTTTACTCATTGAATAAAAAGGCTTTTTGTAGCATTGAATTAAAGATAAGGCACTTCCTATTCTCTGTCCTCATCAACCTTTGTGTCATAATTCAAAATAGGCATAATTACCAGGAAAGATCAAGTAGAGAAACCTAGAATTGGGAAATTCAAAATAATAATCAATGAGAAACATTTACAATTCCATTGAGATTGAACTTCTATTTACCACCATTGGAACAGCTTTAAAATAATTGGAAATTGATGAGACATCCTAAATATGCTTTTTGAACAATATATTAACTCAAACCTTCCAAGAAATTGATCCCTCTCCATCCAAAGGTCCCAGAGGTGTGGAATCTATGGCTCTGGAGTAAAAATTTCTAAGGACTCCCTGTAAATTCTTCTCTGCAGCCTGCACACCCAAAATCTTGAATCCTGCTCTTCATGCATCCAAATTTCACTTTGTGTCCAAATTTCAGGAAATGGCTCAATTTTTTCCTTGAGCTCATGATCAATATGTTTGTGTGTTTCTTCCAACCATGTTTTTTGATCCTCCAATGATCTTAAAATTTTTTTTGCTTGATGTTTGAGGGGTTTTGGGAGGGATTAGTGGATTGGATATGTGTTTTCTGTGAAATATGAGTTAGGCTGATGAATTTGGCAAGAATGAATCTTGGATTGATATTTATAGCAAATGAAAAGGAAGTATACTATTGCATTAGCTCAAATTGAATAATTGATATATGGTTTATTCAGTGAGTTTGGTTGGGTTGTCAACTGCTGCTGTTCATGCAACAAGCTGTGGTTGATTGCTGGACCAAATTGGTTGATGGGGCAATAGCCAAGGGGGCCCCATCTTGTCCGGTCATCAACCCAACTTTGCCATTCATCAACTCAGAGCAAAAAGACACAAGTTTGCAGCTTTTTTGATCCTCATGGCTTCTACAACCGATAGGATCGCTTGCCATTGAAGGGGAACTCTTGGCGTCTTCATTTGAAAGACACCACTGCCAAGTTGATGGCACACCCCCATTAGTTGACTGCCTGACAAGCAGCGCTGGATTGACTGCCACACGGCTTTGAGAACCTGAAAATTGGGGTTTAAAAACAAAACCACTGATTTGATCAACCAACCAAACTCAGTGGACACACAATATAAAAAACCTATACATAAATTTCACAGAAATTTCTATGGGTGCTTAGCATTATATGCATGAAATATAGTTGCATTAATTGGAGAGTATTACATACTGTATAACTTTGGGAAAGATTTGACTGATTTTTATGAAATTCCTGTAGAATTTAGAAGCAGAAATGGTGAATATTATTGGATATATGGGGTTGAAGATGATATAAAAATTGGAATTAAGTTTAATTGGATGATTCATTTATTAAGAAATGAATGATTGGTAGATAATAAATTTATTGTGAATCACTGATTTTTTAAACAAACATAAATCAAAGCTAAACTAAAATTTAGGATAGAGAGATATTTTCATTGATTTGGATTTTTTTATTTGTTTGATTGATATTATGTACATTAAAAACAGCGATGATATGATCATTTGATTTGTTTTATTTCCTTTCAAAAACCAATCATAATATTGAAAAGCAGTTTTGCAGATATCCAGTAATTTTTAAGCAGGGTGCCATGCCTACTTGCTTGGAGTTGCATTCCATCACCTTTGTATGAGTTTTTGAGCAACATACTGCATCAATGCTGTTGACACAAACCAAACATGATATTTTAATATGGAAGGCCCAAAATATTGGATCAATTAAATGTTCCATTTTTTGTGTTTTTAATATGAAACATAATGCAATTCTTAATTGAGTGGTTTTTGAATCCCATAAAATCACAATATAAAATTAATTTCTTAACAAAAACTCAGCTATTGTTAATTTGAAAAAAAATTTTAAAGATTTCTTCATAATTTTAATGCTTTGCAGCAGATGATAGAAAGAATTATTCAATGAGCAAATAATCTCATTATCTTCAAAAAATTTAGGGTTTTCTTTGAAATTAAAGGCCTAAAATTAATATTTTTTCAATTTCAAATCAGCAACTTAGTCAATAAATTTCATGGGCAGTATGATCATGAAGCATTCAATCATCCAAAAGAACCATGTTTACAAGTCAAGAATTTGTTATCCCAAGATCAGAAAAAAAAATTGAAAACAAGAAATATCCATCTGGAAAAACTGATAGTCTAATTTCCTAAAAAGTCACAAGAATTAACTATGGGAAGCTTGGGGTTCTGAGGTAACCCAACTAAATCACAAGAGGTGGTTTTTTCAACAGCCAAGACAGTATTAAAGTGGCTACCCAGATCATATTCAGTAACCAGCACAATATCTTCCAGAAGGACCTCAGCAAATTTTTCACAAGAAAATATTTCATTAACAATTGTAATAAAATCTTTCCAGGTAATTTTTTGGTCTTTACTAAAGCCCATATCACTCAAGGCAGTAAGACTATATGCCCTTGTGTTACCAAGTTGGCCCCAGAATGGATCAGCAGGCAAGCCAGCCTTCAACTTTTTCTCAAGAAAAAGACTTCCAAATTCATGGAGAATGCTAGACTTCCAATTTGGCATGAATTGTAAATTTCTTGGACGTACGCATATAGACTCAGGACCAAAAAATAATATGTCTGTTACACATGCTAGAGAATTGGCCCCCCATTGATTCTTCTTCTCTGCAAAGTCCTTTGACATAAAAGGCTGCTAATTATCTTCTTTTTCATCAAGCCGTAAGTTGATAAGCCCAGTGACTAGGGAGAAAACACATTCAAAAAGAGTATTAATGTAACCTCTTCCAGAATTCATCTTGGCTTCCTGGTTAGCACCCAACCTCTTGTGTTGAGAAAAGGTGGAGTCATTGATTAAAGCTGCTTGCAGGGTGGCGAAGTAGCTTTGTGGTTTGAGTAAAGCTTCATCTGAAGTCCCATCAATACCTTCCATCAAGAAAAGGACATTTCTTGAGATTTTGTGTTACACTAAACCTATGATGTCATTCAAAGTGTGCTTTAGTTTCATGTATTCCCCATGTATTGGCTCTCTGGTATAAGTTAGGATCTTAGAGAGGGAATGCATATTCAGCTTGACTGTATTCTTGGAATAAGAGAGGGAGTTTGTGTTTATGAAGGTGCTTACAAAAAAAAAATCATCATCTTTTCGAAAACAGCATCTTGAAAATTTACCATCTTTGTACTGTTTAAAACAGAGATCCAATGATTTTAAGATTGTTGATGACTTGGGGGGGGGGGTTGACAGGATTGTTTGGCCAAGAAGGTTGAGGGTATTGGTAATTAAGAACTGGGTAGTGCTAATGGTTTTGGAATAGGTTGAAGGAGTTGTATTGTACTTTATTTCTTCCCAGTATGACAACCTCAACACGTCTTCCTTAGTCAAGCCAACAAAAATTTCTAGGAAATGCAATAGAATTAGCTGCCATTATTTTCATTTCATCACAAAATAATTCCACTGACCAGGCTGATTTGATCCAGGATTTGATTTTAGCCCAGTGGTTTGGGCCTGGGTTTCAGTTTGGCTACTAGCCTGGCCTCCAGGCTGAGATTACTCAGTCAATGAATGGTTCTCAATTCTTGGCCTCAAAGTTCTCTGTTCCATATCCCTAGTGATTAGTCCAGCATCAGATGCATTCCATTTTTTGGGTATGGAGGATGGGGAACTCTGATTCAGAAAGGGAAGATTAATTTGGAAGTCAATTTTGGGTTGATTATCCAGCATAGCCTTCAAAATAGTAAGCAGACCTGATCAGGGGATGTTGGGACTAGGGTGGGTGCAGGTGTGGGACTCCTGGGTGATGGTTCAATAAAAATGACTTCAGGTTGCTCTGGTTGGCAATCACTTGAACAAGTTAATTCTGTTTCAGAATCACAGGATTCAGATGATGCTGGAGAGCTAGAGGGTGGCCTTGATTGGGATTTTCTAGTTGCTTGTCGAGAAGCTTGGGCAACCAGATGGGTAGATGCCCTGGTTCCTGGAGCAATCCAGGGTCCTTCAGCTGGTGTTTCTGGGTGCAGAACTGGAATATTTTCAGAGGCCTGGACAGTGGAACAATCAAGGGCGACAACCCCAGATTCTTGAACTGGATTCTCCACAGGCACAGCTTCAGTGGATGATTTGGGTTCACCTGGAGATATGGGAATGTATCAGCTTTGCATATTTGGATAATTTTTGATAAACACTTTGTTGCATAAAATTCTTCTCTCAAATAACTGAGTTGGTTGGTCAGGAGCCCTGCTGGAACCATTGTAACCTGGGGGGAAAGAAGATTTTGTGAATTTTTGGTTTCATCATCCATCAATAGTATGTGATGATTTGAATGGAAATCTTAACTCTCAGCTATTGTTGGCTGTTTTGTTCTTCAGTTGAAGGCTCAAGCAGACAAAAATCTGTGGATGTTTTTAAACTCATATTTTCAACCTTTTAATCATACTTTTCCTGATAAAAATGAAGCATTTACTTCAATTCTTGTTTATGGTATATTTCAACATATTGCTCATGAAGGAGTGCATTCAATTGATTAAGAGACCATTTGTCTGAAAATTGATCATATCAGTTCAAATAAGTATTAGACCAAAAGGGACCCAGGTAATTTCCACAATTACCTGGGAAATTAGCAATGGTATAATCAAGAAAGTTTTCAAGGTGAAGAAGATTGAGATGATGCAGTTGAAATCTGATGGGGACAATGTGTCACAACTGCCCCTGGAGTGCAAGGGGCTGAAGGCACAGGCACTACTACTCATAGAACTCAAGGATGATTTTTTGGAATTTCAAAGAAGAGGATGAGAGGAGGAGTACAAGTGATGAGAAGATGTAAGGATGGAATGGAGAAGTCCAGGAGGAGGAGGTTGAATCCTATCAGAGTAACACCAGGAAGGGACAAGGTGATATGAGTTAAGCAGGCTGGGTGAAGGTTTCCTTGTGCTGAGATGACACCTAATGGCAGGGGGACTAACCAGTAAGGAGTAGTATACTAATCCCCCGGGGGGAATTAGTCCAGGAGGGAAGGAGGGGCCAGTATATGTGGGAGCTCAAAAGGAGGCCTTGAGGGATGAGTGGCTGGTGTTTCAGGTTGGATTTCCCATGGTATTACTTGTTGAATGATTGGGGTGGAGGCTGTAGTTGACTAATTGGGTGATGGTCATATCCTGGAAGGTTTGACATGTACTGATCTGGAGTCCTGGGAGTATGGGCTGAAGAGACAGTGGAGATTATGTACTATGTATGTGCTAGGTTTAATAATATGTAATAATCATATACCAATTGGGTTGAGGAGAGATGGAGGATGTACCAAGCCATGGAGAGAGGGAGAAAGCCTGAGAATGTTGACTGAATCACATGACACAGTGGTGAGGTGTACATGGAAATAGAGCTTATACCATACCGGGAGAGGGTGCAACTGGTGGAAGAGTTTGGATTGGTTTAATTGAATGAGTTTCAGAAATTAATTTATGAAAGTACCCCGCTGGAAAGGGAAGGGGCGGCTCCTGATGCCCAGAAAAGGATGTGCTGGAGGTGAAGACTGAGTTACGTTGTACTTGCTGATTGTAAGCTGGGAGGCTTGGAAGAAAGGTTGAGTAGCTTGAAGCTGGTGAAGAATTGCACAGATTTTGGGGCTTGAAGTCTGAGAAGTTTGAAGTTTGAAAAACCAAAATGGACTTTTTGAAATTCTACCTAGGGGAGTTGAATCTGGAAAAGCTGATCAAACCAATTTCAAAGCTCAAAACAGCTTCCAAAGTGACTGTCAAAGCTGTTGAAGTTGAAAACGGGAGAATTGAATTTCTTGAAGTTCTATGAACCAAAATGGACTTGTTTGAAGTTCAACCAGGGGAGATTAACCTGGCAAAGCTGATCAAAGCAATTTCAAAGCTGGGAATGCCCGTCAAAGTTCCCATCAAAGGTTGAAAAGCTTGAAAAGGAAGAATTGGATTTTTCAAAGTTCTATGAACCAAAATGGACTTGTTTGAAGTTTTACCTAAGTGCAATGAACCTGGCAAAGCTGATGAAAGCAATTTCAAAGCTGGAAATGCCGGTCAAAGTTCCTGTCAAAGCTTTCAAAGTTTGAAAAGGAAGAACATGATTTTTCAAAGTTCTATAAACCAAAATGGACTTCTTTGAAGTTTGACATAGGGGAGATGAGCCTGGCAAAGATTATCAAAGCAATGTCGAAGCTGGAAATGCCCATTGAAGTTCCCTTCAAAGCTTTCAAAGGTTGATAAGGAAGAATGGTATTTTTACAAGTTCTATGAACCAAAATGGACTTTTTTGAAGTTTGAGCTAAGGGATATGAGCCTGGCAAAGCTGATCAAAGCAAAGTTGAAGCTGAAAATACCTGTTGAAGTTCCCTTTCAACATTTCAAAGTTTGAAAAGGAAGAATTTGCTTATTTGAAGTTTGATAAACTCAGTTGGATCTATTTGAAGTGTGAAGGTTATTGAGGAAGACTGAGAAGGATTATTCTTGGGACTGGGGTGAAGAAGATGAAGAATATAAAGCAAAGGGAGTGGAGAAGAAATAATGAAAATTATAAGGGAGTTGTGGAGGTGAAGAAGGTTTGGTGTGGAAGAGAAGGGAGAACAAAAAGAGGAGGTTCTGGAAGATGGTTGAATAGGTTGGAATCATTTTTGATGAATGCTTGTGGAAGTTTCTGGTGTATTGAAGATTGGTTTGAAGTGTTGATGGTGATGAATATCTAGAAGTGAAGTTCAAAGGTTTCCCAGAATTTTTGGAAAGGAGGATTGAAGATGATTATGATTTTCTGTTGATGAATTTGAGGATTGATTATTTGAAGGACAAAGGAATATAGGGGATGAAAAAGGAATAGATGGGTTGACTGAAGGATATTTTTATTTAGAAGTATTTTTTTATATGATATGTAGGATGAAAAGGAGTCTTTGGAAGGCATAGGATAGGAAGAAAAATATTTTATATATTATTTATATTTTCTTTTTTATTTAATTTTGAAGGTGATTGTTTGGAAGGAGTTGAGTTTTTTGATGATGGAATGTTTTTTATGGGTTTTATTTTGATGGGGGATAAATGGACTGAGTTGTGATTGTGAAGTGATGGTGATTGGAATTTGGATTGGGGAAAGGATTATAGAATTAGTTGTTTTTGGAATGATGAATAGAGTTTAATTGGTGGATGAATCAGGGAAATTAAGTGGTGGTGAAGTTGGATGTTGGTTCCCAGAAGGTAGTTGATGAGTTTGAGGATGGATGAATGGATGAATGGATGGATTGATTGATGTATGGATTGATTATTTGATTGGGGTTTTGTATTTGAAGCATGAGTACCTAATTTTTCCAAAATAAGAAAAGGTTCCCAACCAAAACTCAAAAAAGCTATCTTGGAAGGTCTTTCAGTAATGATTTTCTTTTCAGATAGTCATACTTAATTCCCACAATGCATGCCTTTCAGAATTAAGTTTCTATTAAGGTCAGCATAGTTCTTATACTCATCCATAGGCTTTTTTGATCTTGATGAAGGATTTTGGTTGATTGAAGGAGTATTTCTAGCTTTAGTTAGTCAGCATGTTGGGTATACCCACTTTAACCATGAGCAGGAGTGAGCAGCTGTGGGAATCTGGAGAATTGTTAGTCACACCATCCCCTTTCTTCAATCTTTTGATAATATCTTGGAGTAACTTTTTAGCTTGTTGATTTAAGATCAATTCACTCAGTTGAGCTTCAAGAATTTTCAAAGAGAGGTAAAAAAGTTCAGAAGTTTCTAATTCATCAGGATTCTGTTCATTGTAAGTGTTCCCCCATCTGGAAAAGTGACAGGAGGATGGGTGGATTCAATGAAGAACTTCCAAGACTTCAAGTGAGTTTTGAAGAAGGAGAGGAGTTTCATGAAATACCCTTGTCTTCTGATAAGAGCTGTGGAGGACATGGAAATACTTTTAGAGAAGAAAGATCAGTTAGGAAATCAAACACCTGTGATGCTTTAGGGGTAAGCGCCTTGACATCAGTTTTGGTGAGGATTGTAGAACCTAAGAAGACAGTCATTGAAAGTCATTGGAGGAATTGGGTGTAGGATCTCTTTTATAAAAGAATCAGGTTTGCAAAAATCAACACATAGTTGTAAACCACTATCCTTATTCTTGAAATGAAAAAAAGGACAGGTGCTCCGGTGATTGAAGTGCTGGTGCTGGTTGAAACCTTTCTCTACATTCTCTTTTATGTAGGCATGTGGGGTGGAACTTTCATTTTGAGGTGGTGAATGTCACACGACCACCCCACGTACTATAGGCCAATTCTTAGATGATTGTGAGCACAAACAAATGCCAAGTGCGAGGGCAAGTGCAAATAGCAAGACCCAGTTGCAAAGTGCAAACTTGGTTATTGCCACTCAACAAACGGCGAGAGGAATGGAATTTGTTCCAAAGAAGAAAAACCAACCTGAGTCTGATGTGATAACTAGGTTGTAGCAAAATGCGAGAACGTATGAAATTAACTAACTGAGGAGACAATCATCAGGCAAGGGGATAGCCCTTATAATGTAATCCAAAGTGACTAGATACAACCTGGTGATGAGCTAACTACAGTTGAAGCGGTGAGGCAATGAATGACAGGAACGGGATAGGAAATGTAGCAGTGGTATAGATCCAAGGTCTTAGTGTAAGTGCAAGACAATAGAATCTGAGCGTACAATTGCATGACAAATTGGGACAGGAGCGAGTGACGTTGAAGGTAATGCAAATGAGAGGTAATAGTGTATGCAGGGTAGGGACTGGTCCAATTGCAAACTATACAGTAATGATGGCTTAGTTAGACGTAGATGCAAACTAACAAACAATGCATGACTGAAGATGGAAGTCTGAGGCTGTTGATTGGCCAGGAAAGGAGATTGGATCTCACAATGGATGGCCGACCGGTATGGAGTTAACCGCAAAGTTCGCAAGTATATACTGAGTTGGTTGCCAAGATTAGAAGGTCAGCGCAAGCCAGAGGAAATAGCGGATTGCACCATTGATGTTGTGCTTTTATTTGTGTCACGCTTTTAGACTGAGGTAGATGGTACTGAGGAGAGGACATGTCAAAGTGGTGAAGACAATAAACCTTAAGTGCGAAGCGTGACAGTTGCCCGGGTATAAAGACGCAAGCTCCTGCAAGCGTTCAGGTAAATTTTCCCATTGATTTCAAGTCGTTAATCATTACTGTATACCCTTATACATTGGTTAATTTATTACTCAATAAATTTAATATTTATATAAAATGTTGTCATTGTCGTCATTGTTGTCCCGCCGTTGCAAAAACTGTATTTGCTGAAACAAGTGTTGTGTTCCTAGTACTGCTGTCCGAGGACTTTGAGGCAAGTGCAATCAATGTTGCCTTTGCAAAGTGGCATGCAATTTCCCTATAAATTTTGAGTCAACTGTCAAGGTTCCTTTGAAATCATCAAGGGAGATGCGAAGTCATAGGTCCGCGCCAAGGCTTTATTACGAGATACCACCATTGCCAGAGATTGAAAACTTGGAGAACGGAGTTCCTGGTAAGTTCTAATCTGGACTGACTAATGATCATGAAATAGTAACTAATTGTTTGCTTGTTTTGCTAGTGTTGCCCCGTTTCCAAAGATATACTACCAACACACCACCACCACCACCACCTTACTGGGGACCACCGACTGAACTCCCGGGGGCCCAGATGAATGCCAAGGTGTGAGGCAAAGTGTCCGGTGCGGAACCGGTAGGAATTATAACCAAGGAAGCAAGGGAGGAGGAAGGAAATGAAGGGGCGGGAGAAGCAGGAAATGGAGAGAACAGAAATGGAGCGGATGAATTAGAAGGAGGAAATGAAGGAGATGGAAGGGATGGAGTGGATGGGACGGAAGGAATGGAGGGCCGAGGCAAAGCGGATCCGGTGCAAGTCGTAGGGCTGATTGAAACGGATGCGAGGTGCCTGATGGACGATATTGGAGAAGGCACGTTGGGTGGCCAAAGGAAGAGAGCATATGAAGAGCTCTTGGAGGAAGGCGGATGGAATGCTTGACCAAAGCAAGCTCAGGTTTCAAGGTGCAAGGAGATCTTTGAGAGGCACATTGTAATGGAAGTGCTGGTTCTCCAAAGAATGTCCGCATTGATCAACAATGAAGACCTGGATACTTTTTGATCCATGGTTGCGGAATTGACGGAAAATTGGGAGGATACGGAGAAAGAAATAAAGGAAACTTTGTAATTAAAAATATATATTTTCTCTTTTTTTTCAATATTATAAATAGAAATATTATTATTATTATTTTTTTAATAATAAGGAATGGAATGGAATGGAATTGGATTGGATGGGATGAGATGTGGAATGGAATGGAATGGGATTGGATGGGAAAGAATCATGATTGTTGAGGTTTTCAAGGGTAGCTTGCATGGAAGTCTCGAATCAGATTGGGTGAATTGCGAAGGTGATGGGCTGGTTCCCACAAGGTGCAATCTTTGTTGGACTGGAAGCCAGACCATTCAAAGAGGTATTGAAGTTTTCCTTTGCGTAACCTGGAATGCAGAATACGGCTTACTTCCCACTCTTGATGATTGAGGACAGTGACCGGTTCAGGAGGGGGATGAGTCTTGCCCGGGTATAGGACTCGAGCTGGCTCTAGGAGAGACACATGAAAGACCGGGTGGATACCTTGCCATTTTGCAGGTAAATTAATTTTAAAGGCTTTAGGGGAGATTAATGATTCTACTTTAAAGGGGCCAAGCTTTCTTTTGGAGAGTTTGCAAGTTGGGCAAGTGCTGCAAATGTTGCAAGCATCGAGCCATACTTGATCTCCTACTGCAAATGTTGGAGCTGAAGTGCAAGATCAGTCTGCTTGCTCCTTATAGCGCTGATTTGCTTCTTCGAGGTTGGGTCAAATTTGTGATTGAAGGGATTGAATTTGTTCAAGGTGATTGGTAGCAGGTTGAGAAGTTGCTACATGAAGGGAAGAGAAAATTGGGTTTCTACCATAAAGAGTTTGGAAGGGCGACTGTTTGGTGGAGGAATGGGGGGAGTTGTTGTAGGCAAATTTGGCTAGTGGGAGCCATTGCAACCAGTCGTCTTGTTGATAGGAAACATACATTCAAAGATATTGTTTGAGGATCTGATTAACTCCCTTGGTTTGCCCATCCATTTCCGGGTGGTAAGCCGTTGATAAATTGCGAGTGATCTTCAAATGTTGGCATAGCAAGGTCCAGAAGCTTCAGGCAAACAGAGATCCACGATCACTAACTATATTATCAGGGAGGCCATGTTTTGAAAATACATGTTCTATGAACAAGTTAGCCAAGTCTTCTGAAGAGGCCGTCACATTACTACATAAAAATAAAGCCATCTTTGAGAAGCAATCTACTATTACTAGAATAGCATCATATCCACTAGAAGAAGGTAATTGAGAGATGAAATCCATAGACAGCGAGTGCCAAAGACAAGGCGGAATTGGAAGTGGCTGGAGTAGCCCATACTTCCGGTTTTTTGAGGACTTGTTACAATTGCAATAATAGCAGGCGCTAACATAATCTTTTACTTCTTTGGTCATACCAGGCCAGTAGAAGTCTTGTGCAATCAATTGTTAGGTTTTATCCTGCCCATAATGACCAGCAAGGGGAGAATCATGCCGTGACTCAAAGATATCTAACTTAATGCAAGAATTATCTGGTACTACTATACAATTATCATAAACTAAAAAGCCATTATCATCTATACTGTAACTACTATCTAATAAGTTCGCAATTTTGCAAAGTTTGATGCACTTGGGGTCGTCACGTTGAGCTTGTTGGAGTTCGGAAGCCAAATCTTGTAAGCGAGCAATGATTGAACTGAGTTGGGCAGATTGGGTTGAGAAGAGTGTCCTAACGTTTTCAGGGTTGTTTTTGGCGAAGGTGCTCCCCCCCCCTGGGTAAACGTTGTCTCAACGTGATAAAGCATCAGGAACTACCGCTTGTTTCCCAGGATGGTACGTGATTGTAAAGTGAAACTTGGAGAGGTATTAGGCCCATTGTTCCTGTCTACGTGTGAGGACTTTTGAAATAATGAAATACTTCAAAGAATTATGATCAGTTAAAACCTCAAAGGATTCCCTAATGCTCAAAAGGTATGAATGCCATTTTTTCAAGCAATAAACAATTGCGAGAAGTTACTTGTCATGAACCTCATAGTTAAGCTCTGCAGCAAGCAACTTGCGAGACTCAAAAGCTACGGGATGAAAGAGAGAAGTGGAAGAAGAAAACTGCAAGATTACTCCTGCAATTGAAAAGTCGCTTGCGTCTGTTTTGACAATAGTGCAAGCTAGCTTGTTGAAGTGAGCAAGTATCAGAGCAGTGGAGAATGCTTTCTTCAGAGCTTCGAACTCCGAAGCAGCTTGTTTGGTAAAAACAAAAGGAGTGTATTTTTGAAGAAGGTTAGTAAGATTCACGGTTTTTTCGGTGTAATGTGCAATAAACCTTCTATAGAAATTACTGAAACCAAGGAAAACTTGAAGAGATTTAACCAAAGAAGGTGGGGGTCAGTCTAATATGCGTTTTCTCTTGGCTGGGTCCATTGATAGTCCTTGCTGCGAGACTACGACACCTAGAAAATGAAGAGAAGAGGAATCGAACTTGCACTTAGAGGCTTTTGCAAACAGGTAATTCTTGCAAAGTCGCTGTAGCACCTCTTGCACATGTGCAATGTGATCTTCAAGGTTCGTTGAGTAGACTAGTATATCATCAAGATATACCACAAGGTATTTACCTACGAGATTTGAGAAAATGTTGTTGACAAAATGTTGAAAAGTGGAAGGAGCATTACAGAGGCCAAAAGGCATGAGGGTATACTCATAACTGCAGAACCGGGTTCTCATTGCAGTTAAATACTCATGACCTTCCTTAAAGCAAATTAGGTTATAGGCACCTTGAAGGTCTAACTTTGAGAAAAAAGTAGCTCCATGGAAGAGGGAGGGGAGACGTGACATAGGCGGAACTGGATAGGCATTCTTCCGGGTTACCTGGTTCAGTTACCTGTAGTCAACACAAAGGCAAATTCTGCCTTCCTTCTTTGGAACAAATAGGACAGGTGAACTGGTATTTGAATTGCTTGGTTGAAGAAATCCTTTTTCTACATTTTACGCGATGTAGTCTTAAAGCGCAATTGATTCTTGCGTTGAGAGAGAGTCAACTGGTCCTCAGGCCGGAGGTGGGCCAGTAAGTTTGATCTTGTAATTGTAAGGAAGGGATGGAGGCAGTTTATCTGTTTTGCAGCTGAAAAGACCTCAGAAAAGTCATGATAAACCAAAGGTAAAGACTCTCGAATGATTTCTATATATTCAATCTTGTCATATTTGAGCAACGGTTTCAAGGTGCTCGCATTGTGCAAGAGGATTAGGGAGCTCAAAATACACCATTTGTTTGGTTTCTGTTTCTCTTCAAAGGAACAGGAAAGAGGTAAGCTGGATAGGTAAACAATAACTCCTAAATCTGAAGAGGGAATTTGGGAATGAAGGTCAGGATATTGCAAATCTCCTGGCGGAAAAGTGTCATCCAACTCAATGACAGTGTCAGGTAGGCTGTTAAATTCCTGATTGACAAAAAGGTTAGCGTTCTGGGGGTGCAAGGTTTGAAGGTTAATTACTCCTTCTTGCCAATTCACATCTGGATTCCAGTAAACTAGGAAATCATGGCCTAGAATGGTATCATCCACTCTGGGTATAGCCGAGACAAATAAATCCCTTTTGAAGCTGGGGAAATTGGAGAATGCAAATGTCCATTTTTCCTATTGGTAAACCCAATAAGACGGTTCAGTTGCACTACTTACTAAATAGATAGGAAATTAATCTATATTCGAACGCGTAAGATTTTTGGAAGTGGCAAAAGATTCACTGATGAAGGAAACATTAGCGCCGGAATCAAGTAAAACTTGATAAGGAGTGTTGACGGGATTGAATGGGATAAATCTTGAACTTGGAGAACCTAGTGACTTGCAAGTGCAAAGATTTACTGGCAGTGATTTAGATAATGTGTAGTTTTCCTTGCAAGTATCAGAAAAACTACAAGCTAATTTTTTGACTGCTTAGCCGCTTCACGCGCTAACGGCTTTGTACAGCTGTTGAAATCATGTTTTCCTCCACAATACATACACAGCCCATTCTTTTCCCTTTGCAGCCATTCCTCGTTTTGAAGCATCCCGGTTTCTTTGTCCAAGAACTTTGGAGTTTTTGGCGACAGCTTTCCCTTTTGAGTTGAAGTTCAAAGTCGGGGTTGGTTTGGATGGTTTTGGGTTCCTCATGTTTTGCATTGAGGAGTTTTCCACCCTCGGAGCCGAGGTGGACGGTCCATGGTTGTTTTGCCAAGGGCGATTCTTGTCATGATAGCCATTATAAATCTCGATCACTCAATCAATTAGCTGCTGAAGCAAGGTTGTATCATGACCCCCAACTGCAAGCTGTTCGATTAAGCGTGCCGGTAAACACTTTCGGAAATGGAATAGAAGAGCAGCCTTGTTCCACTGGATGCAAGACTGCAAGGTTCAAAAATGAGAAATATAAACGGAAGCTCTACTATTCTCCTTCATAACTAAACTATTAAGTTTGTATTTGGTGTTTCAAACATCATTGGGATTGCCAAAAAGGGTGAACATTTTTTCCTTGAACCTGTCCCAGTTGTTGAGAATACAAGTGGGACTGTCATTGGACAAAATTTTGAGGTATGGTTCAAACCACTGCGAGGCTCTACCTCCTAAGAAGGACGAAGCATACATAACTTTATGTCTATTGGAAGGGAAATTGTTGGAGTCGTTTGAAAAGATGATTTTACAAGACGGCAGGTAGGATCTAAGCTTATGAGGGTTTTCTCCTGTAAAATGATTGGGTTGTTTCCTGCCCCGAGTGCGAAAGCTAGGAGTTCTTGGACTAGATTGCTGGGCACCGTGAGTGAGGGCCTGGATCAATGTTGAAAGCAGGGTTGGGGCATTGGGCTTGGAAACAGTAGTGCAAACCCCTGGTCTACCACAAGTCAAGGTTTCATCAGAAGAATGGTTTGAGTCTGCAAATTCCGCAAGAGGGTCCGTTGGAGCATCCTGTGGAGGAGCCTGAGGATCATCGAGAGGTTCCACAGATGGCGATTTAGAAGGAGGAACTGGATCTAAGGGTTGTTGGGCCCGAGGAGCGCTGGTTTTCCCTACCCAATGGATCTCATCATTTTAAGGGGAAAGGAAAGCGTTCCCAGTTGAGGGAGTACGTGACATCAAAAAGAAGAAGTCTTCTATAGGTTGGCAGACTAAAATAGATGATTTGAGTTGGTTAATTTACTGTCACACAACCACCCCACGTACTATAAGGCAATTCTTAGATGATTGTGAGCGCAAAGGAATGCCAAGTGCAAGGGCAAGTGCAAATAGCAAGACCCAGTTGTGAAGTGCAAACTTGGTTATTGCCACTCAACAAACGGCGAGAGGAATGGAATGTGTTCCAAAGAAGAAAACCCAACCTGAGTCCAATGTGATAACTAGGTTGTAGCAAAATGCGAGAACGTATGAAATTAACTAACTGAGGAGACAATCATCAGGCAACAAGATAGCCCTTATAAGGTAATCCAAAGTGACTAGATACAACCTGGTGATGAGCTAACTACAGTTGAAGCGGTGAGGCAATGAATGACAGGAACGGGATAGGAAATGAATCAGTGGTATAGATCCAAGGTCTTATATTAAGTGCAAGACAATAGAATCTGAGCGTACAATTGCATGACGAATTGGGACAGGAAAAGTGACGTTGAAGGTAATGCAAATGAGAGGTAATAGTGTATGCAGGGTAGGGACTAGTCCAATTGCAAACTATAAAGTAGTGATGGCTTAGTTAGACGTAGATGCGAACTAACAAACAATGCATGACCAAAGATGGAAGTCAGAGGCTGTGGATTGGCCAGGGAAGGAGATTGGATCTCACAATGGATGGCCGACCGGTATGGAGTTAACCACAAAGTTTGCAAGTATATACTGAGTTGGTCACCAAGATTGGAAGGTCAGCGCAAGCCAGAGGAAATAGCGGATTGCACCATTGATGTTGTGCTTTTATTTGTGTCACGCTTTTAGACTGAGGTAGATGGTACTGAGGAGAGGACATGTCAAAGTGGTGAAGACAATAATCCTCAAGTGCGAAGCATGAGAGTGAATAGAAAAACCCAACTGGAGACAATGGACCTTCCAGTATGACGTGGTCATTTTAAGCGCGGTAAAAAGGATGATGATATGCTTTAACCTTGTAGATAAAATCTAGGAAAGAATGGTAATCAGCAGTAACTTTCTTTAACATGGTTTCTGATTATTCAGGGACTTCCTCAGTAACATAGAGAAACATCAGAAGAAGTAACAAATTGCATTGTATGCAAGGATGAATCCAATATATCTTCCTCCTGTGAAAAATGAAGGATCAATAAATATCCAAGCAAGTGGAAAGAGTGTTGAACTCATAGGGAATTGGAAGTTGCGTTGTGGAATTGCAAAAGGTTCTGAAGTAAGGGGAAATGCATTGGGCTGCAGGGCCAAAGGCAGAGTTGAGGGAAGGACAGCTGTAGGAAGTTAAGCCAGGTTGATTTCAACAGGATTGGAGGAGCGGTCAGGGGTTAGTTGGTGTCTTGAGGTGATCCGCCCCATCTTCCAAGTTTGCCTCTGGATTCCAGTGATGAAGAGAGTTGATTCCCAGGGTAATTTATTCAGGGAACGGTGCATTGAATTGAAGGATTTCCCATTCAAATCTAGGAAAGCAAGTCAGTAAAACAATTTGGGAATTAGATTTTATGATCTGGGATTTCAAAAGATGAATATGTTTGCCCAGAAGGAAAGGGTTGTAAGTTATAGATACTTTTGAACTATTGAATTGACAATTACAGATTGATTTTCACCTGAATAAAACAAAAAATAGAGATAAGCCTTAAAATCAAAGAAGAAAAGGGTGAGCCTAATCTTGGTTTGGCTTTGGGGAAGCACTGGAAGGTGCTAGATTTGGAGAAGAAGATGAGTTGACAGGTTTCTTTCTACAGTTTTCTGTATTGTGTTTACCACCAGTATATAACCATAAGCCTTCCCTCTGTCTTCTTGCCTTTTCATCTGCCTTGGTTTTCCATTTTGACCTAGGTCCAAAGAGTGTCAGCCTCCTGGATGCCAAGACCATTGCCATACTTTGGCTACCAAAAGTGATAGAATAAATCATGAATATATTATTTAATAAGTGCAGCAAAAATCTGTAAAATATTTGGATAAAGCTTATTGTAAGTTTAATTGGTTTGGATATGGTTTATTGTTATAAATCAATATAGATAAATTGATTATTAAATATTTTTATAGAGGGGCCATAATTATATTGGGCATCTTTAACACCTCTCTTCAGGGAATTCAGTATGAATATACGTAGGCCTGGTTACTTTGGGACCTTTAGTTTAAAGGATATTTTGCCCAAAGATAATATGTATATAAAATACAGGGTGGAGTGGAAGGACTATGTTACCAAGCTGCCACAAAAGAGAAAGGATAATAAGACTCACTGGTATATTATTAAATCCTTTGGGTATCTCTTTAGGATGTGCACTTATGGGTTAAACGTTTATACAGGGGTTATAAGGTTGTTCAGCAGTTTAAATTGATAAAAGAGGTTTGAGGACGGATATTATTAATCATACTAAAGCCAGAAATAACTTACTTATCTCTTACAAGTATTTTATTACCTTTGCACGGTGTCTGGATGTAAATATAACTGGGTCTCTGCCCATCAATATCCTCTAAAGAGCTCTTTATTTATAGCTTTTGGAGTCCCAATATTTTCCTTCTGAGGGGTACAGGGGCTCAAAGGGACGTACACTGAGGCTAGCAGGGTAACCAGTGGTAGCCTTGTTCGTGTTTTTGGTGCTATAACACGGGTAGCATCTAATTCCAAAGGGTATGGGAATTATTCTACTTTATAATTGATATTTGGACGTGTGAATAACACTAATCCGTCCTTTTTATTTATTATTTAATCAATTATCCTTAGTAAATGTTCCAAGTAAGTAAATAATTATTTTAATAGAAGTTCCTAGGGATATTCTGATGTCAGGTGATATCTCATTATGTATTAAATAATTGGAGTAAAGTGATGATATTTATTTTACTCCTTATTTTTGAAATTCAGTTGATTTACTAAAATAATTAATTAAAAATGTAATTCATGGGTATTCATGTAATATTTTTCATCATACGTTTTCTTATTATGTCACAAAAAGGTTTATGTCTAGAAATTCTCATAATAGTATTTTAAAGTATTTTAATATATATTTAGAAGTAGTCATTATCTTATTTTCGACATTTTTGGTACATTGAATTATATCTAATAAAAAATATGTATAAAGGTTATTTGAGTATTTTTATATAATTTTATGTATTTTTGACTATCTACTATCCACGGGAACATTTATTACATATGTAGATTGTTCCTGTGTAGGTTGTAGCATTTTTACGCGGTACCTAGGTTTCTCAGGCCGCCTGTCACTTTGTCAACCCAAAGTCCTGCAGCTGCGTACTTTTTGGGGGCCCGGGGCTGCATAAACGGCTTTGACAGAGTGACAGAGCTGTAGATTAGCTGTGCAAGGGGGCATTGGCTGCCGCAACTGCTTGTGGGAATTGTGACAAAACACATTTCCGCCCTTAACTCCTAAAATATACAAAACACCTCAATTCTGACTGAATTGTGGGTGTGAAACCTATACGTGACAATACATGGGAAATACTTAATTGGCCAAAAAGTTTAATAGTGGTGCCGTGGTATTTTAGTCTTTCTTTTCCTCAATTATTTTAAAATATAAGGATTCCTATTTCAAGGGTGGGGTAAGTGAATGACCCTACCTCATTTTGGGTGGAGAATTCATTTTTCCAATAATAGTTATGGTTTTAATTCTCCTTCTTAGTTTAATTTTATTATTATTGTTTTTATGTTATTTCTGTTACTTTTGCAGCTTGCTCTGCAATAGTAGCAAGCTGATAAAGAGGTTGTAGTAAATTTTGTAGTTGAAGTTGACTTTTCTGGGGACTGGTCATGCTCCCTACCCTCACTGCTACCCTTGTCAGGATGATTAGAGGTATATTGGGATTGTGAAGAACTGTGGGGTTGATAATTATTGAGAGAAGATGATTTTTCTTTTACCCCTTCATGATACCTTGTATCATATTCCAAAACTATATTGGTAAGATCTTGGAGAGTATCTTGAGAGGCATTGAATCCTTTTAGTTGGTCCAGAAGGGGTGAAGGAAGGCTTTGTCAAAAATGGAAGTACAAGGCTCTATCAGCCAACACAGAGACTTTGTTCATAAGTGATCAAAATTCAGTGAGGTGGGTTGAAGCATAGCCAGAGTCCTTCTTATTCTAGTTAACCAGTTCCTTTTCAGCCTTGAAGACTTTTAGTCTGTTGCCAAAGAGGGTGTGAAGCTGCCTTGTGAAGTGTGACCATGAGTTGAGGGGGAAAGAGGGCTCTTGGTAGGAAAGGTGAGCCAGATATGAATGGATCCATCAATTTTCACTTCCAGAGAGGTAGGAACCTTCAAAGAGTACCTTCTTCCGGTCCTCACTAAAATTTCCTTCATCATTTTCAAAAATGAGTTCACAAGATTGGAGGAATGGTTGGAGTTTGCTAGGATTGTTGCCTTCAAAAGTATCCAGAGCATTCATGGAAGGAGACTTGAAGGTGCCAGAGTGAGAAGTACTGGTTGATGGAGGTTGAGAAAGTGTTTCCAAAGCAGAATTCATGGTCTGGAGGAGGGCTAAGAGATTTGGGTCCACAGAAGATGTTGGAGGTTGAGCTTGGGTTGGAGGAGCAGGGTTTGCAGTGGAAGCTTGAGGTTGAATTGCTTCTTGAGGCTCCATAGTTGGTGAAGAATATATATTATTTAGGATCCTTGAATCAAATTAGAAGTCCTCACTTCCTTCCTCATCCTTTTCTTCTGGAATAGGAATGATGCTGAGTTCATAAGATGGAGAATCTAATCCAAAGCCTGCTTGGGAATATTGACCAATTACAATATTAGTGACACGACTAACTTCAGGTGCTGTCAGCCTCCTGGATGCCAAGACCCTTGCTATCCTTTAGCTACCAGAGGTGATAGAATAAATAATAAATATATTATTTAATAAATGAAGCAAAAATACGTAAAATATTTGGATTAAGCTTATTGCAAGGTTAAATGGTTTGGTTATGGTTTATTGTTATATATCAATATAAATAAATTGATTATAAAATATTTTTATAGAGGTGCCACAATTATATTGGGGATATTTAACACCTCTCTTCAGGGATTTTAGTATGAAAACACGTAGTCCTGGTTACTTAGGGCTCTTTAGTTTTAAGGATATTTTACCCAAAGATAATATGTATATAAAATACACAGTGGAATGGCAGGGCCTTGTAACCAAGCTTCCACGACAGAGAAAGGATAATAATACTCAATGGAATATTATTAAATCCTTTGGGTATCTGTTTGAGACGTGCACTGATGGGTTAAACATGTATACTGGGGTTATAAGGTTTTTCAGCATTTTTAATTGATAAAGAGGTTGAGGACGGATATTATTGATCAGACTTAGTGATAAATTACTTACTTATATCTTAAAAGTACTTGATTACCTTGGTACAGTGTCTGGATATAAATTTAACTGGGTCTCTGCCCATTAATATCCTCAAAAGAGCTCTTTATTTATAGCTTTTGGAGTCCCAACATTGTCCTTCTGAGGGGTACAGGGGCTCAAAGGGACGGACACTAAGGCTAGCAGGGTAACCAGTGGTAGCCTGTCACTTGTTCTTGGTGCCATAGCATGGGTAGCATCTAATTCCTCAGGGTATGGGAATTATTCTACTTTATAATAGATATTAGGACGTGGGAATAACGCTAATCTGTCCCATTTATGTATTATTTAATTAATTATCCTTAGTAAATGTTCCCAGTAATTCAATAATTATTTACATAGACATTTCTACGGATATTCTGATGTCAGGTGAGTTCTCATTATGTATTATATAACTGGAGTAAAAGTCATGATATTGATTTTACTCCTTATTTTCAAGTTACAGTTGATTTACTAAGATAATTACTTAAAAATATAATTCATGGGAATTCATGTGATATTTTTACATCATTAGTTTTCTTAGTATGTCAAAAAGATGTTGATGTGTAGAAATTTTCATAAAAGTATATTGAATTATTTTAATATATTTTTAGAAGCTGTCATTGTCTTATTTTCAAAATTCTTGGTACTTTGAATTATATTTAATAAAAAATACGTATAAGGGTTATTTAAGTATTTTTATATAATTTTATGTACTTTTAGACTATCTACTATCCACAGGAACATTTATTACATATGTAGAATGTTCCTGTGTGGGTTGTAGCATGTTTACACGGTACCTAAGCCCCTCAGGCCGCCTGTCACTCTGTTAACCCGTAGTCCTGCGGCTGCTTACTTCTCAGAGGCCCAGGGCTTTGTACACAAGCTTGAAGGAGTGCTAGGGCTGTATCTCAGCCGTGAGCGGGTGCATTGGCTGCCGCGGCTGCGCACAGGAATTGTGACAAAACACATTTCCACCATAACTGCTTAAATATACACAACACCTCAATTCTGACTGAATTTTAGGTGTGAAACCTATACGTGAAAATACGTGTAAAATATTTAATTGACCAAAAGCTCAATAGTGGAGCCATAGTATTTTGGTCTTTCTTTCCTTGATTATTTAAAAATATAAGGAGTTGGATTTCAAGGGTGGGGTCAGTGAGTGACCATACCTAATTTTGGGTGAAAAATCCATTTTTTCATTAATATTCATGTTTTTACTTCTCCTTCCTAGGTTAATTGTATCATTTTTTTTTATGTTATTTTTGTTACTTTTGCAGCTTGCTTTGCAATGGTAGCGAGCTGACAGGTGCGGCAGGAGTAATAGAAGCTCTAGGAGGAGCTGGAGTAAGGATACCAGTGTCCATGGAAGGGAGCGTGCTGGAATTGCAAGGTTTGAAGGGGTCCTCCCATGTCCACAAGCTTGAGGAGTTGACTGGTCCTGATTGGAGATGTTGATGACAGAACCTCTGCCTCTTGCTTCTCTGGTGAGAGGTGGACTTGAAATGAAAGAAGTTTGTGCTTGTCAGGCTGGCATGGTTTTCAAATTCACTAGAGAAGAGAAATGACCCAAAAAAAGTACCCAGAGAAGATTTGAGGAACAACCACCAATTTTCCATGAAGAAAATTCCCAGAAAATTAAAGGAAGGGGGCTCCAAAAAGGCATCAAAGGGGAGTCAAAGGGGCGCACAAGGGCGTCAATGGGCGTTGTAGTTGCGTCAAACTGGCATCAAAGAAGCATCAAAGAATCTTTAAAGAAGCGTAGGAAAAGCTTTGAAGAAAAGGTTTGAAAGGGGTCAATGATGGTCAAAGGCCCATCAAAGGCATTAAAGTGATGTAAAAGGCATCTAAGAGAAGTAAAAGGCGCGTTGAAGCAGTGTTAAAGCAGTGTCAAAGCGGGTTGAAGCTGAGTCCAAGTGTCAAAGTACAGTCAAAGGCGCTTTGAAGGCTTCAAAGAGAATTCAAAGGCATGTTGAAGCCCTGTTGAAGCAGTGTCAAAGTGGGTCAAAGCTGAGTCAAAGTGTCAAAGCACAGTCAAAGGCGCTTCAAAAGCGTCAAAAAGAAGTCAAAGGCGCGTCCAAGGCGTCAAAGGGCGTCAAAGGGTGTTGAAGGGCCTTGTATTTGCTTCAAATTGGTGTCAAGAGGGCGCCTAGGAATGGTCAAAGAAGCATTGAAAAATCTCTTGAGGGATTTTTGAAAAGGAGGGTTGAAGATTTTGAAAAGGAAAATTGAGGTATTTGGCCAATGAGCGGTTGATGGAGGGAATGAATAGCTTCTGCAGGAGTAGCCACAACTTTTGTATCACTCCTTTGGAAATGTGAAAGGCTGCACACTTTTCAGCTCAATCACACACTGGTCCACAACATGCGTAGGCAGTGTTATCTAAGGTCAAAGATGGGATGGGATGGAGTTGGTTGAAGGTGATGATTTGAGAGGTGGAGAGTGGGCAGTAATTAAGGGGAAGGAATTAGTATAATTTCACAACTTCCCCTGGCATGCAACGGGCTGAAGGCACAGGCACTAATACTCATAGAACTCAAGAATGATTTGTTGGAATTGCAAAGAAGAAGATGAGAGGAGGATTACAAGTGATGAGAAGATGTAAGGATGGAATGGAGAAGTCCAGGAGGAGGTTGTTTAATAAGTGGTTTTTGAATCCTACAAGAGTAACAACAGGAAGGGACAAGGTGATATGAGTTAAGCAGGCTGGGTGAAGTGTCATGCTTCTAGCTTAAGGTTTATTGTCCTCCCACTTTCACATAATCTTTTCCTCAGTACCATCTACCTCAGTCCATAAGCATGAAAAACTAGAAACACACCATCAATGGTGCCTTCCGCTTATCAACTCTGGCTTGCATAAAAACCTTCCATTCTTGGAAACTGACTCAGAATTAACTTGCAAACCTTGCAGTGACCTCTACATTGGTCAACCATCCATTTAGGCTCTGCCTTTTCACCCTGGGTATCAATAATCCTTGTGTTCCAATTTCTGGTCACATTCTCTTGCTAGTTTTCACTCACACTAGTCAAGCCATCTCAACTGTATAGTTTGCAAATGGACTAGTCACTTACCCTGCATAAACTAAACCTTCATATTTGCATTGCTTCTGACTTCATTCCCTCATGTCCCAACCGTTACATCCCAATAAATTTGTCCCCTATTTTCTTGCACTTACACTAAGAACTTGGGAATGTTCATACTGTCATTTAATTTTGTACTCCGTCCATGTCATTCATTGCCTCATTGCTCAAAACTATAGTTTACCATCCATCAGGTTGTATGTAGTCATCTTGGATTACCTTATAAAGGCTACTCCGCTTGCCTGGGGGTTGTTTCCACAGTTATTTAATTTCATAAATTCTTGCATTTGCTAAATCCAGTCATCACATTGGACTTGGGTTTGGTTTCCTTCCATTGGAACATTCATTCCTCTTGCTGTGTATTAAATTATCCCACCCTAAGTTTGCACTTTTCAGTATGCCCTTGCTACCTTGCACTTGCCCTTCCACTCAGATTTCCTTTGGTGCTCACAATCATCCAAGATTTCCCTATTGTACATGGAGTGGTTGTGTGACATGAAGGTTGTCTTGTGCTGAAATGACACCTACTGGTAGAGGGACTAGCCAGTAAGAAGTAGTATACTAATTCCTTGGGGGGAATTAGCCCAGGAGGGAAGGACAGGCCAGTGTATGTGAGAGCTCAGAAGGAGGCCTTGAGGGATGAGTGGCTGATGTTACAGGTTGGAGTTCCCACAGTATGACATGTTGACTGATTGGGCTGGAGGCTGTATTTGACTAATTGGGTGATGGTCCTTTCCAGGAAGGTTTGAAATTTACTGATCTGGAGTCCTTGGAGTATGGGATGAACAGACAGTGGAGAGTATGTACTATGTATTTCCTAAGTGTAATATGTACTAAGTCATATACCAATTGGGTTGAGGAGAGATGGAGGATGTACCAAGCCATGGAGAGAGGGAGAAATACTGGGAAGGTTTACTGAGTAGCATGACACAGTGGTGAGGTGTACATGGAAATACAGCTTATACAATACAGGGAGATGGTGAAACTGGTGGAAGAGGTTGGATTAATTTAGTTGAAGGAGTGTCAGAACTGTGGTTATGACACAATTTGGTTAAGATCAGAATGAACCAAGAGCTCTTGGTGAAGGAGCTGTGGCTTATATACCCTGAAAACCTAGTCACATGTTACATGTTTGTGTAATATGAATGAAAGTTTATCATTAGTTAGAATTTACATAGTTCATTTGTGGAAATAGCATGCTGTATTTTAAAAGCTTCCACTCTCCTGCATATTCAATATACACATAAATTTCATTTGAAGGGAGGTGGAGAAATTATAATAAGTCATCCAACTCCCGGGAAAAAAACACATTACATGGGAAAATCATGTGGGAAAGCTGGGGAGGTTGACAACTTGTGCTAAGTTGTTGACTTCTCTTCAACTATGTGTCAGCATGATTTTGAATATGCCAAATGATTGATGATTACTGGGACAGTGGACAACATAGCATAAGTTTTCCACCTCCCCAGCCTCTCCACAAAGATTTCCCATGTCATGTGATTGCTTTATAAACGAAGGTACAGGGAGGTGGACAAATTATCACAAGTTGTCCACCTCCCTTGACATTACTTATACATGTACTATGAAGTAAAGCTAAATTCAATTCTATGGGAAGGTGGACAACTTACCCTTAGTTATACATCAATCCACAGGGATCCCATCTTACATTCCAACCAGGAAAAATGTTGTAAAACTCATTAATACCTTGAAATCATTTCATGAAATAACTGGTAACCATTTTGGCAAAAAGAGGTAATGTTTGAATTATATAAATTGAAGCACATTTTTAACCATATCTGGCCTTCTTTCCATTTACTCTAGTTACAATTTCAGAAGGAGAAAAATTTTGGATTTTAAGAGAAGCCAATGCTGGTTTTTTTTAATTTGGAAGGAGCAACCAAAATGAGTATGATGTTCATTTGTTTGAAGGCTGGGTTGAGGAAAAGTAATTTGATAATTAAAATCAGAATCTTGCCATAAAATTTCAATAATTCACAGATCTTTTGAATAATCAACCAACAAACCAAGATTTGGAAGGAGGAACCATGGCCTGTTTCTTTAGAGGGCAGACGGATTGGGGTTCCACTAGGTTTTTAAATATAAGAGAACAAACCATAAGTATAACCATTCAAGTCCTCTTGGTCCTTATGAGGAACATTGGAAAAGTAATTACAAGTGAAAATGTCATTAGAAGCATGAAAAAAAGAATTTCTTTGGTCATTCCACTCTGGAGATGTCCAGTTTGGAATTTTTAACTCCTCTGATACTTCCTTGTTCTTCACATGAGCAGTGTTGGATAAATGTTGGATTCTATTGAAAATCAGTTGGTTATGTAATGAAAGCTTAGAACAAAACAGATCATCATTTTCTTTTTGGTCTGGGTTCATATCCTTTCACCTTGTATATATTCCTATTTGAAATATATTTGGATGGCAATCATTGAACAAAAAAATTATTAGCAAGTTTGCAGTGATTCCCAATCACCTTAAAAATATCCTTGGTCAGTTCCCTGACAAAAGCCAATTCCAAAAATAAATCCAGTTTTAATTTTTTTATTGGTTTTTTTCAGGTTATGTCAATTGTTTGCAATCACATAGAGATCTTGTACCATATTGGGAAAATTGAGTTTCCAGAAATTTTTTTGTTCTTTGCTGCAATCAATGATACTTAAGCACTACATAGGGTTGGTACTTTCCGTTGCAAACCACTTGTAGATTTACTGGGGGTCCTATATTTTTTACTACTACTTGGCATGGACTTAGAACCTTCTTCAGGGTGATGAATTAGATTGACTCAGATAAACACTCCTTATTGCAATAATCATTCTCAGCTTTAAAAAGCTTTTTTTTTGCTCTGGATGAGGATTGAATGGATGGAATTAAGGGCTGTGGTTCTGGCCTAAGAACAGAAAAATCTTGGCTTGATTCGTGATGATGCTTTAGGTTGAAGAACTCATCCTCACCCCAAAAATTTTCTGAAAAGCACCAACAAGAATACAAGTGACAAGGAATGAGATAAAAGCAAAAGTTTAAAGGCAGTAATATGAAACTCTTCATGATGATTGAAATACATACATGTTGCTACCTTTAACCACTTTCAAAGAAACATCCTCATTATTGGTTTTCAATGGCAACAGGTGGGCTTGAGATTGGGTCAATGCATTGGAGTTGACTTGATCCATGGTTAACTCTTACACATGATGATGAAAAAGTGTTTCATGGTTCAAAAAGAGGTTCAAGAAAAAGCAGGATTGAATCAAGGATCAGTGGATGATAGCTTTGTGTCTTCATTGCTGATTAATGTAAAGATGAATACAAGGATGGATGGTGTTGATGCTGATATTTTACAATCAAAGTTGAGTTGATTTGGTGAAGGCAGAAGCTATGATTGGAAGAAGAAGAAAAAATAATGGTGATGAAGAGAAAGAGTGAATTCAGTTTTTTATTGATGAAGATGAAGGATTCAAGAGATTGAAAAAGGTTAACAAGTTCTTGCCCTTGAAATTCATTTATGATGAGTGGAAGGTGGAAGAGAAGCCTTGCAGTCAATTGGTAATGGAAGGAGTTGGATGGAGTGATTTTTTTTTTGATGAGGGTGATTGGAGGCTGGTTTGATGATTGGAATCTTGAGAGTTGATCAAGAGGTTTCATATAATGGTAGAGCACAAAAAGAATAAGTCTAAGTTTTCAGATGTTCAAAAAATGAAAAAATGGCTGGAAACTTACCTGGGTGGACTTGTTGGGATCCTTTGGGGATGGTGGATTGGTTGCGCTTGGTTAATGGTTTTGAGGGCCTCTGAACTGCTTGTTAATTTTCAAGCACTTGTTGTTTTTCTTGTGAATCAACAAGCAAGGCTTGCTGATGCGGTTTGCACCAGCAATTTGGCAGTTGCTTGCAAATTGCTTATGCATTTTCTGACGCATTCACTTGTGCTTACCAGTAAAGAGAAGGGGTCCAGGGCCCATCAAGGTGCACAGAACTCTCCCACAGCCCTGGAAACCTGCAAGACCACAACAGGGTTGCGTTTGGCAACCCTGTTGCTAATTAAGTGATTCTCCAACATTTGCGCTTATCAGGAGGAAAGCAAACAACAATAGAAAACAGGCTGGTGCTCCAGGCCCCATTTTGGAATCCTCAGGGACTGGAGCTCTTGGAGAACATTAGAGCCATTTACATGGGAGCTCAGGGCAAGTGCCCATTGATTTTGGCCTTATGGGAAGGCCAAAACCCATGAGATTGTGTTTGGGCCATTGGAGAGAAAAAAAAATTGGCATGGATACACTATCCCACATATTTTTTTCAATATGATTATAATTCAAAACAAAAGTTTTGTGATGAATCTTACGCAAGAAATATACATAAATTCAAAAATACATAGTAATCAAACCAAGATACATTATATTCATCTACCCATGAATATCACATTGGCAGATCCAGAGGATTTTTTTGAATTTGAATAAAATTATTTTAAATATTTCATTTTAGTAATTTAAGAATATTTTAGTAGAATTCATCAATATAGAAAAATAATAGAGCAATAGCTTTCATATCTCATAAGCAAAATTTCCATATACTATCCTTTATCATTTGCACTCCTAGAAAGATTTAAAATAAGACTTTAAACTTTGAAGGAAATATCTAATAAAACCAAAACTTCCTATTTATCTCAAATTAATAGTAACATTAGGCAAAAATTTTTACATCTAGGTACTTAAATACCACAAAATAAATTTATAATCATGATTTTTATTTCACTAAAAAAAAGCTGCTTTTAAAATAATTTTTTCTAAAGAAAACTTTTTTTCAAAGGTTATTTCACTGTTTTTAAACCCCAAATTAACAACTGGAACTATTTTCCAAAATTTTATAATTTGAATATTTCAATAAACCCAGCATCCATATATTTTTTTACTCTAAATTTTCAGAATAAAACATATGTGAAATTTTTCATAGTTGTTCATCCCTGGGCATATGTCTGATTACAATATTCATAAACAGTAATGGCATTGATCAATTTAGCATTAAATTTGGGCTATTGGTCTATTGATCAAGGTGGGGTTGTAATTTATGAAACAATGTCAAATTGTTTTAGAATTCATTCAATTGCTCTTGAGGATAAACATTGTGGTATTCAAAATTCATTTTATGATTTATATTCATTGAAATAACTGTAGAAACTTCTATTCAATGCTAGTGATGTTTGCACTTGAATATCTGGGGGAATGGTGCACTCAGCCTAAGGGCACCACGTCCCTTCATAGAATGAGTTGGTGGTTTTTGTGGGTTGCACAAAACTACATGACATGGTGGCCATTATTGAGCCTCTTTGCCCTCATGATGAAAAACTTCTATTTTAAGTGTGGAAATGGTCACTTTTCACAGTGACCAGGTGGATGTAATTTATCAAAAATTACAAAAATATCTTGGACCTTTAGGACATGAGAAATATGGAATAATTTGGGTTATGGGAAGTTTTTTCAACCAATGGGCAAGATAAATAAAATATATTCAGGGCCATGCAAGAATCACAAAATCATTTATTTCTACCAAATTTCTTTTAAGGGTAATGTTAAATTCATGGCCTCAGTTGTGTGGGAGTTGTGTAGTGCCCCACACAACCTGTGGAAGCTGTGTAGGGCCCCTCAAAGCGTGGGGGCCCATACACTACTCCAAACGGTTGTTCTAAAAACACAAAACCCCTGGGGGGGCATATACCACCCATAATGGGCATTTTTGATTTTTTTACCCCTGTAGACAACCATATTATTATTTATTATTTATTATTTATTATTTATTATTTATTATTTATTATTTATTATTTATTATTTATTATTTATTATTTATTATTTATTATTTATTATTTATTATTTATTATTTATTATTTATTATTTATTATTTATTATTTATTATTTATTATTTATTATTTATTATTTATTATTTATTATTTATTATTTATTATTTATTATTTATTATTTATTATTTATTATTTATTATTTATTATTTATTATTTATTATTTATTATTTATTATTTATTATTTATTATTTATTATTTATTATTTATTATTTATTATTTATTATTTATTATTTATTATTTATTATTTATTATTTATTATTTATTATTTATTATTTATTATTTATTATTTATTATTTATTATTTATTATTTATTATTTATTATTTATTATTTATTATTTATTATTTATTATTTATTATTTATTATTTATTATTTATTATTTATTATTTATTATTTATTATTTATTATTTATTATTTATTATTTATTATTTATTATTTATTATTTATTATTTATTGTTTATTATTTAGTATTTATTATTTATTTTTTATTGTTTATTATTTATTATTTAGTGGAGGCTACACAACTTGGTTTTAGTCGTTTAGCGTGCCACACAACTCAAATGGGACGTGTAGCATGCCACATGACCCATTTGAGTCGTGTAGCTTTCCACACATCCCATTTGAGTTGTGTAGCATGCCACACGGCCCATTTGAGCTGTGTAGCATGCCACACGGCCCATTTGAGCTTTGTAGCATGCCACAAGGCTCATTTGAGTTGTGTAGGGTGCCACATGGCCCATTGATTTGTGAATTTAACATTACCCTTATGCTTAGTTAAACTTAAGTTAAGTGGTACTAAGGCTTTTTTAGGGTTTAAAGTGTCCTTGGCTGGCAATCCAGGGGGATCGTGATGGGTACCAATGAAGTCTGGGCTTAGGTCCAAGGATCCATTGTCTGAGTGGCTTTTCAACAAGTCTTGCTGAATAAAATCAGAAAGTGAAAATTTTCTTTCCAATAAAAAAGATAAATAGGACAATAAATCTATAAGTTTAATTTATTTTAATTTTCATTAATTTTTTCATTATTTTTCAATTTTTTTTCAAATTTATTTTTAAAAAAATTAATAAAATTATTAGAATCACTTCTTTTATTTTTCTTGAAGAAATGGATTTGTCTTTTATATTTCTACCAGGCTCTATTCTGCCTGAGTAAAGATTTAAAGTTTATACATCTTCCAAGGTGCAACTCTTCTTCTTTCTTTGTTTCTTGGGTAAAAAATAAGAGTTCCTTGCGCTGTTTTTCAGGGGTTAAAGAGTCCCAACAAATAGGAAAAAAATTATGTATTATTTCCTGTTTGTGTTGTTGAAGAAGATTCAAATAATGATTCATTAATTCCTGGTTAATTTTCAGATCGACTGGAATTCAAAATTCAAAAGGATAACAATAAGTAATTTTACTTATTTTCACATAGTATTTCTCTGGTTGAAAGAAATTAAATAATTAAATATTAATTATTCAGGGATATTTCCCTGATGGACCTTCAGTTTTAGGCTTACTGATACCTGGAACGTTCTATTCATTTAGCTACAGAAAGTTATGTTGGTGTTGGAATGATGAGAATTCCAAGAAAAATGTAAAATGCTCCCAATCCATGATATGTTAAGAGCAAGTGCAAATTTTGGATTTTGGATTGGTTAAATTTTTTGAAATATATTTATAAAGAGGTTCCACTGGTATTGAAAGCTTTAGATCTTTATTGTAACAACCTTTCTTCAAGGGGCTACTTTGAACCATTTAAAGACCCTGGGGCCATGAGGTCCTAAGTGGTTTCTCAAAAGGGGTTTACTCAAGGGGAATGGGTGGACTTGCTGTCTCACAGAACCTTTTCCTGGCGGCAAGGAGGAGATTACTTTTTTCTTTGAGTATTTGATGGAATAATGTATAATATTGAGAGTTCAAAAAAACTGGACAAAAAAATAGGAAAGGTGAGGAGAACATGGGAGATGAGAACAGTAGTAAGGCAACGGAGGAGGGGAAATCTGAAGAAGAGAGAGGATCCCACCACCGTGGCAAGGTCAACAAATGAAGCCAGGCCGCATGAATCAAGGGAGGACAAGAAGGAAGAGATTCTGAGTCGACAGTTGAGACCAAAAGGAGACACAAGGATATTTCTAAAATAAATCAAAGATCCACCTCTGTACGCAAATCAAAAGGAGAGTCAGAGACTGATCATGAGAATCAAAAAAGGTGAAGAAGGAATCTTGGAGTTCATACCAAACTGGATCAGAGATTGAAGTATATTTTCAGGAGATCGGATGAGGATAATTCTTGAGGATGGAAAGATTTATGAGGATTTTATGAGAGGAGGAGGTTTGGGAAGATTAAGAGATTGAGATAGGAAGGATAGGAAGTAACGGTTCAAGGAAGATGGTTGTGGTTGTCAAGGAGATTTAGATTGTGGATGATCAATTGTATGTGAGGTGAGAAAAGCACCGAGAAGGGGAAGCCAGGGGCGGAACTGTCCATTGAAACGGACGGAAGCAATGGATGAGTCTGTGACACTCAGGTGAAGCCAATAGAGGCGAGCGGGCAGGCAGGGAAGCTCATGAGTATTCAACAGTATTCCTTTCAAGATTCCTGCAGAATTTCAGGGTTGAAAGGGTCTCAGGGCAATGGTTGGGGTTTTTGCTGATTTTTTTCAATAGAATTAATGATGGGGTTAGAATAATGAATTATACTAACAAAATTAGGCCATAAATAATTTTTTTATCTCTTTTAAACACTTGAAAAAGGATGGGAATGTGTCTGGATTGATTGCTTAAAAATTAATTCTGTTTTAATCATCCAAAAAGGGCTGTATATATACCTTTTTGGGGTCGGGGGATCTTCCCAGGGAACATAGAGAACGTTGTTCTTGTGGACTAAGGCTAGCTGGTTGGCCAGGGCTAGTTTGGCACGCATTTTTCTTTCTGCCAATCTGCTGGACCTGTCTGGGTCACATTTGTGGGTAAAATAATTATCAGAATCTGTTTAAAGTTCAATTTTTTATTTTTGCAGTTCTGAAATATTTCCTGATTTTTTATTGTTTTGATTTTGAGTGAAAGGGGCAGAAGTGGGTGTTTGTAGACTCTACTCCATCTTCTGAAAATTTTGATAATTTTTTAATAATTTTCAGGCTAACTGATGTGTTTTGTGGTTCATAAAGATTTGACCTTCACATTTACATGACAGCATTTGTTATTATTTTCCTCAATTTATTTGCTTTATACTTTGAATTTCATGATTTTTATTTAATATTCAGAGGTTTCAGAAATAACTCTATCCATCAGTCAGTTTGTTACATATGCTTGATGTATGAATGGAGGTTGTAGCCTGTTACTGAAAGAACCTTGCTGTCAAGAGTAGTGCAGGTAATTTGGACGCAACCATGCCTGAACGCTGCGTGCAGTAATCAAGAATTGGCGGCTAGCAGCATATTGCATGCAGGTTTCCTGAAAGTTGCCTGCCTTTTGAGTTTCAGGCTTGTTTCAACTCACTGTATGAATTTGGGGCTGTGTGCAGTGATTGTGACAGAACACAAATCCAGCTGTAACTCCTGAAATATATGCAACATCTCAATTTTGAGTGAATTTGAGGTGTGAAACCTATACATTAAATTCAAGGTGAAATATTAAAATGGCCAAAAAGCACCATAGTGATGCCTTGGATTTTTGGTCCGTTTATTTTTAATCATTTTGAAATTTCAAGGAGTTGGAATTCAAGGTGGGGTCAGTGAGTGACCGTACCTTATTTTAGGTCAGAAAGCCAAATTTGTAATATTATTTCAGGATTTCTCACTATTTGGAGTTGTTTAGGGCCCCATACAACCGGTGGGAGGCTTTTAGGGCCCCTCAACGCCTGGGGGCCAATACACTACTCCAAAAGGTTGTTCCAAACACGCGCAACACCTGTGGGGGGCATATACCCCCATAATGGGCATTTTTGATTTTTGTACCCCTGTACACAAAACTTTAGACCTGTTTATGGGGGTATACAACCCCCCGGGTTGTTCAACCATTGATTTATATTTATTTTATTTTATTTTTTGTTTTTTATATTTTTGTTTTTTTTAAACCAAGAAATCAACATTTTTTGATTTTTTGGTTGATTTCTGTACTCCTTTTTTGTTTAGTTTATTTTAGTTTTTTTAAGCCTGCAATTCTTTTAGTTGTGTTGCATGGAATAAAACTAGATATGAGTTATGTACAACCCTACACAACTTGAAAGTAGTTGTGCGTGGTGCCACACAAAACTGAAATGTGATTTGGGCGCTACAGAACTGCATTAAAGTCATGTGGAGGCTACACAACTGAATTTTAGTTGTTTAGCATGCCACACAACTCAAATGGGGCGTATGGCACGCCAAAAAACTCAAATGGGCTTTTTAGGATGCCACATTGCCCATTTCAGCCGTGTAGCTTGCCACACAGCCCATTTGAGTCTTTTAGCATGCCACACGGCCCATTCAAGCTTTGTAGCGTGCCACAGGGCAAATTTTAGTCGTTTAGCGTGCCAAAAGGCGCATTCTAGTTGTGTAAATGACTCAAGGAAATGTGACATTAACATTAACATTTCATTTTTATGGCTTATTTTTATTTTTATTCCACTTTGAGAGGTTGCTTTGTGCAAGTAGGAAGCTTGCAATAATAATTGAATTTCTCCCTCATCTGTTTTTTTGACAGATCAAGCCTACCTTTTTTTTTATTCTTCAGTTCATTGGCCATCAGGAAATAACTATTAACCTTAGAGGATGGAGGTTGGCCAACTTGGGTTTCATTTGTGGATCAAAAGAAAGCATCATAGTTGGAGGGAATTTCAAGCAAGTTTACCAGGATGATGTGATAAGCTCTATTCAGCTTACTTGAGCCTTTGGAAGCTGATGGGCAAGGATTGTTTGTTGTAGAGTTACTTGGAAATTTTTGCTTTGGTGTATTTTATTTTTGTATAGACTTGCGGCTGGGGATTTTCCAAGGGGCCATTTGTAAAGATTAAGAGAAATGAAATGATAAGACTGATGAAGTGATGAGGAGAGAAATGGAGGGATTAAAGATGAAGCAATGAGGATAGAAATGAATAGATGAGAACCATAAAGCTATAAGAATGATGAATTTAAAAGATCAATAAAGTGCTGAGAGTGATAAAGTGAAAAGAGTGTTGGATTTCTGGTGATAACTGAAAGAGTAAAAGAAATTAAGATTTCAAGAGGGCTGGATAACAGGGGTAATCAGCGTAAAGAAATTACAAGAGAAGAGAAAAGGAAGAAAATAGAGAAGAAAGAAACAAAAATCAAGGCGCCGCAAAGCTGAGATAGGTTTAATAAAGTAGGGACTCTGAGGATTGAAAGACAATTTGGTTGAAAAAGGAAGATTCTCTATACGGCAAAGAGTAAAATCAGAATTGAGGAAAAAAAAATGGGCAGGCAAAGAGATTGGGTTAAAGTCTTACCAGACAGAGCTGGCTGAGGATGAGGCCAAAGACATGAGGTTGAAGTCGCAAGTTTGAGTGAGTTGAGGTGGACGCATAAAGAAGAATAAGAGACAGAAACAAGGAAAAAGGAGAAGAATTGGAAAAGGAACAGGAGAAAGGCGGAAAGAGATTTGCAGATTGAGTAAGGATTCTTTGGATGGTTTGGAAAAGGAGAAGTAAGAATTGGATGATGAAGATTCCCAGAGAAACCCTCAGGTACAGCCGCAACATAGATTCTTGAGGTAGAGTAAGGAGCGCAGGGTCTGTACGTGTGACATTTGAAAGACAGTGAAGTAAAAAAAGGAAAAGAAAGAAGAGAGGACACGGGGAGCAGTAATTCTGATCAAGGAGGTGGGTGAGAATGTTCAGATGTTTCAACACTCCCCATGGCTGGTATGAGTGAAGACGCAATTGAGTGAGAGGGATCAATCAGATTCAGCAAATAGGATAAGGTGATTTAAGGCAGAGCTTTCCTGAGACCAACTGCTTTCATCTCAAGAGAGGGAATTAGTTTCACAATAAGTTTGCCTGAGGAGAGTTCCTCTTGTAGGGCTTTGTTTTTGATGTTGATGTGGCTAGTTTTAGAGTTGCAACCAAATTTCTTGAGTTTGTCGTCTAGACCTCTGTTATCTATATAGTGAAGACTGGGTTTGATTTCTTTTCTCCAAAGTTCAGCTACTAAATCTTTCATCCAGATAGCTTCCAAGAAGGAATCTACCAATGGGTTCAATTTGGCTTTGGCTGTTGAGTGAGTAACATTTCTTTTTTGGTAACTGCTCCAGGAGATAAGAGATCCAAAGAGAAGAGAAAGATGACCCAATTGGGAGTGTCAAGTTTCCAGGTAATCACTCCAAGTGGAATTGCTTCAGCATTTGATTTGGGTGCTAGGAAAGTGAATTTGAAGGGTGAGTTTGAGGTTTTTGGTTGCCTTGACATATTTCCAGCAGCGTTTGAATTCCCTCCAGTGACACATTCTTGGTTTCTTTCAGAATCTAGCAAGACTAGATACAGCAAAACAAAGGTCAGGTTGGGTGAGAAAGGCTATATAATTCATGAGAAAAACGGCCAATTGGTAGTTGATTTTTAAAGATTTAAATTCTTCATGTTCTTTGTCAGAGGGAGGGGGTTGACTGGAATTGACAGTAAGAGGAATGGATGAAAATTTGCAGTCGCTCATTTTGAGTTCTTCTAGGCCGTGATCAATGTGTTTTGGTTGAGAGGAAGAATTTTATTGTTGATTTGTTTGTACTTCATACCTAGGATGGTGTTGGGTTTGTGATGACTGGCATTTGGAAAACAATTGAGGAAAGCATTTTGAAATTCTTTTCCCGCACCTACAAGTATTAATTTGTCAATGTGAAAGAATAAAACAAATTTTCTTTCAGGGTTTATATATAAGCAAGGGTCTGAAATAGACTCGTGGAAACCCTGCTCTTGAATACAGGATGTAAGATTGTGGAAAAAATTTGCAGGAGATTTCTTGAGTCTGTAGAGCAACTTATTGAGGATTAGGTACTTAGATTTTCTTTTGCTTCCTTTGGGCGTTTTTATAATTAGCTTATCTGATAGAGGGGCATGGAGGAAGGCGCTTTTGACGTTGAATTGTCTGATGGGAAGAGAATGATATGGACCAAAGAGAAGAGCCATTCTAAGAGACGCAGCCTTTCCTGTAGGAGAGAAGGTATCAAGATAATTGAGACCATAGATTTGGTCAAAGCCCTGAACACATAACCGACTTTTGTAGACTAAGGGATCTCCATTGCAGTTATCCTTGAGGCAATAGACCCAGGTAGTTTTGAGCTGGTTGATGGGTTCTGGTCCATTGTAATTGTCCCACACGGCAAGATTTTCTATACCATTTAGTTCTGAGTCCATAAGGGCTTCCCACTTGATGGAGTCAAAACATTTTTTTGCTTGTTCAAAGGTTCTAGGGATGTAGTAGTGATGATAACCGTATCAGAGAAGAGGATTGAGAGAGGATAAATCTCTTAGTCCGTATCTGGGAACTAACTGGGTTGCCAGATCATCAGAAGAGTTGGACAAGTTATCAGAGGAGGGATCCTCAGGCTGAGGAGTATTTATAGAAGGAGAAGCAGGAGAGGGAGATTGAGATTCATCAGGATAGAGAGGAAGTGGAATGAAAGAAGAAGAAACATAGGGAAGAGGGAGGTCATTGTCTAACTTGATTAAGAGTGGGTTGTCAGGAGTAGAAGAAGAGAAGGAAGCAGGAGGAGAGAAGGGAGCATAGTCTTTGAAAATTTTTACATGTTTGGAGGAGATGATTATGTTGTCAGGAGTAAGAATTTGATAGGATAGAAAGCTGGGGTTTTAACCCAAAAGAGTGCCTGTAAGGCCTTGATCCTTGAATTTTTCACTGCGGGAAATTTTGTTATCTAAATAGACAACTTTGGAACCAATAGGGTGAAAATAACTGTACAGAAGTGTTTTATTAGTGAAAATCTGATAGGGCAATTGAGAATGCAAATCTTTTTGAATTTGATTAAGAGTGAGACAAGCCGTTTTGGAGATTTCAGCCCACAGGTTGTGAGGAATCTAAGAACTTCAAAGAATAGCTTGAATCAATTTGGTCGGATTTCTGTTAGTTCTTTCTATTTTTCCATTGTGTTTGTGATGGTAAGGTTTTGTGACAAGATGACGTATAGAGTTCAAGTTGAGGGAATTGTTGAAATCGGTGGAGGAAAATTCTCCACCTCCATTTGTGCAGATTGTGGCAGTAACAAAAATCCCGTTTTTGACATTTGTGATTGAGGATGATCTTCAATTGCGTAATTGCATTGGATTTGTGTTGAAGAGGAATGGCTGAAATGTAGCCCAAGTGATTATCAACTATAGACATATAGTTCATATTGTTCCTGGAACTGGGAGTGATAGGACCAATGAGATCAATGTGGATTTTTTCAAAAGGTTTCAATACTTGCAATTGACTTTTTTTGAAATTAGACTTCGAAATTTTAGAAAAGACGCAATCTACACATTGAAACCTGGAGAGTGACTCAGCAGAAAGATTGGGGAAGAGATTCTTAAGAAAGTAAGGAATAGCATGTTCAAGAGATTTGTGAATGTATTTGAGATTCTTGGTTGTAAAATCCTTGCAAGAGAGGTGGCAGAGTTTTTGATTTTCCCCTACAAGGGAAGGAAGATTTAGAACAAAGAGGTTAACTTGGATGAAGCCAGAGAAACCGGGCTTCAATTTGGAATAAAGATGGAATTGAGACCCATTCAATACAAGAAAGCAAGCTTTTGACAAGATTAGTTTGCCCGGGATTAGGAGGTTGATAACAAGATTGGAACATAGAAACAATTGGACAAAGTCACCATGGAGTTTTTCCAGAAAAGTGGAACAGTTCCTTTTCCTTTAATCAAAAGTTTGGAACCTTCTTTTCCTGTGTTGATGAAGTGGCCATTGGAACAGTGATCAACATGAACAAAGAAATCGGTAGAATTGAACATATGGCATGATGCTCCAGAGTCAAGAATGACTCGGTTGGCTGGATTGATTTCTTCTATCCAAGTAGTCAGCAGAGCGTGGTAATGGGCAACTTCTTTTCCTTTGGAATTTGAGTTCATTTGAGCTCTCCAGTTGGCTTGGGATTCTTTCCACCAGTCCGGAGCAAGATTTTCATGTTTGTGCCCGCATTTATCCTCTGAATGATCAGGAGATAGAGGATTATGGAAGCCTCTCTTACATCTTAATTCGCGAGGGACAGGTTTCTTCAGATTTTGAGGTGCGACTAGGGCAGTATTTTTTGACTTCATTTCCTTGGATTTGTATCTGGATTTGTTGTCTAATTGGAATAGATGATTGAGAACAAGATTGACGGGGATACTCTTGTCAGAATGCATTATTTGCTTCCGGGGAGATTGTAGAGAGGAAGGGAATTTAAAAAGAATGAGGTAAGAGAGTTTATCATCAGGGAGATTGATTCCCACTTCCAGCATTTTCTTTATGGAAATTTTAGTATCTGTAATGAAAGAGTTTATTGCATCCGGTTTGAACTGTTGATAGAGAAACTTGTTAAAGATTTGAGCTCAATTTGCAGTTTGAGAAGAAGCAAATTGTTCCTTAATATTTTGCCATAAGAGCTTTGCAGAAGAAATATTTGAAGGATTGACCACATTGTTGTGAGTGATTGAGTTGATTCAAGAGAGTAGGATAACTCAAATTTCCATTTCATCCTTCCAGCCAAGACTTCTAGTATTGTCCTCCAACGCTTCTTTAATGCCATTGATTCCAGAAGCATCAACATTTTATCCTTCCAGATAGAGTAGTTTTTGTCTGTGAGTATGGGAATGGCTTCCAGAGAAGCCTTAAGGATGATTTGGCGGAATTCATTGGTGCTTTATTCCTCCATTTGTCCGGTTGAATTTGTCGGGATCAATTTGGCTTTTAACCATGTTTGATTTCAGGTGATCACTGAAAGAGTAAAAGAAATTAAGATTTCAAGAGGGCTGGAGAACAAGGGTAATCAGCGTAAAGAAATGACAAGAGAAGAAGAAAGGAAGAAAATAGAGAAGGAAGAAACAAACATCAAGAGGCCTCAGAGCTGAGATAGGCTTAATAAAGTAGGGATGCTGAGGATGGAAAGACAATTTTGTTGAAAAAGGAAAATTCTTTATAAGGCAAAGAGTAAAATCAGAATCAAGAAACAACAAATGGGCAGGCAAAGAGATTGGGTTAAAGTCTTACCAGACAGAGCTGGCTGAGGATGAGGCCAAAGACATGAGGTTGAAGTTGCGAGTTTGAGTGAGTTGAGGTGGGCGCATAAGGAAGAATAAGAGACAGAAACAAGGAAAAAAGGGAAGACTTGGAAAAGGAAAAGGAGAAAGGTGGAAATAGATTGACAGATTGATTAAGGGCTCTTTGGATGGTTTGGAAAAGTAGAAGTAAGAATTGGATGATGAAGATGCCCAGAGAAACCATCAGGTACAGTCGCAACATAGATTCTTGAGGTAGAGTAAGGAGAACGCGGTCGGTACGTGTGACATTCAAAAGACAGAGAAGGAAAAAAATAAAAAGAAAGAAGAGAGGACGCAGGGCACATTAATTTTGATCAACGAGGTGGGTGAGAATGTTCAGATCTTTCAACAAAGATAATTGATGAGAGTGATGAAGTAACAAGAGTGATAAAGTGTTCAGAGTGATCAAGTGGCAAGACCAATAAAGTTATGAGAGTGGTCAAGTGATGAGAGTGATAAAGTGATTAGAGTGATCAAGTTATGAGAGTGATGAATCAGATTTTTCCAATGAGGTTGGAGATAGAAGGAGGTGAGGTTTTAAACCAGGGGTGTATGACGTGGACTGATGTCTGGTTGAGGTGGTGAAAGCCTGAAAATAATTTATCTCAAAAAACAAATTTATTTTCATGTAACTCTAAAACATCTGATTTTAAATGAGTGTTTTTTTATTTTTAATGGTGGTTTTGAAACTGAGTATTTGGGCTGAAAGCAACCATTTTTTGAAGGTAGGTTTGGTTAACCCTGATATGCCCTATAATTCAGAAAAATTTAGATTTTGGTAATGAGGTTTAGTTCCCACCAACAAAATACATTAGAAACCTCCAAACCATAATGGTTGAATAAAATTTAATATTTTTATCCATATTTGTTCTTTATTTTTGATTTTTTGAAGTAAAATTCAATGAGAACATTCAATTTTTGGAATTATTTGGCTTTTTGAAGGAATTTTTTAAGGTAAAAAATTACATCCAGAAATTCTGAGTAAAATATTGAAAATATATTTAATAGTTGTGTTAAATTTCTAGATACTTGATTCACTGAAAAAATATATAAAAAATTCAAACAAAAGGATCCAAAAGTTTAATAAGAAAATTGAAGTTTTTGAATCTTTTGGTTTTTGAAGGAATTTTTTGAGGAAGGTAAAATAATACATCAAAAAAATCTGAAAAATAAAATTAAATGATCTTTGAATTGTGCTTTGAATTTTTTATAGCTTCAATAACCAAAAAAAATGGAATCAAAATTCAAATAAAAGGATGTCAATGTCCAATGATAAATTAGATTTTTTTGGTATTTTTGAAGGAATTTTTTAAGGTAGAAGGATACATCCAAAATAAAATAAAAAAATATTGTAAATCTCTTTGAGTTTTCTTTGGAATTTCTGATAGCTGAAAAAATCACAAAAAAAGAAAATTGAAATAGCCTCAATAAGGATTCAAAAACCCATGGAAAAATTGGTTTTGGCAGAATTTTTTAATTTTTTGATTCCATTTTTGGAGGAGTTCTAATACCTTTAAAATTACCAAAGATTGTTTTGGGTGGCTTTGAAACTCTAGCTACAGGACTGCGGCGTCAGAATTCAAAAAAAAAATTCTTGAAAGTATTTTGAAATAAAGTATTTGTCCATGGAGAAGCAATGGGGTGCAATGGTGCACAGATGTAATATTTTGTGGAATGAAGGATGAATGTTGTGCAAAAATTTATTAACTATTGTTATTTATTCATAGAATCATGAATTTGCATTCATGGCCCAGAATATGTAAAATTTTCAATATTTTTTTCCAATCCTTTTTAAAGAAAATATATATATTTTTTTTGATTTATTTTTAAAAATTTTTTTGAGGTTTTTATTTTTTTTTTGTTTAAATTTTTATTTATATTTTTTTATTTTTATTTTGATTTTAATTTATCTTTTTTTCAACTCATGAACCTGGAGTTGTCAACAAGTTTTGAAAGGCACACCACAACTCAAAATGGGTTTTGTAGGGTTGTGAATTTATCATAGCCCTTCCACAAAAATTACTGATAATAAAGATCAAAGTGTAGGTCCAAATACATTTTGTCTACACCCAATTATTGTGAAACACATAGCTCAAGAATATAATTCTAAAATTAGCAAGTAGTTATATTTTGAAAACCCCCTATTAAAAATTTTTGATTTGTTTAGAAGAAAGGCTGGCTTGATAAATTTGATCAACCTCAATCAGGTGTTTTACAATTGTGATGAATGTCTTTTTAAGACCTTATTTCTACTTTTTGGAGAATTCTCAGAATCATATTTTCTTTTTGGTTTTTTTCTCTGCACAGTCTTTTTAGAATGGTTGCTATTTGATTCTTCAACATTGTGGAATGGTGTCCAATCTGTAACTATCATTAAATTTCTCATTGAAGTGTCTTTTCCCTCAAACCTAGCCGCTAGCTTCCATCTGGAATGAGCCCCAAATATTCATTCCAGAACTCTAATTTTAGTGAAATCATGAGTTTCAACCTCAATTGTTCAGAAGTTTCCCCGCAAGTCAAGACTTTACAGGTTTTTTGTTGTTGATGTGGTGTTGTTATATAGCCTTGGATCAGGAACTGTACTGCAGGTGGCTAGTTTGAGAGGATAAATCAGGAAAATTAGGGCTATAGAAGTGGGCCAACCCGGGGTGCAAGATATCAAGCACAGCGCGCCGGGCGGATAAGGATCACACGGGGGGCTCCAAGTAGGGCACATTGGAGGGCTGCCTCATGAGAAGGAAAAACCAGGTGTGTGTAACAGTAGGCAGGCTTGAAGGTGGTTGTGGTATGGAATGGCTATAGGAGCGGGCAGGGCTCGCGTAAGCGCGGGCCAACCAGCAGGGAAGGAAATCACGCGGCACACTGGGAGGATACAGACAACACAGGGGGCTGCAAGTAGGGCGCGGCGGAGGGCCACGTCATGAGAAGGACAAACTGGGTGTGTGTAAAGTTAGGTAGGCTTGAGGGTGGTTGCGGTATGGTAAAGGGTTAGGGTTAGGCTAGGGTTCTGGTTTCTAGGGTTTCTTTTCTATTTAATGTTGCACTTGTACTTAGGATAGGCTTGAGAGGGTTTGTATAAAGTCTGCGCTCTCAACCCCAGCATATACGCACATATACATGGATGGATGGAATTGAATTTTATGGATGGATGGAATTGGATTTTATCAATGGATGGAATCGGATTTTATGGATGGATGGGTTAGGATTTGATGGATGGATGGATGAAGGATATGGAAAGGAAAGGAAATTCATCTCTCTATCTCTCTCTCTCTCTACTGAAGCTCCTTATCCTTACAGACACTAGGACCATTGATTCTGGAACTTGAGGATGACTAGGAGAGTAGCTCTCTCTTAGTTTCAGCACCAGACAGACTCCTATATGTGTGAATGGCCCTAAGCTTGGAAAAGCCTCCACATTATAAGTAACAGGTGGCTTATGTGGTCCTTATCACACTGACTGGGACTGCTAAAAATGGTTATTGATCCTATTTACAACTGAAACTTCACTGCTTGAGTCCACATTGTTGTGGAAATTTTGATGTATATTAACACAAGTATATATGTCTATTTACATATTTTTTGTATTTTATAGTCCAGTAGGTATGGTTGATTATCACTCTCTGTAACCTAGTTAGGTTTGTTAAAGTAGTAGGTTAGTTTATAACACTCCCCCCCAAAAACATACCACTGGCGCGTTGCCGTACTTACTGTCCCAGGACCCGCTGTTGCAGTCTCACAAAGTTTTCAGTTGGGATACCCTTGGTGAGGAGGTCAGCTAGTTGGTCTTTTGTGCTTACCCATGCAATCTTGGTCTTTCCTTTGAAGAGCGCATTGTTTGTGATGTGGAAATATTGGTTGGTGTGCCTTGTGCCCTTGTTGGCCATGTTTTCCTTTGCTATCTTTATTGCTTCCTGGTCGTTGAATTGGATGTGAACTACAAAATAAAACTTGAGAATGTCTGTCAGTAGGTGGCGTACCCACAAGGCCTTCCTGGTTGCAACACCCAATGTGATGTACTCAGCATGGCAGGTAGACAATGCAACAGACTGTTTGGGCCTGGAAAGCCACAGCATGGGGCAGTTCATGAATGACACTAAGACACTGTGAGTTGATCAGGATGATTCTACCCCCCAAGATGAGTTGCAGTAAACCTTCATTGCCTTCCAATCATTGGAGGGGTAAAGCTCCATCCCTACACGCCCGCTTCCAGCCAGGTAGTTCAGCACGTAACCCACTCCTTTCCAGTGGTCCTGGGTGTAGAAAGCGGTGAAGAAAGCAAGTAGGCTCACTGCAAAGGCTACATTGGGCCTTTTTCCAATATCTATGTAACTCATGGAGCCAATCACACGCAGGTACCTATATCTATCAACTGAAGTGTTTCCGGGTGACAAAGTAAGTTGGTAGTTTCCTGGGAGGGGAGATTTTCCTTGCACTGCTCTGTCCCAGTGTTGTGTGAGTATTCCATTGAGAAACTTGCCCTGGAAGAGGAAAAACCCTTTCAAATCGCGTTCAATTTTGAGCCAATGATGGAGTCTAGGTTGTTTGAACATTTGATTTTCAGGACATACTTGAGGTTGGATTCCAGTTCCTTCAGGACCTCCATCATTAACCCCGTCACTACAAGGTCATTGACGTTAATCCAGATTTCCACTTTCCGGGACTTGTGCCAGAGGATGTATAAAGAGGAGTCATAATGGGAAGGAATGTACCCCAGCTTCTCAATACAGCCCAGAGGTGAAAACACCATAATCTGGTGGCCTTCTTCTTCCCATATAGTGCTTTCTTCAGGTGGAGGGAAAATCCGGGTGGGACCATGACCCCTGGCGGCGGCTTCACCCATACTTCCTTGGTGATAGGTGAGTGGAGGTAAGCTGAAACAAATTCAAATCTATGAACGGGAAATTGTAAATGCACCACAATGGTCAGTAGAAGGCGCAACAACAAAAAGTTTGCTATGGGCACAAAGTTCTTGCCAAAGTCAACTATTTCCACCTATCTGTAGCCTTTGGCAATGCATCTTGCTTTGAATATGGTCTCATTTGCGGCAAACACCTTTTTCATGGCATAGACCCACCTGCACCCCAGAGCTGCTTGGCCTTCTGGAAGGCGCACAAGTTTCCATACACCCATTTTTTCAAGCTTTTCCAACTCAGCCACCATTGCCAGTTGCCAGTGTTCCCAATTGTGCAACAGCTTGGCCTGTGCAAAAGATTGTGGAACAGAGATTTTATAGAACTCACCGGTTTGTAATATTTTGTTGACCATTATCTCCTGTTTCTGGAATTTTTGCTCTTTGGAGAAGTATCCAAGCTTGAGCCTTTTGGCTTCCGGAATATGGTTTCATAATGCTGTTTGGTAAACAAAAGAGGCCAGGGCCAATTGCACAAAGCTTTGTTACAAGGGGACCCAGAAAAGCCATCATTTGGAGGCCTCTAAGTGTGCAACAGCCCATCCTACAACCACCCAGTCTTCAAGTTTTGATCACAGTTTGCCTGGCACATGCACAAAATCCACCGCCCCAAAGATCCCAAAACTGTCAAAGAAATTTTGTTCTCCAAAAAGTGCCTCATATGGGGTCAGAAAGCTGGATTCTTTGTTGGGGGTCCTATTCAGAACAACATCAGCCCATGTGTATGCATAGCCGCAGAATTTCTTTGGCAGTTTTCTGTCCTTTAGGATGGTTCTGGCCATATCCCTTACCATCCTGTTGAACTGCTCAATTAGCCTGTTTTGGTAGTTGTGGTATGGGAGGGAGCATTCCTGCGTAATCCCTTTGCATTTCAGACAGTTGGCTAGCTGCTTGTTAGCAAAATCCCCCTTGTTATCCCTCCACAGGACTTTCAGTGGTATGCCGGTCCTGTTTTTGAGCAGTTCAATTGTGGCAACAATCTCCTGAACCACTTTGGATTTCTGTGCAAGGAAGGTGACTGTGGAAAAACTGGTTATGGAATCTCTCGTGGTCAGTAGGTATCTTCCATTATTGAATGTGTTAACTTCAAACTGCCCCATCAGGTCAACTGCTAGCACATTGGTTTGGGAGAGCTTCCTTGTGTTTAACATTAGAACGTTCATCTTTGTTCTCTTAGTCACTTTGCATACCAGAAACATAATTCTCCCTTCAGTAATGTTGTCTGGTGTCACACAACCACCCCACATACTATAGGGCAATTCTTAGATGATCGTGAGCACGAACAAATGCCAAGTGCAAGGGCAAGTGCAAATAGCCAGACTCAGTTGCGAAGTGCAAACTTGGTTATGCCACTCAACAAACGGCAAGAGGAATGGAATGTGTTCCAAAGAAGGAAACTCAACCTGAGTCCGATGTGATAGCTAGGTTTTAGCAAAATACAAGAACGTATGAAATTAACTAACTGAGGAGACAATCATCAGGCAAGGGGATAGCCCTTATAAATTAATCCAAAGTGACTAGATACAACCTGGTGATGAGCTAACTACAGTTGAAGCGGTGAGGCAATGAATGACAGGAACGGGATAGGAAATGAAGCAGTGGTAGAGATCCAAGGTCATAGCATAAGTGCAAGACAATAGAATCTGAGTGTACAATTGTATGAAAAATTGGGACAGGAGCGAGTGACGTTGAAGGTAATGCAAATGAGAGGTAATAGTGTATGCAGGGTAGGGACTAGTCCAATTGCGAACTATACAGTAGTGATGGCTTAGTTAGACGTATATGCAAACTAACAATCAATGCATGACCAAAGATGGAAGTCCAAGGCTGTTGATTGGCCAGGGAAGGAGATTGGATCTCATAATGGATGGCCAACCGGTATGGAGTTAACCGCAAAGTTCGCAAGTATATACTGAGTTGGTCGCAAGATTGGAAGGTCAGCGCAAGCCAGAGGAAATAGCGGATTGCACCATTAATGTTGTGCTTTTCTTTGTGTCACGCTTTTAGACTGAGGTAGATTGTACTGAGGAGAGGGCATGTCAAAGTGATGAAGACAATAATCCCTAAGTGCAAAGCGTGACAGTTGCCCGGGTATAAAGACGCAAGCTCCTGCAAGAATTCAGATGAATTTTCCCATTGATTTCAAGTTGTTAATTATTACTGTATACCCCTTACACTATTTAATTCATTACTCGATAAATTTATAATCTATATAGAATGTCGTCATTGTTGTCCCGCCTTTGCAACATTTTATTTGCCAAACAAGAAATGTCTCTTGATGATTGAGGACAGTGACCGGTTCAGGAGGGGGATGAGTCTTGCCTGGGTATAGGGCTCGAGCTGGCTCTAGGAGAGACACATGAAAGACCGGTTGGATACCTTGCCATTTCGCAGGTAAAGTAAATTTAAAGGCTTTAGGGGAGATGACTGATTCTACTTTAAAGGGGCCAAGCTTTCTTTTGGAGAGTTTGCGAGTTGTGCGAGTGCTGCAAATGTTGCAAGCATCGAGCCATACTTGATCTCCTACTGCAAAGGTTGGAGCCAAAGTGCGAGATCGGTCTGCTTGCTCCTTATAGCGCTGGTTTTCTTCTTCAAGGTTGGTTCAAAGTTGCAATTGAAGGGATTGAATTTGTTCAAGGTAATTGGTAGCAGGTTGAGAAGGTGCTACGTGAAGGGAAGAGAAAGTTGGATTTCTACCATAACAAGTTTGGAAGGGCGACTGTTTGGTGGAGGGATGAGTGGAGTTGTTGTAGGCAAATTTGGCTAGTGGGTGCCATTTTGACCAGTCGTCTTGTTGATAGGAAAATACTTTCAAAGATATTTTTTGAGAATCTGATTAACTCGCTTGGTTTGCACATCCCTTTCCGGGTGGTAAGCCGTTGATAAATTGCAATTGATCTTCAAATGTTGGCATAGCAAGGTCCAGAAGCTTGAGACAAACAGAGATCCACGATCACAAACTATATTATCAGGGAGACCATGTTTTGAAAATACATAATCTATGAACAAGTTAGCTAAGTCTTCTGAAGAGGCCGTCACATTACTGCGTAGAAATAAAGCCATCTTTGAGAAGTGATCTACTATTAATAGAATAGCATCATATCCACTAGAAGAAGGTAATTGAGAGATGAAATCCATAGAGAGCAAGTGCCAAGGACGAGGCAGAATTGGAAGTGGCTGGAGCAGCCCATACTTCTGGTGTTTCAAGGACTTGTTACGATTGCAATCATAGCACGCGCTAACATAGTCTTTTACTTCTTTGGTCATACCAGGCCAGTAGAAGTCTTGTGAAATAAATTGGTAGGTTTTATCCTGCCCATGATGACCAGCAAGCGGAGAATCATGCCTTGAATGAAAGATATCTAACTTAATGCAAGAATTATCTGGTACTACTATACGATTATCATGACTAAAAAGTCATTATCATCAATACTGTAATTACTATCTAATAAGTTTGCACTTTTGCGAAGTTCAATGCACTTGGGGTTGTTGTGTTGAGCTTGTCAAAGTTCAGAAGCCAAATCTTGTAAGTGAGAGATGATCAAACTGAGTTGGGCGGATTGGGTTGAGAAGAGTGTCCTAACTTTTTCAGGGTTGTTTTTGGCAAAGGTGCTCCCCCCCTGGGTAAACGTTGTCCCAACATGATAAACCATCAGGAACTACCGCTTGTTTCCCAGGATGGTAAGTGATTGTAAAGTGGAACTCGAAGAGGTATTCGGCCCATTTTGCCTGTCTACGTGTGAGGACTTTTGAGCTCATGAAATACTTTAAAGAATTATGATCAGTTAAAACCTCAAGGGATTCCCTAAGGCTCAAAAGGTATGAAAGCCATTTCTTCAAGCAATAAAAGATTGCAAGAAGTTCCTTGTCATGAATCTCATAGTTAAGCTCTGCAGTGAGCAACTTGCGAGACTCGAAAGCTACAGGATGAAAGAGATAAGTGGAGGAAGAAAACTGGAAGATTACTCCTGCAATTGCATAGTTGCTTGCGTCTGTTTTGACAATAGTGTGAGCTAGCTCGTTAAAGTGAGCGAGTATCAGAGCAGTGGTGAACGCTTTCTTCAGATTTTCAAACTCCAAAGCAGCTTGTTTGGTAAAATCAAAAGGAGTGTCTCTTTGAAGAAGGTTAGTAAGATTCATGGTTTTTTTGGCGTAATGCGCAATAAACCTTCTATAGAAATTACTGAAACCAAGGAAAACTTGAAGGGATTTAATGGAAGAAGGTGGGGGCCAGTCCAATATGCGTTTGCTTTTGGCTGGGTCCATCAATAGTCCTTGCTGCAAGACTACAACCCTAGAAAATAAAGAGAAGAGGAATGGAACTCGCACTTAGGGGCTTTTGCAAACAGGTCATTCTTGCAAAGTCGCTGCAGCACCTCTTGCACATGTGCAATGTGATCTTCGAAGTTCCTTGAGTAGACTAGTATATCATCAAGATATACCACGAGGTATTTACCTACAAGATCGGAGAAAATGTCGTTGACAAAATGTTGGAAAGTGGAAGGAGCTTTACAAAGGCCAAAAGGCACAACGGTGTACTCATAACTGCCAAACCGGGTTCTCATTGCAGTTAAATACTCATGACCTTCCTTAATGCAAAGTAGGTTAAAGGCACCTTGAAGGTCTAACTTTGAGAAATAAGTAGCTCCATGGAAGAGGGTGAGGAGATGTGACATAGGCGGTACTGGATAGGCATTCTTTTGGGTTACCTGGTTCAGTTTCCTGTATTCAACACAAAGGCAAAGTCTGCCGTCCTTTTTGGAACAAATAGGACAGGTGGGCTGGTATTTGAATTGCTTGGTCAAAGAAATCCTTTTGCTACATTTTCTGCAATGTAGTCTTGAAGCGCAATTGATTCTTTTGTTGAGAGAGAGTAAACTGGTCCTGGTGCCAGAGGTGGGCCAGTAAGTTTGATCTTGTGATCTTAACGACGGGATGGAGGCAGTTTATCTGCTTTTGCAGCTGAAAAGACGTCAGCAAAGTCATGATAAACCAAAGGTAAAGACTCTCAAATGATTTCTAAATCTTCAATCTTGTCATCTATGAGCACTGGGTTCAAGGTTCTCGCATGGTGCGAGAGGATTAGGGAGCTCAAAATACACCTTTGGTTGGTGTATGTTTCTCTTTGAAGGAACAGAAAAGAGGTAAGCTGGATAGGTAAGCAATAACTCCTAAATCTGAAGAGGGAATTTTTGAATGAAGGTCAGGATATTGCAAATCTCATGGCGGAAAAGTGTCATCCAACTCAATGACAGTGTCAGGTAGGCTGTTAAATTCCTGATTGAAGTAAAGGTTAGCGTTCTGGGGGTGCAAGGTTTGAAGGTTAATTACTCCTTCTTGCCAATTCACATCCGGATTCCAGTAAACTAGGAAATCATGGCTTAGAATGGTATCATCCATTCTGGGTATAGCCAAGAAAAATAAATCCCATTTGAAGCTGGGGAAATTGGAAAATTCAAAGGTCCATTTTGCCTTTTGGGAAACCCAATAAGACAGTTCAGTGGCACTACTTACTAAATAGATAGGAAATTTATCTATCTCGGAACGCATAAGATTTTTGGAAGTGGCAAAAGATTCACTGATGAAGGAAACATTAGCGCCGGAATCAAGTAATACTTGATAAGGAGTGTTGTAGGAATGGAATAGGATAAATCTCAAACTCGGAGAACCTAGTGACTTGAAAGTGCAAAGATTTACTCGCGGTGATTTAGATAATGTGTAGTTTTCCTTGCGAGTATCAGAAAAACTACAAGCTAATTTTTTGACTGCTTAGCCACTTCACGCGCTAACTGCTTTGCACAGCTGTTGACATCATGTTGTCCTCCACAATACATACACAGCCTGTTCTTTTCATTTTTTAGCCGTTCCTCGTTTTGAAGCATCCCCGTTTCTTTGTCCAAGAACTTTGGAGTTTTGGAAACGGCTTTCCCTTTTGAGTTTGAGTTTGAAGTTGGGGTTGGTTTGGATGGATTTGGACTCCTCGTGTTTTGCTTTGAGGAGTTGTCCACCCTTGGAGCTGAGGTTGAAAGTCCATGGTTGTTTTTCCGAGAGCAATTCTTGTCATGATAGCCATTATCAAGCTCAATCACTCAATGAATTAGCTGCTGAAGCAAGGTTGTCTTATGACCCCCAACTGTGAGCTGTTCAATTAAGCATGCCGGTAGACCCTTTTGGAAATGGAATAGAAGAGCGGCCTTGTTCCACTGGATGCAAGACTGAAAGGTTTGAAAATGAGAAATATAAATGGAAGCTCTACTATTCTCCTTCATAACTAAACTATTAAGTTTGTATTTGGCGTTTCAAACTTCATTGGGGTTGCCAAACAGGGTGAACAGTTGTTTCTTGAACCTGTTTCAGTTGTTGAGAATGCAAGTGGGACTTTTTTTGGAAAAAAGTTTGAGGTACGGTTTGAACCACTGCAAGGCTCTACCTCCTAAGAAGGACAAAGCATACATAACTTTATGTCTATTGGAAGGGAAATTTTTGGAGTCATTTGAAAAGATTATTTTACAAGACTGTAGGTAGGATCTAAGATTTTGAGGTTGTTCTCCCGTAAAGTGATTGGGTTGTTTCATGCCCAGAGTGCATAAGCTAGGAGTACTTGGACTAGATCGCTGGGCTCCATGAGTGAGGCCCTGGATCAATGTCAAAAGCAGGGTCAGAGCATTGGGCTTGGGAGAAGTAGTGCAAACCCCTGGTCTACCACGAGTCAAGGTTTCATTGGAAGAATGGTTGGAGTCTGCAAATTCCACAAGAGGGTACGTCGGAGCATCCCGTGGAGAAGCCCGAGGATCATCAAGGGGTTCAACAGATGGCAATTTAGAAGGAGGAACGGGATCTAAAGGTTGTTGGGCCCAAGGAGCGCTGGTTCTCCCTACCTGATGAATCTCATCATTGTAAGGGGTGAGGGAAGCGTTCCTGGTTGAGCGAGTATGTGACATTGAGAAAAGAATTCTACTATAGGTTGGCAAGCTACAATAGTTGAATTGAGTTAGTTAATTTACTGTCACACAACCACCCCACGTACTATAGGGCAATTCTTAGATGATTGTGAGCGCAAAGGAATGCCAAGTGCGAGGGCAAGTGCAAATAGCAAGACTCAGTTGCAAAGTGCAAACTTGGTTATGCCACTCAACAAACGGCAAGAGGAATGGAATGTGTTCCAAAGAAGGAAACTCAACCTGAGTCCAATGTGATAACTAGGTTGTAGCCAAATGCAAGAACGTATGAAATTAACTAACTGAGGAGACAATCATCAGGCAAGGGGATAGCCCTTATAAGTTAGTCCAAAGTGACTAGATACAACCTGGTGATGAGCTAACTACAGTTGAAGCGGTGAGGCAATGAATGACAGGAATGGGATAGGAAATTAATCAGTGGTATAGATCCGAGGTCATAGCGTAAGTGCAAGACAATAGAATCTGAGCGTACAATTTTATGACAAATTGGGACAGGAGCAAGTGACCTTGAAGGTAATGCAAATGAGAGGTAATAGTGTATGCAGGGTAGGGACTAGTCCAATTGCAAACTATACAGTAGTGATGGCTTAGTTAGACGTAGATGCGAACTAACAATCAATGCATGACCAAAGATGGAAGTCCAAGGCTGTTGATTGGCCAGGGAAGGAGATTGGATCTCATAATGGATGGCTGACCAGTATGGAGTTAACCGCAAAGTTTGCAAGTATATACTGAGTTGGTTGCCAAGATTGGAAGGTCAGTGCAAGCCAGAGGAAATAGCGGATCACACCATTGATGTTGAGCTTTTATTTTTGTCACGCTTTTAGACTGAGGTAGATTGTACTGAGGAGAGGGCATGTCAAAGTGATGAAGACAATAATCCCTAAGTGCAAAGAGTGACATCTGGTAAGCCAATCCCAAGATGGTGTTTAATCAAGAAGCATATCTGCCTAAGGCTTACGTTTCCAAAATCCCAATTCCAGAAGAGGAGAAAATTTTCCAATGGGGAAAGGTGGTTCACATCCCATTGAAAATTAGAGTTGCGCTCCATGGGGGCCACAAAAATGTTGCTGTAGTCTGGTTCCTTCCTCAATGCTCTTCAGTCAACCAGGTAAGTCTTGTTATGCAAGCGCAACAAAGCCACTTCTTGGGCTTGTGGGCTGGCAGGAATAGGCGGTGATTTGAGACACCATCAGTTGTTTGGTCTGTCAAACGGGCACTCAAAAAAATTAGATGAAGAGGGGTCAAGTATGATGAAACTGTCATTGCTAGTATCATATTGAAAGGAACATCCCACCTTTCAAATTTCTGTAAGGGACAACAAGGATGCACAAGCCTTTGAGCTATATAGGAAATCATTGATGGTGGGCATGCCACCCTGGAAAGACAAAAATTTTAGCTCTCCAATTCCAGTGACAGTAGAGTTGTTTTTGGCTGTAGCAACTGAGAGTGGAATGGGTGTCCTAAGTATACAGAAGTTCTTCAGGATGGTTCTGTCACCACATAGGCTGTGGGAAGCGCCAGAATTGATGATCACAGAATTAATCACGTGCAGATTCTCCACTCTTGCAGTTTTGACATGCAGGGCCTCCAGGTTGTCTGGCAATTTCTCAACTTCACACTGCCTGGCATTGGGGTACCAGTCCTCATGCCACCCGGTTGGTACATGTTGTGGAGGAGGTTGGTAGTAGTTGGCCTTGTGGGTTGTTGTATTTGAGCCATCCCAGCTGCCCGGGGGGAAATCCTAGTTGATGCCTACTGTAGGTTAAACAGCACCAACCAGAGTGTAGAAGACATCCTTCCAGTTTCCCGCACTCTGACCTCCAAACTAGTGGTGGGGGAAGGGTCTCCTGGTCTCAGCATCTTTCTTGGTGAAATTTTGTTGCTGGTGTCCCTGCCCTCTGCGTGACCAGCACTGACCTGCGCAAACTGCATAGAAGTAGATTGCCTCTTCCCAGTCTTCTTTGGGGATTGATTCAAGATATGAAAAGACAGGGTATGTGATTGATGGGAACTTTTTGTTGTTGTGGTGACCACTTCCTGCAACCAGTGCCAAGTTGGAGTTTTTGGTGGCTAGCCAGCCAGTAGTTGGTTTTGTTTTGCAATTTTGACTACTTGAAGAACCTGGGTGAGAGTAGGGGCGTACAGTTGTCTGCCTGTACAAGGCTCTTGACCGAACAGTCCACCTCATCTTGGATTTTGGAGCCAGCGGGAATTGAGCTCTGGACCACTAAAGACAGTATTGTATTGTCATTGATTGTGATGTTGGCATTTTTCCATTAAAGGAGAAGGTCTTTGAGGCTTTTTGCAATACCAATTATATTGAAGTCATTGTCAAATTTGAGGGCTAGGATTCTGTGCCAGATATTTAGTTGTGATTCCTGGCTGACAGATTTGAATCTCTGCTTGAGTGTCTTGAAGATAAGTTGGCAACTTGCTTGGTCTTGGATCTTGTAGACTAGGGAACCATCAAACAATGCCAGGAAAATTTCTCAACCAATTTTGTCATAGAAGTGGTTTGACTTGGGAATCAAGAAGAATTTTCTGCTGTTTAGGTGGTCTCAACTCAGTTAACGCAGGTTGCTGACCCACTGGCTGAAGTACTTGCCATTGGGGGAAAGAATCCTATCTGGTTGGATGTGTGTGATGGCAGAGCTGATGACACGGTTGCAGAGGTTTTTCTCCTCCAGTTTAAAGAGGACCTCCTCAAAGTCTGATTGGTGCTGAAGTTTCTGTTGTCCAGCGTCTGAGAGTATGTGTGGGGCTATTGCTGTTGCGGCAGAGGAGGACTGCTGAGCTGCAGAAAAAATATGTTCCATTTCCCTCTGGCAGCCTTCAAAGGCTCTGACTGTGTTGGCTAGGTTGTCTTTGTTGTCTCTGCCTTGCTCAAGATGTTCAGAAAACAAGGTTGAAAGTGCTAATCACAAATCTGCCCTTGTGAGAGGGACCCAGAAATTTGTTGAAATGGTGAGGTTGGCAAGGGAAAAGGAAAATTGACAGGGGATGGAGTGACACAAAAACAGGTGGAAAATGTGTTGGAGGAGAGAGAGAATGAGGAGCAGGTATATAATTGAAGGGTGGAAAATTTTCTATTTGCTCACCATACCACTTGCAATGGTAGGTAGAGTGAGGAAAAAGTAGTAGAAACTCCAAAAAAACAAGTGTCCTTGTGTCTTCTGTTCCTAGGAAAAACAGGAGCAGAAACCCCGGGTGGTCAGTCCAGAGCAACACTCAGGGGCTATCTTATGGTGTTGCGACGGGGAGAGATGGGGGTGCAGAGAGGGGGTAATATCTTTCCAAGCATGGGTACAGTGTAAGACTCCGAATGGCGCAGGGCGTTGGCAGTTCTGTGGAGGGGATAGGTGCTTTTTTAGGCTGCCCTCCTGAGTGTTACAAAAATATTTTAATGTAACCAGGATCAAGGTCCAGTAACCTTTGTTAATGAGGAATCAAATGGGATAGGGATAAGTTGCTAGAAACAATATCTGAGGGGGAAGCAGCACTACCTGAACCAAGATGATGAGGAGAAAGACTTTGAACAAAATAAGTTAAAGTTTTATCAGAGCCCAATAGAACAAAGCAGTTTTAAGTAACTGCGCCCACACGCTAATAACGCTGGTTGTCAGCAAGTGCTTGGGAGCAATCAACTCAAACCAAATCAACCTCCAGGTTCTCAATGAACCTGCCCAACTCTCTGCAATCAAGCACTTGAAGGGTACCAGATAATGGTGGGTGGCTGCACAAGACAATGCAATATGTTTATGGATCACTGAAACAAAAAGTAACAATTTCTGACTAAGAGTAACCCAACACTCCTCAAGGATTCAAGAATAGTGTGGAAGAATGCAACTTGAATAATTAAAGGGAGTTTTAAAACTCCAGGTTTAAACTTAATAAAACCTCTAGGTCAAAAGTGACTGGTCCAGAAAGACAATCAAATGAATGATCAAGACCAAATAATGGTCAGAAAAAGGGATCAAGAGTGGTATAACACACTCAAGAATTCAATTTAATGAATTCTTCTTCAATCAGAAAGACTATGGTTGGTGATAAGGAACAGGGCCACAGAAGGGAAGATCAGAGTATTGGACTTTTAAAAAAAAGTCAAGGGTAAGGGATAAGGATCAAGGGATAATCAAAAGATATATCCTGATAAGTGATCAATTTCACAAAGGAAGGAGCTCTTGGATCTGAAACTCATAATTCTTATTAGTGGGAAGAATTGATGATGGAAAAAAGCAGGGGAGAGCCCCTCCTTTTATATGCTAGAGAGCCCTGTAACTATTTACAATTGGATAACACAAATGAAAGAAGAATTTTTTTTCAAAATCTTTGAATTCTTTTCCCAAGGTTTCCCAAATTGTTTACCACATCTCTCCCCAACTTACAGACTGTCCCTAGTCTGCATCATAATTTTGAAAACATGAAAAAGAAAAAAAAGAAAATAATTGGCTGTTTCTTGATCCTCTAAGTAAAAAAAAAAAAAAAAATGTTGAAACCCATCTTGATCCATCCAAAAGAGCAAAAATGTGGAGAAGATTAAAGAAAAGGTGTCCCAGGTGCTCACTTATGTGGCATGAAGTAGAGTTTTTACAACAAAACGCAGCAGAAGACCCTGGTGGTGCACAATTGGGAGGACTTACTTTGAAGCCAAATTGCCCCCAAGAAAATAGAATCTCTTAACTTGATCAGCAGAGAACCTTCTAGCCAACTGAGTACCATCCAGTTCTTCCAAAACATAAGATCCACCTCTAACTTGAAAAACCACTCTATAAGGACCATGATAGACTGCAACCAAGTTGGTGGCACCTTGAGGCAATGGAGTCAGCTGAAATTGACCAAGAGGAGTATTGAAAGTAGTGAGAGGGCAAGAAATAGGATACAATGATTGTTTTTCATAACCTCCCATGATGTCTCCTAGACCATAACAGGCTCTCCCAGAGAAGGATTCAACAAATTCTTCAGTGGCAGGAGGAACACCAGAGTCCTTAATAGTAACTTTATTGAGATATTGGAGATCATGAACTACTCTAAGTTTACCATTACTCTTTAGAACACAGAAAACAGGGCTAGAGTAACTGGAGGTTGACTGTTCATATAGACCGGTATGGACTTGTTTGCCAACCAACTTGATGAATTTGTTGACTTTTGCAGCAGGAATAGGGATCTTTTTCTTTTGCCAAGGATCATGTTCAACTACAGGGATGATATAAGGGAGACCATAGGATTCTTTCAAGAGACCTCTCTCTTCTTCACAGAATGCAATAGATTTTTCCCTTAGAGATAAGATATTTTTGATAAAATTTAGCTCATCAGGTAAAAGCCATCCATCTGGACCGAATTTGACCACCTTCAATTGTTCTTCAGTGACACAACCACAAGGTACAAAGGGGCCAGTAAGAGAGTGAAATAGACCAAAATAAGGATCACAAGATAGAGGAGGACGCATGAGAGGAGGATTGAGATTGAGAGGCATGGGTTGTTTGACAGGCTGGACCTTTTTTGCAACTGGCTTATACTTAGTGGCAAAAGAGAGAAGTTCTTGTTTCCTCCAAGTATTCACCAGCAAGAACTGAGTAAAAAAAACTGAGACTAGATTCCAACATCCTCCAAGTTTGATGTTCCATAAAATTTTTGAAAAATGCCTTTTCCATAAAAGAGGATCCAAAAGATAACGCTTTGCTCACATGTGTGGCACAAGGTAGATTTTCAAAAACTATGGTAGAAGAATGCCCTGATGGTGCACAATTGGGAGGACTTACTTTTACCCCCAAGTGCCTCCACTGGAGCCCATATTTCTCCATACCAAAACCATTAAGAAAAGAATTGAGATCAGGATCTAGTTTATACTCATTGCGGAGAATCAAACCAGAGCTAGATGAAGATTGATCAGTGATAAGAGTACTAGGAAAAGAAGAAACAAAAGAACCAGAGAGAAGAGAAATATTTTTGGACTTTGGTGTTTTAACATGTTTTCGATTTTGGACATTTTCAAGATCAGAAGAAAAAGAAGAAAGAGATGAAAGGATGAAAAATATGCCTCAGAGATAAACTTTGGCCCTGTAGTTGAAGTCTGAGGCTTAGAAGAACTAAAACTATTAGTAATACCAACTATTCTGCTAAAAAATGAGAGGAGTTAGAAGAGTCCTTCTGCTTCCCCTTCAGAACTGATTTGGGTGAAAAACCAAGGAAATCTCTTGCCCAACAACCAGAATCCAAAGAACAGAGAGGAACTTCAATCTTCCTATTATCAGCATCAGGAAGAAGAATTCTCTCCCCAACTTGATCAGAAAACATCAGGGTGGCTCCAAAGTCTATTAAGAAAGGATGAACCAAAATCATAGGACCTTCCAAACGAGTGATCCAAAAGTGACAGGTTCCAACAATATTTTGACCAATTCAAACTAGCACATCCTCAGCAATACCCACCAACTCACAAGATTGATTCCCAATTCCATAAACAGCAGAGTTGAAGCTGACCCTTGGACTGAGATTGAGCTTGCAGGCCATTGCATCCACAATTAAGTTTAGTTGGGACCCAGAATTGACAAGTAGAGAAACCGTTTTGGATGAGTCACCTAGAGAGCATGGTAAAAATCCAAGAGGAAAAGAATAAAGATTTGAATCAGAAGGAGGATCTGTTCCACCAGAGTCTTCCATCAATGTCCCAGAGGAAACTTTCAATTCATCAGGAGCAATCTCCACAGGTTGCCAAGAAACCCATTTCTTCATGCCTTCAGCCACAGATGGTGAGATGGAAAGGAGTTCAGCCACAGATATATCAGGTATTTCAAGATCAGAGATTTTCTTTAATACCCCTTCCACAGGGTCGGGGTGGTCTTTGGAAATTCCCCTTTTGAATCAAACCTTGGGTTGAGTTGGAAGAGGAAGTTCAGGTGAGGGTGGCACTATAACTGAATAAGTTTGTGAAGGTGATTTGGATGGCAGAGGAGCAGGATCAGATTATTCTGGGAACCTATCCATGATGGGTTCCTTTTATACTTCCATTTCTTCTACCTCAGAAGAAGGAGGCTCCAGTGAAGATTGACGTTTGACAGGTTTTTGAAGAATTGAAGATGGAACAGGAGGAGCTTTATGAGGTCTGGGTTCTTCATGTTGTTTCCTAGCTGGATCAGATTGATAAGTTCCAGAAAATCTGGAAGAAGAGACAGCAGGAGGATACCAAGGTTGAAGAGTCCCACAAGCTGATGGAAAATCAAAAGAGGCCAAGGATGCCTTCTTGGGAGCAGAATGCTGGAAAGAGGCCACCACATGAGGAATTGGACGAGATGAATCAAAAGGGATAAGTGCACCATTAGGCATAAAGAAGTTGCTCCCTTTCTGTTCCACCAACATTTCCTCCTTGTCATTCTGGATTTCAGGACAGAAACCAGTTCCATGACCTTCCCTGTGGAAATAATAGCAAACAATGGTTGACCTAGGAACAGAGTTGGAGGGTTTAGGGACAACCAGAGAGGAGAGTTTCTGATCCATTTTATTCTCAAAAGCTTGCAGGATTTTGGTGATCTCATTGATAGTAGGTGTTTCCCGGTGGGTCTGAGGATTTGTTTTAGGTCTGCAATTGGTTTACATCTTATTCATGATTTTTTTAGATGCTTGAAAAGAGGGGGCAGGAACTGGCTTGATGATTCTAGGTTTTTCAAAGGTGAGAGCTTTTTGACCTTTCATTACTTTATCCACAGTATTCCTAAGAACCATGAAAGCAGGGGGCTTGAACCAATTATCTCTTGTAGTGATCATGGATCCAGATTTCACCAATTCATCCTTAATTCTTTCCTGCACTCCTGGAGAGAGAGACTGAGAAAATGGCACTCAAATTTTGTCCACTGTATCAATGTTATTGTTTTGGATAAGATAGGATTGGATAGGGTCCCAAGATTTTCTGAAAGCTTGATAATCAGAGGCTGAGGAGATACCACCATTGGAGGTCCATTGAGAGAATAGGGCATCCAGATCTTGAAGAGTGAACCTAGCTATATCAATCTTGCCCCAGTAGGCAATCATTGCCTCCTTAAGAAGTACCCAGCCATGGGATTCAAATCCATCAAATTATTCAATCACTTCCATGACTTCATCAGAGGAGACAAAGAATTGCAGTTGATAAGCCATGTCATATTTGCTAGCACCGTCCACTTCAGCAGCCATCTTGTAGGAATCCCGGAACTGTTCAACATTCATACCGTTAAAGCATAATTTCTTGTTCTGAGGTTTTATCTTGAACATCTTGGCCCAAACAGAGGTAGAAGGGGTACCAATAGATTCCATTTTGACAAAATATTTCCTAAGGGATCCAAAGAACAGATTTCCAAATTTGCTCACGAGTGTGGAAAGGGTAGGGTTTATGAAAAAACGACTAGGATCAAACCCCTTGATGGTACACAATTGGGAGGACTTGATTCTGGAACAAGTTGCCTCCACGGATCAGATCTAGATGATAACAGAAACAAAGAAAAAAAAGGAAAACAGAAAAAGAGAAAAACATTGGATTTCAAAGTTTATTCCACAAATCTGGGACTGTAAATCTCAAGGTTGCTGGTTCCATCCCGGCCCGGGGGACCAAATGTAAGACTCCAAACCGTGCAGGGTGTTGGCAGTTCTGTGGAGGGGATAGTTGCTTTTTTAGGCTTCCCTCCTGAGTGTTACAAAAATATTTTAATTTAACCAGGATCAAGGTCCAGTAACCTTTGTTAATGAGGAATCAAATGGGATAGGGATAGGTTGATAGCAACAATAGCTGAGAGGGAAGCAGCACTACCTGAACCAAGATGATGAGGAGAAATACTTTGAAGAAAATAAGTTAAAGTTTGCTCAGAGCCCAATAGAACAAAGCAGTTGTAAGTAACGCCGCCCACACGCTAATAACTCTGGTTTTCAGCAGGTGCTCGGGAGCAATCAACTCAAACCCAATCAACCTCCAGGTTCTCAATGAACCTGCCCAACTCTCCGCAATCAAGCGCTTGAAGGGTACCAGATAACGGTGGGTGGCTGCACAAGACAATGCAATATGTTTATGGATCACTGAAACAAGCAGTAACAATTTTGGACTAAGAGTAAACCAACACTTCTCAAGGATTCAAGAATATTGTGGCAGAATGCAACTTGAATAATTAAAGGGAGGTTTAAAACTCCAGTTTTAAACTTAATAAAACCTCTTAGTCAAATGTGACTGGTCCAGAAAGACAATCAAATGAATGATCAAGACCAAATAATGGTCAGAAAAAGGGATCAAGAGTGGTATAACACACTCAAGAACTCAATTTAATCAATTCTTCTTCAACCAGCAAGGCTATGGTTGGTGATAAGGAACAGGGCCACAGAAGGGCAGATCAGAGTTTTGGACTTTTAAAAAAAATTCAAGGGTAAGGGATAAGGATCAAGGGATAATCAAAAGATATATCCGGATAAGTGATCAATTTCACAAAGGAAGGAGCTCTTGGATCAGAAGCTCATAATTCTTATTAGTGGGAAGAATTGATGATGGAAAAAAGCAGGGGAGAGCCCCTCCTTTTATAGGCTAGAGAGCAATGTAACTATTTACAATTGGATAACACAAATGAAAGCAGAATTTTATTTTTCACAATTTTTGAATTCTTTTCCCAAGGTGTCCCAAATGGTTCACAAAAATGGTGGGAAAGTCAAAACAGTTTCTTTTCCAAATAAATGAAGCACAGAAGGTTGTGGTGTATGGACGTCAATTTTCTTTTTCTGGCATTTTGACCTCTAGGGCAAGACGTGTGCTCATAACCTGTTGTGGCAAGTTTTGATGTATATTACCACGAGTATATATATCTATTTATTTATTTTTTTATTTTATAGTCCAGTAGGTATGGTTGAGTATCACTCTCTGTAACCTAGTTAGGTTTGGTAAAGTATTAGGTTAGGTTAAAACAGACATGAAAGAGAAGTGATTGGTCATTGGCCTGCGGGGAGAGACAGCAGCTGAGCAAAAGTCAGAACCTACTTTTTGGCCACAATTATGCATAACCAAGTCGGTCTTGCACAATATAACACCAAAAAGCTGCATAGCCTTCATGCAAACATTGAATGATAACAGAAATTAAGTATGATATTAAAGACTCTGCGCGGCAAGAGTATAAAGGTGTGGATAAGTGTCATGGGTTTATGTGATCTTTTATGTGACATAATCTAGAAAAGTTTGATTAAACCCAATACTTTGGCTTTGCAGTATCCTGGGGCAATTGGTTGGTTAGAAGTGTTTGTCCCTTTTTCACAGCAATTTGCTCTTGAGTGAGTAGTCCCTGTTCAGGGCTCTCCAGTCAGCACAGGTTGTAAATGGTCTCCACCATAGTATGCAATCCTACCAGCAAAATTAACCTTTAAAAAAATCCTTGGGAAATATATAATTCTCTTTCTTATAAAGAATCAAAGCGCTTTGGATCACAAGGTTTTGATTCTCAGAAATAAAAGTTGACAAGTGATGAGGAGTGCAAGATGAAAACCAACCTTTGGTCCACAAGGGTTTGAGTCTTGGAAAGACAAGTTGACAAGTGATGAGGAGCGCAAGATGAAAACCAACCTGAAGACAAGAGCAGAAAGGGTTAAGCAACAAAACATGATGAAGATTAAAAAAGCATTTTTTGTATGAATTTCACACCTTTGGACCAGAAGGGTTTGAGTCTCAGCAAGAAGTTTTGACAAGTGATGAGGAGTGCAGATGAAAACAAACCTGATGAGAAGAGCAGACAGGGTTAAGCGACAACAGATGATGGAGAAAAAACAAGAAGATGTTGTATGAGGAAATGCAATACAAGGAGGTGAGAGCTCTGGTTCAAATAACAATGTGAATCTAGGTTAAGCCTTGAGTTTGAATATCATTTTTGTGCCACAGTCATCTGCTATGCGCTCACTCTGAGTTTTAACCCCCCTCCCTCATCCAAAACCTTGCCAAACAGAGCCAACTTGATTGCCTCAACAACTTTACAATGTTTTGGCGCAGAGAGAGCCTTGGTGCAGAAGTTTGCAAGCATTTCAGTAGTTGCGGTGTAGGCAATGTCAAAATCTGATGATTCAAATTTTTTGCAGATCCAGTGGAAAATTATTTCAACATGTTTGGTTTGCTCTTGGTACAAGGAATTGAATGCCAATGCAATGGTGCTCTGATTTTCCGAAAAGATTTGGGGTTTGAAGATGTTAACAGAGAGGGAAAGGAAGAGCTGAGTGAGCCAGGTGAGTTCCTGAATGCCCTTGTACAATGCTTTGTATTCTGCTGTGGTGGTGGAGGTTGAGATGGTGGGTTTTTTATTGGCTTTCCAGGATAGGAGATAATTGCCTAGGCGTGAGATGTAACTGGTTTAAAACCTAAAAGTGTCAGGGCAGTTGACAAAATCAGAATTGGTGTAAATGTTTAATCAAACCGGTAGATCAGACCCATGAAGATCAATTCCACAGTCAGATGTAGCCAAGAGATAGCACAGGAGATGGTTTACCCCATTCCAGTGAGTGAGACCTGGTTTCTCTTGATGTTTAGAGAGTTGGGATATGGTGAACAATATGTCAGGTCTGGTGGAGACTGCCAAGAAGTTGAGAGAGGCAAGTGCCTGTCAATAGCTGATGTTGAGTTTGCCGAAGGCTTCATGATTGATATCAGTTGCTTGCACCAGGTGAGTTTTTGGGACCATTGGGGTTGAAGCAGGTAAGAAAATGAGCAGGTTTTAGTCCTGCAAGATTTTGAGGCTGTATATCTCCTGTGAGATGTGAAGTTTGGAGGAATTGGTTTTTGTTAGTTTCAGACCAAGGAGATGCTTAGGCTCCCCAAGGTCCTCCATTAAAAAGGATTTCTTGATGAGATTATTGAAACAGTCCACTTTTGGACTGATTATGATCATGTTTTCAATGTAGACATGAACAAAGCAGGTTCAACTGGGAATTTGGGAGATAAATAGATGGGGGTTGGCGGGAGAGGGGGAGAAAGAAATGGAGAGACAGAAGGTTTTGAGTGCGGTGTACCAGACTCAGGGAGCCTGTTTCAAGCTGTAGATTGCCTTGTGGAGCTTGAGGCACAAGCCTTCTGGAAAGGCAAGGCTGGGTGGAGCACAAAGGAAGAAAACTTCATTCAAGTTGCCATTGAGGAAGGCATTCTTGGTGTGCATCTGATGGATTTTGTAGCCTCAACTCAAGCCTACAATCAAAGCCATTCAGAGACTGGACAATTGACTTGTGGGAGGATAGGTTAGTGCACCTTCCTCCATCTCTTGCCAACTTCCTTGAGCACACAAGTTTGCCTTGAATTTGGTGACCTTGCCATCTGTTTCCTCCTTGATGAAAAAAACCCACAGGGTGTTAAGTAGGTTGGTGTTGGAGGGAGTTGGGATGATTGACCAAACCCCCTGTCTGTCCATGGCAGAGAGTTTGTTGTCTACTGCTGAAATCCATCTCAACAATTCAGGGAGCATAAGAGCTTCTTGATCAGTGCATGGGACATGTACTGTGAGGAATGCACAGGCAATGTTGGCACATTGTCTGGAGGAGAGAATGGCTGATTGATAGATTGTGCTGCTGATTTTACAAGGGGCAATTTTGGAGGTGAGGACATAGTCCCACCCCGGCTTCACCTTTGCAGAGCAGTCAGGAGCAGATTCACAAGGAAAATTGGAGGGTGCCATAGTGGTAGTTGGGGAGGAAGATGTAGGAAAGATGTGGGCAGCTGGATTGGAGTAGGCATCTTATAATTATGCTTGACTTGAATCCATGTTCACAGAATCCCCAAAAGATGCAAGGTCTTGGTCAAGTTTGGAGAATGTGAGTTTGATGTTGGTGTGGAGAGAGGAATTTTTGAGGATGGAAGTTTCTGGAAAAGATTCTTTGACAAAGCAAATGTTGTGACTGACCCAGATTAGCTTATCAGCCATGAGCACTTCAAAGTTGTGGGGTCCTGTTGCATAAACTAGAAAGATCCCTTTGACATTAGTTTCCCCAAATTTCTCATCATGCTTTTGTTTGGGAATATTAGGATAAAAAAGACAGCCAAAGGGCCATAATTGGCTTAGGTCAAACAGTTGTACAGTCCAAAGCTCATGGGGAGTCTTCCAATCCAGTATTTGGTAGGTGTTATATTCTCAAGGAATACAGTGGTAGTTACTGCATATTCCCAGAAGCAAGCTGGCAGCCTAGCCTCCTTGAAAATTGTCCAAGCTTTTTCCACAGTAGGACAATATCCCCTCTCAGCCACAGGGTTTTTTTGTGGTGTGTAGGGTTCAGTGATTTGAGGATGAATTCCATTGGCTCAAAGAAAGTTCTGAAATTTGATGCTGTTGAACTTGCCACCTCCGTCAGTGATTTGGGTGATTGGATGGTTTGTGTGCTTGTTCTTTTCATGGGCCCAGTACTTCTTGAAATGTTTGAAGGCTTCAGATTTTGATCTTAGCATGTAAATGGCTTTGTGGCCTGTGTACTGGTTGGTGATCTTGAAATAGTATTCAAAACCATTGATCAATAGTGGACTGATGCGTCCGCTGAGATCCATGTGCAATGTATTCAAAGGGCAAGGAACAGGAGGAAAAGAGGAAGGGAAAGGTAGACAGGAGGACTTAGATGGGCAACAGGATTTCCATTTCATTTTTACTTGTGGTATGTTAAACATCTGGCTGAGAATTTTGTTGCAATGGTGCCCGGCTGTGCAATGAAGCATCAAGTGATGATTGGCAGAGACCTTGAGTGCAATGCTTCCTTCTCCGGGAACCAGATTTTTTTCACTGATCAAGGTAAGAGGGAAACTGCAGGTTCCATTCACAATAGAAGCATTGAAAATAGCCTTTCCTTGGTAGATTACATCAAACACTGATTCACCAAAATGCTGGATATTGCAGCCCTTTTATGAAGAGTTTTCCAAGACTAATTAAAGAGGCCAACAGTTGAGGAACGTGAAGGACATTGATGCTTATAGCCACTCTGTTTGGAACAGAGACAAGTATTGTGCCCTCACCAACAACATCTAGATGATTTCCCTCTGCTAGTTTGACTGTGGAGCAAATGCATTTGTAAGTTCAAAATGAGGAAGCATCTCTAAAAATATGGTGGCTTGCACCACTGTCAAGAAAAGCTAGATTGGAGGAAGGTGCAGAAGTGTTACATGTTGTGAAGCATCTGAAACCTCTTGCCAAAATTTGCAAATCAGAGTCACTTTGGACAACGCTGACAGCCTTTGAATGGTTTTTTTTTGAATGTTGGCTTTATTTCAGAGCTGTAAACATTTGTTCTTGCTGTGCTTAGTCAGTGGATTATGGACCCCATTAGAACAGCTTGGATATGCTGCATAGGCGGTATTTTCAGGTTTCACCACTCCATTTGGCATGCTAGAGTCTCTCAGCTTGTTCTCAAGCGTATCCTTAACCATGTTAATAGTCAACGGTTTTTTGGTGTACAGTAATTCCTTTGTGCTTGTGAATTTGGCTGGAATTCTGCTAAGTATGAATTTGGCCACAAGTGATTCCTTCAAGTCTGCTCCAATAGGCTTTCCAATAACCAATCCAACCAAAATCATGGAACTAAGGTGGTTGTTGATGCTGGTGATGAACCCAGCCAGATTGTTTGACTTGTAGGTAAGCGCCATGAAGTCCTGGTACACTTTGGATTGATTTTCATCTTTCTTTGGTTTGAAATAGTCAGAGATTGTGGTCCATATGATTTTGGGATCTTCGGATTCAAATTATTTGGAAAATCAGTTATAGACGTTCTGATCAACGTAAAATCCAAGAATTCCCGCCGTTCTTGACCTCTTAGTAAAGGTGATTCCCCGTTTACTGGGATCTTTGGGAGTAGTTTGATTGGAGAGAGAGTGACCAAGGTCATTGGCCAGGAGATAATGTTTGATTTTGAACTTCCACAATGGACAATTGGAGCAGTTCAAGATAGGCAGTGTGGGTTTTGCGGAGGAATCGCTCATGATGATTAACTTGGATTAACGCAGCGGTGGAAGCTCTGGGCTCATAACCTAAAGAATCAAAGCGCTTTGGACCACAAGGGTTTGAGTCTCAGCGAGACGAGTTGACAAGTGATCAGGAGCGCGAGATAAAAACCAACCTGATGACGAGAGCAGACAGGGTTAAGCGACAACAGATGATGGAGTCGAAACAAGCATCTGTAGTATGAGGAAAAGCGATACAAGGAGGTGAGAGCACCGGTTCAAATAACAACGTGAATCTAGGTTAAGCCTCGAGTTTGAATATCATCGTTTGTGCCGCAGTCATCTGCTACGCACTCACTCTGAGTTTCAACATCTTAAAGCCGATATATCCTTATTGATGGAGAGGAGCCTTTCCCCGGAAGATAGCTTTGACTCCAGTGAGATGGCCCTGTACAATAACCACCCGATTTTTTTCCGATCTGTAAGAGCTTTTATCGATCGATGACCAGTTCCATGACGCTGAGCTTGATCCACATCGTTGTGACGCGCATGGAAACTACCCGAATCGTGCTGATTTATCTGCCCATGATGAGCTTCAGCCTGGCCACCCAAGTAACAAATATACGGGTTCATCTGGAATATAACCACCCACTCAACTCCCTTCAGAGAGGGTTCAGCATTTTTCCTCTCGGGAGACACCTATTTTGGATCTTGAAACCCACTCAAAGATGTTGCCCGGTGTACCAGGCGTCCCCTCACTCATATGCATTTTTCTAGGCTCCTGTGGTGTCACCTATGCGCCATCAGTACCGAGTGACTTCAGCTTCTCTGTACCGCCATCGACACATGCTCATAGCTTCCACGAACGGACTCATCCGGCTTTTTTGACTGAGAAAGAACCGGAAGCGCAAGTCTCAACCGGGGCTTTCGCAGGCAGTCTGGAAGGTAAGAATACCAAGAATGAGCAGTTCGACCTGCTCAAAAACTGAACTGTTCCTTCATCAAATTTTTTCAATCAACCAGATGAGCGTTCATTTCTGAGTACGGAAAATTCGGGCAACACAGAGCTTGTGGACCCTGATGTGAATTCAACATCAAAATTCGAACCAGTTCAAGTGTCTAAAATCAGAGGCTCGCGGCTGTTGAAGGAAGCGCTAATTGCTGACGAAGCCCGAAAGCTTGAAGAACTCGCAAAGTGGGATCACTCCACCGCTACAATACTGAGAGGTAAGAACCCATCATTTGGAATTGCTTGGCCACCTATTATCTTATCCCTCAATATGCTGTGACCCTTGCTAAATTATTTCCGAACGAAAAGAAAATCGGGCATCTTCCATTATATCATGGCTTTTTTCGTCTGCCGTTACAAACGAGCTTCGTATAGTGAAGCGCATCGCAAAACGGAGGCAAAACAACTGGGATTCTATGAATACTATCCTCACTTACTTTCTGGAAAGACCTGATCGCTTTCAAGTTCTTGATAAGGATTTTTTCATTGCAGAGTTTCCTACAATTTTACGGGCAAAAACCACGGAGGAATATCTTGAGTTTGCCGTGAACGTTGAAAAAATGAACAACAGATTTAACCATGAAATTTCCGAACGACTTCTTAATCCAAAACAATTTGATAACATAGTTTCCCATGCCCAGCTGGTAAACTCGATCTTCGACAAGCGTGTCCAACAATATTCTAGATTCAACGAGGAGCCCAAAGGTGGATCGTTATTTCCTCGCTCATTGAAGAAAAAAAGTGGAAGTTTAAAAACTTATCGATGTGCTTCTGATTCAAAAGGCTTTATCAGACAATTTCTCGGAGAGATTCAAACATTGGATAACTATTATGAAGATGTTAGGAAAGAAAGTAACATTGCTGCTTTGGAAAATTTGGAAGCCGAGATCCAGCGGAAAAGAACATCATTGGAAAATTTCAAGTGGACGTTGAGTCCGGATAAGTTGAAACAAGTGGAAGGCAAGTCTTTGGAATCTAATCATGCTTATGTCCAATTACGTAAAAATAGTGAAAAATTGGGGGGAGAATGGAACAATTGAATTTCAAAAGCTAAATTTCGGAACTGTTTTATTGTTTGAAACAGATGCCCGAGTTTTCGAAGTTTTTCAAAGACTTTCCGATATCATTTTCTACCACGAAACCTCCATCTCTAAGAAAGTAAGAGATAAAAATCAGAGGTTGCTCAATTCAATGATCACCGCATTCTCCAAAAACCAGAGCTTGTTGCCCTCGGATGCCTTTTCCTTGGAAAAAATAAAAAATCCTGAGGAATTAGTAGAATATGAAGAAAGTTTGATTTTATTGGAGTTTAGTTTGAAAGATGATGCATGGGATTTCTTCTTAAAGAAAGATAAATCAGGAGATGAAAGGAAGCTCCTTCAAGAGATGCTTGAGCAAATTGCTTACCTGGGTAAATCTCTCAAAAATGCCCAAGAACAAAATCCTGGGATGAACTTAGGTAAGTCTAATTTATATGGAAAATTATAAATTTGAATATAAAGGGAGTGATTATTCAATTTTTTGCATTTTTAGATTATTGGATTGAATTGCAGAAGTACCAAAAGGGGTTTAAAAATTTCTGGCCTATCCCAAAGTGAGGAGCAGGATATATATTTACACAAATGAATAAAGTATATTTTTTGAAAAAAAGAAGCCATTTGGTTCAAAGTACATCTTCATTTAATTAAAAAAAATTTTTGATTTTGGATTGACATGAATTCCTGTATGCATGAATGATGGGCTTATATTGCAAATTTTATGGCTTACTTTATATGGTTATTTTTTTGAAGTTTGAAATTAAAAAATTCCAATTTTCTTGAGAAACAGATTGCTTCTGCGTTGGATTGATAAGTTAAATTGACAATTCCCAATTTGGCTGTGAACAATTGATGGAGAATTATTGGAGTTATTTGGTGAGAGGTATAGATGTGAAGGGTTTTTGAGAGGGGAAAGGGTTTGGAATGACCAAGATATATACATCTGATATTTTGATAAATATTTGATGAGGATGAGGATGGTGGAGGGTTAGTACCATAACTAAGAAAAATGGAAGTGTTGGTGGTCAGGCCAATCAAAGTGGAGGTGATTGGTAAGGCAGTTGAAATAAATAGGGTGTATCAAATTTAGCAAAACCTCCATTAGAAAACCGCCATTTTTTTGACAAAACCTGCCATTTTTAATTGCGGGTTTCTGAAATACACATACCCCCTAACTGGTGTATTTCAAAATTGTGGTTTTCATGAAAATGGAGGTTTTCAAACATCCAACTTGCCATTTCATCCATCCACCATCCATGGCATGAAAAGCACCCATCCACACTTCCAACTCATCAGATCCATATGCATGAAACACATCTCATCTCCATTCCTTCACATCTCCATTGCTTCACATCTCCATTGCTTCACATCTCCATGACTTCACATCTCCATGACTTCAAATCTCCATTGCTTCACATCTCCATCACTTCACATCTCCATTGCTTCACATCTCCATCACTTCACATCTCCATTGCTTCACATATCCATCACTTCACACCCATCCCATCATCATCACATCACCATCTTTCTCAACATGTTCAATCAAAATTCCCAGCAGCAAGTTGAAAATGCAAAAAATCTGGCTGAACTTTTTTTATTATTTGACTTGGATTCAGACTCTGACTTGGAATCAAATTTGTTAGCTTTGAATGATCTATTGGAAAAGCAATACATTTTTCCACAAAGAAACACTCTCCACAAACTTATTTATGAAAGGCAAAAGCTTCACCTACTTCCCAACTTAAGCTTCCAGAAACTGTTCCAAACTTTATTGCCTTCTTTCATGAAACTTTTGGAGATGATTGAAGACCACCACATCTTCCAGAAAAATTCCCTGGATCATCAATGCAAACCAGCTATCCAACTGGCTGTTGCTCTTTTTAGATTGGGATCAAATGGAAATGGAGAAGCAATTCATCAATTAGAAAATCTATTCTTTGTCAGCTATGGATCCATTTACTTATACACCAAAACATTCATGATTGCTATCCTATCTTTCTGTCTCTTGTTCCTTTTTTGGCCAACCAAAGAAGACTGCAAGTAGATATCTCAAGTAATTGAGACTGAAGGCTTTCCTGGTTGCATTTTTTTTGTTGATGGAACCACTGTTCCCTTGATTCAAAAACCCAAGCTAGATGGAAACCACTATTTTGATTGGAAAAATAGGAAATTGATTCATTTCCTTTGCAAAGCCTTTGATGATACACTGAACAAATTTTTTTTGTATAGATACTCTTTTGCGCTAAAACTTGTTTGTGATAACAACAAGAAGTTCATATCCCTCCATGCTGGCCTTAAGGGTTCTATTCATGATTCATACGTTTTCAATTGGATGCGGATTTCTCAATAACCGTATAACTACTTTGAACAAGATCAATGACTTTTGGCCAATTCAGCTTATGCTAGTGGGAAATATGTTATTCCTGAATAATGCAATGATTCAACCAATGATAAAGCCAAAACTGATTCTAACTATCATCTTGCCCAATCACAAGTTTGGATTGAGCATTCCATAGGAATCCTGAAAGGAAGATGGGCCAGCTTACTTGATATGCAAAACCAGCTCCAATCTTTCAAAGACGTGAAGTTCCTCATCAACTTGATTATCAGTTGTTTAATCCTTCACAACCTTCTTGCAACTATCAAATATGAATGGCACAAAATATTTGAAGAAGATATTCCTGATCCTCCTCAAGTCATTGCAGCCACATATTCTACCTCATCTTTGGCCATGAGAGAGCATATTCTACCCCTCAAACTTGCCCACTTTGATGAGTAGCATTGGGTTTTTAAATAGGTAAAAAATAACATCATCATGAGTAGCATTGAGTTTTTAAATAGGTAAAAAATAAAATCACGGTATTTTTTTGGTTTTGGTTGTTTAACCCAGAATCCTAGGGTGACTCCCGTTTTTTTTCTTTTTTTGGTGGACTTAGACAAAAACCAGAACCACAACTTCCAAACCAGCCACCTCACCCCACCAAAAAACCAGTCCAATCCTCCCTCCTCCTCACAAAACCATCACCTCACCAAACCAAACCACCGCTCCACACCTCCATCCTCCTCACAAAACACCTCACCATCCACCTTCACCTACCTCCAAGTTCACCTGGTCAACCTCCTCCTTATTTTACTTTGCTCAGTGCCCCAGGTAAGCCCCCCCTCCTCCTCCTCATTGATTCATGGGAGCTGACCTCCCCCCCCTCCTCCTCCTTGTACAAGTTCCAGGCCATTTATCCTTCCTTTTTCAGGCCCACCGGTAAGCTCCCTTGCTCAGCACCAATGGTAAGCACCCCCCCTTCTCCTCCTCCTGCTCTCCTTCTTCCCCCTCCTACTGCTCCCCATCTTTCCCCACCACCACCTTGCTGGGTGATTGGCAAAAAATCAATTAATTGATTGCTTGCTGGTTGACCAATTTATTGCTTGCCAGTTGACCAATCAATTGGAAAGCAATTGATTGATTGCTTGTCAACCAGAAAGGAATTGATTGATTGCTTTCCGGTAAATCAATCAATCAATTGACCAACCAGTGACCTGCCCCCACCCCTTAAGATCCTCCTCCTCCTCCCAGTTCTTTAGAAGTTGACTGATGATCTCTTTTTTTTTTGGTAGGAGATTAAGGGTAATTTTCTTGTTGTTTTCTATGCTGGTTGATCATAGAAGTGGTTTATACCAGACTGATGATTGTTTTTTTTATGGATAGGAGAATTACCGGTATTGTTTTTGTTAATTTTTATGTTTTTGATCATCAAAGTGGTTTATACCAGACTAATGAATGTTTTTTTTTTTTTGCTTTTTTTGATTCAATGTAATGCAATTGGAAATTTTACTTCTTTGACCACCCTTCATTGACAGCCCATTCTTCACCCATGAAAAACAAAATATTACAACTAATGGATTTCCATTTTGATCCTCACCCCAATCAAAGTATAAAGTTGGGAGGGAAAAAGATGGAAGGAGATAGTTTGAAAAAAATACAGAGAAGTGGGAAGAAAAGGGCTTGCCATAGAAGGAGGGCTCAAATGCGGGATTTTAAAATTTCATTGGAATTGACTGAGAAAACAATTAATGAAAAGGTTTTTTGGTCTTCATGCAAACTATATCCCTTGAACCTTTATCCGTCCATTGTTAATAAAAGTCAAAAACCCACTCCTGAAGAGTTGGAACAGGACAAGCGGAATATAAAACTGTTCCATTTCTTCAGCTCTGGAAAATTATATGTTCCAGATCAATTAGATCATGAGGCTATGGTTGCCATCATCCAATTTATCCCTTTGAATTAACCTTGTGAGCAATAGAAGAAGGAGATCAACTCAGTAACAACATTCCTCCACCAATAAAAAAAATTTACCAACACTTTTGGTCCCTCAAGATTTTAGGGTGAGAAAATGTGGGCAATTGGATGGAAAAAATGTTATAATTATGGCCAGCAATTAGCTTAGGCAAATGAGCAGTATTTAAAGCAAAAGAAATGCTGGACACTGTGTGTCAATAAAGGCTAATGGGGCTCTCACAATGGGGCAATATGTTGGATGAATTCGATTGGATGATGAATGAATGATGGAAAACAGCAGGGAGAAGAGCTCCTTAAGTACAAAAGATTGGCCTCTTGTGAGCCCATGATACAACAAGCCAAAAGGCAAATTTTCCGCCCCAAAAGAGCTCTACAGGCTCTACAAGCCTTGTTACTTGGTTTGGACTACATCAGCCCACATGGCATCAGTCCCTGAACCCTTGCGACCAGCCTATTCCGGTCCATTCTGGTGTTTCCACCGTTACGGGGCTGAACCAGCCCCTTTGCTGTTCAATCCCCTGGCTGGTTGTCTATTACAACCGGCCCTGATGGCCTTATTACCTCTGTTACGGGCTGGTTGCCTCATGCATCCAGCCCCTGGCCCCTCAAATGGGCCAGGTGGGACCCAGGACTCACCTGGGTCCGGTTTCAACCTCACTAGGGGGGGGTGTAACCGGCGGACATGCCGCCCCCCCCCCTTCTTCTCTCAAATCCCTGGTGGGGGCGGTCAAATCCCCTCACCAGGGGCCCTGGGGGTCGATACCCCCAGGGCGTCGTCAAGGTAAGGATGGCTGGGGGGTGGTCAGATCCCCCCTGGCCCGTCGCTCCTCCCCCTCGGTAAAGGGGGGGGGAGAGCGCCCCTCGTCACCTCTTTGCTACAAGGTGGGAGGGTGATCAAATCCCCCCACCGTCCGGTCGCTACACTCGCGGCCGGCGCCGCCACCTCCCTGGGCAAGGGGGTGGTCAGGTCCCCCCTGCCCTGACCGACCGCGTCATCGCGGCCGGTCGCTGGCTGGTTCAACCCAGCCAGCCTGCCCCCTCCCCCTCGCGACGGCGAGCGAGGGGAGGGGGAGCGAGCCGGGGCCGCGAGCCCCGGCTCCGCGGCGCTGGTCGCCGGTCGCGACCAGCCGGGCCCGCGCGGCATCGCACCGCGCGGGATCCCTCGGCCGCGCAACAGCCCCGCGCGGGCCGTCGGGCCCCGCGTGGGCCGTGCCGAGGAACACAGGCGGCCCCGAACGGGCCGCGACGCGAGCAGCGGCCCCGGGTGGGCCGCGACACTGGCGGCGGCCCCAATGGGCCGCCCCAAGCCCGAAAACTGAGAAAAACATACTTTGGCGGGCCAGCCCGTCTGGCCAAGTATGTCCAAAATAAACCTTGGGCCCAATTATGCCCATACAAGCCCATCTGGCTGTATCTGCCCATATACCCCACCGGGCCCGTTAGGGCCCGTGTACCAATAGGCCTATTTCACGCATTTTGAGGCCAGTTTCCCCAAATCTGTGACATCCACATGGGCCCGTATGGTCCGTGTGTGTGTCCAATGGGCCTTAGAGGCCCATTTGTGCATCCCATTTGGATTACACTTATACGTAGCACCCGCGTAAGTGCGTACGTATTTTAACAAAAAATTGATGGACCCTTTTGAACCAGTTGGAAAATATTTGAAGAAAGATGCTCTCAAATCCTTCCCTAAAGAGTATTATTTTTTGAACCTTAGGTCTGACCAGGTCACTCATATACTGGGGCAATGTTTTGAGAATTAGCCAAACTTGCTTTTGATTCAAACCGTGAATCTATGATGGAAAACAAAATCCCTTCCTTCTCCTCATTGGAATTTGGAGACAGCTCACCTCAGATCACCTTCACCTCAGAGTCCTTCTACAACTTTCCCCATATTGACCAAGGTGATGTCTCTGACTATTCCTTTTTACTTGTGGTCCCAACCAAAAAACCAAATGGAAAACTTATCAACAACAAGGATGAATATCAAGCATCTGATGGCCAATTTGTGTTCACAGATTTGGTTTTTGGGATTTAGTTCAAAAAAAAGGGTATTTTGAAAATGGTTTGGGAAGCAAAAAAGTACAAAAACTTTACTTTTCCTGCAGTGGATACTGCCACCCATACTAGGATGGCCATGTCCATGCAAATCAATAGAACAACTCAAAACACTAGCAAGGACTTGGCCAGTGGCAAAATATATCTTAGGAAAAAAAATATAAATAAAAATAAAAAAGATTTTTTCATTGGTGGTGTTAAAAATACTCTCAAATTTTTTTGCAATCAAAAATATTTTTTTGTTTTTACTTTTTAAAATTTTTAGAAAATTATATATATTTAAAAACCAAGCAATTAATTAATCTCCTTTATTTCATCCACAGTTCTACTTCTAGCAATACATTCCATGGCTACCAATAACCTATCTTTTTTTTATGTGGCTAGCCTTTCCCTCTCCTTTTTGAGTTGATCTTGCTCTCAATCCTTCTCTTTTTCCTCTTTTTGAAACTTCATCTTGGCCTGTTTGATTTGCCACTCAGAATCCAACTTTTGTTGATGAGCCAAACTCTAATATTTCCACTTTTGACAATCCATAGCCAGTTGAAAATCCCACTTCTCCTTTTAAAATTAAAGTTTTTTGGATTCTATTTCTGATTTCACTGTTTTTTGGAGGGGAATAGAAATGAGCTTGATTTTAAAAGCAAGTAAAAACAATGAATGAACGTACTTGAATCTTTCTTCTCCATGATGACCTTGAAGCCAGAAAAATTGGAAGTTTTTCCCCACTTTTGAAGGCAATTAGGGGTTGAGGTTGATGTAATTGGAGGCCTTTTGCTTTCCCTTTGCAGAGGAGGTTTGTGTGGGAACATCATTTCTCTAATTTGAAGGTTATGTGTGAGGCCCCATTGGCTTGAGTATTTGGCCATTCAGGAACAAATGAGCCTGTTTTTTTACAATCTAAATCAGTCAGGATTAACCAGAAAGAAGAGAAAATATCTTGGTTCCTTACTTGAGGAGACTATTCCAATGGTGGTGATACAGGAATAAATTGCTCCTTGTTGGGCAAGTCTTTAATTTTTTCCACCAAGCAATCCAAGAAGGAATTGAGGGTTCCAAGGAAGGGTCTGAATTGTTTATCAATGCTGATTTAGACGTTATTGGCGCTGATTCTATTGGAATATCCTCCTCCACATCAGATTGGGGCCACTCATAGGTTTCATTGGGATCATCATTGCTAGGCTGATCATCCACAGCCAGGTCCTCAGAATCAACTGAATCTGATTTTTGGGCATCAAAAGCGGCTAAAGGGGTTATATTGGCCTTCTTTCCAAAGATTTCATCCATATGAACATAAAAAGGAAAAATGGAGTCCAACTTATCAACCACCAAGTTGATTCCCTTTGCTTTATCAGAGTTGGTGATACCAAAGCCAGTGAAGATTGACATTGAGTGGGCTTTTTTGTACTTGTTTCAATAGTTCTTGAATTTCTCCCGTATCTGTTTGGATGAAAGATCTAGCCTAACTTTTTTTTTATTCTTCAGTTCATTGTCCATCAGGAGATAACCATTAAACTTAGAGGATGGAGGTTGGCCAACTCATGTTTCACTTTTGGATCCAAAGCAAGCATTTTACTTTGATGGCATTTTGATCCAGTTTACCAGGATGATTTGATCAGCTCTCTTGAGCTGACTTGAGCCTTTGGAAGCTGATGGGGGAGGATTTTTGAATGTTGAGTTCCTGGGGGATTTTTTCTTTGGTTGAGTGGACTTGGGGGGGGAGTTTTTCTGAGGGGCCATTTAAAAAGAGTAATTTGGATGAAGTGATGACGCAATAAAGTGACGACAGTTACAATTTGATTAAACAGGTGATGAAGTGATGAAGCAATGAAAAAATGAGAGGATGGATGTGATAAAAGCAATAAAGTGATGACAGTGATAAAGCAAGGTGAGATTGATGAAGTGATGAAGCGCAATGGAGCAATGAGACTGATGAAGTGATGAGGATGGCAATGAAGCAAGAAGAGTGATGAAGTCATGAAGTGATGATAATAGAAATGAAGCAATGAGAGTGATGAAGTGATGAGGATAGAAATGAAGCAATGAGAGTGATGAAGTGATGAGGATAGCAAAGAAGAAATGAGAGTGATGAAGTGTTCCAATAAGGTTGGAGGATGAAACCAGGGGTGATGATGTGGAATGACGTTTAGTTGAGCTTTTGAAGGCCTATATATACTTTATTTGACAAAACTCAGGTATTTTCAGGTAACTTTGACAGGTCTGATGTGAAATAAGTGGGTTTTTTTGATTTTCATGGCGGGTTTGCTTAACTTTGATACACCCTAATGTTTTATGAGGTAGGGATGACTGGATTCTTTTCCTGTGAAGGAAATTTTATGATTCTTATGATGGAGATTATGATGCTTATGATGGAGATTATGATGCTTATGATGAAGATTATGATGCTTATGATGGAGATTATGATGCTTATGATTGAGATTATGATGCTTATGATGGAGATTATGATTCTTATGATGGAGATTATGATGAGAGAGAAAAAATAGAGATATTTACCTTCAAATACTAGATTTTATAAACTATATTTATTTTCTGGTAAAATTGAAATACCTCATGTGAAATAAGGGAGTTGTTTTTATTTTCAATTTTCGTTTTTAAACCAGAGTATTTTTTTTCTGAAAAACACAATAACCAAGTGGTGGGTTTTATTATTGTCACCTGCCCTTTTTTTCAAAAATTCAAATATTTCAGTCAGAAAATGCTTGTCAATTCTGTGTTTTGATGTATCTTCATTATCTTTTCCTTTCTTTTCATCAATAGGACCCATCAAACAATCCAAAAATAATAATCATAATAACAATCAGATTTTCCAAATTTTGAAAAATCAAATTTTAAAAAATTTCAGAAATTGAAGGATTCACATGACATTGAGGATGGAAAACTTAAATTTAAAATTAATAATTCTTCAAGGTTTCCAATTTTACCTGGTGGATGCATGGTATTTCATTATAAAAAGAGGAATTTCAGTTGAAGCAGGAATTCAACTTTTCCAAAGATTTTTGAAAGGAATAAAAAATATTTTAAGAATTTTTGCTAACGTTTCCCACAATGTTTTTCCACAGTGAGGCTACCTTGTTTGAGATTTGGAATCAACTTGAGGTGATTTAATTTCCCATTCAAGAATTTTTATTGAGATTTAACAATAAATTTTATGATTAATGGTTGAAGAAGATCAATTGTAAGGTGTAATAATGTTTTTGATGTATGAATTAAGTCCTTCAATACTTCATTTTCCGTTTTATCAAAGTGAAAACTTTTTTTAAAAATATTAAAAAAGGATTTTTTTGAGGTGAATCCAGTTCTCCAACAGATATTCTGAAGTAGGTAGATTCCAAAATATTTCTGATTTTTTAAAATTCTCTTTATATTCTGCTTCTCATTTTGATTTAACCAAGATATTCAATCCCCTATTAAAAGTGAAAAATTCCTCCTGAGAATTGAGATTTCTTCAGAAATTGGTTTGAATATCTTTTAATATATTCCAAAGGCAGAGAAGATGAAAATAAGCATGAAAAATTTATTCAACCAAACTCATCAAAGACTTCTGATACTCCTTCACAGTCAATTGAGGTTTTTTTATTTGATAGAAATTCTGAGGTTCTTTCAAATCCAAATTAAAGTTTTATTTTTATTCTTGAATTGGAAAAGATGAATCCAGAATCAAGTTTCAAGAAATTTTATTTATTCAAAATATATGAAGCTATGGAATACCAAATTTTTTGGACTTATAATTGAAATCAAAAATGAAAAATTTAGCAATAGATTGAAAATTTTGATTGTACCATGATGAGAAACAAATGAATAAATTATTTGTATTTTAACATTATGTCTTTTATGAATGAAAGTAGATTTCCTGTTTGAAAAAAGATAATAGTTTCAATGGGGTTTTTAAATCCAGATATTCCTTATTATTTTTTTCTTCTAATTCAAATATTACTTAGATTGGAATAAAATGGTTTCAAAGAACATTCTATGTAATTATTAAAAATTCTTCAGGGGGGGGGGACTCTTGACAAATTTCAATTTTTTTTTTACTTAAAACCTGATTTCCTTTGGTCCTTCTGGGGATGGGATGGATTAAAGTATCATTTTAGGGGTATTTTTCTGGTCATTAAAATCAAATGTCACTCTCAAAATTAATCTTTCTTTAAAAAAAATACCATCAAATACTTCAAGATTATGATTTTTTTCTGGTCCTTCATTTTCTTTCAATCAGAGGAGGTTTTTTATTTCCAAGGTCTTTCACCATTGAAGTTCAATATTTTCTTCATGTGATTGGTATTTTTGAAAGAAATGAAATATCAATGGGAATTAGACCAAATTTGAATTGCCTCTATAAGTTCCTCCCTTTTATTATATGATAGTTCTGATTGAGGAGCAAATGGGTTAGAAACAGGTTATTAATTCATGGAAGTGGAGGAGAAAGCTTAAGAATTTGAAGAATTTTTATGTTAGGTTTGGTAGATGTTTTCTTGAGAAATTTTAAATGATAAAATTTTTTGAGGTGGAGTTGATTTTAATAGTAGAAGTGCTGAGAGGAATAATATTAAATAAAATTGGATTCAGAAAAAAATAAGTGAACATATTCAATAAAATACCAAAGATATCTGAGATTGGTAAGAAATCATTTGGTGATTTAGTTTTTTTGGAATGCTGGGTGATTTTTGATGAGGTATGTTGTGTTGTGCCAGGTGGCATTGAATGGATTAGGTTGATCAGGATGGATTTTTTTTAGTTTTGATTGAAGAAATTAATTCAGGGGTGTTAATTGGGTGGATATGATTTGTTGAGTGGTGATTGGAAAGGTTTAGTTAGTGTTTTTGATTTTTTTATGTTCCCATATACTGTTTATGGGGGATTGAACATGCAAAATAGGATAGCATAGCAGTGGGTTAACCCTTTTACCCATCTTTAAAGAGTTTTTTTTTATTGTTTTTGAGTGGTTTTGAAATGAGTGGAGTGGTGAATTGGTTTTGGATGGCTGAAGAAGCCTGATTTTATGTTTGAAAAGATTATTGAAGGGCTCCAAGATATGGGGAGGGATCTTTAAATTTTTCAGAATCACATTAAATATAAGTCTATGCATGGGGACGGGATCAGAATGTTGACAATACCCCAAAAAGGGCTTAATTCTTTTTTTTTTTTTTGGTTAGAATTTTGAGGGTAAGAAAAAGAAATTCATGTAAAAACTTTTTGGGGCTTACAAATGGCTAAATCAGAAGGCCAATTTTAAATTTGCAACCGTGCAACCTCTGTTCACAACCTAAAAAGGGTTGCATGGCGCAATTTGCAACCCAAAATGGGTTGCATGGTGCAATTTGCAACCCAAAATGGGTGGCAACCGCCCATTTTCCATCCAGGTGGGCTGTGAATGGCCATTTCCAATCCATTTTTGGGTGTAAATGGCATTTTGCAACCCATTTTTGGGTTTTGAATGGCCGTTTCCAATGCATTTTTGGGTTGTAAATGGCATTGCAACCCATTTTTGGGTTGTGAATGGCCATTTCCAACCCATTTTTGGGTTGTAAACAGCAGTTTGGAACCCATTTTTGGTTTTTCAATGGCCATTTCCAACACGTTTTTTAGGTTGTAAATGGCAATTTGAAACCCATTTGGGGTCTCAAACCACGCCACACAACCCATTTTGGGTTGCAAATGTCAACAAAAATAAAATATCTTTATTTCATGTAGGTTAATGTTAAATTTATGGCTCCAGTCATATGGGAGCCCTTTAGGGCCCCACATGGCCTGTGGGAGTTGTTTAGGGCCCCACACAACCTGTGGGAGTCGTGTAGGGTCCCATACAGCCTGTGGGAGTTGTGTAGGGCCCCTCAACGCGTGTGGGCCCATACAATACTCCATTTAAGTTATAATTCACAATTTATTATTTATTATTATTCATTATTCATTATTCATTATTTATTATTTATTATTTATTATTTATTATTTATTATTTATTATTTATTATATATAATTTATAATTTATTATTTATAATTTATTATTTATTATTCATTATTTATTATTTAAGGAGGCTACACAACTTTATTTTAGTTTTTTAGCATGTCACAAAACTCAAATGGGATGTGTAGCATTTCACACGGCCCATTTGAGCTGTGTAGCTTGCCACACGGCCCATTTAATTGTGTAGCATGCCACACGGCTCATTTTAGTTGTGTAGGGTGCCACATGGCCAATTGAGCCGTGTATAGAGTTGTGTACATGACTCAATGAGCGGTGAATTTAGCATTTCCCTTTCATATATATATATATATATATATATATATATGTATATATATATATATAGATCTTTATTTTTAATTTAATTAATTATTTTTTTTATATATTTACTTATTTCTTAATTTATTTCATTTAATTTCAATTTATTTATTTATATTTTCAATTTAATTTATTTTTTACTTATTTGTTTATTTATTTCAGTTTATTTATTTATATTTTTTTTTGGGGAATTATTTTTCTCACACATCCAACCCTTTTTTTTCCCCATTTTGATGTTGCCCCACGGTTGCACCCCTTTGGAATTTCATGCAAAAATGCTTTATTTCATACAACTTTCAAGAATTCATTTTTTTCAATCCTGACTGCGCAGGCCTATAGCAGAGTTTAGCCATTAGAAACCCTTCAAAAATGCAGTCAAAAAATGAAAAAATTCTGTAAAAACAAATTTTTGCATTGGTTTTTGGATCATCATTTTGGCTATTTGCATTTTTTTTTTGGTGATTTCAGCTGCCATAAATTTTTAAAAACATTTAAAGAGTGTTCTAATACTTTTTTTATATCTTTTGGGTGTATCCTTTCACCTTATAAAATTCCTTCAAAATACACAAAAAATCAAAAAAATCAAATTTCTCTTTGGACATTTGAATCCTTTTATTTTTGTTTTTATTTCAATTTTTGGGGTAATTCAAGCTATCAAAAATATTAAAAAAAGCATTTAAAGATAATTAAAATATTTTGATCAGACTTTTTGGATGTATTATTTTACCTTAAAAAATTCCTTCCAACAAGGAAAAAATTTAAAAAATTCAATTTTCTCATTTGACTTTTGGATCATTACGTTTGCCATTTTGACTTATTTTTTTGGTTTTTCTAGCTTTTATAATTGTAAAAAAACTATTCAAGATCTTTTTAAAAAAAATTCAAGGATTTTTGGATGTCATATTTGACCTTTAAAAATTCCATCAAAAAACCAAAAATTTGAAAAATTCACTTTTCTTGCTGAATTTTTGAATCCTTTTGTTGGACTTTATAATTGGTTTTTTGGTGATTCAAGCTTTCAGAATTTTTAATATTAAAAAAAAATTCCATTAATACTTTTTGAAGATCATCTGCATTCTTGCATAAACCTTACAAGCTTCATTAAAAAATTTAAAAATAAAGAACAAATATGGATACAAATAGTAAAATTTATTAAACTATGATTGGTTTTATTTTTATAATTTATTTTTTTGGAGGGAAGAAAAAGTCATCAAAAAGATCCCAATTTCTCTGAACAATGGTTTTCCAAAATTTAGAATCCTTTTTCACAAAGCTTTTCCAAAGTGGATCTAACCTAGGAGCTGACCAATGATCAGACTTGAACTTGAATAAGACTGGATGTTTGGATTATTCTAAAAGGATGAAGCATATAGGATAAGTTTTGGAATTTGGAGTGGGAGGGGAATTCAGAGGAAGATAATTGCAAGGAATTAAAGAAGAAAACAGAACCACTGGACACTTATATGTTTCAGCCAGAAGGAAACCATGGCATGGAAATTTCATTCACATATTTATGGGAGCTGGGCCATAAAGGTGGTTCAGTTGCCTTCTTGCTTCTTGGAAAGTTTCACCCAAGATATCATTCATTAATATTGTGTCCTTGAAGATTGGGTTTGAATCAAGCTCTTTCACCATTTCTTTCCTGACTGCAATCCAGTCTTCTGAGATCATCCCCAAGCAAATGGCTGCTGCTCTAAAGCCACAGTTCCCATCCCCTATGATATCTTTAACATGGGAGATATGTGGAATGGCTGTTTTTGGGGGAATAAACTTTTGTATTGAAACTAAAACCAAAAATCAAAATTTTTCTTAACAGAAAATATGGACTAAGGAAAATACTCACTTCTTAAATTGATACTTGTTCACACATTCCAGAAGAAGAATAGAATAATTTGCAGGAAACCCAGAGGAAAAACCCAAAAGAAATGAGACAAAATTAAAAAATGAGAAAATACCAAATGTACTCAATTTCTCATTGATTGTTGGGGCTGCTAATAACTTCCCCCCAGGAGGATGGTGTAGAGACTCCTGTGGGATTATATAAATATAAAGTAGCAAATAGCTTGCTGGAAGTCATTGAAGGGGAATTGATTATTACTCCTACTCCTTTAGATCATTAGTAAATACTAAGGGTCTTTTCGAATTGCCTGCCCTTCTAGTACTATAGTAATTCTGCACAATAATTTTTTCAAATTAATGGCTGGTTTCTTTGAGACTTAAAATAGGTTTCAGATCAGACTTGGATTATTTCTTAATTGTTATTGGTAGGTTTTTGTTGAAGAATAGAACAGATATATTGGGTTATTGGTTATTTATTGATCAGATATATTTGATCTTAACCAGTAGGCCAATATTAAACAGTTCAAGAGTTTTATAAAGGGGGTAGTTCAGGAGAGGACCCAAGGATGGGTTTACCCACAGGGGGCTGGGTAGAAGGAAGGTTGATAACTTCTTTTTGTTGTGCCCTCTTTCTTTTTAAGGGTTATTTATTTATGAATGGGTGTTTTTTCTTTGATCTGGTGCTGAATATTTAGGTCACATAAGAACCCTTATTTAAGAACCTGGTGGGTGGATTAATTGGTTACAGATGGCTTATAACTTGGTCTCTGATTTCCTGTTTCTTTATAATTGGTTCACTAATAATTTTCATCTGGGTAAGTACCACAGATGGTTACTGATGGGTTGATGGGCCAGAGGGCCTGATATCTTGAGGAGAGGTGGGTGATAGGCCTGATGGAATGAGGATAAAACCTGGATAGGGCAGAGAGGCCCTCCTTAAATAGAAAATCTGGTCCTCAGGGGATGCTCAGGGCTGCCCCTGAGGGTGCCCTGGGGCTTCCCCTGTTACAGTGGGATAAAGGTACATGAGGCAGTTCTGCTGGTTGGGAAAAGCTTGTACAGTGAAATGAGGCATTTCTTCTGGTTGGGAAAAGTTTTTACAGTTACATGAGGTATTTATGCTGGTTAGGAAAAGCTTGTACAGGGGTTTCATGCATGCACAGCCTTGCATCAATTGCTATGTAGTGCAGATAAGATATATTTCTGTGCTGAACTGGTAGTTTCTTCAGTGCTACTTGATTCTACCTACATGTATTGCTGTGCAAATACTGGTGGTTTGTTTGGTTTCTGGTTATACTGGTGGTTTCTTTGGTTCTGGTTAAGACTGGTCTCACTTCCTCCTGCATATGTTGGTCTTGTATACTTCTGCACAGCCTCTTGTATGTGTATTTGCATGTGTGTTTGGTTCAGGTGACCAGATCAGACATTCTGCACTGCCTCCTGTATCTGTATTGCTGTATTCTGGCTGAGGTGACTGGATCTGGACTGGTTTCACTGCCTCTTGCATCTGTATTTCTGTATGCTGATGAGGTGACTGGATCTGGACTAGTTGCACTGGCTCTTGCATCTGTATTTCTGTATGCTGATGAGGTGACTGGATCTGGACTGTTTTCACTGCCTCCTATGTCTGTATTGATGTATTCTGGCTGAGGTGAAAGTGTCTGACAGATTGCACTGCCTCCTGTACCTGTATCTTTTTATGCTGATAAGGTGACTGAATCTGGACTGGTTGCACTACCTCCTGGATCTGTCTTGTTGCATGCTGATCAGGTGACTGGATATGGACTGCTGTACCTGTATCTTTGTATGTGACTGGATCTGGACTGGTTTCACTGACTCCTATCTCTGTATTGATGTATTCTTTCTGAGGTAACAGGGTCTGACAGATTGCACTGCCTCCTGTACCTGTTTCTTTGTATGCCAATAAGGTGAAAGGGTTGGTGTATGGTCCTGTTCTTGAGGGTAAGCTAGAACTTGTATGTACTTGAGGGTTTCCAAGGTATTTCTTATGTCTTCCACAGGGCTGTGAAACCTGTTTGGGCATGAGTTTGCCACAGTTGGAGGTCTTTTGGGCTGTATCTTCTAATCCATGAGAGATAGGGGGGTACTTTGGCTGAGTGACTATGGTTTATTTCTGATTTTAAATCCATTTCTGAGGTTATTTTGAGGTTTTGAGCTGTTTTTACACTGGAAAAGTGAGCCTGATGGCTATAGGACATGTTTGGACTACCACATACCCCCAGACTTAATTCTGTCCATAGCATTCCTGTCCATAGACATCAGACTCCACATCCTATCCTTCTTCTTCTTCATCTTCATCATCTTCTTCTTCTTATTCTTCTTCTTCTTCTCCTTCTTCTTCTTCTTCTTCTTCTTCTTCTTCTTCTTCTTCTTCTTCTTCTTCTTCTTCTTCTTCTTCTTCTTCTTCTTCTTCTTCTTCTTCTTCTTCTTCTTCTTCTTCTTCTTCTTCTTCTTCTTCTTCTTCTTCTTCTTCTTCTTCTTCTTCTTGGAATGATCTTGAGAGACATAGATAATAATAAAAATAATAATCACATGTAGACAAAAAAAAAGTTCCAGAAAATCCTAGTGATCCATTTGGTCCTGTTGAAATCTTGATTTTTTTATCTTTAAATCTTCTCCTCTTAATTCTTTCTTGATTCTGCCCATGTAGCAAGTAAAATTATAATTAAATTGTTTCCATTCTTCTTGGTTGTGGAATTATAGTAGGGTTGTTCTGGATAAATACAGGTTTTGGTATCTTTCCACCGATCCTTCAAAAAATATTCTTTTTTAACTTGATTTCTCCTTTTCCCTTCTCCATCTGTTATGGTACTTTATGGCCAAAGCAATATTATTTTCCTCATGTTATCCCCTATTTGTCAGCTTGCTACTATGTACAGAGCAACCTGTCAATAGCAACACAAAACTATGAAAAATAAGAATATCTCAATTAACAAAATAAGTAGTGAGAAATCCATAAATATTATTCAACAAATGGATTCCTCACCCAAAATTAGGTAGGGTCACTCACTGACCCCACCCCTGAATTCCAAGTCCTTACATTTTTAAAATAATTAAAAAGAAAAGTACTAAAAATTACAACACCAGTATGGCACTTTTTGGCCATTCTCATATTTCACACGTGTTGTCACCTATAGGGTTTACACCTAAAATTCACTCAGAATTGAGGTGTTGTCTATATTTTAGGATTTACACGTGGAAATGTGTTATGTCACAATTCCCGCACGCAGCCCCGCATCATTACATATCCCTACGTACTGGTAGTAGCAGATTCCCGCGTACTAGAGACCCGCGCGCAGCTAACTCTGCCATGCATGCAGCGGATCCTACCCCGCGCGCATCTGTACTAACTGATCCCCGTGTCTGGATCAGTTGTGACTAATCTGACAACCAGGTACCTCTCAGACAAGCTACAACCTAGTTAGAGTTGCCTAGCATATGTAAAAAATTGACATATGCATTACTAATGATCTAAAAAGATCAAAACTTAAATCAAATTAATGAAAATTAAGTTTAAAACATTTTTTTAATAATAAATCAAAGATCAAGGATTACCACGTAAATCACTGACCCTGATCTTTGAAGACCACAAAACACTACAAGGAGTGTTCATAAAAATTATTAAAAATCATCTACGTGATTAGCAGATGATGGAAAATCATTAAAACACCACATCTGCCCGCTTTAAAGCAATACCAATAGTACAAATGAAGGATGAGTACAGAATGATCAAATTTACACCAAAAAAGATTAACAGATCCTGTGGCTAAAATAGTACAGAAATCCAGCAGATCTAAGGTCAGCTGATTGACAGCACCAAGTGGACGTGCCAATCGTTCACTGACCGGCTTTCCAGACTCAGCCCACGAGCAGAACCCTCTCTATGTGCCCTGAGAAGCTCAAAAATAACCCCAAAAAGGTATTCATACAGACCTCTTTGGATCCATTATTCCAGAAGTTAATCAGTTTTACCAGGAATTATTATTATCAATCAGACACCGTGTCATTGTTGATCAAGTGCTTCTATGAAGATAAGCAAGTGATTTATGACTGAATCTGTAGTAGTATTATTTATTCTTATTAACGAATCAACCCTTGAAGTTTAGTCAAGCAATTCACCCCATCTGCTCTGAAACCCTTCCAATTATTTCAGGATTCTTGTGGTAAAGTGCTCAGAGTGAGTGTTACCCTTCCTGTCTTGGCCATTTGTGCTGTTAAGCCCGGACATTTGTGGAATAAGTCCTTTCTAAGGCACCCATCTTCATTCCAAGGTTCTTAAACTTCCCAAGGAGGCCCCTTGAAGAGAGGTTGCTAGTCTGTAAAGATCCCCAGTAGTATAATACTGTGGCCCCTCTTTTATATTATATTGAAAACCATTAATTACCAAACCAATTAAACCTTGCAACTGCGCTTATTATATCATTTATTTGAGCTTCTAAGTGTTTATTTTTGGAATAATTATCATGATTATTATTCCAGTATTTTTATAACTCTCTGTAGCTAAACGACTGCAAGGTTCCTGGTATCAGAGAGCTGAAACTATTTTTTTGAACCTTTCTTGAATTTCAAGCCTTGAAACCCTGTTTGCATCTATTCAAACCTGATAGATAACTTTTTCCTTTGAAACCTACTACAATTCCTTCAATCAGACAGTTCTAGCTGAATATTAATTGATCCCTTCTCCCTTGATACCTTGGTACATCTTGAATTCTTTGATTGGATCCAATCTTTAGTTAAATCCAGTGTTGATTTCTTCAGGGCCTTTTTTATTCCTAGTATTCCATGGGTTCTTTGGATTGAATTCCTTTTACAGTAATAATCTTCTTGATAAAAGCATATTTTCACTATTTCATTCTTTCATTTTTTTTATTTTTTTTATTTTTTTTTATTTTTATTTTTTTTATTTTATTTATTTTTTGAATTTTTTCAGCAGATTAAACTCTTCCTTAGGGGCCATTTTTTTATTTATTTTATACACCCTCCTCTTTTTTTCATTTTTTTTTATTTACTCTCTTTGTTTTAAATTTTACGTATTTATTTCTTTTATTTTCATCCATGTTTTTTTATTTAATTTTTTTTAAATGTATCAGCAGTTTAAACTCTTGCTTAGAAGTTTTTCTTATTTATTTTATGTATATATATTTGTTTTTTTTATTTAATGTATCTAGCAGTTTAGTCTTTTGCTGAGGAGCCTTTTTTTGTTTATTTTTTACAAATTCCTGTTTTTTTTATTTACTCTCTTTTTTTTAATTTTTACATTTTTTTATCCCTATTTTTTGTATAATTTTTTTTAAATGTATCAGCAGTTGAAACTCTTGCTTAGGATTTTTGTTTTGTTTATTTTTTACACCCTCCTTTTTTTTTTATATTTTTTTTTATATAACCCCCGCTGTGGTGACCAAATCTGGACACCCTGGGCCAGATGCGGAAAATTCAAAATTTTTTCTACAATTCTTTTGTTTAGGTGTCATTTATCTGCAAAAAAAAAATAAAAAAATAAAAAAATAAAAAAATAAAAAAATAAAAAAAAAAAAAAAAAAAAAAAAAAAAAAAAAATCCAAATTTTTATTGTATTAGTATCACACCTCCAATTCCCTCAACACGCAAAGCGTTCCCCTGTCCCAGTAGTCTAGGAAAGGCCTCTTTTGGTCTCATATCCTTGGCATCGCGTTCAATCCCTCTCTCTTTGTTCTCCCCCTTCCTTTTGGCCAAACGCTCAGGCCGAGACCCGCTTGGCCCAAACTTCCCTCCATCTTCATCCCTCTCCATTCCATCCTTTTCCCTACTCCAATCTCTCAATACTTGGTTCATTGTCTTGCTCCGACCATCCCATCCCACCATTGACCATCTCATCCACCCAGCTTGGATCAATCCTTGTACTCTAGCCAACTCGGCCCTTCTTCCCCCACCTCAATCCTCCCGCCATGTCACTCCTCCCCCCGAAATCGGTCCAGGTTGGCAACACAACTGTCACCGCCAACAATCTCCTCATTGGCCACCATCTCTGTCGCGTCCTCCGTCTGCCCAAACCCTCCAGGACTCAGGCTTGGATCGCAACCATGTTTGAGGCAGACCCCAAGGGTGAGATTGAGCAAGTCGCACTCTGGGGTATGTATTGCATGCAGTTTGGGCCCCATCACGTCAAGGATGCTGGGGCCCAATCCCTCCCTTAGCCGCCACCACCAATTTCATCACCGTCATGGAGAGCTTCTTCAGGCCCGACTTGTATATTGCCCCCAATGGCCACAAGCAATACATCATCAGAGGCCTCAAACTCAGGCCGTTGATCGAACGTGATGCAGTCCTTGGTGATATGTTTTGAGCCCCTGAATCAAGCCCATCCTACCCACAACAACCTCAATAAACCCTCATCCTCTATCCCTCCTACCAATCATCTTGCCCATCACCCCTCCTGCAACTCTCCCACCCCCTTCCATCTTTAAGTGGGGGTGGAAAGCGTTGTCTGGTGCCCGCGGACATCCGCAGGTGGTCTGGTTCATTATTTTTTTTTCCCACCCCTTCTGCCTTTGGGTGATGGGTGGATGATCCCAGTGTTGTTGCGCATGTTCATCCACAGACGGACGCAAGAGATGGTGAAGGGATGAGAAAGATCCCACCCCGGTCAGGGAGGCCGTATTTCCACCGGCCTGCGTGATCAATTTTTCTGATCACCTGAAAATCAAAAACAAAAAAAAAAATCTGCTCTATTTTTAGAATCCTTTGGACATAGTCTAACAGGGCCTCCTGCCCATATAAGGAGGGGCTCTCCCCTGCCTTTTGGGAGGGACATGATATAGGATCCTATCTGAGAAGAGGAATCATAATCATTATCACCTTGAAATTAATTATCCGTGGGGTCTCATTCCCCTTCATCTGAGACTAAAATTTGGGTATATCCATGATTGCCCCTTGATCCTTGAGCCTCCATACTCAAAACCCTGATCCTTGATCTTTATCACCAACCAATAGCTTTTCTGGTTGAAGAAGAATTTGACTGATTGAATTCTTGAATGTGTTACACCACTCCTGATCCCTTTATCCAACCATACTGGTCCTGATCATCCTTTGATTATCTTTCTGGAACCAGTTACATTTGACTGAAGAGTTTTTTAAGCTTAAAACCTGGAGTGTTAAACCTCCCTTCATTTATTTTGAAGTTGAATTCCGCCATGCTACTCTTGAGTCCCTTGAGAATTGCTGGGTTATCCTTGTTTGAATCAGTTATTGTTTTGCTTCTAGAGCTTCTTCAAAAAATAAGCTTTGTCTTGTGGAGCCACCCACAGTTATCTGGTACCCTTCAAGCGCTTGATTGCGGAGAGTTGGGCAGGTTCATTGAGAAACTGGAGGTTGTTTAGGATTGAGTTGATCTTTCCTAAGCTTCTGCTGAAAATTCAGAGCTATTAGCTTGTGGGCTTTGTTACTTACACCTGCCTTGTCCTGTTGAACTCTGAACAATCCTTGACTCCTTCTATTCAATTTTTCCCTGGCATCATCTTGCCTCAGATAGTGTGGTTTCCCCAGCTAACAACTACTATCATCTTTATCCTCTTACTTTTGGTCCCTTGTTTACCAGGTTCTGGACTTTGATATTGGTTACATTTAAATATTTTTGTAACACTCAGGAGGGCAGCCTAAACAGCACCTTTCCCCTCCACAGAACTGCCACAGCATAGCACTGTTTGTAGTCTTACATTTGGTCCCCAGGGCTGGGATCAAACCAGCAACCTTGAGATTTCCAGTCCCAGCAATCATCAACTTCAAAATCCAATCTCTTTCTCTTTTTTTTTCTGTCATCATCTAGATCCGTGGAGGCAACTTGTTCTAGAAGTAAGTCCTCACAATTGTGCACCATCTGGGAAAGATACTTGTTGTTTTTTGAGAAACCCTACTCTTGCCACATTTGTGAGCCACTTTGGAAATATGTGCCTTGGATCTTTTGGGAAACTTTTTCAAAATGGAATCTACCAGCAACTCTTCTACTCGTCCTAAGATGGTTAAGATCAAGCCCCAGAACAAGAACTTATGATTCAATGGGAAAATGTGGAACGCTTCTTGGACTTGTACAAGATGGCTGCTTTGGTGGACGGGGCTAGTGAATTTTATATGGCCTACCAGTTACGATTTTTTATCTCCTCTGATGAAGTTATGGAAATCATCAAGTCGTTTGAAGGTTTTGAACAGCATAACTGTGCCCTGCTGCGGGGAGCAATGTTGGCCTATTGGGGAAAAATAGATGTAGCACAATTTACTTTGAAGGATATAGATAACCTCATCTCCCAGTGGATTGTTGAAAGCTCATAATATTCCTAACTATCTCTCAGCTTCCCTTATTTCTACTTACTTTTTCTCTGTTTCTTTCCTTTTTCTCCTCTCACTCTCATGTCTTGGTCTCTGTCAAGTTGCTACACAAGTTATACGCACGCACTCATCTTTCATACTGTCTCCTGTGCCAATACTCCATATTAGATTGGCATTCTGAGCTACTTGAGACCTGACTTGCGCACTCCTCTTTCCTGTTCCTCACACAAATCAAACGGTTGTGTCATTGGACTGAGGGTTCTTTGAGTCAGGTAAGCTCCATCCTCAATATTTACTAATAGATCATTTATGATTTCTCTCTCTGATCAAATCAGATTCTTTTAGGTTGAGGCTTGTGTTTGGGGTTATCATCTTTGACAATGTTATTGTCTCTTCTATCAATAATTCTTTGTCCACCTCTTACTGCAGTTCTATTCTTGTCAACTTCTGGTTTTAGTTGCCTCATAACTTTACAGATTTACAGTCCCAAGTGTAAAAAGTAAAGAGAGCTTGAGCTCTAGTGAGAAGAAAGGATTAAAGAATGAGTGAAAGGAGCTTATAACGTCAAGCGTAACGGACCTGAGATCAGGAGGAAAAGGACACTCCGGTTAATGTGTTGGCTGAACAGATACTTAATTCCACTTGAGAGCAGTCATGTTTATATAGACTAAATACAAATCAGGCTGACAAGTGGTTGAGTACAAAATGAATAAGGTAAAATCAACATAAGCAATTTAAGTGACATGGTAAGTGAAATGCTATGACTAAATAGTCTGATAGCTATGACTAAACTGTCTGATGATCACAATACTACAACACAGCCTAGTTACATTTTACCCATTGTTTTAGTACTTTGAGGTTGACAATAATAACTTCAAATCAATCCCATCAATTTTACTTTAAACTCCAGTGAAAGTCAAATATATGAAACTCAAATTCTAACACCAAGTCTCATTGACTTAACCAGGATCGACACTAGTGGTTCAACATGTCTGACCTTGACAAACCCAACCCAAAACATCTCCATCTACCTCTCTTAAATGAATGCAATTTCGCCTCCTGGGTAATCAGAATTAGAAGTCATTTCCAAAGAAAAGGTCTACTAGAGTATGTTGAAGATACCCAATTCAAAACTCTTATTCTTCCTACTACTGATCCTCAAAGAAAGAAAAGATATGAAGCAGCCAATCTTCTAATTCAGCATCTAGGAGATACAGCATTTGATGCCCTTGTCAACCCCAAGAATCAGTCTAAACCATCCCTCATCTGGAAAGCTATTTTGGACCAATATGCATCTCACTCAACCAAAAACAGAGGTTGCATCTGGTTGAATTTCATCCAATACAACTTTGATGGAAATCTCCAAACCTATCTGAGAGAATGTAGAAAACTCTTGAACAAACTTGCTGTGGTTAAACTCAAAGTGCCCCAAGACATACTCAGTTACACAATCTTAGCCAAGCTTACTGCCAACTTTTACCACCTGGTCAACAGTATTCTTCTCAACAACAACTTACTACAAAGCCCCTCTAGAGTTCTCAACAAATTGCATGAAGTAACTCACCTAGAATCAAGCAGAGTATTACCTAACACTCCTGTTCCCTCAACTAATTCTCCTGATCAATCTGGTTCAACTGCCCTTCTGGAGACAAAATCTTGCAAGGGTCCAAAACACCCTTTCTCAAAAGGACATCACAATCCTCTTGCCAAACAACCCAAGTCTTGCTGCTGGCACCTACACCCTCATCTGCGTCCAGACAAGAATGCACCCCAAGCTCATCACACTCAACCCATAGAATCTACTACTCCAGTTCCTGATAACTCTGTTTAACCTGCCAATGCATTTTTCAATGCTCAACTGTACCATCACAAGGCCAATCTGTCTTGCTCTGAATCAACTCCTACTCTTCCACCTGTCCTTGACTCAGGGGCCAGTCATCATATTGTGAACAATCCTAACTTCTTTCTCACATCCAAACTGATTAATCTCCCTGTTGGCTTGGGCTCTAAATCCTCTTCTCACCAAGCCACAGCTATTGGTTCAGCAAAACTAATCAATCACAAAGGTTCTGAAATCATCTTGAAGGATGTCTTGTTGATTCCAGATCTTAACCAATGCTTGTTATCCCTGGACAGACTTCTTGTACAGAAATCAAACCTCTCTTGATTTGGCAAAAGTGGCGTCTCAATTCAGATCAACAATGTGAATCTCATTGGTTCAACTGTCAATCATCTTCTGGAGATATACAGTACTCAATTTGTCACAGTGCCTACCAGTCCTCTTGTTCATCATCTATCAACTAACCAGTCTGACTTCAAGTGGCATCATTGTCTGGGTCATCCTGGCACTGCTACTCAAAGGATTCTTTTTCCTAATTCTGCTTCCACAAGTGCTGATTGCAACGTATGCCAGACTTTCAAGATGACCACCACCACGTTCAATGGCCATTTCAAAACAGCTAATCAGCCGTTGTGGAAACTTTAGAGGTTGATCCTCACGAAGTTGTCCCTAGTTACGGGATCGATGGTTCTAGCGTCTGTAAGACCGAGAATGCTTCCTTTCCTTTACTCCGAGAGAGAGAGAGAGAGAATGAGATGTAGAGATGGATGGGAGAATGATGGAATAGTAGAATGCCGATCGGAGGATGCCCCCTACAACCCGGAGTCGAGGGGAAGGGTGTTTGAACCCTCCCCCTCAACCCTAACCTAAGCACAAGCACAAAGACAGACTGACAACCATGAAGAAGGAAACCTAGACCCAGAACCCTAACCCATCCTTTAACCCATACCCATACCCTACCCCGCCAGCTCGCCTGTCAGTACGCGCATCCGGTTTGTCTTTTCGTGGCGCGGCCCTCCGCCGCGCGATACCCAAGATCCACCGCGCTTGCGCGCATCCACCCGACGCGCCGTCGCGAATTTCCCGTCCCGTGGCCGGCCCGCGCTTGCGCGCGGCTGCCACGCATATAGCCCCGCTGTCGCCCCGCTTCTTCCTTCCCCGACTAGCCGCTCCGAGAACCCGATTGGCCCGGCTCCATCCATGAGTCGGACATCCAAGCGGGTCGCGGCCCGCCTCCCTTAGTCAGGCCCGGCCCGCAGTCGCGTGCTCGATCCCGCCGCGCCTACTGCTGAGCCCGCAGCGGCTGCTGCTGAACCCGCAGCGGCTGCTGCTGAACCCGCAGCGGCTACTGCTGAGTACCGGCGCACCCCAACTGCTGAGCCTGACCTACCAGATGCTGAGCGCGCAGGCCGCGACGCAGTCCCCGACCCGAGGCTATATAATGACACCACATCCCCCCCCAACTTGAGTTCTGTCCCCAGAGGTCCCTTCCCATCGCCACCTTGACTACCCGCACCCCGCTCCTCCCTACCCACTCCTCTTTCCACACTCCACCACACCCCACCAACTCCCCTTCCACACTCATCGCCGTCATGCTCCCTTGCGAATTCTGCGCCCGGACCGGGCAGGCGTGCTCGATCGCTCCTGGTCGACGCGCCTGTGTCGCTTGCCGTCGCGGCCATCGTCGTTGCTCACTTAGCGATCGAATGCCCCGAGCTCCACCCAACTTCGGCTCCCGCCCCAGGCCGCGCAAAAGGGCTCGTCCGGACCCGTTCGTGGTTTCGGATGACGACACCATCTCGGAGGACTCGTGGACTCCGCCTGGCTCCCCGTCCCGCCACCCTCCGCCGAGCGAGGATCGCGACTCAGCTTCCCCCTTTCGCCGCGCGGGACCGCCGCGGAAGGAGGATTTCACGTCCGTTGACAACTATCGGAGGGCCGTTCGATTCTGGTCGGACCGCGTTCGGATGAGGGAAGGCGCGAGGGACCCGCGACTCGATGAAATTCTCCGACGTCGCGCTGCCGCAGCCCCGGTTCCCCCTCCGGCCCCTACACCAGCTCCTTCCGCCCCGGCTCCGCAAGGTAATCCACCGCCGCCCGCGTCACCAGTGGTCTCGGACGGGAGGCCTACTACTCCCGAGGTTCCACCTCCGCCGTCCCCGATCGTTGTTCCGTCGTCGCCCCCAGATGGACCGAGCCCTCCGCGCGATGCCCCAGGGACCCCCTCATCACCTCCTCGTCCGCTTGGATCAAGCCCCGTCCCAGCACCGGCACCGCCTTCCTCCAACTCCCCCGAGATCCCGGAGATCCCGGTCGTGATGGCACTCCCGGCGGCTGGCTTCGAGGCTTTCGCGGAAAGGTCGACCGCGATGCTCCGCAACTTCCTGGCGACCCCCGGAGCCCAATCCTCCGAATCCCGGCGCGAATTCTTGGCGGCTTACCGGGCCCTTCTGGCATCATCGAGGGCGGACATGGAGGAGATGATGCGAATGGCTTAGACGCCCTCACCCCCTTCCTTTTCTCCTTTCCCGTGTACTCTCCTGTCCCATTGTTGTACCGCGTTCGTAGGAGAAATATATATTGCTGCGCGAGGAAACGAAAGGGCCGCATCCGCGCGTCCGGGTGAAAAGTGAGTGTGAGTGCCGAGATCCGCGTCCGCGTGAGAAGTGAGCGTGAGTGAGGTTGAGGTTGAGATCCGCGTCCGCGCGCTCCCTCTGTGAGAGACCGTAAGTGACCAGTTATCCCGACAAAAGAGGTACCTGGACCGCCCCAGACGGACTGCCACACAGTTCCCCGTACCCGTTCTACAAAACAAAACAAACACCGCGCCGACAGCGCGCGCTCACAACCGGGAGTATAAGGGAGAGGCGATGGGAACGAACATTCTGGGGTGTCTAGTCGTTCCGGCTGTGAACCGGCTAGAGCACCCCCTTACCAAACTAAGCTTAAATCCGCGTCCATACCGTCCCCGACCGTCGCGCGCAACCAATGAAGAGAGAAACAGGAGAGAAATAGACAAAAAAAAAGAAAGGAAACAGCCCGAATCCAAAGAAGAGAAACAAAATATCCTATATTTATTATTCCATTCATTCCATTTTTTTTTTTTTTTTTTTTTTTTTTTTTTTTTTTTTTTTTTTTTTTTTTTTTTTTTTTTTTTTTTTTTTTTTTTTTTTTTTTTTTTTTTTTTTTTTTTTGCAGTTAGTTAGCTCTTCGTCCCGCCATCCGTGAGCGGGGCTTGTCCTCGCGTTTGCGGGCCCGACACCACGCCGCGCCCGTGTTCCTGCAATAAATAACCCATAGCCAGTACCAATCCAAAGCCAAGCCCAAACCAAAACATAAGGAAACGAACATTCTGGGGTGTCTAGTTGTCCCGGCTGTGAACCGGCTAGAACACCCCCTTACCAAATCATTCTTTAACCACCTAGCGCCCCCCCCCCAGCTTGACAGCTGTCCCCAGCCGTCTGCAACCTCCTACTTCTCCGGGGTCGCGCGTCGCGCGCCGCTACTTCGCTGTCCGAACGATCCGCGCCGTCGTCCGACTCCGAGACCGCCTCGTCCCCGGGCCCCGAATCATCGCTCGCCGTTTCGTCGAAGGAAGTGGAACCGCGCGCGAAGAAGCGTTTTACGTGCGAAGCCGCGGCCTTCCGTTTAAGCGGCGTCCCGTCCAATTCCTCAAGCCCGTAGCTGCCGCCCAAAAACTTAGAGGCCACGCGGTACGGCCCGTTCCACCGGTTGGCGAAAAGCCGGCCCCACTGGAATTCCAGACTCCGATTATACAGCAGGACCAGGTCCCCCTTCCCCAACGGATCCCGGAGCCGATGGGAACAACGCTCGTCCCAATAGCGGACTGACGCCGTCCGGGTTTTCTTCAACCGCTCCGCGGCTTTTTCCAAGGTCTCCTCACGCCTAAGGAGCTGTTCCGCGTGCGCCTCGATCAGATCCGCGGACGTCTTAACCTTCCACCAATCCACGCCCAAAAACGTGTTCAGCTCGATGTCCACGGGAAGCACGGGCCGCTGCCCGTAGAGTAACTCGTAAGGCGAATACCCCGTCGAGCGCTTCACGGAGATCCGGTCCGCGAAAAGGACCGCGGGGAGTGCCATCTGCCACCTTTTGCCGTCCTCACCGCACATTTTCACCAGGGCATCCTTGATTGGTTGATGTCCCCGCTCGATCATCCCCGCGCCCTCCGGGTAGTATTCCGTCACGCGGCCGAACTTCGCTCCACAATTCTGCACCAGCGTCATCAAGCGTCCCCGAAACTCCGCCCCTCCGTCGACGGTGACCAAGCGAAGCGACCCGTAGCGTGCGAACCAGTCCTCTTCCAGAAACTGAGCCACCTTTTCCGCCGATAGTTTCGCCAGGGGCCTCGCTTCCACCCACCCAGACAGATCGTCGCGCGCAACCAGCAAATACGCAAACTTACCCGCCTTGATGTGGACCACGTCCAGCGAAACGCGCCCGAACAGCGCGTCCTCACCCGTGGGGTGGCCAACCTCCTTGGGCAGCCTCGAGCTTCGCCGTTGGCAGGCCTCGCACGACTTTACCCAGTCGCGCACCGCGCGAACGACCCCCGGCCACCAAAACCTCGCTTTCACCCTCCTCCGCGTCTCGACCTCACCCCGATGACCAAGGTCATCGTGCAGACTTCCTAGAATCACCTCCTGGTTGGCCCTGGAAGTCGCGACAACAAGAGGCACGGAGCCGCTCCGCCGCCATAGCTGATCGTCCTGTAAGAAGAAGTTCAGAACGTTTCGCCTCACCCATCGGGTGACCGTTTCCATCGTGCCCTCGGGGAACCGGAGATCCTGCAAATAAGAGCACAAGACCGCGTAACGTCCCGACTGACGCAACGGAAGACAAACCGACGCCTCCGTCTTTGCTACCCGAACGACTGGAGCTTCCACGTCCAAAGGTTCCGCCCCCTCGTATGGGTCGTCCCGCGGGTACCGCGACAGCGCGTCCGGCATCGTGAACGCCTTTCCCGGGATGTGCACCACGTCAAAGGAGAATAACTGGAGGAACGCTACCCACCTGGTCATGGGCGCGTTCGGCAGCGTCGGTGAGTTGATCATTCGCGCCAAGGCCTCCGCGTCAACCAAGAGCTCGAAGTGCACGCCCCACAAAAGGTGCTGCAACCGCCGTACGATCTTGGTGACACCGCACAGTTCCAGCTTCGGCTGCGAATACCGACTCTCTGTCGCGGTAAAGGTGACCGATTCGTAGAGCACCGGCCTATCTTTTCCGTCTTCCTCCTGTGTCAAGACCCCCCCCGCGCCGAGCTCGCTAGAGTCGACCGCCAGGCGTATCCCTCCGGCGTCGTAATCGAGGTTCCGAAGGACGATGTCGCGCCCCACGATTTCCTTGAGCTTCGCGAAAGCGGCATCGCATCCCTCGGTCCACTTCCACTCCGCCCCCTTACGCGTCAATGCCCGCATTGGACTCGCTACTTCCGCGAACCGCTCGATGAACATGCGGACGTAGCTACACAATCCCAGAAACTGCAGGACATGCGACACTGTCCGAGGGGTCGGCCATTCAAGAACCTTATTCCGCTTCTTTTCCGCTATTCGCCTCCCGTCGTAGGCCACGACATGCCCCAGTACTTCGAGCGCCGGAACGCAGACCGCCAACTTTTTCCCGGACACAGTAAGGCCTGCCTCCTCAATTCGGAAGAGGACTCGTTCCAGAGTTTCCGCGTATTCCCAGATGAATCGCCGGATCGCGGGTGCATCCTCTAAGACCGCGCCCTCGTAGTCCGTTCTGGGGCCTTTAATGCCAGCGTCGTCGATGAAGATCTGCACGCCTTCCGGAAGGTCGTCGCGTAGTATCCAGGTCATTTGGGCTTGGTATACCGCCACTGAGTTGGTCGCACCTTGCGGTAGCCGCGTCAGCTGCAACCTTCCTAGCCCGGTTTCAAACGCCGTCAGTGGCCGCGAGTCAGGGTGGAGTTCTCGCTGATCATATCCCCCCATCACGTCTACCAGCCCGTAGCAAGCGCGCCCGGCCATTGATTCCAGAAATTCTTCAACACGCGGGGGAAGCCCCGCGTCGCAAATAGTGAACGAATTTAGCCTCTGAAGGTCGTGAACAATCCTTAGCGACTTCCCGTCCTGCTTAACGACCGCAAAGATAGGACTCGAGTAGCTTGACGTGGATTGCTCGTAAAGCCCCGTCCTCACGCGCTCCCGTACCAGCTCCAGAAAGGGCTCCCGAACGGTACGGGGGATCGGAATCGGCTTGATTTGCCACGGTTCGTGAGGGACAGTGGGAATAACGTAAGGGTCCCCGATCTCATTTCTCAACAACCCGCGCTCGTCCGGTCCAAAAGCAAGTGCCTTCTCCCTCATTACCAATACCGACACCAGCAGATCCATCTCCTCCGCACTCAGCCATCCCGTTGGTCCGAAGTTAAGGGCGTCCACCCGCTCGTCCGTGATTCGCGCCGACCGCGTCACCCATCCATTCTTCCTAAGGGGCGTCTCCCACGGGTCGCGGGACCACGCAATCGGTCGTAAGGGTCCGTTGAGCCCCTGAGGCATTGGCTTGTTCCGCGGCCGGACTTTTCGCGCTACCGGTTTGTACTTGCCCGCATTGCACCGCGCCATCCAGACCCGATCGTCGCCGTCGTAAGTCCTAGTAATGACCAGTCCGGGGCTTTCGCCTTTGCTCACGACTGTGGCACGATGATAGGGTTTTCGAAACGTAGAGCCTTCCGGCGATGCATACTGAGGAATGGGACTTACTTCCGGCACCTGCGCCCCACGCGCATCCTCCCCCGCCTGCTCCTCATCTGTCGGCCGCCCGTGCAGAGCCGGAGCCTGCTCCGCACGGTTCCCGCGGCCGACTAAGAAAAATCCTCCGCAGGGTAACCCTTACGGTCAACCCCCACGCCGGACTCTCCGTTGCCGCCAGACATTGGGTCCTGTACCCATTTCCCTCTCCCGTGATCGCAGATCGTCGTCTCGAACCGTGATCCGAGCGAGTCTTCGACGGTCAGCGCCTCCGTTCCTTCCTCGGCGTTGAAGGCCATTTGGGCTCGGAACCCAAACATGAATGGCCGTCCTAGAATCACGTCTCCGCACTCCACTGAGAGAAATGACAGAGGCTTACAGACCTTGGCGACTTCCACCTCCTCCGCCTCTACTACCCCGTCCACGCGACATTCCCCGCCATTCAACGCCCGAAGACCCATCGCACACTTCCTCCGCACCAGACCGAGCTCGTCCACTAACCTTGATGGGAGCAGGTTGACCATCGACCCGCTATCCACCATTGCCCACACCTTCCGCCCGGCGATGGTCATCGCGACATAAGCGAGCGGGACGGATACCGACTTCGACCGGCACGGCTCGAGATCCATTTCCTCCTCCGCCACGTTAACCCGCTGAACCGTCGTCGGCACCCGGCCCTGACCGCAATCTTTCAAGGCCTGGACCATCTCGTCGACGACCGCGGGGGACACCGCCGCTAGCTCTCGTAGGGTCAGGGGTATTGGTGAGTCGTTCCCCATTACCCTCCGGACGATGTCCGCGGCCTTCTTCTTTCCTACGGGATTAGAGGACGGCCCGTCCGAAATCGGCACTCGCGCGACTGGCTTCGACGCCGTTGATCGCTCGTCGACATCCATCGCAATGCGCTCATTCGCCGCCAACGCCCTGACTTCGGCCTCCACTCTTGGAGCTACCCATGTTCCGGGCGCGGTGACAATCCCGAGCGAGACCCAAGCAGTCTCGGTCTTAGCCTTTGCTCTTTCCCGCACTTGCACCATTGGTGGCGGCTTGTCCTTAGTCAGATCCACCGATTCGCCCGTCGGAAATATGTACGTCATCCCGGACGCGCGAACAAGTCCTTCGTCCATGTCCCGAGTGAGATCCTCACAAACTGACTTCCAGTGCCCTCTCACCCCGCAGTATGAACATCGCGGCGACCCGTACGATCCGGATGATCCGCTAGGAGGCTGGAACCCTTCCGTCATGTGAGGCGGCACCGCGCGTGGTTGAGAAGGAGCCGCCGGAATCGGTGCGGCTACCGGAGCTGTAGGAGCCGGTGTCCGGTTGAGGAAAACCCTTATATCCCGCAGAATCTCCGTTATCTCCCCGACAGATGGTCCCGGAGGCTGCTGGGGGAGTCCGACATGAGAGGGCGTCGGCGGCCGCGCGGCCGAAGTTTGGTCGGGGGCCGGCGCCGAGATCGTGACCGATTTCTTGGAGGAAGACGGGTACGTTCGCGCCGTATCCGCGATGAGCTCGTCCAAATCGATTTCGCTTTCCGCGGCTTGACGGATAACCGAAAGATCGGGGAGAATCGCGACGCTCCCATCCAACGACCTCTTAACCAGGCCGTGGTCGTACAGGTATTGTTGCACCCTGGAACGAAGCTGGGGCGCGAGACCCCCCAGGAAAGCCCGCTTCATGGCACCCGTCTGACCCGCGACGACCTCGTTCTTTGCAAGGTACCCGTAGATTCGCTCGAACCTTGACATGTATTCCACTAATCCTTCGCGCGATTGCACCCCGCCCTTCTCGATCGCCTCCTCCGCAGCTCGATCGAAGTCGCTTTCCCGAAACCGAGGTTCACGCCTTCCCCACCTCGCCAACATCTCGCTTTTCAACTTCCCCCAGTCCTGCCTCTCGTATCCAACCATTTCTTCCACGTCCCGCAGCTTCTCCTCTTCAGTAATGAACAGCACGATAGTCCGAACCTTATCTGCGCCCGACGCGCCCTCCGAGTCCGCGATCCCTTCGAACCTAGAAAGGAACCGCTCGACATCCGAAGTACTGAACCGAAGATGGGGGAAATCCCTCGGCCTCAACCAAACGCGGGGAGGGGCCTCTACCGCCATCTCCGACAACCCTTCCGAGGGAGGAGCGAACCCGCTGACTCTAGGAGCATGAGCGGACGGTGGCGGAGGGGGTTGAACAGCAGAGACGGGAGTCGGGCGTGGAGGGTAGGGAAGGGGAGCATTGGATCCCGGAGTGGTTGTCGGTAGCATTCTGCGTAATCTTCAAGAGACTGAGAACGGATCGAGTTTTCCCGGCCAGACCCCCAGATGTGGAAACTTTAGAGGTTGATCCTCACGAAGTTGTCCCTAGTTACGGGATCGATGGTTCTAGCGTCTGTAAGACCGAGAATGCTTCCTTTCCTTTACTCCGAGAGAGAGAGAGAGAGAATGAGATGTAGAGATGGATGGGAGAATGATGGAATAGTAGAATGCCGATCGGAGGATGCCCCCTACAACCCGGAGTCGAGGGGAAGGGTGTTTGAACCCTCCCCCTCAACCCTAACCTAAGCACAAGCACAAAGACAGACTGACAACCATGAAGAAGGAAACCTAGACCCAGAACCCTAACCCATCCTTTAACCCATACCCATACCCTACCCCGCCAGCTCGCCTGTCAGTACGCGCATCCGGTTCGTCTTTTCGTGGCGCGGCCCTCCGCCGCGCGATACCCAAGATCCACCGCGCTTGCACGCATCCACCCGACGCGCCGTCGCGAATTTCCCGTCCCGTGGCCGGCCCGCGCTTGCGCGCGGCTGCCACGCATATAGCCCCGCTGTCGCCCCGCTTCTTCCTTCCCCGACTAGCCGCTCCGAGAACCCAATCGGCCCGGCTCCATCCATGAGTCGGACATCCAAGCGGGTCGCGGCCCGCCTCCCTTAGTCAGGCCCGGCCCGCAGTCGCGTGCTCGATCCCGCCGCGCCTACTGCTGAGCCCGCAGCGGCTGCTGCTGAACCCGCAGCGGCTACTGCTGAGTCCCGGCGCACCCCAACTGCTGAGCCTGACCTACCAGATGCTGAGCGCGCAGGCCGCGACGCAGTCCCCGACCCGAGGCTATATAATGACACCACACCGTTAGAAATTTTTCATATTGATCTAGTAGGTCCGGTCTTAGTTGAATCGGCTTGTGGTTGCAGATACTTCCTAACTATAGTAGATCAATACTCATGTTTCAGGACTGTCTCTTTTCTTAAAAATAAAAGTGAGGCTCTAGTTTCCTTCAAGAGCTATTTATGTAATTCCAAAAGGCGCCTTGACAAGAAATTAATCACCTTAGTCTCTGACAAAGGTGGTGAGTTTAAAATCTCAGAATTTAAAACCTATTGTCAAGACGCTGGGATCACTAATCATTTTTCACCTCCCTATACCCCTCAAAAAAACGGATTGGTAGAACGGGCTAACAGATCAATGATTGAAAAGGCTAAATGCCTGTTCAATCACAGTCAAATTCCTCCTTGCTACTGGGCTGAAGCCGTTAAAACATCTACAAAACTCCTCAATCTTCTACCGGTGGTATCCAATCAAAGTCTGATTCCTTACGCTATTTGGTTCAAAACCAAATTCAACTATGACATCCTTCGTCCCTCTGGCTGAACCACATTTGTCCACATTCCCAAGATCAATTGAGACTTTAAATTCAGCGTATCGGGCTTTAAAGGCATTATGCTTGGGTACTGAAATCAATTTTCATCTTATAGGATTCTTAACCCCACCAATGGCAAGGTCTACATTACTGCTAACGCTCGTTTCAAGGAACGTGAGTTGAGTAAAGATGATCCTCAAACTCTCTTTCCTTTCATTCCTGAGAACGGTATCAACCCTGCCGCCCTTCCAAAAAAACAGTTCAAATCTCCCATCAGCTGTCCTGAAATACAGGAACCTTCTGTTCCAATCAACCCTACTTTGACTACTCCAGACCGAGTCACTTATCCTTGCCACAGCAAAGTCAGCTCAGAAAAAATAGTGACTTACCCTCATTTCAAAGGATCTCAACTCTATCTTGCCATCAATTACACGGATCCAGTTTCTCTAAAAAATGCGTTGAAAGACAAATATAGACTGGAATGGATCAATGCCATGAAGAGAGAACTTCTGAATCTGGAATCTTATGATGTCTGGGAAGAACAATAGATCAATCCAGACTCCAAGACAATCAAGTGTGTCTGGGTGTTCCAAAAAAAGCGTAATGCCAACAACAAGATCATTGAATTCAAAGCAAGACTCTGTGTGCAAGGTTTCAACCAAAAGAAAGGTGTAAATTTTGAGAGCATCTTTGCTCCCACTGGGGACAAGACTTCTCTTTGTCTACTCATTTCTTTTTCAGCTCAGAACAATCTTCAACTTCACCATCTTGACGTGAAGTCAGCTTTTCTAAATGCTCCTCTCAAGGAAAGGATCTTAATTGCTACTCCTGAAAATGTATCTACATCACCCAGCAAATCTCTGAAACTTAAAAGGGAGTTGTACAGTCTTAAACAAGCTCCCATGGCCTGGTATCATACTCTAAGCTCCTGGTTACTCAGTATAGGTTTCCGACGCAGTGAAGGCAATAACTGCGTATTTTACTCTGAAGATACTTGGCTGTACATCCATGTGGATGACATTGCCATCTTCAGCAAGGATCCTTCAAAGTTCAGAAAGCAAATCAATTGTGTTTCAAGATCAAATACCTGGGTCAGGCATCCATGCTCCTAGGCATCAATGTGGAAGCCACAAAGAAAGGTTTCAAGCTATCTCAGTCGACCTACATAGACTCTCTAGCAAGTAAATATGAACTTCCAAATCACAAGGAACACTCCACCCTGCTTAAACCAAATGGAAAGCTTCTTCCTTCCACCACTGAAGAGCATGAACCTTTTGTCAAATCTGGCATTGATTACAGGAAGATAATTGGCGAGTTGTTGTATGTCAGCTGCAACACTTGACCGGATATCACCTTTGCAACAAATTACCTGTCCCAGCTCCTCACTAAGCCCAACTTCACTCACTAAAATTCTTCCCTAAAATTCATCAACTATCTGAAACATACCTGGACAAAAGGGCTGAACTTTTAAAAATTGGATTTGGTAGAAGACCTGGTAGCTTTTGTGGATTCAGACTGGGAAACCTGTCCACAAAATAGACGTTCAATCTCAGGGCTGGTGATAACCTGGAAAGGTAATCTTATCACTTGGAAATCAAGGAAGCAGCCTACTATATTGCTTTCAACCACAGAATCTGAATACAAATTGGTGGGTGATGGGGTAAAGGAGGTCCTCTGGCTGACAACTCTTTTGTCTGAGTTCATCAAGTTCAAACCTCTTGAACCAACTCCTATCCTTGAAGACAACAAAGGCTCTATCAAGCTGGCCTTGCAACAGGCTAATCATTTGTCCTTTAGAACAAAACATATCAACATCCGTCATCATTTCATTAGAGAAGAACTCAGAAAAGGTACTATTAGCCTACAAAAAGGTTGCATCAAAAAACAATCATGCCGATTTCCTTACCAAACCTGTCTCAAGGCAAATCCTGGAAAGTAGCCTATGCACAATCAACATCTTCGGAGTCTGAACCTGAGAGATTGGGTGTTGATTGAAAGCTCATAATATTCCTAACTATCTCTCAGCTTCTCTTATTTCTACTTACTGTTTCTCTGTTTCTTTCTCTGTTTCTTTCCTTTGTCTCCTCTTACTCTCATGTCTTGGTCTCTGTCAAGTTACTATGCAAGTTATATGCGCGCACTCATCTTTCATACTGTCTCCAGTTCCAATACTCCATATTAGATTGGCACTCTGAGCTACTTGAGACCTGACTTGCGCACTCCTCTTTCCTGTTCCTCACACAACTTAAACGGTTGTGTCATTGGACTGAGGGTGCTTTGAGTCAGGTAAGCTCCATCCTCAATATTTACTAATAGATCATTTATGATATCTCTCTCTGATTGAATCAGATTCTTTTAGGTTTAGGCTTGTGTTTGGGGTTATCATCTTTGATGATGTTATTTTCTCTTCTATCAAGAATTCTTTGTCCACCGCTTACTTCAGTTCTATTCTTTTTGACTCCTGTTTTTATTTGCCTCATAAATTTATATGGATCTCCAATGGTGGTGTGGCTTCAGCTTCTGATTGTCAGTACTTTAGGAAATCTTGGGATCCCATCCAATCCTAACTTGTCCAAAACGATCACATTGACACAGTGGAAAAAATTTGAGTCCAATTATTCCAATCTTTTTCTCTTGGAGTGCAGGAAAGAATCAAGGACAAACTGGTCGAGTCTGGATCCATGATCACTACCAGGGAAAATTGATTAAAGCTCCCTGGTTTTCTTATCCTTAGGGGAGTGGTGGATAAGGTTATGGAAGGTCAAACAGCCCCCACTTTTGAAAAATCTAAAACCACTGAACCAGTCCATGCCCCCTCTTTCAAAGAGTCAAACAAGATTATGAATAAAATGGAATCTGATCGCAGGCCCAAGAGCCCTCAGCCTAACCAAGAAACTGCTACAATGGACAAGATCACTAAACTGCTCAAAGCCTTTGAAAACAAAATGGATCAAAATATTTCCTCTCTTGCTGTTCCTAAACCTTCTAGTGCTGTTCCTAAAAATACTCTAGTCTGCTATTATTGCCACAGGGAAGGCCATGGAACTGGTTGATGTCTTGAGATCCAGAAGGACAAAGACAAGAAATTGGTAGAGCAAAAAGGGAATAACTTTTTCCTTCCAAATTGTGCCCTAATCCCCTTTGATTCATCTTGCCCCATTTGTCATGTGGTGGCCTCTTACCAGCCACCCCCTTCTATGAAGGAATCCTTGGCTTCTGTGGATTTCCAATCTTCTTGTGGTACTATTCAACCCTGGTATCCCCCAGCTATTTCTTCCTCCTCTCTGGTTGTTACTTACCAATCCAATCCAGCTAGGAAGTGACATGAGGAGCCCAAACCTCATAAAGCTCCTTCCTTGCCAACCTCAATCCTCCAAAAACCACCCAAACAACAATCCTCACCTGAGCCCTCTTCTGATGTAGAAGACATGGAGGTGGAAAAAGAACCACTCATGGAAAGGTCTCAAGACCACCCTGATCCTCATCCCTCATCTATTAAACCTCCTCAATCCCCTGATCCTGTTCCTGCCTCACCCGATCTTCCTCCCTCCACCCAGCCCAAAGTTTGGTTTGAGAGGGGAATTTCCAAAAATCAGCCCAATGCTGTGGAAGGGGTATTAAAGAAAATCTCCAATCTTGAAATTCCTGATCTATCTGTGGCTGAACTCCTGTCAATCTCTCCATCTGTTGCTGAAAGAATGAAGAAATGGGTTTCTTGTTGACGTGTGGAAATTTGTCCTGAAGAACTCAAGGTCTCCTCTGGAACTTTGATGGAGGATTCTGGTGGAACAGATCCCTCTCATGAGTCTATTCTTTACTCTTGTCCTCTTGGTTTCTTCCCTGCTATCTTGGTGAATCAGTGAAACGGTCTCACTCCTTTTTGATTCTGGCTCTCAGCTCAACTTGATCTCAGATGCTATGGCCTGCAAACTTAAACTCAGCCCTAGGGTCAGCTTCACCTCTTCAGTGTATGGAATAGGAAACCAGTCTTGCAAATTGGTTGGAATCGTTGAAGATTTTCCAGTCCGGATTGGCCAAAACATTGTTGGAACTTGTCATTTCTGGATCACATGCCTGGATGGACCTATGATCTTGGGTTGACCTTTCTTAATCAACTTTGGAGCAACTCTGATGTTTTCCAATCAATTTGGGGAGAGAATCCTCCTCCCTGATTCTGATGGTAGAAAGACTGAGGTTCCTCTTTGTTCTTTGGATTCTGGTTTCTGGGAAAGAGATTTCCCTGGTCATTTTCCTAAGTCATTGCTAAAGGTAAAACAGAAGGATAATGCTAGTTCTTCTCATTTTTTATGGGAGTAGTTGATCCTACTAATAGTTGTAGTTCTTTTCAGCCACAAGCTTCAACTCAAGGGTCAACTCTCATCCCAGAGTCTTATTTCTCTTTCTTTTCAACATTTTCTTCTGATCTCAAAAATATCAAATGTCAAAAACAAATCAAAATGGAAAAATCCAAAAATATTTCTTCTTCATCTGTTTTTTCTTCTTTTCCTTGTACTCTTCTTCCTAATCAACCTTCTCTCAGTTCAGGTTTGAATCTCCGCAATGAGTCTAAACTAGATCCTGATCTCAATCCTATTTTTGGTGGCTTTGGTATGGAAGAATATGGGCTTCAGTGGAGGCAAATTGGGGTAGAAGTAAGTCCTCCCAATTGTGCACCACCAGCATATCCTACTACTATCATTTTTGAAACCCTACCTTGTGCCACACATGTGAGCAATGTATTATCTCCTGGGACTTCTTTTATGGAAAAGGAACCTTTCAAAAACATTGCGGAACATCAACCTTGGAAGGCGTTAGAACTTGATCTCAATCCTTGTAATCAGATCTCTCTGGTCAACTCTTGGCAAAAACAAGAACCGCTCTCTTTTGCCTCCAAATATAAACCAGTTGCTAGGAAAATCCAACCAGTCAACCAACCAATGCCTCTCAACCTCAACCCTCCTCTTAGGCGTCCCCCTCTATCCCGCAATCCTTACTGTGGCTTACGTTGATCTCTCACTGGTCCATTCATCCCCTCTGGTTGTGTCACCAAAGAAGGTCTGAGAGTAGTTGACTTTGGACCAGATGGATGGCTTCTACCTGATGAGTTGTATTTGATCAAAAATGTCTTGGCTCTTAGGGAAAAAGCTATTGCTTTCTGTGAAGAAGAGAGAGGTCTCTTGAAAGAATCCTATGGTCTGCCTTATATCATTCCTGTAGTAGAACATGATCCCTGGCAAAAAAAAAAGATCCTGATCCCTGCTGCCAAAGTCAACAAATTCATCAAGTTGGTCTGGGAACAAGTCCAAACCAATTTATACAAACAGTAAACTTCTAGCTATTCCAGTCCTGTTTTCTGTGTAATTAAAAGTAGCAGTAAACTTAGAATAGTTCATGATCTCCAGCCTCTAAATGAGGTTACTATTAAAGACTCTGGTATTCCCCCTGCTACTGAAGAGTTTGTTGAATCCTTCTCTGGCAGAGCTTGCTATGTTCTAGGTGACATTATGTGTGGCTATGACAAAACCTCCTTACATCCAATTTCTTGCCCTCTCACTAAATTCAATAATCCCCTTGGTCGTTTCCAACTTACTCAATTTGCTCAAGGCGCCACCAACTTGGTTGCAGTCTATCAGGTTCAGATGTTTTGGATCCTCTGGGATGAAATCCCTGATCATGCTGGTATCTTTATTGACAATGGCGGAATTAAAGGACCAGTTTCTGATTATAACAATGAGCTATTACCCTGGAATTCAGAAATCCTTCAATTTATCTGGGAATATGCAACCACTTTGGAAAGGATCTTGTTACAGATTGAAGAATCTGGGCTCACTTTCTCTGGATCCAAATTGGCTGCCTGTGTCCCTGCTCTGAAAATTGTTGGTCATGTGGTCTGCAAGGAAGGAAGAAGGATGGCTCCATCCAAAGTCAACAAAATCCTCTCTTGGCCTACTCCTATCAATCCAACTGAAGTCAGGGGTTTTCTAGGTGTTGTCACTTATGTTGAAATCTTTATCCCATCTCTATCCAAAATCTGTGCTCCCCTACGTCGCCTGACTAGAAAAGATGCTGAGTGGATCTGGACCCAAGATTGTGAACATTCTTTTCAGCTGCTTAAAATGATGTTTGGCAAAGACATAGTCTTGAGAAAGATTGCTTATGGACCTGGAGCTGGCAAGATCAAACTGTCTGTTGATTCTAGTTATCAATCTGTTGGGGCTGTCCTCACTCAGGAAGATGAAAATGGTTGGTACCGTCCCGCTCTCTATGAATCCTTGTTATTTTCAGATGTAGAATTGAGTTACTCCCAACCAAAACTGGAACTCTGTGGCATGGCTCAAATGTTGAAGAAACTTCAAACTTTCCTCTGGGGTCAACACTTCAAGTTACAAGTTGATGCACAATCCATCATCAAAATGATCAATGCCCCCAGCCTCCCAAATGCTCCTATGACTTGTTGGGTGGCCTTTATCCAACTTTTCTCTTTTGATATTGTTCATAGGCCTGGAAAATCCTTCATCATGCCTGATGTATTATCTCGACACCCCCTTGGAGATGAAGAATTGGATGTTGGAGTGGACTTTGATGAGGAGGAGGCTTTAATTTGTCCAGTCTTCACCTTTTCCTCCCAAGATTATTCTGGCTTCCAAAAAGGTTTCTGGCTAAAATTAGAGCAGTACCTTTCCAATCTCCAAAGGCCTCCTGATCTCTCTGCTGAAGATGTTCAATCACTCAAAAGGAATTCCTCCAATTTCTTTGTCCAAGGTACTAGGCTGATGAAAAGAGGCAATCCTTGTGCGCTTATTGTTGTCACTATCCCCATTAAACAAGATTCAATCCTCAAAAATCTCCATGAAGGCCTTGGGCATTGTGGGGAAACCAAAACCTATCAACGTATATCCAAATGATTCTGGTGGCCATCTTTGAAGAAATCAGTCTCTCAATGGTGCAAGAGTTGTGAAGTATGTCAGAAACATGATCTTAGGCGCCCTTCTGAAATTTGTCATCCCACTGGAGAGTCCACTGTCTTTGGAAGGATTGCTATGGATGTGGTTCACATTAAGGCTGGCAGAGCTAAGTACCTCATTGTGGCTAGAGATGATTTTTCTGGATGGGTTGAAGCAAAATTTTTGAAGAACCTCAGCTCTGAATCAGTAGCAGCCTTCCTTTATGAGACTTGGAAAATGCCTTATGGCTTGGCTCAATCTTATTCAACTGATGGTGGCTCTAAGTTTGGTGGCAAACTGGCCAAAATGATCCAATTGCTTCCTGGTCAACATAGGGTGACCACTCCTTATTATCCTGAAGGACAAGGCATGGTGGAAAGAGGCCATGCCCCTTTTAAGGCTGCTCTTGTCAAGTTGGCTGGTGAAAGTGGAAAGAATTGTTGCAAATTTCTTCCTCTGGTCCTCTTCTCCAATCAAATTTCAACTAAGCAAACCACTGGCTACTCACCTTACAAAATTATCTTTGGACAAAGGGCTGTCCTTCCTCTTGATCTGGAAATGGAATCTTTTTTAGGTATTTCTTGGGAAAAGGTTTCTTCCACCACTGATCTATTGGTTGCCAGATCCAAGCAATTGGGGCAAAGTGAAGATGTTTGTGACAAAGCTTATCAGAAAATGATGGAGTCAAGGGAAAAATCAGTCCAGTATTGGGAGGATGAGCATTCCAATTGATTCAGGGATCCCTTGAATCCTGGTGATCTATTTTCAGCTTATAATTGATCCTTGGAAACTCAGTGGGGAAAGCTTTTCTCTAACCGCTGGAATGGTCCTGATCAAGTGGTCCGTCAAGTCAGAGGTGGATCATATGTTTTGGAAGAACTGGATGGTACTTGGATGGCCAGAAGGATCTCTTCTGATCAGGTCAAGAAATTCAATTGTTGTGGAGGCAACTTTGATCAGAAGTAAGTCCTCCCGATTGTGCACCATCAGGGTCATCTGCTGCGTTTTGTCGTGAAACTCTACTGTATGCCACATACGTGAGCACCTGGGACGCCTTCTTCATTTTATCGCAGTCAACTCTAGGATTTTTTTGGATGGATAAAGATATTCTATTCAATCACCCTCAAGATCAAGTGGCCATTTCTTGTGTTCAATCATCTTTCCCTTCTTTTTTTATGACATGAAGCTCAGATGCAGACTAGGGACAGTCTGTAAGTTGGGGAGAGATGTGGTGACCAAATCAGGACACCCTGGGCCAGATGCAGAAAATTCAAAAAATTTTCTACGATTCTTTTATTTAGGTGTCATTTATCTGCAAAAAAAAAAAAAAAAAAAAAAAAAAAAAAAAAAAAAAAAAAAAAAAAAAATACAAATTTTTTTTGTATCAGTATCACTCCTCCAATTCCCTCAACCTGCCAAGCGTTCCCCTTTCCCAGTAGTCTAGGACAGGCCTCTCATGGTCCCATCCCCTAGGCATTGTGTTCAATCCCTTCTCTCTTTGTTCTCCCCCTTCCTTTTGGCCAAACGCGCCGGCCATGACCCGCTCGGCCCAAACTTCCCTTCATCTTCATCCCTCTCCATCCCATCCTTTTCCCTACTCCAATCTCTCAATACTTGGTTCATTGTCATCGTCCAACCATCCCATCCCACCATCAACCATCTCAGCCACTCAGCTTGGATAAATCCTTGGACTCTAGCCAACTCGGCCCTTCTTCCCCCACCTCCATCCTCCCGCCATGTCACCCCTCCCTCTGACATCGGTCCAGGTTTTCAACACAACCGTCACCGCCAGTGATCTGCTCATTGGCCACCATCTCCATTGCCTCCTCCATCTGCCCAAACCCTCCCAGACTCGGGCTTGGATTGCTTCCATGTTTGAGGCAGACCCCAAGGGTGAGATTGAGCAAGTCGCACTCTGGGGTGTGTATTGCAAGCAGTTCAAGCCCCATCACGTCAAGGATGCCATGGCCCCAATCCCTCCCTTGGCCGCCGCCACCAATGTCATCACCTTCATGGAGAGCATCTTTAGGCCCGACTCATATATTGCCCCCAATGGCCACAAGCAATATGTCATCAGAGGCCTCAAGCTCAGGCCATCAATTGAACGTGATGCAGTCCTTGATGATATGTTTTGAGCCCCTGAATCAAGCCCATCCTACCCACAAAAACTTCAATACACCCTCATCCTCTATCCCTCCTACCAATCATCTCGGCCATCATCCCTCCTGCAACTCTCCCACCCCCTTCCATCTTTGGGTTGGGGTGGAAAGCGTTGTCTACCGCCCACGGACATCCGCGGGCAGTCTGTTTAATTATTTTTTTTTCCCCACCCCTTCCGCCTTTGGGTGAGGGGTGGGTGATCCCGGTGTTGTCGCGCGCGCCCATCCACGGACAGACGCAAGAAATGGTGAAGGGATGAGAAAGATCCCACCCCGGTCAGGGAGGCCGGATTTCCACCGGCCTGCGTGATCAATTTTTCTGATCACCTGAAAATCAAAAAAAAAATAAAATAAAAAATAAAAAATAAAAAATTCCACTCTATTTGTAGAATCCTTTGTACATAGTCTAAAAGGGCCTCCTGCCCATATAAGGAGGGGCTTTCCCCTGCCTTTTGGGAGGGACATGATATAGGATCCTATCTGAGAAGAGGAATCATAATCATTATCACCTTGAAATTAATTATCCGTGGGGTCTCATTCCCCTTCATCTGAGACTAAAATTTGGGTATATCCATGATTGCCCCTTGATCCTTGAGCCTCCATACTCAAAACCCTGATCCTTGATCTTTATCACCAACCAATAGCTTTGCTGGTTGAAGAATAATTTGACTGATTGAATTCTTGAGGGGGTTACACCACTCCTGATCCCTTTATCCGACCATACTGGTCCTGATCATCCTTTGATTATCTTTCTGGAACCAGTTACATTTGACTGAAGAGGTTTTTAAGCTTAAAACCTGGAGTGTTAAACCTCCCTTCATTTATTTTGAAGTTGAATTCCGCCATGCTACTCTTGAGTCCCTTGAGAAGTGTTGGGTTATCCTTGTTTGAATCAGTTATTGTTTTTCTTCTAGAGCTTCTTCAAAAAATAAGCTTTGTCTTGTGCAGCCACCCAAAGTTATCTGGTACCCTTCAAGCGCTTGATTTCGGAGATTTGGAAAGGTTCATTGAGAACCTGGAGGTTTTTTGGGATTGAGTTGATCTTTCCTAAGCTTCTGCTGACAACCAGAGCTATTAGCTTGTGGGTGTTGTTACTTACAACTGCCTTGTCCTGTTGAACTCTGAACAATCCTTGAATCCTTCTATTCAAGTTTTCCCTGGCATTATCTTGCCTCAGATAGTGTTGTTTCCCCAGCCACTGACTACTATCATCTTTATCCTCTTACTTTTGGTCCCTCGTTTACCAGGTTCTGGACTTTGATCTTGGTTACATTTAAATATTTTTGTAACACTCAGGAGGGCAGCCTAAACAGCACCTTTCCCCTCCACAGAACTGCCATGGCCTAGCACCGTTTGGAGTCTTACACCGCTTGATTCAGTCTTGATGGTGGTGTCTCTTCTTTTTTGCGAATGTGCGCCGCTTTTGTTTGCAGGCCATTGGGGGTTGCTTTTGACAAGCGGATGGGATGCGCGGGGTGAAGGGGCGCGCAAGTTGGTTGTACAAATATGGGGCACTACCGCGCCCAGTAGTTTTTCTGAAGCCCAATTTGATCCTTGATTTCTGCGGCTCCAATGGATCTTGATCTTTGCGGTGGCCATTTGCAAGTATTTGGAAGACAAAAACATACAGTACAGGAAGTTGAATTTGTATGCAATTTTTTTTCTATTTTCTTCTCAAGTCCCAATGTTTGTTCCTATCTTCATTTTCTACACATGGCCAAATCCCATGCTAATTTATATTTACTTTCCGTCCTTTAGCTTGGTCCAATTTTCTCTGATAAATCTGATTCCATTATTCTTGTGCTAATCCAAACACGCCAATCTCCAGTTTGCGGCAGTCACCCAATGTTTGATAGCAATGGATACAGCCACAAGGTGCTTAGTTGTTTGGTAAGCCACCCATTCTTTCCTCCATTCCGGTATTCTTTTTCTTTCCTTCCTTATTATTGATATTATTTTTACCCATTTGACCGGGGTTTAAGCGGTCTTTTAGTTAAGGTACCCCCGGCTTGATTGCACATGGTTGACGTACACTGACCGGGCGGTGCAAGCGTCTGAGAGAAGGTTTGATAACCAATCGCCATGGCTCCACTTGATGTCAATCTTTGAAGTAGTCACCTTATGTTGGCTTGAGCAACAAGGTATTTAATTATTTGGTGAGTACCTGTATTTCCTTCTTCTTTTCCTGTATTTTCTTTGGTTCAATCTTGCATAGCCACTTAAGACCACTCGGGCGATCCAATCAGATGCAGGCTCAAAACTTTCCCTAGGCAACAGGGGTTGTTGTGGGCGGTGCAATGGAGGCGGTGAATGACAGCAGCTGATTGTGAGTTTTGTTTGGTTCCATCTTCTTTTTTTACAGTTTTAGTTTATGTAATTTGGTTTATTATTCTCCTTCCTTCCAAGTGAAAGCAGGTTCTGAAGCAATGATGTTGGACGGACAATCTTTGGTCTAGTGAGTAATATATCATGGGAGAGGTCCACAATCTTTGCTTCCTCTAGTTTGATTCTCCCCTTTTATTTTTTTTCTGTATCCTTCTTTTGAGTCAATGACAAGAAGTGTTAGTAAGTTATTGATTTTTTTTTATTCTTCCAATTGGCACGGGTGGGCAGAGGTTAGGGTTTTCAAATTCATTGAGAAATTGTTGTTTCTCTTCCCCTTGTTTTTTAATTAATCTTATTTTCTCTTTTAATTAATCTTATAAATCAACAAAAGCTGCATGTTGGATGGATCGACCGGCAATGAGGGTGTTACCCCAAGATTGTTAGTTTGGTAAGTCCTCTTTTGCAACTTTCTCCCCCTCTTTTTTTTGATTACAATGTTCATTGCTCTTTGCAGAGGTTCAATTGATTGTGAGCTGATACAGGGACCCTAGTCCCCCATCTTGTTTTCAAATTCATCTTATACGGGTTTAGAAGAAACAATGCAATATTGGTCTTGCATTTGATCCATAGTTTTGAGCTATCCCCCTTGACTGTTTTGGGGCTGGCTCTTTATTTTTGGGGGGCCCAGTTGGCTTGTTATTTGGTGAATCCTCCTCCCCTTCATGTCTATAAAAGAGAAATGGGGTGGAGCCTATTTTTTCTCCCTCCATCCAATAAGGTCTCCTGAGCCCTCTTTCCCCCCCATCCATTCCGCCTTTTCCAATGCCCCAGTTTATACCTGGGGGAACCTTTGCCTTGCTGAGGTTGTGTTTTATCCCCATTCACTCACCAATCACAATCACTCCCATTTTACCTAGTCAAAATGGCTGATGACCCAATTGTAAGTGGTTGATTCCACTCATTTCATCTTCCCACTTTCTTTTTTGCTTAATTGTTTGATTTTCATCTTGTTGCCATTGCTGACCTCTGCCCCTTTTTTGGTCTTGGGGTAAATTCAAATGCATTGCTCCCAAAATTGCAGCTTGAACCACGGTTGCTGTAGCAACTGTAATTGCCAAAATCCCCTCCCAGAAACGTCCTTGTGAACCAGTCCCCCTTTTTTTTTGCTTTGATGTTGATGGTGATGTCTTTTTTGGAGAGAAGCTTTTTTGTGAAATAAAATGCCCATGATACTGATAACCCTCCTTTACTATTTTGTTTTTTTGTACATATTTCAATAAACACAATGGTTTTACAGTACCCACCCTTTTTTTTGTACATATTTCAATAAACACAATGGTTTTACAGTACCCACCCTTGCCCCATGCTCACCAAAGGAAACTGGAGCTATTGTAGTACAGGAAAAAAGCTATACATATATATATATTTTATTTTCATTTTTTTTCATTTTTTCTTTTTTGGATGTATTTCATAATGTTCTTGTGTATGGTCTTTTTTTTCTTTTGCCATGTAAAATTTTTCAATAACTATGATCTACTCTTGGGTTCTTCAAAATATTCAAAACCAGATGGATCTCTTTTGCTTGAGGAGTGAGATATCTTCTTGAACTTATTTGCTCTTTGAGTGGAATTTTGCTCTTCAATCATGGTAAGTTGATATCTTCCACTGTACATCTTCATGCTTTCACCCAGATAATATAGCTGTTCTCCAGGTGGAAACTTGCTGAATGCTTCAAAAAGCTTAGTGAAGTATAGGTTTTCATTACTGTCTTTGGTTGGAACTTCAAGTTTTGATGAATCTTCAGTTGATTCGGGGTTCGCAGTTGACTTGAGAAAGGAAAATAAAAATCAATCAGGAATTTATTCATTTCAGCTTGAATCCCCCCCCCCCAAAAAAAAAAGAAAAACTTACTGAGATGGGAGCTTTGACATGCCATTGAGGATGAAAATCATCAAGTTGCAAGAGTTCACCCTTTCTGATGGCCAATTTGACTTTGTGAACACATGGTATACCCATGTAAGAAAATTAATCACAGTTTTTGCAATTGGTGGAAGAATCAGGAACTTGATGAGATGAATGAATGATTTTGAGGGCAAAGTGGCTGATTGTTCAAGAAAGATGATCCACACAGTGAGGCAAAAAAATGAGATGCTTGAATTCTTGCTGAGAGGCTTCAATAGCTCTCTCATGGGTTTGGATTGTGATGGAACTGTATATTTTTTGAACTTCCTTGTAGAAAGAGCCAATAGAAGAACTGATGAATCTTCCAATGTAGGAGGGAGAACCTTCTATTCTTGATGTACTTGTTTTTTTAAATTGAAAGTATTTTTTTTCCAAATAGGAGACAACTCTTCTTTTTAGAGGAATCCAGTTTTCAAGAAGGTAGTCAGAAGTAGGAGGATTCCAGAACAGAGAACTTTTTGTGAAGTTTTTGTGATTGCTTGATTCAGATTTTGGATAGACTCAATGATGACATTTTTTCTGGAATAGCTTCCATTCATCTTAAGATTCAAAGTGCTTCCTGCAATGAGTTTTAATATTCTTCAAAATTTGCCAGACACAGAGAAGATGATGAGAGTAAGGGAAAAATGATTAAATTGGTCTAATAAGTGCTTGTTCCTTGTCTTTCAAAATCACACTAGGTTCTTTATCTTCAAATATTTCCTGAAGTTGAGTCAGGGCCTAATCATTGTTCTGTTTTTTCTCTTGAGATAAGATACAGAATGCAAATGAGAAGTTTCTAGAAGAATTTTCTATCCCAAGAATATGAAGAAGGGTCATTCCAAATTTGTTGGTTTTATATGTACAGTTCATCATAATGAGAGTAGGGAAAAGGTTGAGAAGTTTCATGGAATCAGGTTGTGAAATAAATAATGAATTAATTTGACCATCCACATTGTTCATTTTTTATTAAAAAGGAGAATTCCTTAGTTCCTGCATGAGTGCTTCCACAGGAGTTTTGCCATCAAGGGATTTTTTTTGTATTTGGGATCTTATGTTGTAAATTGTAGGGAGATTTGTATGGATAGGTGATGATGAGTTTTGTATAAGAGAGTTGAGAATTTTTAAAGGGGGAACTCCTTCTTTGGACAAATTTTCAACCACCTCCTTTTTCTCCCCCTTGATTCTTCTGTGGATGGGATTAGTGGAAGGATAAATGGAAGGTGGATGGTTGTGCTCTGGACATATAACATTCACTACCTAAAACCTAATCTTTTTGAAAAATTCCCTGATAACCTGAAAGGAAAATTGGTCTTTCTTGAGTTTTTTAATTTGGAGGTATCTTTGATGAGTTCATATTCCCCAGATTTATCAAATTGGTAAGTGTAGGCCTGATTCTTGCAATTTTATACTCTGGTAGATATGGCATATCCATGGGACTTTGCCCATGATTGGATAGCCTCCACCAGCTCCTCCTTTTGATTATATGATAGCTCAGGAGGAGGGGCCAGAGGAGTGGAATCAAGAGTTTGAGTAGATGAATAGGGAGCAAGAGAATTTGAATCACTAGTTTGATTAGATGAGATAATGTAGGATTGGCCTGGTGAAACAGTTGAAATAGTTCTGAAAAGTGGGTGGATGGTTTCTTGAGCCATTGGAAAAAGAGATGTTCTTTTTGGAAGTATCTGGAGTGTTAAGTTTTTTGATGAGTGGTTGGTGGTGTGGTTTGAAAAGGTGTGGTTTGATGTGGTCTGTTGTGGTGTGGTTTTATGTGGTGTGGTCTGGTGTGGTGTGGTTTTATGTGGTGTGGTGTGGTTTGGTGTGGTGTGGTGTGGTGTGGTATGGTATGGTAGTGGGATGGTGTGATGAGGGGCAATGAGAGGGTGGAACAGGTCAAGGGGGTGGTTTATTAAATAATTGGGGCGCTCCAAGATGGGTGGTTGTCCCAGGAAAAAATTCTCAGTCATATTGAATATATGCATGTGAAGGGCTCAAAGAAGAGTGAATTTTTCAAATTTTTTGGTTTTTTGATGGAATTTTTAAAGGTAAAAAATGAAATCCAAAAATCCTAAAAGAAAATTTGAAAATCTCTTGAATAGTTCTCTTAACATTCTCAAAGCTTGAAACACCAAAAAAAATAAGTTAAAATGGCAAACATAAGGATCCAAAAGTCAAATAAGAAAATTGAATTTTTTGATTTTTTTGCATTAAAAAATTTTAATGCTATTTAAATTTTGTTTTAACTTTTTGATAGCTTGAAATAACCAAAAAAAATAAAATAAAAGGGAAAATGAAAGGATTCAAATGTCCAACAAGAAATTTGATTTTCTTTATTTTTTGTGTTTTTTGAAGGAATTGTTTAAGGTGAAAGGATAAATAAAAAAATATGAAAAAAATATTTGAAGACCCTATGGATGTTGGTTGAAATTCATGGAATCTTAAATAACCAAAAAAAACAATGAAGATAGCCAAAATGATGATCCAAAAACCCATGCAAAAATTTGTTTTTACGGAATGTTTTCATTTTTTGATTGCATTTTTTAAGGGATTCTAATGGCTCCAAAATTACCAAGGATTTTTTTTAGGGGTTCAAGAACCCCTGCTACGGGGCTGCGCAGTCATAATTTACAAAAAATAATTCTTGAAAGTTGTGTGAAATAAATTATTTTTGTGTGAAACACCAAAGGGGCACAACCATGCGCCAACGTCAAAATGCGTGAAATAAAGGGTTGGATGCATGAGAAAAATAATGATTTTTTTTTTATATTTATACTTTTAATTTAATTGATTAATTTATTTTAAATTTGTTTTTTATCTTTTTATTAAAATCAAAGAAAGAAATAATAGATAAAAAAAGTGAAAAAAGAGTTTTTTAAAAAAATATATATGTATATAATATAGCCATTTTCAACTCAGGTGGGTTTCAAAGGGCATTTTGCCTCCTTTTGCAACCACAGTTTTGGGAATTCAACATTTCCCAAATAAAAAATAGTAACTTCAAATAAACCAATTCTTTTATCAAAAAATTTTTCAAAATGGACCTCAAACACAGTTCAATAATCTTGTTTTCTGTGTTTGGGGAGGTTTTGAGGAATATAAATAGCATTTAGAAAATTAAAAATATTCCTTTTGAATTGTCTTTACAGGCTGAAAATTATTCTTCAGGGTCAAAAATTCCAAAATATTGAAGCATGAAATCACACAAAGCTCAACAGAAATGTGGTAATTTTTGGAAATTTTATAACTTTGAATGCATTTTGGGGGTGAATAAAGAACTCCAAAATTCCTCAAAAAAGATGATGAAGTTTCATTAATTCTCTTTATCAAATAATTTTAACTCAAATTTCTGAAAGTTTTTGATAAAAGGTTTTAAGAAATGACTAAAGTCTGAGGATTTAAAGCTTTTTTTTTATGAATTTTATTTTTATTTATTTTTATTCTTGAAGGGGTTAAAACAATCAAAAAAATCATTGGAATAAATTCTGTGAGTTTTAGATCCCCCTGTAAACAACTGCAGAATCCAAAATTCAATTTTAAAAATTCAAGAAAGTTTTTTAAAAACTGGAAAAGCACATGTTTTGAACATTGACTTTAAATAAAATTACATCAGATTTCCAGGTCAAGTATGTGAGAATTTGATGCCCAATTTTCATTATTGTTTATTTAATTTGTAAATTTTCTTCTCAAATTGGAAAAATTAATTTATTCTCTCCGAAAATAAATATATATAGTTTTTTTTTCTGACTTGCATTTGGTATGGTTTTATTTGCATCCCACCCATACTATTGCAGTTTTTCACAAGAATATGAACTTAAATATCTTTGTTTTATGTTCAATGAAGTTTTTTTAAAATAAAAAATATGGGCTCAAAATTGAATTCCTTGAAAAACTGATATTTACCATATTTTTTTTGCTGTGTCAAATTTAGGCAATTGGTGTCAATATCTGGATTTTTCAAAAATATCTACCCCAGAGAGACCCCATAGAGGTTCCAAAGGCCTCACTTTAGCCCCCACAGGACTAAATTAATGCTTACCAGCCTCCAGGAGCTCAACACATCCTTGGGAGTTATACTATCAGTTTTGAGAAAACTTTCCTGTTTTCTGATAATTCTTGTCCAAATTTTCAGAGTTTCTGTCCTCTGTTTTATTTTATTTTTCCTTTTGTTTCAATTTATTGGCCCTTAATAAATTTTCATGTCCTAATTTTAACTATTGGTCCTTCAATAAAAAAAAATGTCCCTGCCATAAAAAATGGCTGTCCTGTCTTACAGGGTTTTGGTCCTGAATTTTCAGGTTTTCTGTCTGCCTGTTAATTTTGCCGGACAGGATTTTTTTGTTGGGAAAATTGAGTATAAAAAATATGTTTAATTTTTTTTTTCATTTCAACCAAAAATATAATTTCCTGTTGCTTAAATTAATTCAAGGGAAACTGTTACTTAAGTAATTTACAAGATCAAGTAAGAGCAAAAAAAAAGAATTAAAGAAAAAAACTTGAGGGAAAAAAAGGAATTAGGTAATTTGAAGATAAGAGCTAGGCTTGTTGATAATATTGCCAGTTATAGGCTGCATCTCCCCACATGCTTTGTAAAATATTTGGCAATGGGTGAAGCACTTTTGTGCAAATTCTGGTGTGATTTCCTGCTCAATAGCCAGATGGATTGCTTGTGCAAGATCTTTCCGGCTTCAAATGCCTTGATTTTTGACTTTTATTTTGATGATTTTGAAAACAAGCTTGATTGGTTTGAGCATTGGAGAGTATTTTGGAAGAAATTTGATTTCATTTTTTTTGATTGATTCCTTCATTATATGGATAACTCAATCAAAATATTCTCCAAAATGAATTGGTGTATTGTCCATGATAATGAGAGAGTTTGGCAGGCATCTTTCATGTAGTTGGAGAAGGAAATTGGCAATTCCAAGGGAGATTTTACCACCTTTTTTTTACCATCCTTGTTCAGAAGTTCATAATAAATCATACTGGAATTTGCCAGAGCCCCAATGAAATGGATCATGCTTCCCCTAGAATTGGTTGCAAGGGAAGCTTCCTGACCTCAATAAAAACAATATAAACCAAAAAATAAGAAAATAATGAGCATCAATGAACATCAAAAATAATCAATTAAAAGAAAAACAACTTACCAGAAATTGAGAAACCGTGAGTTGGCTGAGTCTGAGAGTTGAAACCAGACTCATTGATTTTGATGAGGTTCATTCCTACATCAGTGACACGATTGAGAAAAAAATTGTGTTGCTGTTGTAGGAAAGAAGCCTTGTTCCACTTGCGAGAAACTGGAATGACCATCTTCCAGGTGATGTCAAGATTGCGCAGAACCTTCTGGATGTAGGGGATTGAGATAGAGATGTCAAACTTGTCCTTGATGTGGCCAGCTAGGTCCTTCAAATGTGGGTCCAAATTATCTTCAAGATGCATCAAAGTGGATGCAATGATGTCATTGGAAATCTTTGAATTGGGTACTCATGTGGCTCTTGATTGTTCCTCATTTCTATCTCAAGCCTCACCTATAATCCTTCAAACTTGACGGTTGGAGATGCCAAATATTTTGGAAACCTCCACTTGAGATTTTCTTTTTTTGAGGACTTTCTGTTCAACCAGGTTCTTGATCTCGCCACTGATTGGTTGATGAGGTTTTCTTGCCTGACTGATTTGGGATTTTTCTTTCTTCTGGGTTTCTTTGTTCTTTTGCAGGTTTTTGAAGGCCTTTGATAGAGCCAGATTGGAGGTAAGGTGGCAATGGGCTTCTTGGATAGCCAAGTAATGTGTTTGAATCTCTTCTTGGTATTTTCAATCCTCATCTTCATAAACCTGGGGAAACTTGTTGTTATCAATCGTCTCATCCATTGCTATGCTAAGTCAAATCAAACCCAAAAACAAAGAAAAAAAATTATTAAGTACATTTAAATACTTACTTGATCCAATTGAAGGAAAATAGGAAAGAATAGAGTACTGAATTACCACAATGATGTTTCAGGTCAATGTTGGAGGTCAATGTTGGAGGTTGATGTTGGAGGTGAGGGTGTGGTGTGAAGGCCCGCATGGTCTCCTTTCCAGTTTGGGCAAAACCTGGACAGGAAAGCCAATACAGGTGAGCCATCACTTGAAAAATTGAGCAAAAATTTTGCCCACGCGTGCCTGGGTTTTGCCCCAGGCTGTCCAGCCATTTCAATATTTTGGCCAGCCAGACATGTGGGAAAAAAACACAGGACAGTTTTCTTGAAACTGATAATATGTTACCACCCCACAAATTCCTTCAAACCATAAAAATTTATTCCAAGGCTAACTTTCTATATTCATTTCTTTTTTTCATTCAGGACAAATTTTCAAGGTTTGCACACCTTCCTGGAGTTGCAAAACACACCACAAAGTTTGAGTTTATGAAAATTACTATATTCAATTTGTTTTAAGAGGTTGTGAAGACATGTGTGGAACAACTATGTGATAAGGAAGCAACCCAATTGTGCAGGCCATTTTTGGGAAAATGGGCTTGGAAATTCAAGTATTATGGGTTACTTTAGAGGTATTAAACAAGCAATAGAGACAACAAGGAACCATTTTCAACAGAGATAAACCTGCTTGATAGAAGTGCCAAGGCTTCAAGAAAGAAAATATTCCAACGGTGCTAAGTTGTGTGAGATCAAATTGAGGAATTAAAGCAGGGCTGGCAATATTGCTTAGTTTCAGAATCCAAGGTGAAATATCAGCAGAATCAATCATTAGTTCATTGAAGGTAGAGAAGCAGGGTTTACAGGAATCTTTTTTGGTTTTTTAGGATCCTTTGTTTGGGTATTGGTAATTGGAGAGGGGATCATTTTTTTAACTATATTGGAATCATTATTGGTACGTTAAATGGTATTTTTGGCTGGGATAGCAGTCTTTCCTCTCCTTGTCCATCCTTGTCAAGGTTGCATAAAATGGCTTTAAGGGTGTCTATGTTGAGACCCAGCTTTTAACCTGTAAAGAGTAAGAAGGATTGGGAAGCCATGTATAATGTATTTTTCAGCCCATGCAGCAAGTGTATAGAGGTATCTACAAGGCCTCACATGTTTACATGATTTTTTGTGTGAATTATAGTATTTCAAGCCCATTTGGGGCACCTGGCAAACTTTTGCCCATTCTTTTTAAAGCACAATCAGCAGCTGGCCGACTGGTTTGGGTGCTTTCTCAACCATGACTTGGCTTGCAGTCAAATGAGATTGGCACCTTGTCAACTTGGTTTGGGTGCCAATCAAACCTTGGCACATTGACACATGCATGTGTGGGGAGAAAAGGAAGAAATGAAAAAAGGGGGGGGAAGGCAAAAACAATCAAAAAAATAAAGACCCATAGAGATAGATCACTTAGACCGGGAGGGTATTGAGACCAAAAAAAAAAAAAAAAAAAAAAAAAAAAAAAACCAAAGGTGAAAAGAAAAGAAATGGTAGGAGATGACCTATCTTGAAGGTTACTCCAGGTGAGTGGTGAAAATGGGGGTGTGCCAAGCTTTGATGTGAGTCAACACAAGCTTGAGCAGGCACCAAAAACCTGCTGCTGCGCAACCTACTCAATCAAGTGCTCTGGGCGCTTACACAAGCCCCAGTTGGCACAGGAAAATCGTAACTTTGCCAGGTGCCCAGATGGGCTTGATAGACCATAATGTATGTACATACATATTATGTATATACATGGACTCGTTTGACAAAACCTAACAAGTAGCTCAACGAACTTATTCGACCCCCGTTACGACTGATCAACATCTCGTTGCGTTGCTTGGGCGGCGGCGTCCGAAGGCAAACGTGGCTACCATTGATCCCAGCTGCTTGATGTGATGTGCTTTCATGACCAGTTGTTTGATATTTTAAACAAACTGCCCAAATCGACCCGAGTACTTTCTCGAGCCTGATGACCCTTGATGAGACTGTGAAGAGCAGAAGAGGGGACTCACACGCTGAAATCCAGCCCAGTCATCTACAATCTGTTTGAAGATTGGACTGGCATTGCCAAGCCTCAAGCCAGACAGGGCTAACTCTAGCAAGCCTGCTTTCAGTCCAAGCTACCATGCCTCTATGGAGGTTATCATCCCTGACACCCCCAAGATCTGCACGCTACGGTTCTGACCTCGGGCTGACACACCGTCCGTGTCGAACGCAAAGACTTTGCGCCGTAGCGCTTTGACCATTCATCTGGGATCAGAATGTGCATCGCCAGGACTCGAGCCCGGGAAATCCCAACTCTAGGTGGCTGCTTTACTTCTCGTAAGCTACGGAGACGGCGTCTGAATTAGAATTCTCGACACAATCCGCTCCTGCTAGCGACTTGAATAAAATGGAATTCTTGTAGACTATTATAACTTTGGTTTTAAAAAACAGTAGAAGCAATGCGTATTCGCACAAAACAAGAGGATGGAGGTATGCCCAAACAACGATCAAGTGGCTATAGATTTATGATGCCGTACCATACCAATTGGTTTACAAATATTAAATCTTGCGTGAGATAGCTACAAAGTGACGAAGAGGTGATTGGCTTATCAATTGACTCTGACACCATTAACAAGTTTCCAAGTTTTAGGGGGTGGCCTGATTTTGGGAGGATATGTAATGGAATTGGAGGATGATTTGAATAGGATCGGGACTTGTTGATCATTCAAGATTGATGAAGGTACACTCAAACATGAAACATACTCCCCAGATCGGATACTAGAGATCCTTCTGATCATCGTTGGCGGAGGTGGCGGAGCTGGAGGCTTCGCAATTTGGTTGTTGCTCTCTTCCGCCGGATCACCCGAGCCTCCTGCTATTTTGGAGGACGAACCTTTGCCTGCTTTGCCGATTTGTCCTTTGAGAAGTCGATTAATCGTCTCAGTTTTCTACGCGATCGCACAGATCATGGTGAAGATGAATGGTCCGTTTACTCGTCAGTCAGAACTCCTTCAAATGTCTTCACAAGAGGGGAAGCCTATCGTAGGGAGAGGTAAATGTGGAAATGATCATCTTTCCAATGATTACTCAACTTCGTCCTCTAACTTTTTCTCATTCTGATGTTTTCTCTTCCTCGACTTCTCGGCCTTTTCCATAGCCCGATCAGCTTCTGTCAACTCTTTCTTTTTCTTGCCATCAGCTTGTTTGGGAAGCCAACGCGTTACGGTTTGAGATCGATCAGTGAGTCAGTTATCGAGTAAATACCGTATGTGGGCACAGCCAGTCGTATAAATCGGGTTCATATCTTACACATTGGAAGTGACTGAAGTTCAGTAACGGGTTCGCCGTACTCTTTGGCACGCTGCCGTACTGTGAGTTGACCAACGGCTGGAATTGCATCATCGCTGCTCGAAGCTCCATCAGACTCGTCCCACGCTTGGTAGAGACCAGTGTGGGTACCACTACACGATGGATCGTCGTCTGTCTCACTTTCTAGGTCTAAGACATCATCTGCAAAATCGTCGTCATCCTCGTCTGAGGATAAATTTAAGAAATGCGAAAAATAAGAATTAGCGCCAAGATTGGGAAACCGATAAAAGATAGCCGAAACAGCGAAATAAAGGGTTGCGAACCAGTATCCCGACGCTTTAAAGATGAACCAGTCTTCTTATCATTGATTGTCCGAGACCGACCCGATGGTGATTTTGAATCAGGTGGTTTTCGGACATACTTGCGTTTTGCCGGAGGTGCAGCAGTGGATGTCTGGCTGGCCAGCTTGAGCTTGAGCACTAAGGGTTTCTTGTTAGATGTCGACTGCTGAGGTAGTTCCGAATTCCGTGAAGGGGGGGAGGGAGGTGGCGAGGAAGCATTTTCATCCAGATCCATTTCTTCGCCACTATCTTCGTCTTCCTCCTCTGCGTCTTCATCCTCCGGGTCATCCATCTCCTCCTCTCCCGAACCATCCTCATCGTCCTCTTCCGGAAGTAGGATTCTCTCCGGAGGCTCGAAGCTGTAGTCCATCACGTCATCATCTTCGATTCCATCAGCGTCGGCGTCAAGGTCGTCGGGTTCACCCTCGGCATCCGCGTCAGGGTCGAGGACCTCGGACAAACTTGAGGTTGACGAGCCTTGCGAGAGACCGTTGGTAGCTTTGTTCGGAGCCGTAGCAGTCGTTGGGGGTGAACCATCGTCCTCTGAGTAAAGAGCTTGACCGTTTCCGGGATCGTCCGAGTTATCCGCCATTTCCGATGACTACCAAATCAGCAGGTCTTGTTGACCAACTCAACCGTCCAAGAGTCGCGGGCGGTAGACCTTGGCAGGCGAGATGTCAATTTGACGCCTGCACAGCACAGCTTGACGGTCGATAATACTGCGCCAATGGCTGGACGGAGCTATCCGCGCGTGATCATCCTCTTTCACCGGGACCTTGAACCGGTACGTTGCCAATTGTAGGATGGGAAGGGCAAAACAGCGCGCTGAGCGCTTGGCTACCAAGTCGGTATCGCCGTATGCCATAATTCTCTACAGTCCCCTATTGTAACCCAAGGCTCCCAGTCCCAGGCTTGGGTTACCATAGAATTATGCTACTCCCCGGCAGACTTGTTAACTGCCAGCCTTCGCATTTCTGCACCTAGTCATGAACCGTTTGACTACCGAATATGAACGCAACGACCCGGGACGACCAATCTTACCGAAAATACCGAAAACACCGAAAATACGAACTCCGCTCAAAGGGGGGCTTGAACCGTTTGTTACGACCCAACAGAGGGTAGAATCAATGATCACATTCCAATACCGCTCTCGGGGCTACTATTTAAAGTATTTACAAGCAAAGGCTGGGCCGCGGTAGGGTTGAACGACTACTAGTGTTACTAAGGGAGTAGGCGACTACACTCCCCCTATACAAGGAACCAGCCGTCGGTGATCGGTCACGACTCGCCCGAGGCCCCGGCACTCTTTGCCGTATAAAGAGATAGGTCACCTAAATACATAGTTTCGAGAAGGTTCTATACGCATACACATAATCTAGAAAGTTGGAGACACTATGATACAAGCCACATCATTTACACGACAACAAACACATAATCTAGAACATACATATAAGGCAACCTTTGTAACCTTTTTGTTTTACTCTTGGGGGAAAATGAAAATCTTTAATTATACATATATGTGTGATCAGAAATAATAGGTTATGAGCCTGCACTACTGCTGACATCACGCTAAGACCCCCCAAATTTCCACGCAGAATACCATATCCACGCAAGTAAATCTTCACGCATACTAGAATTGACCAACGTGTCTTCTCCTCCTCACCACAATACATCCGGACGTACTCGGTCCGGAGCTGAATTTCAGAAGAACCTGCCAACTTACGCAAAGCAAACAATCACCCCAACAATGTCAAATCCATCACCCGGTCCAGCACTATGTTAAGATTTGAGTTGATGCTCCGGTTGAAATGTTAATAGAGAAGATGATGAGAAGTCTTATGATGCCAAGAGGAGCGGATCTGGGGAGCCAAGGAGGGCACTCTGGTTCAGTGTGAGGAAGAACAGATGAGGATTCATTGACTTGGAAACCAGCAGCTTAAATAGACTAAGTACATTAAGGCTGACTTGTGGTTGACAAGGTAATAGAAATGAATAGGAGACATTCAATACTAGGTCATCAGAGACCGCACAACATGGAGGACTACAGGACTGGTTGCACTCAAGATTCAGGCAACACTACTAGTAGATCAAAATTCTAACACACCCCCTTGACTGAAGCTTGAGGGAGTTAAAACACAATAATGAGTTGAAGACTTTTTGATTCTTGCATGTCTATTAAATCCAACATTACCACCTGGTATGAAGAGATGTTTGAACACTACAATAAGGGCATATTCCATTAGAGAGGAAGGAAATCTTGTGATTTTTGAACTACAATTGAACCTACAATAGAGCCTATTACATCAACAAGTTACACAAAAATTCCAATCATAATTTTTGAACCCCGGTGTGGAAACTTTAGAGGTTATCCCTCACAAAGTTGCCGCAGGTTCGGGAGTTCTTGGGTCAAAGCGTCTGTAAGGATTAGATACCAAGCGTAAAGAGAAGTTTTTGAGAGCCTGAAGAGGAGAAAAGGAGAGAAGAGGGGAGGGATTCTGTTTTCCTAAGTCCGCTCCCTTTTCCGCTCCCCGCCTCCTGATGATACAATGGTAAGATCCCCCCTACAACCCGGAGTTGAGGGGAAAGGTATTTGAGCCCTCCCCCTCAACCCTAACCTAAGTACAAGCACATGAACAACCCAACAACAATGAAGAAGGAAACCCTAGGCCCAAAACCCTATCCCATATCCTAACCTGTACCCTGTCCGTATCCTATTCCGCTTGCTTGCCTGCCATTACACGCATCCGTTTCGTCCCCCGCGGCGCGGCCCTCCGCCGCGCGCTTCTCGAAGTTCACCGCAATTGCCCGTATCCGCCCGACGCGCCGTTGTGAATTTCCTAGTCCCGTAGCCGGCCCGCGCTTGCGCGCGGCCGTCCACGGGTATAGCCCCGTGATCGCTCCGCCCTTTCCTTCCCTAACTAACCGCCCGAGAACCTGATTGGCCCGGCTCCATCACTGGGTTGGACACCCAAGCGGGTTGCGGCCCGCCTCCCCTAGTCAGACCCGGCCCGCAGCTGCGTGCTTTGCCCTGCTGCGCCTTCTGCTGAGCCCGCAGCGGCCACTTCTGAGAACGAGCGCACCCCAACTGCTGAGCCCGACCTACCAGATGCTGAGCGCGCAGGCCGCAACGCAGTTCCCGATCCGAGGCTATATATTGACACCACATCCCCCCCAACTTGAGTTCTGTCCCCAGAGGTCCTCCCCATTATCACCTTGGCCGTCCTTCGCGCCCTACCCCCTCTACCAACTCTAAACTCCGCTCCGCATCCCTATCCCTCCACTCCATCGTCATCATGGTCCGCTGCGACTTCTGCGCCCGAAACGGGCTTGAATGCTCTATTGTGTCCGGCCGCCGCGCCTGCTCCGCGTGCCGCCGCGGACACTGCCGCTGCTCGCTTAGCAAGAGTATGCCCCGTGCCCCCAACCAATACGGCTCTTGTCCTCGGCCGCGCAAGAGGGCTCGTCCGGACCCGTTTGTGGTTTCGGATGACGACGCTATCTCGGAGGACTTGTGGACTTCACCCGGATTACCTCCCTGCCGTCCTCGTCCAAACTCGGACCGCGACTCCTCTTCTCCGCTTTGCCGCGTGGGACCACCGCGTAAGGAAGACTATCCGGACTTCGCGGCTTATCGGAGGGCTTTGCGATTTTGGGCGGATTGCGTCTGGGTTACGCAAGGCACGAGGGACCCGCGAATCAACGAAATCCTTAGGCGACGCGCTGCTCAGGCCCCAGCTCCGGCTCCTCCTCCTCCGCCCGCTGCTCCGACTCCTCCAACTCCACAAGGCCCTACTCCTCCGCCCGCGTTGCCAGTGGTCATCTCGTCATTGCCTCCTATCGGACCGGACCCTCCCGTTGGATCCCCTGAGCGCCCGTCCGCACCAGCCCCTCCTCCCGCCGACTCTCCCGAGATCCCGGAGATTCCGGTTGTGATGGCACTCCCGGCGGCCGGCTTCGAAGTTTTTGCGGAAAGGTTGACTACGATGCTCTGCCAATACCTTGCAACTCCCGGAGCCCAATCCTTGGAATCCCGGCGCAAACTCTTGGCGTCATTCTGGGCTCTACTGGCGTCATCAAGGGCGGAAATGGAGGAAATGATGAAGATGGCTTAAGCGCCTTGGCCTTGTCCCCTCTTCCCCTTTCCTTTTTCCCTTCCTTCTTTTATCCGCTTTTTGTTGTACCGCGTTTCCCTATTCATTGAGAGAAATACACGCCTCAAACACAAATTTGTTTTACCAAGAAAAATCCGCGCCGCGCGCATTGTGAGGGCGAGAATGAGAGCCGGGTCCGCGCCTGAGTGAGAACTAAGACGCGAGGTTGAGAACCGCGTCCGCGCCCAAGAAATGATAAAAAAAAATGAGAAAATAAGAAAAAAAGTGACGAGTGAGAAATGATAGAAAAGGTGAAAGATTTCTTTTTTTTTTTTTTTTTTTTTTTTTTTTTTTTTTTTTTTTTTTTTTTATATCCCATCGCCGCGCCCGCGCCCTATCCTCTAGTTCCCCCCCAAACTTAGCTGCTGTCCCCAGCTGGTGGCTTCAGCCAATGCCATGAGGGTTGCGTCCGTCGCCCAATCTCCCTGCATTCTTCCAAACCATGCCGTCAGTGCCTGATCCGTCTGATTCTCGGTCCCGGCGCGCTTCCCTTTCCCATTTGGTTTCCGTCTCGTCCGCCGTCAAAAGGGTCTCGCCTTGGTTACAATCGCCCAACACATGACCTGCTCCCACCACTGCTTGCCCCCCACCTCCCATCAGATTTATCCGCCGTTTGCCGAATCCCAAACCGCGCGGAGTATCCTCTTCTCGCTTTGTCCTTGCTTGCTTCCCGCCGTTAGACTGAACCGTTCCCGCCGATACCCGCTTCCCCAACACGCACCCCGCCTCTGCCGGCCTTGGATTGATTGGGTTTGCCGTCCAACTCTTGTGTCTCATCCGCCCACCATCACCGTTGCTTCCACGCGCGCGTGCCCGGGGTGCGGACATGCTAGGACGCTGGATACTCTTCAGATAGGCCTCAAGGACCTCCGCCACCTCTGCGAGTTTGTCAGCCCAAGGGGTGGCTACCAGCGGTGAGGCCGGGACGCGCGCTGCCCTGTAATACAGCTCTGCGTAGCCCGGTTCCATTTGCCACCGGTCCCCATCGCGCGTGTCTGCTCCATAGCCTGGTTCCGCGGGTGGCCTGAAGTCGCTTCCCTGGAAATGAGAGTCACGCCCCCCCCCATCTAGCCAGCATGTTCCCCTTCAACGTTGTCCAATTCCGGTTCGGATAGCCGCTCATCTCCTCCACGTCCTGACGTTCTTCCGCACCTTCAATGAACAAGACAATATAGCGTGCCTTCTCGGAATCTGATGCGCCTTTGGAGTCTGCGATCAGGTCGTAACGTGAAATAAACCGCTCCACACCCGCGACGTTGAAGCGGATGTGCGGATAGTCCCTTGGGTTGATGAGGAGCTGGCGAGAGGAGGAGGAGGAAAGAGGAGAGGCAAACAGCATCTGAGTACCTTTGAGAGACATTGACGAAAGAGGTTCCCGGCCAGACCCCCAGATGTGGAAACTTTAGAGGTTATCCCTCACAAAGTTGCCGCAGGTTCAGGAGTTCTTGGGTCGAAGCGTTGTGGTGTCATTATATAGCCTCGGGTTGGGGACTGCGTCGCAGCCTGCGCGCTCAGCATCTGGTAGGTTAGGCTCAGCAGTTGGGGTACGCCGGTTCTCAGCAGTAGCCGCTGGGGGTTCAGCAGCAGCCGCTGCGGGCTCAGCAGTGGGCGCGGCGGGATCAAGCACGCGACTGCGGGCCGGGCCTGACTAAGGGAGGCGGGCCGCGACCCGCTTGGATGTCCGACTCATGGATGGAGCTGGGCCGACCGGGTTCTCGGAGCGGCTAGTTGGGGAAGGAAGAAGCGGGGCGACAGCGGGGCTATATGCGTGGCAGCCGCGCGCAAGCGCGGGCCGGCCACGGGACGGGAAATTCACGAAGGCGCGTCGGGTGGATGCGCGCAAGCACGGAGAATCTTGGGTATTGCGCGGCGGAGGGCCGCGCCACAAAAAGACAAACCGGATGCGCGTAATGACAGGCAAGCTGGCGGGGGTAGGGTATGGGTATGGGTTAAGGGATGGGTTAGGGTTCTGGGTCTAGGTTTCCTTCTTCATGGTTGTCAGTCTGTCTTTGCGCTTGTGCTTAGGTTAGGGTTGAGGGGGAGGGCTCAAACTCCCTTCCCCTTGACTTTGGGTTGTAGGGAGAGCATCCTAGCATCCATCAATCTACATATCTCTCTCTCTCTCTCTCGGAGTAAAAGGAAGGAAGCATTCTCGGTCTTACAGACGCTAGAACCATCGATCCCGTAACTAGGGACAACTTCGTGAGGATAAACCTCTAAAGTTTCCACATCAGGGGGTCTGGCCGGGAACTTTCGATCCGTTCTCAGTCTCTTGAAGATTACGAAGAATGCTACCGACAACCACTCCGGGATCCAATGCTCCCCTTCCCTACCCTCCACGCCCGACTCCCGTCTCTGCTGCTCAACCCCCTCCGCCACCGTCCGCTCATGCTCCTAGAGTTAGCGGGTTCGCTCCTCCCTCGGAAGGGTCGTCGGACATGGCGGTAGAGGCCCCTTGCCGCGTTTGGTTGAGGCCGAGGGATTTCCCCCATCTTCGGTTCAGTACTTCGGATGTCGAGCGGTTCCTTTCTAGGTTCGAAGGGATCGCGGACTCGGAGGGCGCGTTGGGCGCAGATAAGGTTCGGACTATTGTGCTGTTCATTACCGAGGAGGAGAAGCTGCGGGACGTGGAAGAAATGGTTGGATACAAGAGGCAAGACTGGGGGAAGTTGAAAAGCGAGATGTTGGCGAGGTGGGGAAAGCGTGAACCTCGGTTTCAGGAAAGCGACTTCAATCGAGCTGCGGAGGAGGCAATCGAGAATGGCGGGGTGCAATCGCGCGAAGGATTAGTGGAATATATGTCAAGGTTCGAGCGAATCTACGGGTACCTTGCAAAGAACGAGGTCGTCGCGGGTCAGACGGGTGCCATGAAGCGGGCTTTCCTGGGGGGTCTCGCGCCCCAGCTTCGTTCCAGGGTGCAACAATACCTGTACGACCACGGCCTGGTTAAGAGGTTGTTGGATGGGAGCGTCGCGATTCTCCCCGATCTTTTGGTTATCCGTCAAGCCGTGGAAAGCAAAATCGATTTGGACGAGCTCATCGCGGATACGGCACGAACGTACCCGTCTTCCTCCAAGAAATCGGTCACGATCTCGGCGCCGGCCCCCGACCAAACTTCGGCCGCGCGGCCGTCGACGCCCTCTCATGTCGGACTTTCCCAGCAGCCTCCGGGACCATCAGTCGGGGAGATAACGGAGATTCTGCGGGACATAAGGGTTTTCCTCAACCGGACACCGGCTCCTACAGCTCCGGCAGCCGCACCGTTTCCGGCGGCTCCTTCTCAACCGCGCGCGGTGCCGCCTCACATGGCGGAAGGGTTCCAGCCTCCTAGCGGATCATCCGGATTGTACGGGTCGCCGCGATGTTCATATTGCGGGGTGAGAGGGCACTGGAAGTCAGTTTGTGAGGATCTCACTCGGGACATGGACGAAGGGCTTGTTCGCGCATCCGGGATGACGTACATATTTCCGACGGGTGAATCGGTGGATCTGACTAAGGACAAGCCGCCACCAATGGTGCAAGTGCGGGAAAGAGCAAAGGCTAAGACCGAGACTGCTCGGGTCTCGCTTGGGATTGTCACCGCGCCCGGGACCTGGGTAGCTCCGAGAGTGGAGGCCGAAGTCAGGGCGTTGGCGACGAATGAGCGCATTGCGATGGATGTCGACGAGCGATCAACGGCTTTGAAGCCAGTCGCGCGAGTGCCGATTTCGGACGGGCCGTCCTCTAATCCCGTGGGAAAGAAGAAGGCCGCGGACATTGTCCGGAGGGTAATGGGGAACGACTCACCAATACCCCTGACCCTACGAGAGCTAGCGGCGGTGTCCCCCGCGGTCGTCGACGAGATGGTCCAGGCCTTGAAAGATTGCGGTCAGGGTTGGGTGCCAACGACGGTTCAGCGGGTTAACGTGGCGGAGGAGGAAATGGATCCCGAGCCGTGCCGGTCAAAGTCGGTATCCGTCCCGCTTGCTTATGTCGCAATGACCATCGCCGGGCGGAAGGTGTGGGCGATGGTGGATAGCGGGTCAATGGTCAACCTGCTCCCATCAAGGTTAGTGGACGAGCTCGGTCTGGTGCGGAGGAAGTGTGCGATGGGTCTTCGGGCGTTAAATGGCGGGGAATGTCGCGTGGACGGGGTAGTAGAGGCGGAGGAGGTGGAAGTCGCCAAGGTCTGTAAGCCTCTGTCATTTCTCTCAGTGGAGTGCGGAGACGTGATTCTAGGACGGCCATTCATGTTTGGGTTCCGAGCCCGAATGGCCTTCAACGCCGAGGAAGGAACGGAGGCGCTGACCGTCGAAGACTCGCTCGGAGCACGGTTCGAGACGACGATCTGCGATCACGGGAGAGGGAAATGGGTACAGGACCCAATGTCTGGCGGCAACAAAGAGTCCGGCGCGGGGGTCGACCGTAAGGGTTACCCTGCGGAGGATTTTTCTTAGTCGGCCGCGGGAACCGTGCGGAGCAGGCTCCGGCTCTGCACGGGCGGCCGACAGATGAGGAGCAGGCGGGGGAGGACGCGCGTGGGGCGCAGGTGCCGGAAGTAAGTCCCATTCCTCAGTATGCATCGCCGGAAGGCTCTACGCTTCGAAAACCCTATCATTGTGCCACAGTCGTGAGCAAAGGCGAAAGCCCCGGTCTGGTCATTACTAGGACTTACGACGGCGACGATTGGGTCTGGATGGCGCGGTGCAATGCGGGCAAGTACAAACTGGTAGCGCGGAAAGTCCGGCCGCGGAACGAGCCAATGCCTCAGGGGCTCAACGGACCCTTACGACCGATTGCGTGGTCCCGCGACCCGTGGGAGACGCCCCTTAGGAAGAATGGATGGGTAACGCGGTCGGCGCGAATCACGGACAAGCGGGTGGACACCCTTAACTTCGGACCAACGGGATGGCTGAGTGCGGAGGAGATGGATCTGCTGGTGTCGGTATTGGTAATAAGGGAGAAGGCACTTGCTTTTGGACCGGACGAGCGCGGGTTGTTGAGAAGTGAGATCGGGGACCCTTACTTTATCCCCACTGTCCCTCACAAACCGTGGCAAATCAAGCCGATTCCAATCCCCCGTACCGTTCGGGAGCCCTTTCTGGAGCTGGTACGGGAGCGCGTGAGGACGGGGCTTTACGAGCAATCCACGTCAAGCTACTCAAGTCCTATCTTCGCGGTCGTTAAGCAGGACGGGAAGTCGCTAAGGATTGTTCACGACCTTCAGAGGCTAAATTTGTTCACTATTTGCGACGCGGGGCTTCCCCCGCGTGTTGAAGAATTCCTGGAGTCGATGGCCGGGCGCGCTTGCTACGGGCTGGTGGACGTGATGGGGGGATATGACCAGCGAGAACTCCACCCTGACTCGCGGCCACTGACGGCGTTTGAAACCGGGCTAGGAAGGATGCAGCTGACGCGGCTACCGCAAGGTGCGACCAACTCAGTGGCGGTATACCAAGCCCAAATGACCTGGATACTACGCCATGACCTTCCGGAAGGCGTGCAGATCTTCATCGACGACGCTGGCATTAAAGGCCCCAGAACGGACTACGAGGGCGCGGTCTTAGAGGATGCACCCGCAATCCGGCGATTCATCTGGGAATACGCGGAAACTCTGGAATGAGTCCTCTTCCGAATTGAGGAGGCAGGCCTTACTGTGTCCGGGAAAAAGTTGGCGGTCTGCGTTCCGGCGCTCGAAGTGCTGGGGCATGTCGTGGCCTACGACGGGAGGCGAATAGCGGAGAAGAAGCGGAATAAGGTTCTTGAATGGCCGACCCCTCGGACAGTGTCGCACGTCCTGCAGTTTCTGGGGTTGTGCAGCTACTTCCGCATGTTCATCGAGCGGTTCGCGGAAGTAGCGAGCCCAATGCGGGCATTGACGCGTAAGGGGGCGGAGTGGAAGTGGACCGAGGGATGCAATGCCGCTTTCGCGAAGCTCAAGGAAATCGTGGGGCGCGACATCGTCCTTCGGAACCTCAATTACGACGCCGGAGGGATACGCCTGGCGGTCGACTCTAGCGAGCTCGGCGCGGGGGGGGGGTCTTGACACAGGAGGAGGACGGAAAAGATAGGCCGGTGCTCTACGAATCGGTCACCTTTACCGCAACAGAGAGTTGGTATTCGCAGCCGAAGCTGGAACTGTGCGGTGTCACCAAGATCGTACGGCGGTTGCAGCACCTTTTGTGGGGCGTGCACTTCGAGCTCCTGGTTGACGCGGAGGCCTTGGTGCAAATGATTAACTCACCGACGCTGCCGAACGCGCCCATGACCAGGTGGGTAGCGTTCCTCCAGTTATTCTCCTTTAACGTGGTGCACATCCCAGGAAAGGCGTTCACGATGCCGGACGCGCTGTCGCGGTACCCGCGGGACGACCCATACGAAGGGGCGGAACCCTTGGACGTGGAAGCCCCGGTCGTTCGGGTAGGAAAGATGGAGGCGGCGGTTTGTCTTCCGTTGCGCCAGTCGGGACGTTACGCGGTTTTGTGCTCTTATTTGCAGGATCTCCGGTTCCCCGAGGGCACGACGGAAACGGTGGCCCGATGGGTGAGGCGAAACGTTCTGAACTTCTTCTTACAGGACGGTCAGTTATGGCAGCGGAGCGGCTCCGTGCCTCTTGTTGTAGCGACTTCTAGGGCCGACCAGGAGGTGATTCTAGGAAGTCTGCACGATGACCTTGGTCATCGGGGTGAGGTCGAAACGCGGAGGAGGGTGAAAGCGAGGTTTTGGTGGCCGGGGGTCGTTCGCGCGGTGCGCGACTGGGTAAAGTCGTGCGAGGCCTGCCAACGGCGAAGCTCAAGGCTGCCCAAGGAGGTCGGCCACCCCACGGGCGAGGACGCGCTGTTCGGGCGCATTTCGCTGGACGTGGTCCACATCAAGGCGGGTAAGTTTGCGTATTTGCTGGTTGCGCGCGACGATCTGTCTGGGTGGGTGGAAGCGAGGCCCCTGGCGAAACTATCGGCGGAAAAGGTGGCTCAGTTTCTGGAAGAGGACTGGTTCGCGCGCTACGGGTCGCTTCGCTTGGTCACCGTTGACGGAGGGGCGGAGTTTTGGGGACGCCTGATGACGCTGGTGCAGAATTGTGGAGCGAAGTTCGGCCGCGTGACAGAATACTACCCGGAGGGCGCGGGGATGATCGAGCGGGGGCATCAACCAATCAAGGATGCCCTGGTGAAAATTTGCGGCGAGGACGGCAAAAGATGGCAGGTGGCACTCCCCGCGGTCCTTTTCGCCGATCGGATCTCCGTGAAGCGCTCGACGGGGTATTCGCCTTACGAGTTACTCTACGGGCAGCGGTCCGTGCTTCCCGTGGACATCGAGCTGAACACGTTTTTGGGCGTGGATTGGTGGAAGGTTAAGACGTCCGCAGATCTGATCGAGGCACGGGCTGAACAGCTCCTTAGGCGTGAGGAGACCTTGGGAAAAGCCGCGGAGCGGTTGAAGAAAACCCGGACGGCGTCAGTCCGCTATTGGGACGAGCGCTGTTCCCATCGGCTCCGGGATCCGCTGCAGAAGGGGGACCTGGTCCTGCTGTATAATCGGAGTCTGGAATCCCAGTGGGGCCGGCTTTTCGCCAACCGGTGGAACGGGCCGTACCGCGTGGCCTCTAAGTTCTTGGGCGGCAGCTACGGGCTTGAGGAATTGGACGGGACGCCGCTTAAACGGAAGGCCGCGGCTTCGCACGTAAAACGCTTCTTCGCGCGCGGTTCCACTTCCTTCGACGAGACGGCGAGCGATGATTCGGGGCCCGGGGGCGAGGCGGTCTCGGAGTCGGACGACAGCGCGGATCGTTGGGACAGCAAAGTAGCGGCGCGCGACGCGCGACCCTGGAGAAGTAGGAGGTTGCAGACGGCTGGGGACAGCTGTCAAGCTGGGGGGGGGCGCTAGGTGGTTAAAGAATGATTTGGTAAGGGGGTGTTCTAGCCGGTTCACAGCCGGGACAACTAGACACCCCAGAATGTTCGTTTCCTTATGTTTTGGTTTGGGCTTGGCTTTGGATTGGTACTGGCTATGGGTTATTTATTGCAGGTACGCGGGCGCGGCGTGGTGTCGGGCCCGCAAACGCGAGGAAGAGCCCCGCTCACGGATGGCGGGACAAAGAGCTAACTGTAAAAAAAAAAAAAAAAAAAAAAAAAAAAAAAAAAAAAAAAAAAATGATGAAAAATGAATGAATGGAATAATAAATATAGGATATTCTCTTTCTCTTCTTTGGATTCGGGCTGTTTCCTTTCTTTTTTTTTGTCTATTTCTCTCCTGTTTCTTTCTTCATCGGACGGGCGCGACGGTTGGGGATGGTATGGACGCGGATTTAAGCTTAGCTTGGTAAGGGGGTGCTCTAGCCGGTTCACAGCCGGAACGACTAGACACCCCAGAATGTTCGTTCCCATCGCCTCTCCCTTATACTCCCGGTTGTGAGCGCGCGCTGTCGGCGCGGTGTTTGTTTTGTTTTGTAGAACGGGTACGGGGAACTGTGTGGCAGTCCGTCTGGGGCGGTCCAGGTACCTCTTTTCGTTGGGATAACTGGTCACTTACGGTCTCTCACAGAGGGAGCGCGCGGACGCGGATCTCAACCTCAACCTCACTCACACTCACTTCTCACGCGGACGCGGATCTTGGCACTCACACTCACTTTCCACCCGGACGCGCGGACGCGGGCCTTTTGTTTCCTCGCGCAGCAGAATATATTTCTCCAACGAACGCGGTACAACAATGGGACAAGAAAGTACACGGGAAAGGAGAAAAGGGAGGGGGTGAGGGCGTCTAAGCCATTTGCATCATCTCTTCCATGTCCGCCCTCGATGATGCCAGAAGGGCCCGGTAAGACGCCAAGAACTCGCGCCGGGATTCGGAGGATTGGGCTCCGGGGGTCGCCAGGAAGTTGCGGAGCATCGCGGTCGACCGTTCCGCGAAAGCCTCGAAGCCAGCCGCCGGGAGTGCCATCACGACCGGGATCTCCGGGATCTCGGGGGAGCTGGAGGAAGGCGGTGCCGGTGCTGGGACAGGGCTTGATCCGAGCGGGCGCGGAGGTGATGAGGGGGTCCCTGGGGCGTCGCGCGGAGAGCTCGGTCCATCTGGGGGCAATGACGGAACAACAATCGGGGACGGCGGAGGAGGGACCTCGGGAGTAGTAGGCCTCCCGTCCGAGACCACTGGTGACGCGGGCGGCGGTGGAGTACCTTGTGGAGCCGGGGCGGAAGGAGCCGGTGTAGGTGCCGGAGGGGGAACCGGGGCTGCAGCAGCGCGACGCCGGAGAATCTCATCGAGTCGCGGGTCCCTCGCGCCTTCCCTCATCCAAACGCGGTCCGACCAGAATTGTACGGCCCTCCGATAGTCGTCAACGGACGAGAAATCCTCCTTCCGCGGCGGTCCCGCGCGGCGAAAGGGGGAAGCCGAGTCGCGATCCTCGCTTGGCGGAGGGCGGCGGGAAGGGGAGCCCGGCGGAGTCCACGAGTCCTCCGAGATGGTGTCGTCGTCCGAAACCACGAACGGGTCGGGACGAGCCCTTTTGCGCGGCCTGGGGCGGGAGCCGAAGTTGGGTGGAGCTCGGGGCATGCCATTGCTAAGTGAGCAACGGCGATGGCTGCGACGGCAAGCGACACAGGCGCGTTGACCAGGAGCGATCAAGCACGCCTGCCCGGTCCGGGCGCAGAATTCGCAGGGGAGCATGACGGCGATGAGCGTGGAAGGGGAGTTGGTGGAGTGCGAAAAGAGGAGTGGGTAGGGAGGAGCGGGGTGCGGGTAGTTGAGGTGGCGATGGGAAGGGACCTCTGGGGACAGAACTCAAGTTGGGGGGGGATGTGGTGTCATTATATAGCCTCGGGTCGGGGACTGCGTCGCGGCCTGCGCGCTCAGCAACTGGTAGGTTAGGCTCAGCAGTTGGGGTACGCCGGTTCTCAGCAGTAGCCGCTGGGGGTTCAGCAGCAGCCGCTGCGGGCTCAGCAGTGGGCGCGGCGGGATCAAGCACGCGACTGCGGGCCGGGCCTGACTAAGGGAGGCGGGCCCCGACCCGCTTGGATGTCCGACTCATGGATGGAGCTGGGCCGACCGGGTTCTCGGAGCGGCTAGTTGGGGAAGGAAGAAGCGGGGCGACAGCGGGGCTATATGCGTGGCAGCCGCGCGCAAGCGCGGGCCGGCCACGGGACGGGAAATTCACGACGGCGCGTCGGGTGGATGCGCGCAAGCACGGAGAATCTTGGGTATTGCGCGGCGGAGGGCCGCGCCACAAAAAGACAAACCGGATGCGCGTAATGACAGGCAAGCTGGCGGGGGTAGGGTATGGGTATGGGTTAAGGGATGGGTTAGGGTTCTGGGTCTAGGTTTCCTTCTTCATGGTTGTCAGTCTGTCTTTGCGCTTGTGCTTAGGTTAGGGTTGAGGGGGAGGGCTCAAACTCCCTTCCCCTTGACTTCGGGTTGTAGGGAGAGCATCCTAGCATCCATCAATCTACATATCTCTCTCTCTCTCTCGGAGTAAAAGGAAGGAAGCATTCTCGGTCTTACAGACGCTAGAACCATCGATCCCGTAACTAGGGACAACTTCGTGAGGATAAACCTCTAAAGTTTCCACAGCGTCTGTAAGGATTAGATACCAAGCGTAAAGAGAAGTTTTTGAGAGCCTGAAGAGGAGAAAAGGAGAGAAGAGGGGAGGGATTCTGTTTTCCTAAGTCCGCTCCCTTTTCCGCTCCCCGCCTCCTGATGATACAATGGTAAGATCCCCCCTACAACCCGGAGTTGAGGGGAAAGGTATTTGAGCCCTCCCCCTCAACCCTAACCTAAGTACAAGCACATGAACAACCCGACAACAATGAAGAAGGAAACCCTAGGCCCAAAACCCTATCCCATATCCTAACCTGTACCCTGTCCGTATCCTATTCTGCTTGCTCGCCTGCCATTACACGCATCCAGTTCGTCCCCCGCGGCGCGGCCCTCCGCTGCGCGCTTCTCAAAGTTCACCGCAATTGCCCGTATCCGCCCGACGCGCCGTTGTGAATTTCCTAGTCCCGTAGCCGGCCCGCGCTTGTGCGCGGCGGTCCACGGGTATAGCCCCGTGATCGCTCCGCCCTTTCCTTCCCTAACTAACCGCCCGAGAACCTGATTGGCCCAGCTCCATCACTGGGTTGGACACCCAAGCGGGTCGCGGCCCGCCTCCCCTAGTCAGACCCGGCCCGCAGCTGCGTGCTTTGCCCTGCTGCGCCTTCTGCTGAGCCCGCAGCGGCCACTGCTGAGAACGAGCGCACCCCAACTGCTGAGCCCGACCTACCAGATGCTGAGCGCGCAGGCCGCAACGCAGTTCCCAATCCAAGGCTATATATTGACACCACACCGGTCTGATAGTAACAGCAATTAAACTGGAGAAGATTTGCCCACAAGGGAGCAGGACCAATAGAGGACCAAAGGGGTGACCAACTGGCCAGACATGCAACTTGAGGTAGCGCAGAACCGGACAACTTTAAGCAGTAGCAACCAAACCAGGCAACTTTAAGCGGTAGCGACCAAACCGGGCAACTTTAAGCGGTAGCAAGCAAACCGGGCGACTTTAAGCGGTAGCGACCAAACCGGGGTTAGAGTAGAAATAGATGATAGAGGAAGAGCAATGATGATAAGACGATGAGGGCGCAATGTTGTCGATCAATTGATCTTCTTGAGGCAGCAGGGCAAGAGCAACATTGATAAAGATGATGGCAGCAAAATTGAGGTAGCGGGCGATCAATCAGACAAGTGCAAGGTTGGTAAGGAGGTAAGGCAAGGTTGCTTAAGATGATAGCAATGACAGTGCAATAGGTTGAGATGACCAAGAGATGCAAGAACAGCAGTAGGAGGAATTTCTCTTAGTGGCATGGCAAGCAAGATTGAAGGTTGACAAGATGATGACCCAAGCGATTGCGGAATCAAGATTTGAGATGACCAAGAGCAAGCTGGTAACAACAATGGAGTCGCAAGCGCACAGAGCAGGCAGAATGATGAAACAGCCAGAGTGATGCAGGATGAGCTGGCCAAGAGAAAAGAGGGAGAATGGTCTCAGGGGAGCATTTTGGCTTTTAACTGTGTTAAGATTTGAGTTGATGCTCCGGTTGAAATGTCAATAGAGAAGATGATGAGAAGTCTTATGGCGCCAAGAGGAGCGGATCTGGGGAGCCAAGGAGGGCGCTCCAGTTCAGTGTGAGGAAGAACAGATGAGGATTCATTGAATTGGAAACCAGCAGCTTAAATAGACTAAGTAAATTAAGGCTGACTTTTGGTTGACAAGGTAATAGAAATGAATAGGAGACATTCAATACTAGGTCATCAGAGACCGCACAACATGGAGGACTACAGGACTGGTTGCACTCAAGATTCAGGCAACACACTAGACCCATCTTGCACCTACTTGGCGGCGGAGGTCCAAGACCTGCTATCAAGGGCCCGTATTTCCGGGTCAGAGAAATTGGTCATGTCGGTTGCCAATTTCAAGCTACGGTATCAGAAGATTGGTGCAAATCTCACCCCGCACCTCCGGAATGACAGCTCCAATTTCTCTGAATGGTCAGAAGCACTCTCCATTGAAGTTGCCTCTCTGTTTGACCACTCTCATTACTTTGAGAGCGCCAACAGTGATGCTTTGGTGGAGCAAGCCTCCCTCACGGCGACCATCCTCAAATTTAGCATCCACAAAGACTTGGTACCGCTTATCCAAGGCAAAGCTGGACAAGAGGCCTTCAAGATATTGAAAGACCGCTTTGACAAGACCTCTTGGACCTACATCATGACAAAGTGGACTTCCCTCTCGGCAGTCAATGTACTTCAGGAACCGGACAAGGCCTTCAACACCATCTTGATGACCTTTAAGGACATTGAAAAACGACTTGGCGCATTGATGATTGATATTCTGGCGGCATTCATCATGCATCAAAACTCACTCCATCACTTCCACGACATCTCAAAGGCCCTTGACGCCCAACTTGCAGTTAACCCGTCCATCCGCTTTGGCTCAAAGGACATCCTGGAGCTTCTGGGAAGGTATTGAACCAACAAGAATCAACAATTGGTAGCTGGTACGGTCATGGCCATAACGGCTAATGGACCACCTGGAGGCACCGGGAAGCGACCCCAAACAAATGCCCGGGAAAGACCGTTGCCTCCTTTGCAGGACTTCCCAATCATGAACCGACCAAACTGGTGGGCTCTCAAGTGGTTGACTCCTGCTAATCCTTGCCTTTATTGTTTTGAGTGGGGCCACTGGCTAGCAGATTGTCCCAAAAAACACGCCAATAGAAGCCCAAGAACAAACCCACGACTCACAAACCCAAATGCACAGCTTCACAAATCTTCTCATTGCCATTGAGCTCTGAACACTTCAGTCTTCCCGCATGTAGCATTGGTTCAGTTGCAACCAAATGTAGATGACGCTGCACTGGCAGACTCCGGAGCCACTACCTCTGTGTCAAACAATGTTTGTTTATTCTCTAATCTAAAACCTATCTCCCTTTGCTTAATGGCTGCCTCTACAGATTCTTTTGAGGTAAAATTCTGTGGCAATCTCCATCTACCAACAGAACATGGCATCTTGAAGGTTTTGGATACTCTCCTTTGTCCTCAGATTAGTGGCACAATCATCTCAACTGGCAAATTTGGCAAGCAGGATGGCAAGGTGGAATTTGATGGGCACACCTATACTTTTGTCCAGGATGGCACACGTTTCCCAACCTGAGAAATGAACAACCAATGTTTCCTTTTTTTTCATAACCCAACTGTTGCTGCTGTTTCATCTATCAATGAAAATTATTCTATTATCCATAAACAACTGGGCCACCTGTCTGGCAGGCTACTTGAGCAATCAATCAAGGTATCAGGGCTTTCTAACCCGCCACCGCTACCCCCACCATCAAACAAGCAAGGTTGTGAAACCTGTTCCCTGGTAAAAAGTCAACATAGTGTGCCAGACATGCAGACTTGGGACCTGGTTCACCAACCAGGAGATGTTGTGGCAGATGAAATTATCGGACCCTATGCGCCTTCCTTTGAAAACAACTGATATTTTCTGAACATCCAAGAACTTGGATTGGGGCTGGTTTCCTCGTGGCCTATCAAGCTAAGATTGGACGCCCCCAAACAAATCATGGATTGGGTACTTCAGTTTGCTAATCTCTTGGGTCACTCAGTGAAGAGGTTTTGGACGGACAATGCGTTGGAGTTCACACAATCCAAGGATCTAATTACTTTTTTTAATAAATTTGGTATCTCCCACAAGACTACAATCCCCTATGAACACCACCAAAATGGACATATTGAGCGTACAAACCGGACCCTGGGAGAGATCGCAAAGTTGCTGCTCCATGATTCAGGTCTTCCCGCATCTTTCTGGTCATATGCGTATCAACAGGCAGCATTTATCTTCAACCGACTGGTCCATGAGGGCAAGGACAAGACCCCGTGCAAGGCGGCGCTGGGTTTCAAGCCTAGTATTGACATGCTCAGGGTTTTTGTATGTGTTGCCTACGTTTATGATCACTCTCATCTCAAGCAAATGAACACTTACAGCAAAAAATTACGGCACGTGGGGAGCTGCCATGACTCAAAAGGCTGGTACTTTTGGGATGAGGAGAGTGGGAAAGTGATTAAGGGTCTTTTGGCAAAGTTTTTGGAGGAAGGTTTAGATGGGGAAGATTTGGAGAAGGTGGAACGAATTGAGGCATATGTCTTGGGAGACTTTTGGCTTGGTGCGGAACTTGACAAACAAGATCAACTGGTGCAACAGATTATGTTGATTACCACTTACAATGTTGATAACCCGACCTATGATGAAGCTGTCAACTCGGACAAGGCGGAAGAGTGGAAGGAATCCATGGGTGATGAAGTTGGAGATCTACTACGGATGGGAGTTTTTGAGGAGGTTGATTTACCAGTTCCAAAAGAAAAAGTGTTGGGTGCTAAGTGGGTCCTGGTAAACAAACGGAATCAGGCTGGGGACCTTATTTGGAAGAAGAGACGACTGGTAGTGCAAGGTTTCTGCCAGATTCACGGAGTCAGCTATGAAGAGACCTTTGCACCAACTCCCACCTTTGCGTTGCTCCAGGCTGCTCTTGCAATTGCGGCGCGGAATGGGTGGAAGGCCATCACCTTTGATGTCAAGACAGAATTTCTGCATTCTGCCATTGACAAGGAACTATACATAAAAGAACCCCCTGGCTACACGGTCACTCCTGGAAAGATTCTCAAACTCAAGAAGTCCCTGTATGGGACTAAGCAGGCGGGGTGGTGTTGGTGGTTGCACTTGAAGACAGCCCTCCAACAAATTGGGTTCATCTCAAATAATGAGGACCAGAGCACTTACTCCTATGACAGCAAAGACAGCAAAGCCTTCCTGTGGGTTCACGTTTATGACGGCTTGATGACAGCAAGCTCCGATACTCTCATGCAATGGCTCAAGGAAGAGTTGGACCAGCTACTCACACTCAAATGGGACGCAGCCATTGAATCTATTGTAGGAATACAGGTTACGCCAACCCCAAGGGGCTTCACCATGCACCAACCGGCCCTCATCCGGAAACTAATTGAACTGTAACCAACGTCTTTGACACCAGATACTCCCCTGGCTGACGTTTTGCTCTTATCAAGCATATCCACTGGCATTGACACAAATAACCTCCGACGCATAGGTATCCTCTTGTACCTGGCCCAGGGCTCAAGACCCAATATATGTTTTGCTGTGCACTACTTGGCTCGGTTCTCCCTCCAACCTGATGAATCACATTGGCACACTTTACGGCGCCTAATAGCATACATTAAAGTCACCAGGGACCTGAAACTGAAGATAGAGCCTAGCAAGGTCAACACCCAGTGGCCGCTTAAAACATATGTCGACGCTAGCTGGAGCGGGGAAGGAGCGCAATTGGCCCATGGGTTCATCACCACCTTGTGGGACACGCCAGTTGCCTGGAACGCAAAGAGGCAGTCATGTGTTGCACGTTCCACCTGCCAGGCAGAATATGTGGCACTCTCCATAGCTGCTGTGGAATCCAAATGGATTGCAAACTTGATCTCCCCGTTTGAAAATACAATACCTCTAATACTGTTGGACAACAAGGCGGCGGTCCAAATAGCTGGCAACAAATCTAGTATGAAGAGGACCCGACACATTGATTGCAAATATCACTTTGTCAACGAGCAGCTGCGGAAGAACAAATCCAAACTTGAGTGGATTAGGGGGAAAGACCAACTTGCGGATGGATTCACCAGCCATTAGGGAAAAATAAGCAGATGGATTTGAACAGGTGGTTATTTGGAGTTGGCAGCGGGACCACTTAGGCTATTTTTTTCCTTTCTTGCGTCTCTCTATACCGCTGCCCTTTTCTTTTTTCTTCTCGCTCTCTGTTGGAATCTTGTCATTTCTTTTTTCCCTATCATTTTTTTTCCCGTTTCATTATTGTCCCTTTTTTCACTTGAGAATGGGTTTATTGTCGTGGGGGGGAATATAAAGAGATAGGTCACCTAAATACATAGTTTCAAGAAGGTTCTATATGCATACACATAATCTAGAAAGTTGGAGACACTATGATACAAGCCACATCATTTACACGACAACAAACACATAATCTAGAACATATATATAAGGCGACCTTTGTAACCTTTTTGTTTTACTCTTGGGGGAAAATGAAAATCTTTAATTATACATATATGTGCGATCAGAAATAATATGCCGATCCCATCAAATCAGCCGTAAGGTGGCAGTGCGCAGCCCGCTTTAGCGGCTTGGTAAAAATGTCAGCCAGCTGCTGCGCCGCCGGGCACCACACCACCGTCAACCAACCACGATGAATAGCCTGGTTGGTCACGTAGAACTCACGTTCTATGTGCCGCGTCCGCTTATTCGTGCTGTTGTCGTTGGCTATCAGCGTCGCGGCTTTGTTGTCGCAGTATAGCTTACCGACACGGTCTCGCAGTAGGATGTCCCGTAGAAGGTGGCGGATCCAAAGGGTGTGTCGAGTCGCTATCCCCATGGCCATAAATTCGGCTTGACAGGTGGATGCTGCAACCACTGTCAGCCGGCGCGACTGCCAGTAAACTGGGCGGCCGTGGTACTTGATTAGCACACTGTAGGTGGAACGGGAAAACTCACCTCCCCAACCGGCGTCACTGTACGTTTCTATGCCTTTTGAGCGGTCGGGATAGAGGCAAAATGGCAAGTCGCTGGTGCACGCAAGGTAGGCCACCAGGTGACGGAGGCCTTTCCAGTGCTCCTCCGATGGGTTGGCTGAGAATCGTGCTAGAAGGTTCAGCGCGTACGCGACATTGGGGCGTGTCCCAACAGCAAGATACCCTATCGAGCTGACGAGGGATAGATATAGTACTTCCCTTTGTTGATAGCGGCAGCCCCGGTGTTGTACTTGGACTAAAAACTTCAGGTAAGGGGGTGCTCACCTGTTTCTGGTCCCGATGCTTCCGCACAATGGCTTTCAGCAGGCCAGGTTGGGACAGGACAAAACCGCAGCGGTCATGGCGGACCAACACCCCAACAATGGTAGTGATTCATTCAGTCCACTTGACCTCCAATGCGCCTGTCAGTTCTGCTTCAATGTGTCTCAGGGCCGCGGTGGAAGACCCAATAATGATACCATTGTCTACATGCATCCACACAAAAGTGCGGTTGCCCGGGTGGTGGAACGTGTACACACAAGAATCATAAACACTGGGGACATACCCTATTTGTTCCAGAACCATACTGAAGTATCTCCACCAGCACCTTGCGGCCTGCCGGGTGCCGTAGAGTGCTTTCTTGAGCAGGCAGGCCTTGCCGGGGTCTACGGGTAGGCCTTCCAGGGGAGCCACCCATACCTCGCCATTGATATTGGAGTTTAAGTAGGCGGCCACCACGTCAAAACTGAATACCGGCCAGTTGTACGCCGCCGCAATTGTCAGAAGCGTTTGCATTGAGCTGAAAGTGGCGATGGGAGCAAACGAATCCGTGAAGTCTTGGCCTTCCACTTGGGCAAAGCCCTGGGCAACGTACCTTGCGTTAAAAATTATGTTGTCAAGCTGTGTTTTCTTGGTAAACACCCATTTTTCTGAGAGCAGTTGTTTCCCAGGGGGTAGTCTGCGGATCTCAAAAACCCCTTTACGGAGCAGGTTAGAAATTTCTTTTTTTACAGCCTGCTCCCACTTTGCCCATTCCGGGATCCTTTGCGCTTGCTTGAAAGTTTTGGGGATTTTGTCAGACTCCAACACTTCCGTCCTGAAAAAGGAGTCAATAATTTGCTCCTGCTCCTCAACTGTAGACTCATCTTTAAATAAACCCAACTGCAGGTGGTTGATGATGTGGCCTATGGAACCCTTTTTGATCAGAGCCTCCATAAAAAAATCCTGGTTGTCAAAGAATGCCCATGCTGACCAAACAATGGAGTTGGTCAATGGAATGTAGAAAGCCCATCCCTTGCTATCATTGAGGTGTCCAACAACATAAACTGGGGTCAATCAATCCTGTAGTTTTTTGTGCTTCTTGGGAGGAGTGAGCACAAAGGCAGGCAAGCCAAACACTCCCATCCAATTGAGGCAAGGTTGCTTGCCAGTGAAAAGCTCAACAGGGGTAACGGGACCACTCACCTTGTTTGGTAGGCGGTTCAGGACATGAAAGGCCCATTCCAGCGCTAAGCCCCAGAAAGTTGTTCCAAGGGGGCTGTCGCGTAGGCTTTCCATGTCTTGGATGGTGTGGTTAAACCGCTCAATAACTCCGTTTTGGTGATGGTGGTACAGTAGACTCTGCTCAACTATTATGCCCTCACAGGTAAAGTGTTTGCTTAAGGCCTTGCTGGTGAATTTGCCCCCATTGTACAAGCAGAAAACTTTTACCTTCTGGGATGTTTGACATTCCCATTTGGTCAGGGTCTCTATCAGAAACCTGCTGGAATCAGCCTTAAATTTGAGAATTTGCACCGTGGCATACAAGGTTCCTACATCTCTTATGGTGAGTGCAAAGCGTCCACCACCTACAGAGTCAACTGGCATCAGACCTATGAGATCAGCGCAAACAATATTGAGGGGGTCACAAGACTGGTCTGTGGATTCAAAGTGACCGCTGCAAGTGCCTTTGCACAAGCGACACATAGGGAATGATATATCACTGATGGTTATCTTAGACGGCAGGCCTTTCCCCAACTTAAGGTGCACAAGTCGGCGTATCTGTCATAATGAGGCGTGGCCAAACAGACAATGCCAGAAGAGCAAAGTCATCTGATTTTCAGATAGAACCAAATGGTCCCACAAGAATGCAGGGGAATTCCCATGGTGCTGGCTCAATAATATATTCATTGCAAAAGCCAGATTCACAGCTTCCCTGATGGGCCTACTCATTGGGTACAAGTTCCTAATGGGGTTGTAGCACAAACTGGATACTATTGCGCCCCCAGAATCCAGAAGGTTGATTGAGTCAAAGTTACCATTCACATGCAAATTTTCATTTGCCTGTTTGAAGGCCCAAATCAACAGGAGGGTAGAACTTGCCTGTGGGAAGACATACACTCATTTAAATTTGAATATCTTGCCATCCATCCCAGTGAATTGCAGATTCCCCTTTCCTGTGATTGCGTTCCCCATATCATTAGTGGCAACCTTGATGGGTATTGATTCAGTAAGGAGCTGGAAATCATTTAGTGCGTACAAGTCACCCATGATGTTTTTGGAGGCACCAGAGTCCCATAGTGCGTCCTGGCCCTGCTTGATGGTGGAGTCATCTGTTCCCAGGTGTTGAAAAATAGGGACTAAGTTGTCCAGGGGTTGGTTGCTAAATTCAAAGGACTGGTTAGGATGCGCCATCTCCAGCGGTTTGGCCACAATGGCGGTCTGGTTGGCACGGGACAGTATGGTTTCTTGGAACCAAGGGGGAACATTTTCCGGGAGGCGTTGGTTCTAGCAAGCTTGGTATGACTTGACATGTTGACCAGGCGCTGGGAAAGGCTGAGATCCTGAGGTGCTGCCATTTTGCATTGGGGGGCGCATCAAGGTTTAATTATAGGTAACCAAGCATGCTGGGAAGTGTGCCTGTGTGTTCTGTGGGCAATATGGCTGCTGTCAACAGCTCACAGGGCAATTTTCCCTCAAGTGACCCAATTTAAAGCAGTAGCTACATTTCAGGAAGGGTTGCGCAGCCTGAAAACAGGGGTTGGGTACCAGCAGGGAAGGCCTTTTGGGTGTGCCAAAAGGCTTTTGGGTGTTCCAAAAGGGCCAAGATCAACTGGGTGAGACATTGTGGGGCCACCAATAGCCCGTTGTTGGCACATGCAGGATTCCAGTAGTGGGGCAGTTTCATCCAAGCCAGGGGAGGTGGACCCCACGGCGTCATAGCGGATGTCCATGCACTGTTTGAATGCTTTGCAGAGGGCTGTGTTGCTTTGAAGATTTTTATGGGGGATCAAACTGAGGATGTCCTCCACAAAGAAGCAAATACCCAAGTCCCACAGTTCACGGGCCTGGTCTTGCATACGGGAAAGTAAGGAGGAGGTGTTTGGGAAGTATGATGGTTCCGTCAATACAAGCTTCTCCCAGGTGGTGAACTGTGCAGAACAGCTGATGGAGCAGAATTGGCCCTGCAGGTATTTGGATATGTCATGGGATTCGCTCAGGTGGCCTAGGCTCCTGAGGAGATTGTTTGAGATGGATGAATGGATGATCGCTTGAGCAATCTTTTTATCAGAGGCGGCAAGAGGGTTGGACCAAATAAATTGGAAGTTAGAGAAGAACTAAGCACATAGGACTTCCAGACATTGGTGCCATTGCCTGTAGTTTGACCCATAAGGCTTCAGGCAATCATTGTCACATAAGCGCTTGGAGAATGACTGCACCAAGTTGGTGACACAAAGCTGTTCATTGTGAATTTCTTTCTTCCTAGCTTGGCTCTCCTCTCAAAGCCTTGCCTCCCTGGTTGAGATCCGCTCCCTATGCAGCTTGTTGAGGAGGAAGCTTTTTTCCCAGAGCACTTGCTTTGATACATTGGCATCTTCTTCTGGAAATGCACCCAAGGATGGGGGATGCAATACTTTGGAGTTGGATCTATTGTGATTATCTTTGGATTTGTGGGGTGGAGGTTCTCTGCTTCGAGTTGTGTATTTGCCCGGAATCAATGGCGTGGTGAACTTGACGTCAGGAGAGGGGGCCATTTTGATGAAAATGAGTAGGTAGAGGCAGATGAGGTGGAGGAGTAAGGACAGGATGGTGGGGAAGGGGGGGGGCAGGGGAAACGCGGGTAGCTTGAAGCAAATTCACACCCTTGAACGGCAAGAGGATATCCACCATGGCATGCAAGCGGTGATTGCTGGTCACTTTGGCGGCAGCAAGAAACTTCAATGCACACTCTTGGGGGATACTCTGCCCATTTGTATGGGTAGGCAACTGCTCACAGCTTCTTCTTGCACCCGCCCAGTGCAAGGGTGGGGATAAAGGAGAAGGAGAAAGGTATTGGAATAGGAGTGGGGGAACGTGATTTTTAGTTTTAGCAGGAAATTGAGCGGGAAAAACTTGTTGCAAATGTTTTGGTCATATGATTCAGGGGAGATGGCTCATAACCTGTTACAACCAAACAGAGGGTAGAATCAATGATCACATTCCAATATTGCTCTTTGGGCTACTATTTAAAGTATTTACAAGCAAAGGCTGGGCCTCAGTAGGGTTGAACAACTACTAGTGTTACTAAGGGAGTATGCGACTACACTGTTGACATTCAGAGAAGGCTTTTAACCTGTAGTTGCTCATAAAAGGTGCTTTACAGTTTCTCATTCTCCCGTGAAACACCCAGTCACACAAAGTGAAGCAACATTTGAAGTTTTGCATGGAGATTTTACATGTTGAAAAAAATACAAACTGGTGTGGGACACTGTCTGCTGTTGCTGCATAAATGTTGCAATGACATTACGATTATCCCATAGGTAGATCCATTGTTTGTACATACATAAATACATGCATAGGTACTTCAAACAGCCCAATGGCCATCATCAACAATTGATCAACTGGTTCAGCAAAAACCTATCTCTCCAATCCTGGAAATATGGAACTGTGTGACTGTTCAAATTGCTCCAGTCTTGTGTTTACCAGCATCAATGGCCAACGTGAATTAACAGCCAAATGATCTCAAGGCTTAACCAGAGCAATCATCAAGATCAAAATCAGATTTTATCTCATAGTGTAACCTCAGAACCAAACTCAAATGTAGAACTATCCAGTTTTTCATCAAATGAATCATCTGATTCTGAATCAACCCCACTCTTGCCAAATCAAAATGAATCCAATTGTGAGTTTTGCATCTAAATATCTTTTAAAAAAATTTAAAAAGATAGTTTCTTATTAATATTTATCATTCTGTTTGCATTAGCGGTCTTGTTATCTGTATTTCTTACCTGGTTTCACCTGAGCTGTGGCATCAGTTGGACAAAATGTCAAAATTCCCAAATATTCCTCCTGAAAATAGTGAATTCATCACAAATTTGGCTGGACAGCAAAGTAACCAAAGAGATCAAGAAAATTTTCCAAAATCTGGGAATAGGACCTGTACTTCACCAATCAATCTGCTGTCCTTCATGCTTTTTTTCTATATGAAACTGCAAATCTTCCCAAGACATGTACCTAAAAGGAGACCCCTCAAGCCTGAATGTGTGAAGTCAAACTTTTCAATACACATTCACAATTCCAAAACACAAATGAAAAATGTGCTACTAAATGCAATCCCTGCCACTAAAAAACTCCCCTAGAGGAAATTTATTTACAGCCTGTATCTGTTTATGTCACTCAGCCATTCAGAAGTTGGTTGGAACGTTTTTTAGACCCTGATTGCATTGAAGAAGACATCTCTGAATGGGCCTCTCATCTCTAAAAATCAGATCCAACAAAAATTAGCAATAATCAATAATCAAGTGCATGGGAAAAGTGTGAGTGACCCAAAAATCAAGATAACAAAAACCCTCTAAATCTAAATTTCTTGCTGTTTTCAGACTGGTTCAATCCCTGTGGAAACAAGATTTCTGGAAAGCAGCAATCTCTTGGTATGATTGCTTTGAATTGTATCAACTTATCACCAACAAGGCAAAGTAAAATTTTTTGGATGTATGTAACAGGTATAACACCAGGACCAGAATCACCTTCAGTTGTAAAAATCATCCATTTGATCAAAGGACTAGTGGACAATCTTCTTGAGTTTCAATCAGGAAAAAAATATCAACTTCCTACTTTTCAGAAGTTTGGACTGTTCAAGTTTGACTCCTCCCCCTATTGGGAGACATTGTAGGTGTTCATTAAGTCTAGGGATTTACATCTCATAGTGACAATTGCTTTTGTGCATGGTGCAAGTGCTGTAAAATAGATCTTCAAAAATTGGAACTTGGACCACCAAGATCAAGAAAAGAAACTCTCTTGGAATCAATGCAAGCCTCAAAAGCTTCAACATTAAGTGCCAAAGAAAAAATTCTGGAAGAGAAAGGAGTAAGGTACTCTGAATTGCATTGACTTCTGTATTAAAATCCTGTAAATGATAATCCTCTTTGAATTATGCATAATTGGCTTGAAGGAATTCTTCAGCACCACTCTTTATTTCAATGGGGCTTTGATGAAGCTTTGGTTGATAAATGCAAAAGCAAGAAAAATTCTGAAAAATTCAAAAACTCATCCAGTGCCCACAAAAAAAAACACATTCAACTAGATTATGACACCAAAAAATCAAGTGTTGAAAATGAGAGCTCTAGCTCCAGTAACAAAAGCTCAAGAGACCATGAAAACTGGGCTGGTTGCTTTTTGGAGGATGAGATCAAGTTGTTTGTTGAAAAAGAAAAAAGTTTCATCTTACCTACTGGCATTGAACCACCTCCCCAGCCACTTGGAGAATGGAAAGCAGGAAAATGGAAGGCTCATCAATGGAATTCTGTTTTCATGTATATCATCCCCTTGGTTGTACAGGAAATCTATGCTAGTGACCCATCCAAGATAATTCCTTGCTCATTGCCTGGTCAGATCTTGATGAATGTTGGTGCACTCTGCCACTGCACTACTGTGGTTTGTGGGAATTCAATATCAAGAACCAACACCAATATTTTTTGCATCTACTATGAGAAATACTGAAAAACCTGTGCCAAACGATTTGAAGACATTAATGTGTGACCTAATTGATGAAAATGAGCTATATTATTTGAGAACCAAACCAGTCACATGGAGATAGCTGAGAAGATAGTAGACAATAGAGGTAGAGGAGAGGACCGTAGAGGGAAAGTTAATGATGAAGGACTGAGTAGTCCCATAGTTTAGTGATTTATAAAAGAAAAAGTATGAGAAAAGTTAGAGAATAAGATAGCAATCCCACCAAATAAAAGGGAAGTCTTGATCTGATCAGAGTGTAGTTGAAGGATGAAAAGAGAAGAAAGGAAACACAAAAGAAAGAGAACTCCAGAGACAATGACAGAGCCAGATAACTTGGTAGTGTGACATGAAAGTGACATGAGAAAGTAACATGAGACATGAGAGAGGAGACCGCTGTGGAAACCAGAGGGGCAACACCCCTAAAGTTGTCCTCAAGTTCTGGAAGTTGTTGATCAAAGCATCTGTAAGGAGAATGGATGCAGCTGGTCAAGAGAGAGAGAGAGAGAGAGAGAGAGGGATAGAGTGATAATAAGATGAATTCCTTCCTTTCCAATCCAATCCAATCTGATCCAATGTGATAAGGTGATGTGATCCCCTCATCCCTGATCCCCTCCCTTACAACATGGAGTTGAGAGTGAAGTATTTAAGTCCTCCCTCTCAACCCTAACCTAAGTACAACCACAAGTAAGCAAGAATGATGAAATACAACCCCTAAGCACAGAACCCTATCCCAACCCTACCCCTCCAACCCATGCCCCTCAATATCAACGTACGCCTGGTTTGCCCGCCCGCGCGCGTCCGCCCGTCAACCCGTTCCAGGTATCCGGGGCATACCCACGTGATCCAATCCGCGCGTCTTGCAATGCGCAATCCGCTTGTTCTGCGCAAGCTGTCCAATCCGCGCAAGCCTTCAGATCCGTGCCATCTGTCCAATCGGCGCAAGCTTTCCAATCCGCGCAAGCCTTCCAATCCGCGCAGTCCGTCCGGTCCGCAATCCACGCGATCCGCCCGTCTCCCGTCTCCAGGTGCTGAGCCCGACCAAACTGCTGCTGGGCCTACCTGACTGCTTCTGAGCCCGCAGCGCGGCTAGCTGCGGCAAGGCCCTACCCATTGCTGAGCGTGCCGCCGCTGCTGAGCCCGCTGCTATTGCTGAGAGCGCCGCCTGCAGCCCTTTCCCAAATTGCGTCTATAAAAGAGCACCACACCGCCTGGATCAATACCTAAGTTCCCTACATAATTCCAACACCCCAGGTTATTCGGTGAGAGAGAGTATTTTGCCCTCATAGAGGGCGGAATTGAGCATGGCGAGAGAGGAGATTGGTGAGCTCTTGGAGAGAGAGTCTGCTAGCATTTTAGAGGATGGAATCAATTCAACAGCTAGGTTTCCTTTGGAGTGGAATTGTCCTATGAATTTAATTTTGATGTTGAGGTGTTTAGTCTTTGAGTTAGAGCCAAAGTGCAAGATCTTGTCTTTCAGGCCTTTGTTGTCAATTTTGAAGAGATTTGGAGAAGGTTTGGTCTTCCATAGTTCTTCGACTAGATGCTTGAGCCAGAGGCTCTCTAGGATATCGTCTGACAAGGCATTAAGCTCTGATTCAGTTGATGAGAGAGTGATTTTACGCTGCTTTTTACTACCCCATACTAATGGAAAATTCTTCCACAGGCCTAAATATCCTGATTGTAACAATTGGTCGGACCCATCATTACCCCAGGTGGCGTCAGTGTAGAAGGTGAGGTGATCAGGTTGAGCATTTGAAGAAGGGTTCAGTAATAGTTTGTAGTGGATAGTCCCCTTCAGATACTTCCAGCAGTGTAATAGCTCCTTCCAGTAAGAGAGTCCGGGAGCATGGTTGAATCTGGAGAGCAGAGAGATGGCTGCTGATAGATCAGGACGTGTGCGGCACGCTAAATAATTTAGAATCCCAGTGTAGGTTTGATAGTTTATGTTCAGCTTTGCAAACTCCAGTATGTCATTTTTGGAGGCTTCTTTCAACTGAATGCCTGGAGTCATTGGGGTACACACAGGTCAACTGTTGGTCAGATGAAGTAGATCCAGTCCCTTGGTGATGAGACTTTCTTGAGATAGCAGGCACTGTCCATTTTTCAAGCTGACCACCATTCCAAGAAGGGTATTGGGTTCATGAGTGGAGGAATTGGGAAAGAGAGCAAGAAAATCTGATTGAAACTTATCTACATCCCCTACGACAATCAGATCATCCACATGAAAAAAAGATGAAGGAAGTGTGATCCTGACTGTAGAACAGACAAGCATTGGAATCAGACTGCTGATAGTCAAGCAATTCCAACCATTGAGTGAATGTACAATTCCAGTTGTGAGGAGACTGTTTGAGTCCGTAAAGGAATTTATTTAACTTGAGATAGGGAGCCGTGTGATGAGATTCTTTAGGCGTTTTGATATATATGTCCTTGTCAAGGGGGGAAAATCAAAACGCACTTTTAACGTCAAATTTTCTAATAGGGAGTTGTTTTTCCAAGGCTAATATTACCATGACAAGAAGGGAAGAGAACTTTCCAGTAGGTGCAAAGGTCTTGCTGAAGTCAAGACCAGGAATCTGAAGGAACCCTTGAATGCAGAGGCAGGCTTTAGTTTTGGAGGGAGAAGAGGCAGTTCCATGTTTTTCCTTCACAGCCCACAGGGTTTGCAGTGATCTGTCAGGTTTTTTCCAGTGGTCTTCCCATAACTTGTGTTCCTCAATGTTTTCTAATTCAGCTAATTTTTCATTGATGAAATACTCACAAGACTTGAAGAGGTAGGAATACTTGATTTGCTTGACTGCTAGAGTTCTCTCTTGTAGTGAGCAAGCGTTGGGTACAACCTTGGCCAAGACAGTTTCATCATCTAAACTTGAGTCATTGGATTCAGCTTTGGAGGGAAGAATAGCAGATGCTGATGTGCAAGGAAGGTAATATTATTTGGACGAGTCAGGAGGGATATCAGCAGAGGTATTTTTGAGTTACTTAGGCTGATAGGAATTCTTAACATAGAAGTCATTGGATCCAGATGATTTTGATGGTAGTGGTTCATAGTCAAGAAATCAGATGTTTTTGTATTCTACAACCTGATTGTCTTGAAATAGTATTTGATAGGAGAGTAGTTTGGGATTGAAGCCTATCAGTCTCCCTAAGGCACCAGGAGGATTGAGTTTTGAGTGACTGGGTTTTGGAAGATTGAGGAACACCACGGGATTCCCTATTGGTTTAAAGTAGGAAAGAGGTAGCGTTGAGCCTTTGAATAGCAAATAGGGAGAGGGTTTGGACTTATGCGCCCGAATTTGATTAAGGGTGAGAGTGGATGCCTTGGCAATTACATGCCACCAGCCAGTGGGGAGATTGGAGTCCTCTAGGATGGTGAAAATTGAGTCCAGTATGGTACAGTTGAATCGCTTGGCCAGTCCGTTCTGTTGAGGGGTGTATGGGTCTGAGGTGCAATGAATAATGAGATTATCCTTGCAGAACTTGTTCAAGGTTGAGTTCACAAAATCCGTCCCTTGATCAGAATGAATAATAGAGGGAAAATACTCAAATATTTTGGCTTTGTATGATATGGATTCAATCAAGAGAGGAGCAATTTTGTCCTTGGAGCGCACAGGGATGGAAGAGCAGTATTGAGAGAAGGGGTCAAAGAGAACCACTAGGTAGCGGTGTACTTTATTAGAGGTAGGTAGGGGTCCTATAGTGTCCAGATGTATCTCTTCAAAAGGTTTCAAAGCAGCTGAGGATCTGGACTTGAAGGTGGCACGCGTGATTTTAGACAGGGAGAAGGCAATGCACTCCTTAGGTTTCTTTACAGGAAGATTGAGCTTATGTTGTAGGCAATGATAGCTTACATGTCCTAAGGACTTATGGACGCATTCTGATTCAGTCAAATTGCAGGTGGTGGAGATAGGAGACAACTGGATATAAGGGATGTGATTCCTATAGTAGCCAGATAATTTATGCCCGTCACTGCTAGTGATTACAACGTGATTTGATTGAAAGGCAACGTGATAGTTCATGAGAAGAAGCCGCCGTAATGATAGAAGATTGGAAGATATATCAGGCACATACAGTGCTTATTCAAGGAGAATAGGCCCAGAGTCAGTCAGTAGTTGAACGGTTCCTCTGCCTTCAAACTTCAGTCTAGCTGGTCCGCAGCTGGTGTTAATCAGTCCTTTTTGGGATTTTTCTAATGATTTGAAGAAGGTCTTATCAGATATCATATGATCTGAGGACCCCGAGTCCAAGACAAACATAGGAAGGTCAGAAGAGGCAGTGTTAGAATGAAAGCTGACATGATCCTCCTGTATGGAGTTGTTGTTTTTAGGATGTAAGTGAGGATACATCATCCAACATCAATGCTGGGGATGGTTGGCCAAGGAATTATGTCTACCAGGTTTGCATTTTCCTAGGGCATTGGTGAAGAGGGAGGTAATGTTTTCTAGAGAGGCAGTTGACATTCTTTGCTTGTTCATATGGATGCAAAGATGATCAACAACCGCGTGGGGTTGATTTCAGATTCCACATTGGAGTGGGTGATCTGTTGTTTTATATTTCTCAGAGATTTGGGTAGTTTGTCAAGTATCATGTAGGTGAGTATATCAGGTGGTAGATCAATTCCAATTTCATGAAGTCTGTTGATGCCGGTCTTGATCTTGGTAATAAAAGTTTGGATGTTGGCCTCATTGAAGATTATCAAAGAAAAATTGCTGTAGACCCTTGCCCAATTTGCCGGTTGAGACAACAAGAAATGTTTGAAAATTGACTTCCAGATTAGCTTAGCATCCTCTTTGTTGGTAGAGTTGATAATGTTGGTATGGATTCCAGGAGATAGTTTAGAGATCAATATAGAGGTCAAGATGGTGTTATCCAAGTCTCCTAGTTTTTGATCCGAGTTAATAGCTTCCTTTAGATTGTCTAGTTTTAGTAATGATAGTATTCAAGTCCGCCAGATAGTGAAGTTGTCCTTGGTAAGTAGTGGAATAGCCTCAATGGTTGTCTTGAGGATAGTAGGATTAATGTTCTCCATGATGAAGCGTGACTGGTTGATCAGGAGCAAAGAGGTTGTTTAGTTCCGTACACGTTTGTTTGAATGTTAATTGTGATGAAAATGAGCTATATTATTTGAGAACCAAACCAGTCACATGGTGATATCTGAGAAGATAGTACAAAAAAGAGATAGAGGAGAGGACCATAGAGAGACAGTTAATGATGACGGACTGAGTAGTCCCATAGGTTAGTGATTTATAAAAGAAAAAGTATGAGAAAAGTTAGAGAATAAGATAGCAATCTCACCTAATAAAAGGGAAGTCTTTATCTGATCAGAGTGTAGTTGAAGGATGACCAGAGAAGAAAGGAAAAAAAAAAGAAAGAGAACTTGAGAGACAAGGACAGAGCCAGATAACTTGGTAGTGTGACATGAAAGTGACATGAGAAAGTAACATGAGACATGAGAGAGGAGACCGCCTGGATCAATACCTAAGTTCCCTAAATAATTCCAACACTAACCACCACTATGCCCTCCATATTCCAGAAATGATAGCTTGTTGGGGGCCATTGAGTGGGGTAGCTGAATTTTGTGTGAGAATGAGAGACTAAAAATGATAGATCATTCATTTTAAAATTTGTAAGAAAAGATAGCCAAAGCTTAGTGGTAACAAGGGCACAGTGGGATTTACCTAAAAATGACCAGACAGACTGGTACAGAAGAAAAGGAACAGGGGACAGAGACTGAAGATGAGAAATGCAGTTCTTGTATAGCAGTGAAGTTGGAGCAGCAAAGCTTGAGTGATTGAGGTTAGTGGGGCGGGATCAATTCTGGTGAGGTGATGATCTTGATGAAAGGGTTGGATAAGCTGGAGAGCATCATTGATGCATGAGAAGATAAATGAGACTTACCTGACTCAGGTTTCTAGGGTTGATGGTGAAATCTTGTGGTTGCACAAAGAGAAACCTTCCCCAGAGTCTGAGCCAGGAGTGCAGCTATATAGAGGCACTCAATTGATTATAGAGTTTGCTCAGTGGTGCAGGAGAGGGTGCAAGTGTGCCAGAGAGGCGCGGCAGAGGGTGGTCTGGAGCAGAGTGTGGTGGAAAAGAGGTAGACAGACAGCAGGATAGAAATTGAAACCGGTAAAATAGAAAAATGAGAAAAGTGAATAAGAAACATGCAAATGAGAATGAAGGAAGATTTATGAAATAAGAGAAATGATTTTAGCATGATGCTTTGAGCATAGAACACAGAAGTTCCAACATCCTCCCTTGCTCAAATCATGCTTTTACATTGAGATTACTGAGCGCATTAATCAAAGCTATCCGGGCCATTGGTTTGGTAAGAAAGTCAGCTAGATTTCTGTTTGAAAAAAGTTTCTGCAGTTTGATTTTATTCCTGAGTATTTCACTTTGAATGAAGTGGAATTGTAGTTCCATGTGTTTAGTGTGGAAATTGGAATGGTTGGCCTGATTCAGGCTTAATTTGATGGCGCCCTCATGGTCTTTGAGGATGGTGGACAGTTTAGCGGCTTGTTTGCAACAGATTTCTTGAAGGAACAATTTTATCCACCTGATTTCTTTCACTGCATCTCCAAGAGCCTTGTACTTGGCTTTGGTTGTGGACAGAGATAGCGTGGTCTGTTTCTTGCATTTCCAGACCACAACAAAACCCATCCATTGAATCACCAGGCCTGAGATGGAGTGACAAGAGCTGGGGCACATGTACCAGTCAGCATCCACGTGATCCACCATACCCTTTTGGCTTTCAGCTGAGGAGAAAACCACGCCGGTGGAACTGGTGTGATGTAGATAGTTTAGGACATGCAAAGCAGCCTTGTAGTGATGGAGATTTGGCTTGAAAAGGAACTGCCCAGGTAGTTTACAGCAAAGGTGATATATGGACGCGTGCATATGCTGATATTATTGAGCTTGCCAACAGTCTTTCTGTAGTTGGCACCTGACACAATGAATTCTTTATGATCTTCCCCGCTTGAGGGGAACAGATTACCATTTGGCTTGAAGGCAGTGGAGAATGTTTCGTGAGTAGGAAGCGGATATTTAGCACCTATGTGCCCAATATAGGATTGCTGGTGGATGTTGAAGTCATTGTCCATGTGAACTACGTTCATTCTCATTAGTAAGGAAGCAGACCCTAGATCCTTGATTTTGAAGCAGGCAGATATTAGCTTGAGGAAATGGTTGGGATCCATGCTGAAAATGGCAATGTCATTGACATGCATATATAGGAATTTGCTTTCAATCCAGAAGACACAATGATCAGCCTTGCATTGTTTGAAGCCCACTTCCCCAAGCCATGTGCAGAGCATTTCATACCAGGCAAGAGGGGCTTGTTTGAGACCATATAACACCTTCTTCAGTAGGAGAACCATCACGCTGGAGACAGTGACATTGACTGGACGTTGGATGTAGATTTCTTCTTGGAGTGGAGCATTGAGAAAAGCGGCCTTCATGTCTATTTGACAGAATTGCAACTTCTTTGAGGCAGCTAGGGCAATCAGCAGACATAGCAAGGTTTTGTCACCGGTGGGAGAGAAATTTTTGGAGAAGTTGGATCCATTTTTCTGATTAAAACCCTGCATGCACATTTGCGCTTTAAACTCAATGATTCTGTTCTGGTTGTCTTGTTTTGTTCTGAAGACCCAAACGCACTTGAGGGGAAATTTTATCCAATTCTTCATCTCCAAGGGGGCATCAACATAAACCATCAGGCATGGTGAAGGATTTTCCAGGCCTGTGAACAATATCAAAAGAGAAAAGTTGGATAAAGGCCACCCAGCAAGTCATAGGAGCATTTGGGAGGCTGGGAGCATTGATCATTCTTATGATGGATCATGGGTTGACTTGTAACTCAAAGTGTTGACACCAGAGGACAGTTTGGAGTTTCTTCAACATTCAAGCCACGCCACAGAGTTCCAGTTTTGATTGGGAGTACCTGGATTCTACATCTGAAAATAACAAGGATTCATAGAGGGCAGGACGGTCCCAACAATTTTCATCTTCCTGAGTGAGGACAGCCCCAACAGATTGATAACTAGAATCAACAGCCAATTTGATCTTTCCAGCTCCAGGTACATAAGCAATCTTTTTCAAGACTATGTCGTTGCCAACCATAATTTTAAGTAGCTGAAAAGAATGTTCACAATCTTGGGTCCAGATCCACTCAGCATCTTTTCTGGTCAGGCGACGTAGAGGAGCACAGATTTTGGGTAGAGATGGGATAAATATTCAAACATAAGTAACAACACCTAGAAAACCCCTGACTTCAGTTGGATTGATGGGAGTAGGCCAAGAGAGGATTTTGTTGATTTTGGATGGAGAAATCCTTCTTCCTTCCTTGCAGACCACATGACCAACAATTTCCAGAGCAGGGACACAGGCAGCCAATTTGGATCCGGAGAAAGTGAGGCCAGATTCTTTGATTCAAAACAAGATCCTTTCCAAAGTGGTCCCACATTCCCAGATAAATTGAAAAATTCCTGAATTCCAGGGTAAGAGCTCATTGTTATAATCAGAAACTGGTCCTTTAATTCCGCCATCGTCAATAAAGATACCAGCATGATCAGGGATTTCATCCTGGAGGATCCAAAACATCTGAGCCTGAAAGACTGCAACCAAGTTGGTGGCACCTTGAGGCAATCAAGTAAGTTGGAAACGACCAAGGGGAGTATCAAATGTAGTGAGAGGGCAAGAAATTGGATGTAAGGACCATTTGTCATAGCCACCTATAATGTCACATAGACCATAGCAAGCTCTCCCAGAGAAGGATTCAACAAATTCTTCAGTAGCAGGGGGAATACCAGAGTCTTTAATAGTAACCTTATTTAGAGGCTGGAGATCATGAACTATTCTAAGTTTACCGTTACTTTTAAGGACACAGAAAACAGGACTGGAATAGCTAGAATTTGACTGTTTGTATAAACCATTTTGGACTTGTTCCTGGACCAACTTGATGAATTTGCCAACTTTGGAAGCAGGAATTGGGATCTTTTTCTTTTTCCAGGGATCATGTTCTACTACAGGGAGAATATAAGGCAGACCATAGGATTCTTTCAAGAGACCTCTCTCTTCTTCACAGAAAGCAATAGCTTTTTCCCTGAGCGCCAAGACATTTTTGATCAAATACAACTCATCAGGTAGAAGCCATCCATCTGGTCCAAAGTTGACTAATCTCAGACGTTCTTGGGTGACACAACCAGAGGGGATGAATGGACCAGTGAGAGATTGAGGTAAACCACAGTAAGGATTGCGGGATAGAGGAGGACGCCTAAGAGGAGGGTTGAGATTGAGAGGCATTGGATGGTTGACTGGTTGGATTTTCCTGGCAACTGGTTTATATTTAGAGGCAAAAGAGAGTGGTTCCTGTTCTTGCCAAGGGTTGACCAGAGAGATTTGACTACAAGGATTGAGGCAAAGTTCTAACGGCTTCCAAGTTTGATGTTCCGCAAAGTTTTCAAAAGGTGCCTTTTCCATAAAAGAAGTCCCAGGAGATAATACATTTCTCACATGTGTGGCACAAGGTAGGGTTTCAAAAATGATAGTAGTAGGATACCCTGATGGTGCACAATTGGGAGGACTTACTTCTGACCCAATTCACCTCCACTGAAGCCCATATTCTTCCATACCAAAGCCACCAAAAATAGGATCAAGATTGGGATCTAGTTTAGACTCATTGCGGAGATTCAAACCGTAACTGAGAGAAGGTTGATTAGGAATAAGAGTACAAGGAAAAGAAGAAACAACAGATGAAGAAAAAATATTTGTGGATTTTTCCATTTTAATTTGTTTTTGATTTTTGATATTTTTGAGATCAGAAGAAAACGTTGAAAAGAAAGAGAAATAAGCCTCTGGGATGAGAGTTGACCCTTGAGTTGAAGTTTGAGGCTGAAAAGAACTACAGCTATTAGTAGGATCAACTACTCCCATAAAAAATGAAAGGAACTGGAATTATCCCTCTGTTTTCCCTTTAGAGATGACTTAGTAAAATGACCAGGGAAATCCCTTTCCCAGAAACCAGAATCCAAAGAACAAAGAGGAACCTCAATTTTTCTACCATCAGAATCAGGGAGGAGGATTCTCTCCCCAACTTGATTGGAAAACATAAGAGTTGCTCCAAAATTGATTAAGAAAGGTTGACCCAAGATCATAGGTCCATCCAAGCGTGTGATCCAGAAATGACAAGTTCCAACGATGTTTTGGCCAATCTGGACTAGAACATCTTCAACAATTCTTACCAATTTGCAAGACTGGTTTCCTATTCCATACACTGAAGAGGTGAAGCTGACCCTAGGGCTGAGTTTAAGTTTGCAGACCATAGCATCTGAGATCAAGTTGAGCTGAGAGCCAGAATCAACAAGGAGTGAGACTGTTTTCACTGATTCACCCAGATGGCAGGGAAGAAAACCAAGAGGACAAGGGTAAAGAATAGGCTCAGAAGAGGGATATGTTGCACCAGAATCCTCCATCAAAGTTCCAGAGGAGACCTTGAGTTCTTCAGGACCAATTTCCACACCTTGAAAAGAAACCCATTTCTTCATTCCTTCAGCAACAGATGGAGAGATCAACAGGAGTTCGGCCACAGATAGATCAAGAATTTTAAGATTGGAGATTTTCTTGAATACCCCTTCCACAGAATTGGGATTATCTTTGGAAATTCCCCTCTCAAACCAAACTTTGGGCTGGGTGGAGGGAGGAAGATTGGGTGAAGCAGGAACAGGATCAGGGGATTGAGGAGGTTTAATAGATGAGGGATGAGGATCAGGGTGATCTTGAGACCTTTCCATGAGTGGTTCTTTTTCCACCTCCATGTCTTCTACATCAGAAGGGGGCTCAGGTGAGGATCGTTGTTTGGGTGGTTTTTGGAGGATCAAGGTTGGCAAGGAAGGAGCTTTATGAGTTTTGGGCTCCTCATGTTGCTTCCTAGCTGGATTGGATTGGTAAGTACCAACCAGAGAGGAGGAGGAAATAGCTGGGGGATACCAGCGTTGAAGGGTACCACAAGAAGATTGGAAATGCACAGAAGCCAAGGATTCCTCCATAGAAGCGGGTGGCTGGTAAGAGGCCACCACATGACAAATGGGGAAAGATGAATTGAAGGGTATTAGGGCACCATTAGGGAGGAAAAAGTTATTCCCCTTTTGCTCTACCAATTTCTTGTCTTTGTCCTTCTGGAGTTTGTGACATTGACCGGTTCCATAGCCTTCCCTGTGGCAATAATAGCAGACTAGATTATTTTTAGGAACAGCACTAGAAGGTTTAGGAACAACAAGAGAGGAAATCTTTTCATCCATTTTATTCTCAAACGCTTTGAGCAGTTTAGTGATCTCTTCCATTTTAGCGGTTTCTCCGTTAGGCTGAGGGTTCTTGGGCCTGCAATCAGATTCCATTTTATTCATAATCTTGTTTGACTCTTTGAAAGAGGGGGCATTGAATTGTTCAGTAGTTTTAGATTTTTCAAAAGTGAGGGCTGTTTGACCTTTAACGACTTTATCCACTACTCCCCTATGGATAAGGAAACCAGGGAGCTTGAATCAATTATCCCTGGTAGTGATCATGGATCCAGACTCGACCAGTTCTTCCTTGATCCTTTTATGCACTCCACGAGGAAAATATTGAAAAAATCGGACTCAAATTTTGTCCACTGTGTTGACGTGATTGTTTTGGACAAGGTAGGATTGGATGGGATCCCAAAATTTCCTAAAGGACTTATAATCAGAAGCTGAAACCACACCACCATTGGAGATCCACTGGGAGACAAGGTTATCAAGATCCTGCAAAGTAAATTGTGCTACATCTATTTTTCCCCAATAGGCCAACATTTCTCCCCACAGCAGAGCCCAGTTATGTTGTTCAAAACCTTCAAATGACTTGATGATTTCCATAACTTTTTCAGAGGAGATAAAAAATTGTAACTGGTAGGCCATATTGAATTTTCTAGCCCCGTCCACCACAGCGGCCATCTTGTACGAGTCCAAGAAGCATTCCACATTATCCCATTGAATCCTAAGTTCTTGTTATGGAGCTTGATCTTAACCGTCTTAGGATGAGTAGAAGAGTTGCTGGTAGATTCCATTTTGACAAAGTTTCCTAAAAGATCCAAGGAGAAGATTTCCAAAGTGGCTCAAAAATTTGGCAAGAGTAGGGTTTCTCAAAAAACAACCAGTATCTTGCCCAGATGGTGCACAATTGGGAGGACTTACTTCTAGAACAAGTTGCCTCCACAGATGTAGATGATGACATAAAAAAAAGAAAGAGATCGGATTTCAAAGTTGATGATTGTTGGGACTGTAAATCCCAAGGTTTCTGGTTTGATCCCGGCCCGGGGGACCAAAGGTAAGAATCCAAACAGTGCTAGGCTGTGGAAGTTCTGTGGAGCGGAAATGTGCTTTTTAGGCTGCCCTACTGAGTGTTACAAAAATATTTAAATGTAACCAAGATCAAAGTCCAGAACCTGGGAAAAGAGAGACCAAAAGTAAGAGGATAAAGAATATAGTAGTCAGTAGCTGGGGAAACAACACTACCTGAGGCAAGATGATGTTGGGGAAAACTTGAATAGAAGAAGTCAAAGTTTGTTCAGAGTTCAACAAGACAAGGCAATTGTAAGTGACAAAGCCCACAAGCTAATAGCTCTGGTTGTCAGCAGAAGCTTAGGAAAGATCAACTCAATCCCAAACAACCTCCAGGTTCTCAATGAACCTGCCCAACTCTCCGCAATCAAGCGCTTGAAGGGTACCAGATAACTGTGGGTGGCTGCACAAGACAAAGCTAATTGTTTGAAGAAGCTCTAGAAGCAAAAAAATAACTGATTCAAACAAGGATAACCCAACACTTCTCAAGGGACTCAAGAGTAGCTTGGCGGAATTCAACTTCAAAAGAAATGGAGGGAGGTTTAACACTCCAGGTTTTAAGCTTAAAAACATCTTCAGTCAAACGTGACTGGTTCCAGAAAGATAATCAAAGTATGATCAGGACCAGTATGGTTGGATAAAGGGATCAGGAGTGATGTAACACACTCAAGAATTCAATCAGTTGAATCTCCTTCAACCAGCAAAGCTATTGGTTGGTGATACAGAGCAAGGATCAGGATTTTGAGTATGGAGGCTCAAGGATCAAGGGGAAATCATGGATATACCCAAATTTTAGTCTCAGATGAAGGGGAATGAGACCCCACGGATGATTAATTTTAAGATGATGGTGATTGTGTTCCTCCTCTCAGATAGGATGCCATATGATACCCCTCCAAAAAGGCAGGGGAGAGCCCTCCTTATATGGGCAGGAGGCCCTGTTAGACTATGTACAACTGATTCTACAATTAGAGCGGATTTTTTTTTTTTTTTTTAGATGATCAGAAAAATTGATCATGCGGCCGGTGGAAATCCGGCCTCCCTGACCGGGGTGGGATCTTTCTCATCCCTTCATCTCCTTTGCGCCCGTCCGTGGATGGGCAGGCGCGACAACACCGGAATCACCCACCCCTCACCCAAAGGGGGAAGGGGTGGGAAAAGAAATGAACCAGACCGCCCGTGGATGTCGGCGGGGGGTAGACAATGCTTTCCCACCCCCACCCAAAGATGGAAGGGGGTGGGAATGATTGGAGGTGGGAGAGTTGTTGTCAAGATTGCCTTGATCTTGATTGGAGTGAGATTGGATGGGAGGATGATGGCAGGCAGGACTTGACAGCTCGAGGCGATTGAGTAAAACCTGACAAGCTTGAGATTGGCGACTGATAGATTGAGTGAGCTGGGAGATTGATGGATCCGAGGATTGGACAAGCGCTTGGAGGTATGTGGCCCAGATCTGGTGATCGTTCATCAGGTCAATCAGGCATTGTTTCTGGGACAGGGATAGATTGTTTGGATTGAGTTTGAGGGGTTGCTCAACTGGTTGGATCAGATTGATCAAGTCTTTCTGGGTGCTGAGTTTGAGTCAATGAGCTTAGGTCTGGCGATCCAGAAATCAAGAGAGCTTGCCCGTTGCATCAGGATTTGAAGGTTGGACTTGAGATGGATTGGTGGTTGGGATGGGAGGAAGGCGGGAGCATTGGTGAGCAGGTGGACCGTGGCTTGATGATCTGATTGGATGAGGATGAGGATGGATGAGGAGGAAGTTTGGGCCTGCGCGTTTGGCCAAAAGGAAGGGGGGAACAAAGGGAGTTGGAATCAAACCCAATGCCTAGGTGATGAGACTAAGAGAGGCCTGTCCTAGACCACTGGGACAGAGGGATGTTTGACAGGACAAGGAAATTGGAGGAGTGATACTGAAAAAAAATTTTGATTTTTTTTTTCAGATGACACCTTAATAAAAGAATCCTAAAAAAAATTTTGAATTTTTCCGCATCTGGTCCAGGGTTTCCCAATTTGTTCACCACAGCAGACCGGAGGTTTGAGAGAGGTTCTGTCTCAAAGAAGGATGCCTTGAGGTGGATGAATTTCCTCTGAGTCTGGGGCTTCAGGGTTGGAGTTGGAGGCAATTTCTTTGGATGAGAAAGCCTGGGAAAGGGGAGTGGAGGCATTGGGAGATTGATCAGGTTCAGATCCGGAAGTGAAGGTAGCAGAGTTGTGAGTGATGGATTCAGGAGAAGTTGGAATTGAGGATTTCAGAATGTCAGTAATGGTTTCATCAAGGGAGAGGAGAGACTTGAAAGGAGAGATGGAGGAGGCAGAGGAGCTTGTAGTGGGGGAAGTATTTTCAAAAATATTTACGTGTTTGGACCGGATCACGTTGTTGGTTTATGGGAAGAAGATTTGGTAGGATCCCAGTGTAGAATCAAATCCCAAGAGGATTCCCTCGAGTCCTTTGTTGGCAAATTTGGAATTTGACTGGTTTTGATTTAGCACCATGGTCTTTGAGCCCAGGGTTTTGATAAGTGAGAATTTTGGTGGAGATCAATATCAGAGTTTGAAAGGGGAGTTAGGATTTCGCCTGGAGGGTACCATGTTCAAGATTAGGCAGCAGCCTACAGTTATTTCATCCCAAAGTTCTAATGGGATGGAACTATTGATCATAGCTGTCCTGGCTGCCTTGACAAGAGTTTGGTTGGCTTGCTTGGCAATAGGGTTATGTTGAGGGGTGTACGGTTTGGAGGTGGAGTGCATAATACCTTTCTCTGAAAAGTAGGTGGAGAGACAAGTATTTACAAATTTATTGCCGTTGTTGGAATGAAATTTCTTCAGCATCTTTTGGAATTGATTTGAATAGAGCTGAATGAATTTGATGATTTCTTCAGTGGCATTGGATTTGAATTGGAGTGGTATACAGGTCTTGAAGTGAGAGAAGTTGTCAGTTAGGACCAGGAAGTAGTGGTTGCCGGCTTTTGACTGAGGCAATATGGGACCACACAAGTCGGCATGTATTTTGTTGAATCTTTCTTTGCTGCGTATAAAAATTCCTTTGAAAGGTGCCTTATGGATTTTACCCAAAGCGCAAGAGGAACAGTTGATGTTGTCCCAACAGAGGTTGGGAAAGTGTTGAGAGATTGATTTAATGGCATTGTTGTTGACATGGGCAAAACGTTTTTGAAGGGTGGAAAGGGAGGTGAAAGCAAAGGATTCGGATCCAGAGGGTCCCAAGGATTCCTTTAAAAACAAAAGATTGCCGTTGATTATCCCTTTGATCAACGTGTATCTTCCACGGGTGATTTGAAATCTGTTGGAAGAGAATCGTTGGAGAGAACAGCCGCCAAGGATGAATTGACCAAGGGAGATGACATTTATGGCCAGTTCTGGGATGAATAGTGAGTTTTTTGGATGAAGCATGGAGTGAGAGGTTGAGATCGAGGCAGTACCAGCCCCAGAGGATGAGATGGAAGTCCCAGCCTTTCCCGTTTGTATTATTGTATTGTCTGGATTCAGGGTTGGAAAGAATTTGGATGAGTTGAACATGCTTTGGGACGCTCCGGAATCAAGTATAATACAATTTTGGTCAAGTTGACCACAGTGAGTCATGGCAAATGTGAAAACTAGGAGAGCAGAGGCGTTGTTCTGTGAAGCTGATCTTGCTGTAGGAGCGGAAGAGGTAGGAGGATTTGGTCTAAGATGCGGGAAAAGCCAGTGGCAGAAATCCTTGGGATGGTTTGCTCTAGGGTTATGCCAATTTGCCTTGCAGCATAGATTGTCTTGCAACATGGCCATGGCTGAGGCTTGTGATCCCAAGGCTGTTTTGTGCTTCACTTGATTGAGATGTTGAAACACAAGATCTCCATCTATCTTCTTGTGGCCAAGAGAGTGAGTAATGATTATTCTAAGATGATCAAATTGAGGAGGGAATTTAAAGAGTAGAAGGTACGCAATGATCTCTTTGTCCATTTTGATTCCAATGTCTGAGATTTGCAATAGGCATGCTTTTGCTTTGGTAATGAATCTTTCTATTTGTATAGGATCAAACTGGAGGTTGAGGAAGTTAAAAAACACCCTGGATCTGTTAGCCGTTTGAGAGGAAGCAAAAAATTTGTTCATTGATCTCCACAATTTGATGCCGTTTTCCAGATTATGGTCTTTAACACAATTGAAATAGGTTTTATTTTCCAGTTTTGCCAGTATATAACCCACGATCTCCAGATTTGTATCCTTAGGGCATTTTTCAGATTTGGAGGAATTGAGCCAGTAAGCAATTCCCTTGAGCAAAAAAATGTTAAGGATTTTTGAACGCCATAGAAAGAAGTTTGAATCATCAAGGTTTGGAATGGAATTGGTGAGAGTTTTAAGGAGGGAGTTGTTCAAATCCGCTGGTCCAGGTGTAGCCATGATGTTCTGTTCTCTTGTGGCATATCCTTTTGGCTTTTAACCGTGAAGTGTTGAGATGACTGTATTTCAAAGTAAGACCAGCAGACTGAAGATAGAAATAAGAAATCTGACAACACAAGACTTTGAGAAGAAAGCAAGAAAAATCTTACTTGTGATTGTGATGAATAGGTTCAAACCTCAATGTATGAAACAGAAATGAAAAGCAACGGAGTGGAGAAAAAAAGAAGGAGGAAAAAGACAAGAGATGGCAACTGAGATACTGGCAGGATGATTGAAAAGTGGAGAGTAAAATAACAGTCAATCAACAGGTTAGGTGAGTATCAGATCAAAATTTGATTTCACTACTAGACAGGAGATTTGATTGATTCAGAATGATTTGACAAGGTCGGACGGCAAGATTGGTTGGATGACTTATTATGAATTGGTTATTGAGGATCAGAGAGAGTTGGAGGCGTAGGACAGCGATGGAATGAGTTGAGAAGATGAGCAAAGCAAGAGAGATAGGATGAAGGAGAGAGATAGGATGAGGAAGGAGGAGTTGGGGTTAGCCCAATGTTGGGAGCAGAGGTTGGTGTAATGAATGGTAGGAGTCTGAATTTTTAGAGCCAGCGGGAGATCAGGATGAAATTTGAGGTACAGAATTAAGGAGAAGGATTATTCTAATATAGAGTAGCTGCACTGGGGATCTGATTTATCTGATTTCAATTTCAAATCAATTACTTCAACAGATACCACTCATTTACTTTTCCCCCACATCATCCAATGAGTACCTCTTGCAGAAAAAGATAAAAAACCATGAGAAAAAATACAAATAAAATAAAAAAAAATAATCAAAAATAAATTTGAAAGAAATATCCAAATTCTGTCATCCAATTAAACTTGTGAGCTCAATTCTCAAAGGCACAAATAATGCTTATATCTATTTGGTCATATTATGAACTAAAATGTGTTTACTGATCACTAGGGTGTTATTTAAAAATATTTTCCTGCAAGAGAATTTTTATCCCCCTGGTTCAACAGGCAGTAAAATGATCACTGCAACCTTGTGGTTGAAAAAGTGAATTCTTCACTCCAACAGTGTTTTGGGGTTAATGGCTCACTCCTCAGTTCATTTTCAAAATCCAGAAATTACATAGTTATGTAATTTGAGGTAGCATTTCTGATGATTTGGAGTTTGCATGGGTTTTCCACTTTCCCCTGCAACTTGGTGGAGAAATGTGGGTTGAACTCCACTCATGGATGCTTTCCAGGACCAGAGTAGATTCAAGGTGTTATTGGAGTAATCATCCCCAAGACTCTTTCCTCCATATTTCTTTCATCTTCTCATTTCCTGTCTCTGTCAATTCTATCTATGTTTTCCATCATCTCTATCATATCCGCCTACACTCAATGTATGCTTCTCACCTCCAGAAGCGCGGTTGTCATTTTCAATATTCATTTTCATTTTCACATCCACACACATGTCACCTGTTCCTGTGAAACCTGATCAGGATAAAACACCTGAGGACAGACCGTGAGTCAGAGAGAATATTTCCTTTCTCATCCTTCTCTCTGACTTTCAAATCCAATCTTCCTCAGGTAAGCATCCTCTTTGTTTTCTTTTACTCATTATCATTTCTCATTCACACTTTGTAATTTATGTTTCATTTCTTCATCTATTTATTTTCATTTCTGAAATAAACTCATCCTTCTCTCTGACTTACAAATCCAATCTTCCTCAGTCTCAACAGGTTATGAGCCCAGAGCAACCAACTTCCAAATAGCTGAAACCACCAAATACAAGAAGGATCCGTCACATGTCTATCTCTAAGCGTGCTCGATAACTAACCATCATGGAGGAACTATTGTCCTCTCACCCCGTGCTCAAAACACCTTCAATTGTTCTGCTTAACGCAAGGGGATCAGAGTCCAACTACCTAGACTGGGCGATGATCCTCAGAATACACTTTTGCGCTTCCGGCGTTGCCTATCTCATTGAAATTGAAAAGAATGAAAAATCCAAATCAAATCAAGAAATCTGGTCCAGAGATAACCTGGCCGTGTTCTTTTTGATATCATGATCAGTCAAAATCTCAAACTTCCAATACATCCAAAAACACAAAGAAAGTGCTCTTGGAGTGTGGACAGCCTTGAAAGAAGCTCACCAAGACAACTTTTCAGGAGGAAGAATGTACTGACTGAGAAAGCTGCTTTTGACCAAGCTTAACAATAAGGACATTCCCACTAATTTAGCCAAAATTGTTTGATATGGCAAAAAAATATCATCTCTTATTACCCCCAAGAATCCTCTTACAGCCAACAATCTTCAATCAACTGCCATATTATTGTCCCTTCCCAACGACTGGCTGGCATGTGTTTCCAGCATGATGAACAAAGAGTCGATTCCATCCTCCAAGATCATCACAGCTCTCAAACAAGAGCATCTTTGAAGATAAACTAGACATGAGGAAGTTATAGCAAACTTGATGTCTGTGAAAAAATCATACTCAAAGGAAATACAACCAAAGAAGAAACTCAACACCTACCCATCTAGTAAAGTATACTACTGCAAAAACTGAAAGATAGCAGGTCATTTGTTTTTGAGATTTCCAGAAGTATTGGAAGCCCTAAACCAAGAAAGGAAAAACAAAAACAAGGAAAAGAAACAACCGCAAACCTCAAAATCGGCAGTTGCAAATCAAGCCAAGCAAGACCAAGACACCATCTGCCACAACAACAACTCCGACAATTTCTCTGACTCGGAAATCATTGTGCATGCAGGATCAGCAATTGACAACTCCTTGGTTGAGAACCTTGATTCTGAAAAAGATTTCAACATTGACTCGGGATGCCCTATCTCCATGACACCCCATCCCAATCAACTGTCCAACAAATGCTCCAATAATACCTTAATATGGCTTGCCAACGGCTCGAACATCACTTCCAAAAAGGCTGGGCAGATAAACTTTCCATCCTTTAACCTGAAATCTCTATAAGTTCCACATCTGAGCACACCTCTTCTCTTGGTCTCCTTGCTGTGCAACTCTGGATTTGAGGTGATTTTTAGAAAAGATAGATGCAACATACAGACCAGTAATCAATCATCACGAGGGCACGACACTGTTGCATCAGGATACAGAAAAGGGAATCTTTACTATCTATCCAACAACATTGTGAGCCGGGAAGTCTCCTTCTCAACAACTCCTCAACACTCTTCTGACAACAGTCTGTTTGGATACCATTGCAGACTCTCGCACTTGAACCTAAAATCCCTCAAAAAGTACCTGAAGGATCAAAAACTTTCTCCAACTCCTTTGAATACACTACAAGTTCAACAGTGCAAAACCTGCATCAAATCAAAAATGACCAGGACTCCCTTCCACTCTCATCTCAGCTATAGGTCAACTAAACCCGGCCAATTGATACATTTGGATGTGTGCACTTTTGACACCACTTTTTCATCACCTTCATCAATGAATGCTCCAAGGCCATCTTTGCCTACCCAATGCGCCACAAATCCAACTCCTTCAAGTGTAAAAAGCTTTTCATCTCCTTTTTTGAAAACAAATACAACTATACAATCTCCTCCCTACAAACCGACAATGGTGGCGAGTACTTAAGGAACCAAATGAACACTAATATGTCCAAAAAGGGCATTGAACACAAACCCGGTCCACCCCACTCTCCCCAGCTCAACAGAGTGGCCAAATGCTCCAACAGGACCATCAACAACATGGTCCAATGTGCTCTCTCCCGCTCAAATCTTCCAAAATCATTCTGGGCAGACGCTCTCCGCCATGTTCTCTTCCCTTTAAACTCTTTTCCTTGCAAGACACCCTCTGGCTTTGTCTCTCCCAACTCCATCCTAAAGACTCACAACGTCGACCCCTCTTATCTTCATCCATTTGGCTGTCTTACTTGGTACAAAGTCCCAGACACTACCCAATCAAAACTTTCCAATAAAGCAAAGCCTGCCATTCTCCTTTCCTACCTGCAACACAGAAACAGTTACCGTCTTATCAACCTTGACTCAAAAACCATCATCAAATCAAGGGATTTTCTCTTCAATGACACAACGTTTCCCTACGGCTGTACAACTAAAGATGCAAGTATCACTTTGCCATCTCCCTCCGTACCCCTTGTCTGGCCCATCTTCTCTGAATCTGTTTCTTTTTCCCCCATTTCTTTCCCTTCTGCTGTCTCCTCTCCCCTTCCTCTTTCCGCTCCCACCTTTCCTTGCCCTCCTTCCGCTCCTGCTAAAACTCCTTCTTCTCCTGTTCCCTCAGAACACTGTTCCCCCCCGCCTTGCGTCACTATTGCTCTGAAAGTATTCAGTCATCTGGCTCTGATCTTCCCCACCCTCCCTTGTCCAGTCCATCTTTCCCTCAGCCTCCCTTGCCTGTCCCTTCCATTCCCTCACCTCCTCCGCCCACCACATCTTCACGACCACCATCTCCTCCCCGCCTTTCATCTTGTGTTTGTTGTCCACCGTTGCGCCATGGAACCTTCTTGCGGAGGGCATTGGTCAAAGATGATCTACCCACCCCAAAAACTTGGAAAAAACTTCTTAGATCGCCACACTTGCGCCGCTGGATCTCCTCCGCTCAAGAGGAAATGAATTCTCTAATCGGCATGAAGACCTGGGTCCTAGTTCCCCTGCCCAGCGGAAGGAAAATAATCCAATCAAAATGGGTCTTCAAGGTGAATGGCCGCGCAGATGGCTCCATCATTAAATTAAAGGCTCTTTTTGTTGCTATAGGTTTTTCCCAGATAAAGGGCTTGGATTTTTACAAGGTGTTTGCCCCCACACTTTTTCTCAAAACTCTCCGACTACTTCTCAGTTTGATGTGCTCCAGAGGCTGGACTGGTTGTGAAATTGATTGCAAGACCGCTTTTCTTAACGGACACCTTGACAAACCTGTCTACATGTCGCAAACTCCTGGTTTTGAGGACGCTATGCACCCAGACTGGGTATGCAAAGTCTCTTGGGCAATCTACGGCCTTAAAAAATCCCCAAGGCAGTGGAAAATCAAACTACGTTCAGCCCTCACCTCCCTGGGTCTCTCCCAATCCTCATACAATCCCTCTCTCTTTTTCAAACTCAACAACAAAAATCTTATAGGCGCACTTACCACCCACTTTGAAAATATTGCTGTTGTAGGCACCAGCGCCTTTGTCGCCAAGTTTGTCAAGGACATTGGGCAAATCTTCACCATAGGCTCCAATGACAAACTATCCCTTTTTCTATCCCTCTCCATCTCATGCCATCTTCCCTCCCACACCGTCTCCATCTGCCAATCTCACTACATAGACTCCTTGGCTGATGAATTTCTCCCACCCAACTGGAAGCTGGTCTCCTCTCTGACCACAAGCCCATTTAAAATGCTCCATCGCAAATCACCGGATGGACCTGCTTCCCTGCCGCAATACAGTCAACTCATCTGCTCACTCTTATGGGTGTCTCAATGCAGCCGCCCCAAAGTTTCTTTTGCCGTCAACAAGCTGTCTCAATTTCTACAAGACACCTCTCTTGCACATTGGGAGGCTGAAATAAGACTCCTCTGCTATCTTTGCTCCACCCACTCCCTCAAGCTGACGCTGGGTGGCAAAAATTTTGACCTGTCCAGCTATTTGGACTCTGACTGGGCTGAAGATCACAATGATTGCCGGTCAAAATCCGGCTACACCTTCCGCATTGGCTCTGGAGCTATCTCCTGGAAATCCAAAAAACAACCAAATGTCTTGCTTTCCAGCACCAAAGCAGAATAAAAAGCCATTTCCAATGCGTGAAAGGAAGGGCTATGGCTAAGGAACATCATGTGTGAGCTGCATCTTTGTGTCAATTCCCCTGTCAAACTCTTTTTCAACAACCAGGGTGCCAAAGCTCATTCAAAAAACCCAGAGCATCATTCCCGCACCAAACACATCAACACTTGGAACCATTTCATTCGCAAGTGCGTTCAACGTGGAATATTCACAGTTCAACACATCTCCACAAGCAATCTGCTTGCTGACATGCTCACCAAACCGCTGTCCCAGGTTCTCCTACATTCTCATCAACTACGCTTTGTTCTTCTGGATTCTGCTCAGCAAGGGGGGGTATTGGAGTAATCATCCCCAAGACTCTTTCCTCCATATTTCTTTCATCTTCTCATTTCATGTCTCTGTCAATTCTATCTATGTTTTCCATCATCTCTATCATATCCGCCTACACTCAATGTATGCTTCTCACCTCCAGAAGCGCGGTTGTCATTTTCAATATTCATTTTCATTTTCACCTCCACACACATGTCACCTGTTCCTGTGAAACCTTATCAGGACAAAACACCTGAGGACAGACTGTGATTCAGAGAGAAAATTTCCTTTCTCATCCTTCTCTCTGACTTTTGAATCCAATCTTCCTCAGGTAAGCATCCTCTTTGTTTTCTTTTACTCATTATCATTTCTCATTCACACTTTGTACTTTCTGTTTCATTTCTTCATCTATTTATTTTCATTTCTGAAATCAACTCATCCTTCTCTCTGACTTTTGAATCCAATCTTCCTCAGTCTCAAAAGGTGTAGTAGGGCAAAGATATGTGGATGTAGAGTTGAGGGTGATGTGACAACCTCTGTCAATGACAGAGGGGGGGATGTGAGATCAACTGAAGGTACCACAGAGATACTTCTCAAGATATAGCTTGGATACAGGTGAGATAAAACTTGCCACCTGCATACGGGTGGAGCCCTATTTTTTGTGGTGTAAGAAAGATAGTAAACAGAAGTAAGGGTTCACAGATAAAAAAGTAGATAAGCATATAATCAAAATTGTAAACCCTACTCCAAATCTCCTTTAGAATCAGTTTAAATCAATGAAAAAAAAGCATGTGAATTCTACCAAATCCTGGAATCTCATATTTGGTGTGTCAGAATCCTCTAACTATTCAAATTGATTTTTCTTTTTTGAAAATTATCTGGAATAAAATCATGGGAACTAGTCTCCATTAACCTCAACAACTGATCAGCTCTAATCCACAAATTCCGCTCACTCTACCCCTCCCCACCAGAACTTATTAAATTCCTTCAATCCAATGATAATCTCCTAAATTGACTTGATCTACACTTCTTCTCCGTCTTCCTCAAATTACTCAAAAGAAGAATGATAAATAAAACCATAAAAAAAGAAATTAATTCCATTCTTCTATTCATACTTTCAACAAAAACAGTCAAAATATCAATATAATTTTTGTCACTTCTTCATCTAAAAATCATCATGAATCTTAGTTAAAATCTTAGAAATATTATTCACCCTTACACTAGCAACCTCTATCTTAACATTCTCATAATCCTCCCTATATTTATTAGAAGGTCCCATTTCATATGTCATACCAGAAAAATAAAGAAAATCCTGCAACTCCTCCACCACTTCCTTCTTCACATATTCCCTTTTCCCTTGCTTCTTCTTCTTTTCCTCAAGTTTATCCATCCCCCATCAAAATAAAATAATATTCCTTGAATCTTCAGAAATTTTGCCTGTATATTCTGCAATGGTGTTCAAATCTTCTCTAGGATCATCTTAAAAATTTTCTTCAGGACCAACTGCTATTCCTACTGAACAAGAAAAGAAATCAAAATCCTTCTTATTCCTCCTCATCCTAATATACTCACACAAAATAAAATCCTTCTCCAAAGCCCTCCTGATGACTTCCCCCAAAACTCTGGGTCCTGAAACTCCTTTTTTCATTAACACTTTGTTCTATTTTCCTTTTATTTTATCCATCACCTCTTCTTTTCTATTCTTTCCATTCTTCTTCTACTTCTTCTTTTTCTTAATTTTCCTCCTCCGCCATATTTTCCTCATCCTAATCTTCATCAGCCTCTCCAGGAGCATCTTTTTCATCTTCAATTAGGATGGGAATGGCTTTGACAATTAATGGGACCTTGAATGGTTGTATGATGATGCTTCAAGATTCTTTTTAACTTTGAAATTTTATCTCCTTTTTATCCTTCAAAAACTCTTTGACCTTATGTATGCTCATTTTAGTTTGATCTGATCAAACTAAAACCACTTGGAAAGCCCTTTGAAAAGTTTCAACTGGTTTGAATTGAATACATTTGTCAGCCTCCTGGATGCCAAGAACCTTGCTATCCTTGCGCTATCAGAGGTGATAGAATAAATAATAAATATATTATTCAATAACTGCAGCAAAAATCCGCAAAATATTTTGATAAAGCTATTGCAAGGTTGATTGGTTTGGTTATGGTTTAATATTATAAATCAATATTAAAAAATTGATTATCAAATAAATTATTAGAGGGTCCACAATAATATTGGGGATCTTTAACACCTCTCTTAAGGGAATTCACTTTGAAAACACATATACCTGGTTACTTTGGAACCCTTTATTTATATTCTTAAAGGAGATATTTCCCAAAGATAATATATATATAAAATATATGGTGGTGTGAAAGTGCCTTGTAGCCAAGCTGCCACAACAGAAAAAGCATAATAAGACTCACTGGTATATTATTAAATCCTTTGGGTACCTTTTTGGGACATGCACTGATGGGTTATGTCAGCTTGTTACTATTGTAGAGCAAGCTGCAAAAGTAACAGAAATAACATAAAAATAATAATAATAAAATTAACCTAGGAGGAGAAGGGAAACCATAAATATTATTACAAAAATGGATTCTCCACCCAAAGTTAGGTAGGGTCACTCACTGACCCCACCCTTGAAATCCAACTCCTTATATTTTTAAATAATTAAGGAAAAGAAAAATCAAAATACCACGGCACCACTATTGAACTTTTTGGCCAATTAAATATTTCACATGCATTGTCACATATAGGTTTCACACCTAAAATTCATTCAAAATTGAGGTGTTGTGTATATTTGAGGAGTTACAGACAGAAATGTGTTCTGTCAAAATTCCCGCACGCAGCGGCGGCAGCCAATGCACCCGCGCATGGCTGAGCTACAGCTCTGTCACTCTGTGAAAGTTGTGTACGCAGCCCCGGGCCTCTGACAAGTACACAGCCGCGGAACTAAGGGTTGAGAAAGTGACAGGCGGCCTGGGAAACCTAGGTACCACGTAAACATGCTACAACCTACAGGGGAACATTCTACATATGTAATAAATGTTCCCATGGATAGTAGATAGTCTAAAAATATATAAAATCCTATAAAAGTACTTAAATAATCTTTATACGTATTTTTTATTAAATATAATTCAAAGTACCAAAAATTTTGAAAATAAGATAATGATTACTTCTAAAAATATATTAAAATACTTTAATATACTATTATGGGAATTTCTAGACATAAACATTTCTGTGACATACTAAGAAAACTTATGGTGTAAAAATATTACATGAATACCCATGACTTACATTTTTAAGTAATTATTTTAGTAAATCAACTGAATTTCAAAAATAAGGAGTAAAATCAATTTCATGACTTTACTCCAAATATTTAATACATAATGAGAACTCAACTGACATCAGAATATCCGTAAGAATGTCTATCAAAAAATTAATTAACTTACTGGGAACATTTACTAAGGATAATTAATTAAATAATAAATAAAAAGGACTGATTAGTGTTATTCACACGTCCAAACATCACTTATAAAGTAGAGTAATTCCCATACCCTGTGGAATTAGACGCTAACCGTGTTACAGCACCAAGAAAACGTGACATACTACCACTGGTTACCCTGCTAGCCTCAGTTTCTGTCCCTTTGAGCCCCTGTACTCCTTAGAAGGACAATATTGGGACTCCAAAAGCTATAAATAAAGAGCTCTTTAGAGGATATTGACACCCAGAGACCCAGTTATATTTATAACAGACACTGTGCCAAGGTAATCAAATACTTATAAGAGATAAGTAAGTGATTTATGGCTTTAGTCTTATTAATAATATCCGTCCTCAACCCTCTTTTATCAATTTAAACTGCTGAAAAACCTTATAACCCCAGTATAAAGGTTCAACCCATCAGTGCATGTCACAAACAGATACTCTAAGGATTCAATAATATACCAGTGAGTCTTATTATCCTTTCTCTGTTGTGGCAGCTAGGTTAAAAAGCCCTGCCACTCCACCATGTATTTTATATACATATTAGGGCGTATCAAAGTTAGCAAACCCGCCATTAGAAACCCACCATTTTTTTGGACAAAACCCGCCATTTTTAATGGCGGGTTTCTGAAATACACATACCCCCTAACTGGTGTATTTCAAAATGGCGTGCTTCATGAAAATGGCGGATTTCAATCATCAAACACGCCATTAAACCCTCCATTTATGCATCATCATCCATCCACCATCCGTCACATCAAAAACACCCATCCACATCTGCAAATCCATACCGGTCCCATCTCCATCGCATCACACACATCTCTATTGTTTTTCACATACATTCACATACCCATCTTCACACAAATCCCATCATCATCTCATCACCCCACATCACTCACCACATTTCTCAACATGTCCAATCAAACATCCCGCCAGCAAGTTGAAAACGCAAAAAAGCTGACTGAACTTTTGCTACTGTTTGACTCCCATTCAGACTCTGATTCAGACTACAATTTGGAATCAACTTGGTTAGCTTTGAATTTTCTGTTGGAAAAGCAATACATGGTTCCAAGAATACACACTATCCATAACCCTATGTATGAAAGGCAAAAGCTTCATCTCATCCCTGACTTAAGCTTCCAGCAACTGTTCCAAACTTTGTTGCCTTCTTTCATGAAACTTTTGGCAATGATTGAAGACCACCACATCTTCCAGAACAATTCTTGCAATCCTCAACGCGATCCAGCCATCCAACTTGCCGTTGCTCTTTGTAGATTGGGGTCAAATGGAAATGGAGCAGCAATCCATCAATTGGAAAATCTATTCTCAGTCAGTTACAGAAGCATTGAATTATACACCAAAAGAGTCATGATTGCTATCCTATCTTTCCACCGCTTGGTCCTTTCATGGCCAACCAAAGAAGAACGCAAGGAGATATCTCAAGTAATGGAGACAGAAGGCTTTCCTGGTTGAATTGGTTTTGTTGATGGAACCACCATCCCCTTGAGTCAAAAACCCAACCTAGATGGCAACCACTATTTTGATTGTAAAAAAAGGCAATTGATTCATTTCTTTTCCAATCGCTATGAAAAAACTTTGGATCACACACTGACCAAATATGTTCCATCTCTTTGTTTAGATACTCCGTGGCACTACAAATTGTTTGCAATAACAACAAGAAGTTCATCTCCCTGCATGCTGGCCTTCCAGGTTCTTGTCATGATTCATATGTTTTCAATTGGATGCGGATTACCCAACAACCAGAGATCTACTTTGAACAAGATCAATACCTTCTGGCCGATTTGGCTTATGCTAGTGGGAAATATGTAGTTCCAGCATACCGGAATGTTTTGTCCAATGATCAAGGAAAAACCAATTTTAACTATCATCTTGCCCAATCACGAGTTTGGATTGAGCATGCCATAGGAATTCTGAAAGGAAGATGGGCCAGCTTACGGGAGATGCAAAACCAGCTCCAATGTTCCAAAGATATGAGGTTCCTCATCAACTGGATTATCACTTGTGTAATCCTTCACAACCTTTTGGCTGACATCAAAGATGAATGGGACAAAATATTCCAAGATGATATTCCTGATTGGCCTCAAGTCATCCCTGTCTCATCTGGTCCCTCATCTTCTTCTATGAGAGAGCGGATTCTTCCTCTCACCCTTGCTCGCTTTGATGAGTAATTTTTGATTTTGAAATTGGTAAAAATTCCCTTCACCGTATTTTTTTGGTTTTGGTTGTTCACCCAAGATTCATAGGCTGAGTTTTTTTTTTATTTTTTTTTTTAGTGGACTTGAATCCAAAAACACCTCCACCTCAAACCCTGCCACTCACCAAATGCCACCCCCTCCCCCTCACCACTCAACCCCTTCAACCTCACCCCACTCACTCACCGGTCAAACCCTGCCTCCTCCTCACCAAACCACCTCACTCATCACCACCACCTTACTCACCACCACCACCTCATCTCACCTCACTCACTGAATCCCCTCCTCCTAATCCTGGTAAGCCCCCTCCACCCTCTTACTCTTCCTTCCCCTCACCAGTTGCTGATCCTTTGATCATTCAACCTTTAGTCCCCCCTGGATCCATTTCTCTATCCATCAAGGTGAGCCCCTCCCCTCCTCCAATTCCTCCTCTCATTGATCGAGCAATTGATTGCCAATGTCGGGGGTATTTTATTGGAATGAGATGGTGACATTATGAAAACCAAGGGGCAAATAAACAAAAGGATTGATGTTTCAGGCATGGCGTGGCCACAGCCCAATCAATCAAATACCATCATCAATTAGAAAGCACTTTGCATGGTTTCCTTAATGGACGCATTCATGCAAGGCATTCAATCTCCGGCATGCTTTGGTTGAAAAACCAAAGCACCTTTTAGGGAAACACGGAAAGAGTGAATAATGCCTTCTGGCACGGTTGAACTTCTTGTTACTTTTGGATGTTGAAGTAACATCTGAGTTTGGTAGTCTGTGTTGTTTTCCTACTACTAGAGGCTTCGATCCATGTTGTGTCTCCTTGGCATCTCCTGAAACGCCAAGCTCATCAAAACTACAAACCGTGTTTCAGGATGACACCCAGGAATCACAAAATGAATGGAAAACCCAAAGAAAAATAATGCAGAATCAAAACTAGAGGCTTTGATCCATGTTGTGTCTCCTTGGCATCTCCTGAAGCGCCAAGCTCATCAAAACTACAAACCGTGTTTCAGGATGACACCCAGGAATCACAACATGAATGGAAAACCCAAAGAAAAATAATGCAGAATCAAAAGTTAAATTAGTAATTTTATTGTCAAAGGATATTGAGGAATAAAGCTTAAATCCCATACCCATTTTTACTAGACATGCCTTCATTCAATTCCATCAATATTGATATATACAAAAAATGAAATTCCATCAATATTGATATCTACAAAAATTTAATACCCTCTTGTTTTAAAAAAAAAAAAGGTTACTTACCAATGGGGTGGTGGTCGTGGTGGATGAGGTGGATGAGGTGGGTGATGGTGGGTGGTGGTGGGTGGTCGGTGGTGGTTGGTGTTGGTGTGGTCTAGGTTACTAAATAGCTTCCTAGGTGGGGAGGGGATTGGAAAACCCCCCCACCAAGCCTGTCCCTCCCCCCTTGCTCGCTCGCTAGGTGGGGAGTGGATTTGAAATCCCTCCCCCCTTGCTCAATCGCTAGGTGGGGATGGAATTTGAAATCCCCCATCCCTCCCCCCTTCCCCCCCCTCAATCTCCCCCCTTGCTCAATTGCTAGGTGGGGATGGAATTTGAAATCCCCCCCTCCCCCTCCCTCCCCCCTTGATCTCCCCCCTCTTTTGCTCGCTAGGTGGGGAGCGCATTTGAAATCCCCCCTCCCTCCCCCTCGCTCGCTCGCTGGGCGGGGGGGTGATGAAGTGCCCCCCACCGCAAGCCCCACCAGCTCCTTCCCCCTTGCTTGCTTGCTGGGCGGGGGGGTGATGCAGTCCCCCCCACCGCAAGCCGGTGGCTTGCTCCCCCCTCGCTTGGTCATTGGGCGGGAGGTGATGAAGTCCCCCCCACCGCAAGCCGGTGGCTCGCTCCCCCCTCGCTTGGTCGCTGGGCGGGGGGGTGATGAAGTCCCCCCCCACTGCGAGCCCCACCGGCCCCCCCCTTTGCCGCTTGCTTGGTCCGCCCACCAAGCCGGCCCCCCCCCTTTGCCGCTCGCTTGGTCCGCCCACCAAGCCGCCCCCCCCCACTGCAAGCCCCACCGGCCCCCCCCCCTTCACCGCTCGCTCGGTCCGCCCACTGAGCCGGCCCCCCCCACTGCAAGCCCCACCGGCCCCCCCCCCTTTGCCGCTTGCTTGGTCTGCCCACCAAGCCGGCCCCCCCCACTGCAAGCCCCACCGCCCCCCCCTTTTGGCCGCTCGCTTGGTCCGCCCACCAAGCCGGGCCCCCCCACTGCGAGCCCCACTGGCCCCCCCCTTTGCCGCTTGCTTGGTGCGCCCACAGAGTCGGCCCCCCCCTTTACCACTCGCTCGGTCGGGGGGTGATGAAATCCCCCCACCGAGCTGCCCCCCCTTCGCCGCTTGCTCAGTCGGGGGGTGATGAAATCCCCCCACCAAGCCGGGCCCTCGCTCCCGCCTCGCTTGCTCGCTTGGTTGGGGGGTAATGAAGTCCCCCCAACAAGCTGCCCCCCCCTTTGCCGCTTGCTTGGTCGGGGGGTGATGAAATCCCCCCACCAAGCCGGGCCCTCCCTCCCGCCTTGCTCGCTTGCTTGCTTGGGGGGTGATGAAGTCCCCCCACCGAGCTGCCCCCCCCCCTTTGCCGCTCGCTCGGTCGGGGGGTGATGAAATCCCCCCACCAAGCCGGGCCCTCCCTCCCGCCTTGCTCGCTCGCTTGGTTGGGGGGTGATGAAGTCCCCCCAACAAGCTGCCCCCCCCCCTTTGCCGCTTGCTCGGTTGGGGGGTGATGAAATCCCCCCACCAAGCCGTGCCCTCCCTCCCGCCTTGCTCGCTTGCTCGGTTGGGGGGTGATGAAGTCCCCCCACCAAGCTGCCCCCCCCCCCCTTCGCCGCTTGCTCAGTCGGGGGGTGATGAAATCCCCCCACAAAGCCGGGCCCTCCCTCCCGCCTCGCTCGCTTGCTTGGTTGGGGGGTGATGAAGTCCCCCCAACAAGCTGCCCCCCCCTTTGCTGCTTGCTTGGTCGGGGGGTGATGAAATCCCCCCACCAAGCCGGGCCCTCCCTCCCGCCTTGCTGGCTCGCTTGGTTGGGGGGTGATGAAGTCCCCCCAAGGAGCCAGGCCATGCTTGGTGCATTGACCTCTTCGAAAAAAGCAAAAAAAAAAAAATCAAAAAAAAACCCCCAAAAAAAAACAAAAAAAAACAAAAAAAAAAACAAAAAAAAAAACAAAAAAAAAAAACAAAAAAAACCAAAAAAAAAAGCCAAAAAAAAAACCAAAAAAAAGCATAAAAAAACAAAAAAAAAAAACAAAAAAAAAAAAAACAAAAAAATACCAAAAAAAACCATAAAAAACCATAAAAAAACCATAAAAAAAACCAAAAAAAACACCATAAAAAAACACCAAAAAAAACACCAAAAAAAACAAACACCAAAAAAAACACCAAAAAAAACACCAAAAAAAAACCAAAAAAAAAAAAAAGAAGTCTTCAATTGATGGCTTGAATGTGAAAAATCATAGGGTATATAAATAAATAAACCCCACTTTGCTTGAAGCAAGCCCGCAGCCATCTCCGTCAGCCATGCTTGCATCTGTGGGGGGTGGTTCCCCCTTGCTCGCAGCAAGCCCAGTGGGGGCGGTTCCCCCCTCGCTTGCAGCGAGCCCACCGCCATCTCCCATGGCCATCCCCCCTTGCTTGCATTGCGAAGCATGATCAGACTAAGCTAAAATCTGACTTTATAGGAGGTCATTGTTGTGGCGTATGTTTGACCCCGAAGTATTTCACCGCTGGAAATGGTCAACATATTGGGCCAGTGTCTGTATATCAATGAGCTCGTGGCCTGTAAAACGGCATAATCCATTGGGCCTTTTCAATGGTCGTCAATGTGAGAGGATTGGCACTTGGTCAGTCGGGCCAAATTGTTTCATTTGCAACCTTGGGTTTGAGTATAACTGTGATCCCTTTGCAGGAAAGTATGATGTTCAAGACCATTGTGTGACAGGGTCTGGTTTGATTTAACCCACAGTGGCACTGCCTTGAGCAAACAATTGTCTCCTTGCCCACATCAGGCTCAAACAACTGGGCCAAAGTGCTTTAGTTGCAAGCTTGATTTCAAGCAAAAAGGTATAGTCAAAATGGTTTGGGCGGCTAACAAGTACAAGCACTGTACTTTACAGCTGTGGACACAGCAACCCATACCAGAATGGCCATGTCACTCCAAATTAATAAAAGAAATTAAAGCACTTGTAGGGACATGAAAAACGGCCAAATTTACTCTAGAGAAAAAAATATCAATAAAAAAAAAAGATTTGTATATTGGTGGGGTTAAGAATGCTCTCAAACGTTGTTGTAGTAAAAAATATTTTTTTTTTATTTCATCCATGCAAATATATTTACAAGCCCAGCATTTGAGTAATCTGCTGTATTTCTTCTACCAATCTACCACTGCCAATGCAAGCCAAAGCTACTGATACCTTATCCTTTTTTTGTTTGCCCGTTGTTCCCTCTCCTTTTCCAGTTGCACTTGCTGTTGATCCTTCTCCTTTTCCTCTTTTTGAAACTCTAGCTCAGCTTGTTTCAACCTCCACTCAGCATCCAATTTTTGTTGATTAGCCAAAGTCTCGGCTTGCTGCTTTTGACCATCCATGGCCAGTTGGCAATCCCACTTTTGCTTTTCAAACTGAAGTTTATCTGATTCAATTTGTGATTTCACTGTTTTTTGGAGGGGAATGGAAATGAGCATGATTTTGAAAGAAAGGATATTGAATCAATCAACTTACATGAATCTCGCTTCTCCATGATTTCTTCAAAGCCCGAAAAACTGGAAGTGTTTCTCCTCTTTTGATGACTTTTGGGGTTGACATTGATGGAATTGGAGGCCTTTTGCTTACCCTTGGCAGAGGAGGTTTGAGTCTGAAAGTCCTCACTAATATTTGAAGGCGATGTGGGAGGCCCCATTGGCTTGAGTTTTTGGCCAATCAAAAATGGATGAGCCTGTTTTTTTACAATGTAAATCAGTCCGGAGCAACCAGACAGAATTAAAAACAATTTAGTTCCTTACTTGAGCAGATGTTGATGGCAACGGTGATCCAGGAATAACATCCTCCTCATTGGGCAAGTTCTCCAGTTGTTCTGCCCCAGGAAGAGAGAAATCAAAAGAAGGAAGTGAGGGGTCCAAGGTTGGGATTGACTGATCAATCAATACCAAAGTAGAAGTGATTGGAGCCAATTGTGTTTGAATATCCTCCTTGTCATCAGATGGGGGCCACTCCAAGGCCAAGGTTTCATCAAGGTCCCCATTGGTAGGCTGAGCATCCCCAGCCAAGTCCTTGGCATCAATGGAATTGGATTGTTGGGCATTGAAAGCAGCTAGGGGGGTGATGTTGGCCTTCTTTCCAAAGATTTCATCCATTTGAATATAAAAAGGACAAATGGAGTCCAACTTATCAACCACCGAGTTGATTCCTTTGGCTTTTTCCAAGTCGGTGATACCAAAGCCAGTGGAGATAGACATGGAGTGGACCTTTTTGTACTTGGCTCAATAGTTTTTGAACCGCTCCATCATCTGTTTGGATGACAGATCCAGCCTAACTTTTGTTTTGTTCTTGAGTTCATTGGCCATCAGGAGATAACCATTGACCTTAGAGGATTGAGGTCGGCCAACACGTGTTTTGTTGTCGGATCCAAAGCAGGCATTGTAGTTGGAGGGAATTTTCAGCCAGTTTACCAGGATGATGTGATCAGCTCTCTTGAGCTGACTTGAGCCCTTGGAAGCTGATGGGGGAGGATTGTTTGTTTTGGAGTTCCTTGGTGATGTTCTCTTGGGTGTGTTGGACTTGTGGGGGGAGGTTTGCTGAGGGGCTATTTGAAAGAGTTTGGGCTACGCAAGTGATGAGAGCAATAAAGTGATGAGAGTGGTGAAGTTTTGAGAGCAATAAAGTGGATGAGAGTGATCAAGTGATGAGAGTGGTTAAGTGATGAGAGTGATGAAGTTTTGAGAGCGATGAAGTGGATGAGAGTGATCAAGTGATGAGAGCAATAAAGTGATGAGAGTGGTCAATCAATTTTATGATGAGGGTGGGGGGAAAAAATTTTCCAATGAGGTCGGAGGTAGAAGGAGGTGGGAAGACAGGGGTGTATGACGCGGACAGGTGGTGGAAGCATTTAAATACTTTATTTGAAAAAACCCACTTATTTCAGGTTAACTTTGACACGTCTGGTCTGAAATAAGTGGGTTTTTTTGATTTTTAATGGCGGGTTTGAAATGGCGGATTTGGGTTGAAACCCGCCATTAAAAAATGGCGGGTTTGGTTAACTTTGATACCCCCTATTATCTTTGGGAAAAATATTGTTTAAACTAAAGGGCCCAAAGTAACCATGCCTATGTGTTTTCATACTTAATTCCCTGAAGAGAGGTGTTAAAGATCCCCAATATTATTGTGGCCCCTCTATAAAAATAATTAATAATCAATTTATCTATATTGATTTATAACATTAAACTATATCCAAACCAATTAACCTTGCAATAAGCTTTATCCAAATATTTTACGGATTTTTGCTTCATTTATCAAATAATATATTTATTATTTATTCTATCACCTCTGTTAGCTCAGAATAGCAAGGGTATTGGCATCCAGGAGGCTGACAGGTTAAACCTTTTACTGGGGTTGAAAAGGTTGTTCAGCTGTTTAACTTGATAAAAAGGGTGGGGAAAGATATTATTAATCAGAATAAAGCTATAAATCACTTACTTATCTCTTTTAAGTATTTGATTACCTTGGAAAGGTGTCTGGATGTAAATATAACTGGGTCTCTGGGTATCAATATCCTCAAAAGAGCTCTATATTTATAGCTTTTTGAGTCACAATTCTGTCCTTCTGAGGGATACGGAGCTCAAAGGGACGGGTGCTAAGGCTAGTAGGGCAACCAGCAGCAGCCTGTCACGTGTTCTTGGAGCTGTAGCATGGTTAACATTTAATTCCACAGGGTATTGGAATTATTCTACTTTTTGATTGATGTTTAGACGTGTAAATAACACTAATCTATCCACATGATTTATTATTTAATTAATTATCTTTGGTGAATATTCCCAGGATATTAATAGTCTTTTAGTAGAAATTCCTATGGGTAATCTGATTTCAAGTGAGTTCTAATTATGTATTAGCTGATTGGAGTAAAATCATTATATTGATTTTACTTCTTATTTTCGAAAATCAGTTGATTTGTTTAAAATAATTAAATGAAAATATAAGATATGATAATTCATGTAGTATTTTTACATCATCAGTTATGGTAGTATGTCACAAAAATACTGATGTCTTGAAGTTCTCACAATTGTACATTTAAAGTATTTTAAGATATTTTATAAATAGTAGTTATCTTATTTTTGACATATTTGGTATTTTTAATTATATTTTATCAAAAACAATTAGAAAGGTTGTTTAAGTATTTTTATATACTTTTATGTATTTTTAGATTATTGAATATCCATGTGGAAATTTATTACATATTTAGAATGTCACCATCTAGGTTGTAGCCCCTTTACGTGGTACCTGGGCTTCTCAAGCTGCCTGTCACTCTGTCGGCCCGTAGTCCCGCGGTTGCGTACTTGTCAGATACCCAGGGCTGCGTACACAGCTTGTCAGAGTAGGCTTAATGGGTGGCAGTTCTGCTGCTCAGCTGCGCGCAGGCGTATTGGTTGCCGCGGCTGCGTGCAGGAATTGTGTCAAATCACATTTCTGCCCGTAACTACTCCCAATCACAGAATTCTTTGATTTTTCACTGTGAAAACTATACGTGGGGTTCCATGTGAAATATTAAAATGGCAAAAATCCCAAGGCCGTGTCTCTTTTCAGATCTTCATAAATTATTCAAAAATATAAGCAGTAGGAATTTGAGGTAGGTGTAAGTGAGTGAACCTACCTTAATTTTGATGTATATTCAGAATGTTAAATCATATTTCTAATATAATTTCTCCTTTAATAAGTTTTTTATTTATTTATTTTATTCATGTTATTCTGTTACTTTTGAAGCTTGCTCTGCAATAGTAGCAAGCTGAAAACATTGAAATTTGATTTTCTCAACTCAGCTCTCTCAAACTATTACTGATCTGGTTCAAAACTTTTAAGATTCAACTGGTTTGACCCTACTTTGGCAAACTTCAACTGGTTTTATGGTTGTTTGAAGGGCTTTGACATATTATATGGGGGTTTCAAAATGATTTGATGAAGTCAAAATAGGTTCAAAATCATTGATTGAACTTATCAAAGACAAATCCAGAAACCCCCACAATTATTACATGCCTTCAAATTCAATGGGTCCTTCTGTGACCTTCCATCCAGTCATAACTGGCCCTTACTTCTTAATTCCTTTTGAAGTTCCTCTATAAATTTCAAATTCTCTTCAAGGGATTCCACTGGGAACAGATTAGCAGAAAAAAATCCAGACAAAATCAAGATAACAATCAGAATACAAAGGAAACACCTACCATCCAATGGACATACTCTGATAAAACTCCCCACAGAAGCACTCCTACTTTGTTGAGCTTCCTTCACTTTAAAGTTTGGTCCAGTATCATTCTTTACCCATAGAGAAAGTCCAAGCTACTGCCTCCCAGGTTCTTCAATTCCAGAGAAAGGCCTCTTTTACCTCCAGAAGTATTCAAACTTGCATTATTTGGGGTTGATTCTGGTGGTGCAAATATTATCAGTATCTAGGCACCTGAATCAAGAAAGGAATTATTGATGAAATTTAAAGTATCTTTTATTATCTTCAATGGTGTCTGTTTTGGTCTTCCATGGTGAATGATTGAGTGGGTGATCTGTTGAATGATGATAGGGATGTACCATTGAAAGGTGGAGATTTCAATGGATAAGGTGGAGGGAAAGGCAGATCAGTAATTCCAAAGGACTCAACTTAATTCTCACATCCTCTTATGGGTATCAGGAGCTACCCCTTCCTCTTCTGGGGGGGTAATGTAATAACCCAAACTTTACTTTCCAGACTTGGTCACCCCAGCCTCCACCAAACCTCATCAAATTCAAACTCTAACCCTGCATTGAATAGATTCACATCCTGAAGCATCTACCTGCATCCCCTGCAGGCCCTATCTAATCTCTTAGGATCTCTCCCTGTCTCTCTATGGATCAGTGTATCCTCTATCTCTCCTTAACCAAATTTGTATATGGTTTGTTACATATTTCATAAAATATTGCACACATACTACATACCCTTTTCTGGTCATCCCATTTTTCTATTAGGGCCCATGAGAGTTAAGCAAACCCGCCACTTTTTAATGGCCAGTTTCAAACCAAATCCACCATTTCAAATCCACCATTAAAAATCAAAAAACCCACTTATTTCACATCAGACGTGTCAGAGCTACTTCAAAATAAGTGGGTTTTTTCAAGTAAAGTATATAAAGGCTTCCACCACCTGTCCACTTCATACACCCCTTGTTTTCCAACTCCAACCTTGAATAAATTCTGCCTCCAACCTCATTGGAAAAAAATTTGATTCATTTCTCTTCATCTCTTGATCACTATCCTCATCACTTCATCACTCTCATCACTTTATTGCTTTCATCACATTGAGCTAAATCTCATTGCATCACTATCGTCATCAATTCATCACTCTCATCCTTTTATCACTTTCTTCACATCCAGCTAACTCTCATTGCATCACTATCCCCATCACTCCCTCACCCTCATTGATTTATTGCTTTCATCAAATCCTAAATCTCATTGCTTTATCCCTCTTGTCACATCATCACTCTCATCTCTTGCTATCCTCTTTGCTTCATCACTCTCATAATTGCCCCTCAGAAATCCCCCCGCAAGTCACTAAACAATGCAATGGACCAAATAAAACATCCCCCAGGAACTCAACATCCAACAATCCTCCCCCATCAGCTTCCAAAGGCTCAATTAAGCTGAAGAGAGCTGATCACATCATCCTGGTAAAATTGCTCAAAATTTCATCCAACTACAATGCTTGCTTTGTATCCGACAATGAAACATACATTGGCCGACCTCAATCCTCTAAGGTCAATGGTTATCTCCTGATGGCCAATGAACTCAAGAATAAAACAAAAGGTTGGCTCAATCTGTCATCCAAAAAGATGAGGGATTGATTGAAGATTTATAAAACCAATTAAAAATTAATTCCAGATCAGAACATACCAGAGCTTCCTGGACAGGCCCATCACTCAATTTGTCAACTGCAGCCTCCAGCGCAACAAGTCAACATGTAATACCATTGGGACGAAACCCTCCAGTAATAGTCACTCAACCCTCAAGGACTCCTCCTCATTTCTTTCATAGACTTTCCTTTGCTTCCATCCTTTACTAATTCCCTCAAAGTAATTAGTACCATGCATTTTGAAAGAACTGTCCTGAATTTTCATAAAGCTTTTCTGCTCTTTTTTTTATTTCTGCACTAAGTTTTTTTTGTCCTATTTTATCTCTATTTTTTCCTAAGTTTTATTTTTTTCCTGAATTTAATCAAATTTGGTTGGTCATTTGGAATTAACTGTCCCAGTTTTATTTCACTTGTTCTAATTTTTCAAGTAATTTTTCCGCATTTTAATTTTGGCAAAAAAAAATTTTTGACACAAAATATGCTAGCAAAAATTTGAAAAAAAAAGGAAATTGATCATTAGGAAAGCACAAATTTTGCAGATTTAGAATTGAAATAAGAATAAACAAATAAGGTAATTTTTTAAATAAATAAAACTAAGTAAGTAAAAACTCAATCAGAGTTGAGATAACTACTGGGATATTTTATAATGAACCCAGTCATGGTTGCATGTCCCCACACGCTTTTTAAAACTTTTGAAAGTGCAACAAACAATTTTGAGAAAAATCAGGTGAAATTTTTTCTTCAATAGCACCATGGATAGCTGTGGCAAGATCCTTGCAAATTTGGATGTCCTAGTGATTCACATGGATGTTGATGCTGTTGAATACTCATTAAATTGGATTGAGCATGGGGGAGTAATTTTCAAGAAAGTTTATATTGGTTTGTTTTTTTGAATCCTTTATGAAATTGATAACTGGGTCAAAATCTTCACCACAATGGATGGGTGCATTATCCATTATGATGAGGGATTTTGGTGGGCATTTTTAATGGAGTTGGAGGAGGAAATTGGCAATTTCCAAGGAGACAGCGCCTCCTTTTTTCTTACCACCTTTTTTGAGCAACTAAAAATAAATCATTCCCAATTCTGCCAGGGCTCAAATGAGGTGGATTATGCTCCACCTGGAATTGGTTGCCAGGGTGGTGGCCTTACCTAAGCCATAGTAATTAAAAAAAAAGCAAGAGGTTGATATTTTTAACTTTGATAAGTAAAGAAAAAAAACCAGAAAGGGAATACCCATGAATGGGCTGAGTCTGGGAATTGAACCAAGACTCATCAATGAAAACAAGATTCCTTCCTATATCAGTGAAACAATTGAGAAAAAAATCATGTTTCTGCTGTAGGAATGCTGCCTTGTTCCACTTCCAAGGAACTGGCATCACCATCTTCCAGATGATGTCAAGGCTCTTGAGGAGCTTCTGGATAGAGGGGATTAAAACAGAAACATCAACTTCTTTTCTTTCTTGATGTGAATAGTCAGATCCATTAATCAAGATGAGGTTTTTTCCTCCAAGTGGATCAGCATTGATGCAACCATGTTGTTGGAAATCTTCAGTTTTATTTGATTGATTTCTGTTTCCCTCTTGAGCAATCCAAATTATCCTTTCAACTTGAATTTCAGAAATTCCAAATTTCTTGGCAACTTCAACCTATGTTTTATTTTTGATCAGAAATTGTTTTTCAATCAATGCCTTTAAATTTCCACTAATTGGTTTATTTTGCCTTTTTGGTTGACGAGTTCAGGCCTTGGATTTTTTTTCTTTATTTTTTTTACCAAGGTTCTTGACTGACATCAATAAGTGTTGATTTAAAAGAATTTGTTGATGAGAATCTTGGATGGCACTTGAATTATATTTCATTTCTGCCTGATACTGTCTTGCCCATTCATCATAATTTGATAAAACTTCTTCTTCATTGGTGGATTTTTTCCCATTGTTTAATTCAATCTGATCACCAAAAACAAAAAATGAAAAGGAAGTTAGTACTGGATTAAGTAAATCATTGAGAAACTCAAGGAAAAATGGATTGAATAGATAATCTTACTTGCTTTTATCCTATGTTTTATCCTTTTATGTTTTTGGTGATTGAAGGGAGTTGAATCCCTTCTTGGCCTCTTTTCCGTTTTGAGAAAAACCTGGAAAGAAAACCTGAAACAGGAAACTTGTTAAGGGTAATCCTGTGAAAATTTTATTACCCCCACGCATCCGGTTTTTTCCAGGCGCTTCCCTAATTTTTCAGCAGCCAGCCAATCCAGACATGTGTGTCAAAAATTCAGGAATGTTTTTTTGAAATGCATAGTATACTACTTCTTATTGGTTAGTTACCTTCCAATAGTTTTCATCTCAGAAAAAGAAAGCCAAAAAGCCTTCCAAAGTAATCTCACCTTCCCCTGTGTTGTTACTATTAAAGGATTCAGTCCATAAACCTCCTTTAGAGCCTACTCTTTGATTCATAATCTCCTCCTCTTTCACCTTTTTCTCTTCAATTAATGATCATTTTCATTGCAATCAATACTTCTAAATAATAAATTCTGTGGGACATAGTGCCAGTTCCATCCATCCCTTGTGTGCCAAGAGCAGTTGTGACATAAATTCTTTATTCTTCCCATGGCACCTCTCTGAGCGTTGAAGGAATCAGTTGTGTGACTTTCTTCAAAAGCCTGGGCCCTCTTTTTAACAATAAGGAATATCATGCACCTACCCAATTCAACTCACTTGTTGCCCAAACTCTTTATCTACACCAAGGCCAATTAATCATTCAAACCATGGATTAATATCAGTTTTCCCACTTTAAAAACATCCTTTTTGGATTATTTTTCATCCAGGATCTCCCAATAATCACTTTCAATTCCCAATCCATGTTCTCAGTCTCACCCCTCACTCTTCATTGTTTGCTAGGTTACTCTAGCCTCTCTAAAGGAAGAAAAAGGTACTTCCTAAAGATTATCAATAGATATTCCAAATTAAAATTCATTTTTGCCCAGAATACCAAGGCCAAAAATGTTCCAAGCTTCATAATCCTCTTGAAAAAGGCCAAAGATATGACCAAGAAAAAACTCATCTCATTCATGTTGGAAAATTGTAGAAGATTTTTCAACAGTTCATTTGGAAAAATATTCCTTGAAAAAGGGATTTTTAACCTCAGAAAGGCCACTTATACCCCTCAAAAAAGTGCTCTTTCCAAAAGTGGTAACCAAACCACCATTGAAAAGGCTATAAACCTGCTCCTGAAATCTGGGCTATGCATTTTCTGGTGGGGTTATGCAGTCCCCACCTTGGCCTCCTTGCAGAACCCATTCCCCAAAATCTCCATTGGTATGAAGGCATCCCTCAATGTATGGTCAAACTCAACTCCTTTTCTTGATCACCATCTGCAGCCGTTTGGATGTCATGTTATTATATATCATAAGGAAAATTGGTGCAACTCTAAATTTGTGGCAATTTTTCTGGAGGGAATCCTCATTGGCTAAGAGGAATGACACAAATCCTACAAGGTCTTGGTTTCTTCCTTTTAATCAATAACTATTTCCCACCATTTTGAAAAATTTCCTGACCCCCTTTCCTTTTTTCTCCAGTACTTCACCATAAAAAATATTATTTCACTTGCTAGCAAGTGCCATCAACAAATATTTGGCTGAAGCTTTGTCTAATCTCTAGTTGAAGCTATGCTCATTTTCCAACCAATTTTTTGGTGAAAAGTCTCTTTTCATTGGATTTTGGATAAATCTGAGCCTGAGATTGGCTGGAGCTTGAACTGAGCTTGATTTTAGATTGGTCCTAATCTCCTTGATTGAAATTGCTAGCTAGTGACATGAAGCTTTTTGTGGTGGTTGAATTTCACTTCTTCCTTTGGTCCCTTTGATTTCTCTGAACTTTTTGGCAAGGAAGTTTCCCCAGGACCCACCTCCCCTATTCCAAACTGATTCAACCAGGTTCCAACCTTTTAAAACTTTGTATGTGAGGATGGGCTCCCAAACCTCTTCTGAAGGCTATAATTTACACTTCAACCATCTACCTCCTCCATCCAAAGATTATGCCTATGTCCCCCACTACTCCTTTTCTCCAAAATAAATTTCCTTCAACATTTATGCATCCAGCATCCTTCCTCATCGAACCAACACCAAGACAATGTTGTTTTTTGATTCCCCTGAAAATCCCAGAATCCAAAAACCTGTTTAGAAGCTGTAAAAGGCCTGCATAAAATAAAGTGGGTACAGGCAATTTACATTGAACTTGTTAAAATTTAACATCATATTTTTTTGAAGGTTGAACTCATATCCCCTGGGCACAATCCCTTTAAACCACAGAGGTATTTGGAAAAAATTCAATTATAAATTACTTTTGATGAAAAAAGTCTAGTATTTGCATTTGGGGCTTTCTTCAGGTATATTTAATTGAATATGATGATAGTCACCCTAAAAAAAATGGATGAACCTGCTGGCAGGTGTAGCATTGGGATTTTGAGTGAAACCTGTTTTGACTTTTTTGAGGATTTGGATTTGAACATCAAATTGATTCTTGGTTTGTGTCAGAATATTCCTGAACCATTTTTATTTAATGCAATAATTGAATTGAAAATTTTTAAATAACCAGAAGAAGTTGGAATTTGTGTATTTATTTTTGATTCCATATTTCTTTTACCACTGTTTATAAATTTGGTTAAGAGCTGTGTTGATTTTTTTTTTTTTGGATTGGTATCAAGGTTCAAAGAAAAATTTCAATTTTATTGGAAAAAAGGAAATTTTGTTTTTATTTAAAAAATAATATTGGTTCTTTTATTTCTCCTTGAAGAATAAATTGCATCTCAGTGGCAAATATTAATCTAATTTATGAAAAACAATAAATTCAAAAATAATCATTAAAAAAATTCAAAAAAAATGGGCTGTATTCCCTCATGGAAATAAACCACATGTGGAAACAAATCATTTCTATAAAAGAATATCCTACTATTAATCAAAGTTAGTCTTACTCAATTTGATTTTTTTTTTTGATTTTTTTTTTGAATTGAGCTTTTCATCAATAAAGATTTTATTTTGTGTTTCTGTTTTCATTTTAATTTTTATATTTCTGATTGATCCCTTTTTTTTCTTTTCTTTGGATTTTTTTCTTTTGTTTTTTTTTTAAAATATTTTTGATTTTAATTTTTTTTTGATTCTGGCCATTTTTTTTTCAGCCCTTAAATAATTAAATAAACAGATATTACAAATTCCCCTGATTTCCCACACACAAAGACCTTTCCTTGAAAACAGAGGCATTTTAAGGAGTTTTATTTTTGAAATTGATAACACTGCAGAATTTTAGATTGGTATTCAGAATCCCTATAAATTATCTTCTAGTCTTTTCAAAGTAGTTGGGGAACTTCAAAAATCCATCCACAAATCAAGAAAATAAAAAAACAACAGTCTCAAGGAATTTTTTGAGCCTTTTTTTTGTTCTTATTTAATTTATTTTTGTGCTTGAAAGATTCAGAAAAAATTATAATCAATTCAAAAGCTTCAAACTATTTTTTGGGGATATTTTGGATTTATTATAGGATTCCTGAAATTATATCCAACGGAAAATGGCTTCAGATATCACATCCTTCTCACAGCTTTTATTTGACATCAGGAATAAAATTTTGGTTTTGTTTTTTTAAGGTATTGAGAATATCATCAAAAAATTTGAAGAAAGATAATTTTTGGTTTTAAGGAAATCAATTTACCCCATAAAATATTTGTCACCATGAAATTAACTGAAAGTAAAAGGTTTTTGAAAAATGTGGTCTACAATTTGAAGTCTTGTTTTTTTATGGGCAATGTTGAATTTGAAACCTCAAACCCTCTGTTCACAACCTAAGAAGGGTTTTTTGGTGCAGTTTTCAACCATTTTTATTTTTGAAAGGCCGCTCACAACCCATCCCAGTCGTGAACAGCCGCTCACAACTCATTTCAGCTGTGAAAAGCCACTCACAACCCATTTTGGGGTCATGAGCGGCCATTCACAACCCATTTGCGGTGAACAAAAAAAAAAGAAATTGAAAATAGAATAAATATAAATTAACAAAAAAATGGCCCATAAATAAAAATAAATGAAAACAAATAAATATTCTTATTCATTAACAAAAACACCAAAAAAAGAAAAAAATACAAGTTCAAATTGACTAGCCCTAAGTAAAAACACCAAAAATTGAATAAACAATGAAAGATTCTGTGCAGCAGCCCTAAATTAAAAGTTCCAAAAAAATACAAGTTCATCTTGAATAGCCTCAAAGTAAAAATACCAAAAAAAACAAGTTCAGATTGTGTTAAGCTGATCCTATCACAAGAAATAAAAATACTCCTTATGATGGGATCATCCCAACACAAGTTGAACTGACTTACCAATAAAACCTAATTCAAAACACTCAACATGATGATTTGAACTCAAAAAAATCACCAAAATGATTTTCAAAATGTGTTAAACCCTTATATTAATAGAATTAAAAGATCAGCATCAGAACCCAAACCCAAATGAGGAAATCAAAGTGATTTTGCTAAATGTGAATACAAATTAAGCTGTTCTTTTAAATGGTAAACCCAAAAAGAAGCTTTTTTAGAAGTCAAAAAAGCAGTTTTGGAAACAATGGGTTAGATTGGAATAAGTTCTCCCTCAAGTACTAGATGAACCCAGTAATTATTTTTGACAAAGCAAATGAATATGGCATCTGATTTTTCTTTTACAACTTTTTTCATAGAAGTCTAAGTACAACATGAATCTAATTAAATGAAACATATTTTTCTTCCATAAGTTCCAGCTATGAATTGGCCAATTTCTAGCTTTGCAAGTCATTTTTTAACAGGGAATATTTTCATTGATTTCATTAAAATCGAGTCTTTGTTCTATTTTTTCAACATCTTCAATGCCACAAAGGATCTTAGAATAGAACCTCTTATTTTTACTCAATGTTTCAATCATTTTTTTTCTTAATTTTAACCAGCCATGCGCATCATGCCCAAGTAATTTTGCAATGAATCTAAGTTCAAAATTGCCATCACCAACTGGATCCCAAACTTCCCCCAAGAACTTATGTAAGTTCTCAGGTATTTGATTGAGGTAATTCAATTTTTGTTCCTACAATTAAAATTTAATTAGCCAATATTCTAATCTCATTAAAGGAAACAACACTCACCAAAGATGAGCTTTGGTTTGACTTTTCCATTATTTCTGCTTCCTCAGAAAAGGATTCTGATTCCAAATGAACATACCCTAATTCACTTTCAGTCCCTTCCTCTGAACTATTAAATTCAGATGAAGAGCGTTCCTTTCACTACAGAAAGTTTTTTCCCATCAGTTCATTAAACCATAAAAATGAAAATTTATCAAAATAAAAGACTTACTATCTTTGGTCTTTTTTTCCCCTTTTTCCCCTTTTTCCCCTCTTGATGTCTATTTCAAAATGTCCAAATTTTGACAATTCCCTAAAATTTGATTTCAATTTGGGTCAAACAAAGCTGAAAGGTACAACCTTTGGCTCAATCCTTGTCTTGGGAATCAAAGTTTCTGTATAATCAACAACATACTTTAATATCTCCAATCTAGCATGTTGAGGTTGTTCCATAAGCATGGAATTCAATTTGTTGAACAATTTGTATTTTTCAAGTACTGGATCTGTATCAATCTGTCAAAAAGAAAGACAATAATTAATAATTAATCTGTCAATCCTATAATTGCTTTCAATCCTATTATTTTTAACCTTCCAAAAACCCAAAAAGAGGGCTTAATTCACTGGAAGGATCATAGTCTAGCCTGCACTGAGGATGAACATCCTCAGGCACAACTGATCCTCTTGATGCTTTTATTTCACCTAAAATTTTGGAACAAGGCAACCCTTTTTTTTAAAACAACTATGAGCACACCTTTCCATCATGGTCACGCTTTAACTTTTCAAATTGTTCCCCAATGAGTTTAATTGCCTCAATTCAAAATTTGTAGCCCAAAGGGAAAATTTCTTTTGGAAGAAAAGTTCTTAACTTTTTTTTGAGAGTTTTTAAGTGACATATGGAATTATTGGAATTGGCTTTAAATTTTTCCTTCAAGGTGTTTCCACACATCCAACATGTTCCCCAAAGGTCCCACAAGTAATTGTTTGAAATTAGCATGGGCTTCTTCTACCCAAGACATTGTTTTATTTCCAAAGTCTGGGTTTAAAAAATTCCAAACCCCATAAACATTTCTCTTTGATAGGGAAAGTTTTATTTTCCATATACTCAAGCACATCCTTGCGTTACTTCAAGAAACACTGAATAAAATTTTAAACATAAGCATTCCCAGCAGAGATGAACAGAAGAAGCAATAAATTGGAATACTCTGAGTTCTGCATCATGTAATTCTGCATCCCCCTTGGTTTTAGAGGCCCCATAATTTTCCCACAGAGTCATAAAAACTTTCTATCCTGCATTTTCATTACTGAAGTAGACTTCAAAGTTTTCTGGAATGTTTTTAGACAAGTTCCAGGAGCAAAACTGTCTGTACTCAGGGAAAATATGTTCTATAGAACAAATCAGTGCTTTTTCATGGTCTGTCACAAAGACTTTGGGAAGCCTCTTGGTATAATAAGCCAACTCCTTTAATGTATTCAAAGCCCAACTGCAGAACTCATACTTTTCTTCTGTTATAAAAACAAAATTCTTTTTGAAAGTTTTCTTATTGACTGTAATTCCTACAATATGCAATAGAGGGATGTGGTACCTATTTTTTTTAGAAGTAAAATCCAACAATGCAATATTATGGATTTTTTTTGCAAATTTTTATAGAATCAGGATGAGCCAAAAAAAGGGCCTCTAAGTGACCCTCTCCACAAAATTTTTACCTGGACACCCACTTGGATTCCTGGAGCGTTTCCAATAGAACTTCTGTAACACATTTCCTATCCATTTCTGCATGCTCTACCTTCCCCTTAGTGTTATACATTGTTTTATTTTCAATTTATTCTCCACCATCAATCTTGCTCAATTTTTTTTAAGCTGAACCATATTTAGACCATCTTTCATGCCTTCCTTCAGTAGACACAAGGCTTGCCCAGAGATTCTCCTCATTTTAGAATTCACTTAGAGGCTTTCAGATGGTTGATTATTGTGTAGGCCATTTCTAATTGAGAGCTGCAACATGGGATTTTCTGCTTCCCTACTTGCACAGATCATGAATTGACACTCAAACTTCCTTGTGTGAGTTTTCCTTTGACATTTGTTGAAGCATGTCCCTTCATATAAACCAAATCTGTCACATGCAAGATCCACATATTTTTCTTTCTTTGACTTTAATGTCATCAATTTGTAGCCATACATGGCTGCCCATTTTTTACAATAAATCTCTGATTCTTTCCTACTAGAAAAGGCTCTCACAGGATGAGGGTAAAGCATTTTGGAACACCTTAGTTCCATTAGTATTTGTCAAGCAAAATCCTTCTCAATAAAACTACATATGAAATGTGACCCACCACCTTTAGTCCATTCCAGTTGTGAAGAAACATCTTGTTCCTCAATTTTAACGCTAGACAAGGATTCAATTGGGTCTTCCAATTTTTTCTTTCCCAACTGCCTACCCCAATCCCTATAATTAAAAGCTTTTTCAACAACCCTTTCAACTAAGTCTGTTAACACAATCATGCTTTAACCAGAGGGGCTTGGGCTTGCCACTGTTCCCATAAAGCAACAAAATTCAACGGAAATTTATTATTCAATTCAATTTTCAATCCAAAAACTCCAAACTTTTGCTCACTTTTGGGTTGAGAAAAATAAATTCATCCAATGAGCATGTTTTTTGTGTTTTGCCGGCGCCAAAAGGCAGAGTTTCTGATTCCAATGTTCAAAATTTATTTTTTTGGTCTAATAATAGTCCCTCATAGTATGCCACATTCCCAAATTTGGTTGAAAGCACTCAAATGTTGTCCAGGGGTGCCCACGTACCCCAGATCCCCCTGAAACGGCCCGTTTGGGACTATTTTTCCCCAAATTGGCCAGGAAATCATGTGCAGCCCCTGCTCACAACTTGCTCATCCCCCGGAGGGTTGCAAATCCCCAATTGCAACCTTTTTCAAGTTGCAATTGGGGATCCATGAGGGATGCGCAAGTTGGGAGTGACTTTGCTTGCTCCTTGTTGGACTGTGAATTGCTGTTTGCAAACCTGAGGTTGCAAATTAAACATTTGCCTTTTTTTTATATTCTAATAAAAAAATAAAAAAAATTTCAATTAAAATATAATTCATATTTCCTTGAGAATATTCAAAGGGCTCTATCATACACAGATATTTGAATGTAGACTGTTTTTGTAATTTTTTCTTTCCTTTTTTACTTTAAAATATCCAAAAAATTAAAAAAAAATCAAAAGAAGGTGCAAGCAGCTCCAGTGCCTAAATAATGGTTCAAAACTGGCTAGGGTTTTTTAAAAAATAATTTTCTTTCTTTTATGGTTGTTTTTATCAATTTATTTTGCCTTGATTTTTTTTTTAGTTCTTAACATTTCTTTCAATACCATTTTCTTTTCTTTTAATTTTCAAATTTTTTAAAAAGGATTAATTGCTTTTATTTTGAAGATTTGTTTTGGTGAAAATTGAAAAATTTTTTAGAATGTTGATTTTTCTCCTCAAACACTTTCTCATCCTCACTAAAAACTGTTTTTGTTAAGCATCCTCAAGCATTCAATTTGTGGATACTCACTGCACCGGTGTGAAATCCTATATAGTAGGACAGGACCAAGAATTATGGCTGGAAGAAACCAAATGTGGTCCAGTGGCATTCCCCCTCCAGCTTGGTTAAATTAAAAACACAAGTATTTTTGAACCCCCCTGAGCCAAGGAAATTTGCGGGTCAGCAGAATTTCATTTGGAAATAAAATACTCATTTATTTGAGAGTAAGGGTCAGAAAAAAATGATGCTCTTGATTTTTTCATTACTTTTATTTATTTATTTATTTTATTTTTTATTTTTTTTATTTTATTTTTTTTATTTTATTTTTTTATTTTTTTATTTTTTTATTTTTCTATTTTTTTTTATATTTCTAGATTTTGGTAGAAGAATTGAAAAACTGTTTTTAGAATGTTGAGTTTACTACTCAAACACTAACTCATCCTCACTAAAAACCATCCTTGTGAAACACCATCAAACATTCAATTTTTTGATACTCAGTGCACTGGTGTCCACTCCCATATAGTAGGGCAGGACCAAATAATTTTATCTTGAAGAAACCAAATGTGGTCAAGAATTTTGTTTTCATTTCTATTTTTTTTTAGTTTTTGATTTTTCATTTATTAGGGTGTATCAAAGTTAAGCAATAGTGCCATTCTTTGATGTTGTGTTTCAACCCAAATCTTCCATTTCAAACCCGCCATGAAAAATAAAAAAACCACTTATTTCAGATCAGACGTGTCAAAGTTAACATGGAATAAGTGGACTTGTTCAAGTAAAGTATATAAAGGCCTTCACCATCACAACCACATGTCATTCAACATCACCACCCCTGGTTTCATCCTCTGAACTCATTGGAACACTTCATCACTCTCATTGCTTCATTGATATCCTCATCACTTCATCACTCTCATTGTTTCATTACTCCCATCACCTCATCACTCTCATTGCTCCATAACTCTCATCACTTTCTCACACATTATTGTTTTCATCACATGCATACTATCATTACTTCATTTCTTCATCCCTTCCTCTTATTAAATGACCCCTCAGCAATCATCCCCCCGCAATTCTACCAAAAAATCCAATGGACCAAAGCAAAGATCCCCCCGGAACTCAACATCCAATTTTACTCCCCCATAAGCTTCCAAAGGCTCTAGTCAGCTCAAGAGAGCTGATCCAATCACCCTGGTAAACTGGCTCAAAATTCTATCCAACTAAAATGCTTGCTTTGGATCTGAAAATGAAACACACGTTGGACAACCTCCTTCCTCTAAGGTTAGTGGTTCTCTCCCGATGGCCAATGAACTCTAGAATAAAACCAAAGTTAGGCTTGATCTTTCATCCAAAGAGATGCGTCAGAAATGCAAGAACTATTGAACCAAGTTCAAAAAATCCCACTCAATGTCAATCTTCACTGGCTTTGGTATCACCAACTCCAATAAAGCAAAATGAATCACCTTGGTGGTTGATAAGTTGGACTCCATTTTTCATTTTTATTTTCGAATGGATGGAATATTTGGAAAGAAGGACAATATCACCCCTTTAGCCACTTTTATTCCCAACAATCAGATTCAGTTGATGCTGAAGACTTGGCTGTGGATGCTCAACCTAGCAATGATTATCCCTATGAAACTTATGAGTGGCCCCAATCTGATGTGGAGGAGGAAATTCCAACAGAATCAGCTCCAATCATGTCTAAATCAGCATTGATCAACAATTCAAACCCTTCCTTGAACCCCTCACTCCCTTCTTTGGATTGCTCTCTCCCTGGGGTGGAAGGAGTTAACAACTTGGCCAATGAGGAGCAAGTTATTCCTGTATCACCACCACCATCAACATCTGCTGAATTAAGGAACCAAGATCTTTTCTCTTCTTTCTGGTTAATCCTTACTGATTTAGATTGTAAAAAACAGGCTCATCCTTTCCTGAATGGTCAAATACCCAAGCCAATGGGTCCTCCCACACCCCCTTTAAATGAGAGTGATGAATTTCCCACACAAACCTCCTCTGCAAAGAGAAAGCAAAATTCCTCCAAGTCCATCAACATCAACCCCAATAGCCGTCAAAAGTGGAGAAACACTTCAAATTTTTCTGGCTTTGAAGATATCATGTAGAAGCAAGATTCAAGTTAGCGCATTTTATTCTCCTTGCTTTGAAAATCAAGCTCATTCCTATTCCCCTCCGAAAAACAGTTAAACCACAAATTGAATTGGAAGAACTTCAATTTGAAAAGGAGAAGTGGGATTTTCAACAGGCTTTGGATTATCAAAAGCAGAAATCTGAGAGTTTGTCTCATCAACAAAAGCTGGATGCTGAGTGGCAAATTAAAGAGGATGAGATAGAGTTTTAAAAAGAGAAAAAGTAGAAGGATTGAAAGGAAGACCAACTCCAAAAGGAGAGGGAAAGGCTAGCCACAGAAAAAAAAGATAGGTTATTGGTAGCCATGGCATTTATTGGTAGAAGTAGAAATTTAGATGAAATAAAGGAAATTAATCAATTTCTTGGCTTTTAAAGTATTTTCTTTGATAAAAATTTCAAAAATAAAAAAAAAATTATTTTCAACAAGGGTTGAGCCTATTTTTAACCCCACCAATGAAAAAAAATATATTTATATTTTTTGGTCTAGAATATATTTGAACACTTTGCAAATCTTTGCAAGTATTGATATTTGTCTTTTTAATTTGCAAAAACATAGCCATTCTAGTATGGGTGGCAGTATCCACTGCAGGAAAAGTGCAGTGCTTGTACTGGTTTTCTGCCCAAACCATTTCAACAATACTTTTCTCTTGAAAATAAATTCCAAATACCAAGATGGGGAAGACAAATAGGCCATTGTATACTTGAAATTCATCCTTGTTTTTGATCATTTTTCCATTTTATTTTTTTGTTTGGACCACCAGTAAAAAGGGATAGGAGGAGAAATCACCTTTGTAAAGGTGGGGATAGTTGTAGAAGGAGTCTGAGTTGAAGGTGATGTGAGGGAAGCAGTCAAAAGTAGTGAGGCCAGATCCAAATCCCAATGAAGATAAAGAGGGGATATTTCTGTCCAGCATGGTTTCTTGGTTGAAATTGTGTGCTATTCTGGATAATGTTCTGAAGATTTGGCCTAAAATTTGCAATACCTTGTCAGACCTAAGGTTCAAAAATTTAAACTCCTTGGGAGAAGATTGAATGTCTGATTTCTTCAAATAGCATGAAAATAGTTCAAAAGGGTGCATCAATTTTTTCAATCCAATTGCCCACATTTTCCCATCCCAAGATCTTGAGGGACCAACCGTGTTGAAAAACTTTCTTGATTGGTCAAGGAATGTTGTGACCAAGTTTATGTCCTTCTTTTCTTGTTGGGAGAGTTCATTCAATGGGACAAATTCTATCATTGCAACCAGAGAGTGGCAATTTGAACAATCAAGAACAGCAAATTTTCCAGAGATGAAGAAATTGAATTGTTCAATCTTGTGTTGGGCTTTTCTAAACTCTTCAGGGGTGGGTTTTTGAGTTTTCTTTTTGGAAGCAATAGAAGGGTAAAAATCCAATGTTTGTAGTTTTTGTCAAGACCAAACCACCTTTTCTTTAAACCAATCTTAATTTACTTCCAAAGAGATTTCCAAATCTCTCATTTGAGCCCTCTGCTTGCCACCTCTCTTTATTTTTTTCAATCAATCTCCTTCCATCTTGATCCCTCCCATGCACCTGCTGTGCTTGGGGTGAGGATCAAGAAGGAAAATATCTGGTTGTATGACATTTTGAGTGGGGTGGGAGAAGCATGGGCAGTCCAGGAAGGGGGAAGGAGTTGACAGAACAAGGGGTCAAAGTTGGTTTGAATTGCATGCCATCCAAAAAAAAATACCATTCCAAGGTGAAACCAAAAAAAAAAAAAAGAGATTGGGCGGGCTGAAGGTGGGGGCGGGCCCAGTCAGGCAGGCTGGAGGTAGGGGCGGGCCCAGTCAGGCAGGCTGGAGGTAGGGGCGGGCCCAGTCGGGCAGGCTGGAGGTGGGGGTGGGCTTGGTTGGCGGGGCTGGAGGTGGGGAGGCTTGGTTGGCCAGGCTGGAGGTGGGGGCTGGCCGCAACCAAAGAAGAGGGGGGGGGGGGGGGGGGGGGTTGGGCGGCAACAAAGCAAGAGGGGGTGGGTGGCAACCAAGCAAGTTGAAAAAACTTTTTGATTGGTCAAGGAATGTTGTGACAAAGTTTTTTTCTTGCTGGGAGAGTTTATTCAATGGGAAAAATTCTATCATTGCAACCAGAGAGTGGCAATTGGAACAGTCAAGAACAGAAAATTTTCCAGAGCTGAAGAAATTGAATTGTTCAATTTTCTGTTTGGCTTTTCTAAACTATTTAGGGGTGGGTTTTTTAGTTTTCTTTTTGGAAGCAATAGCAGGGTACAAATACAAAGGTTGTAGTTTTTGTCAAGACCAAACCACCTTTTCTTTAAAACCATCTTAATTTACTTCCAAAGAGATTTCCAAATCTCTCATTTCAGACCTCTGCTTGCAACCTCTCTTTATTTTTCTCAATCCATCTCCTTTTATCTTGATCCCTCCCATGCACCTGCTGTGCTTGGGGTGAGGATCAAGAAGGAAAAGATCTGGTTGAATGACGTTTTGAGTAGGGTGGGAGAAGCATTGGTAGTCCAGGAAGGGGGAAGGAGTTAACAGAACAAGGGGTCAAAGTTGGTTTGAATTGCATGCCATCCAAAAAAAAAAAATACCAGTCCAAGGTGAAACCCAAAAAAAAAAAAAAAAAAAAGGTTGGGCGGGCTGGAGGTGGGGGCGGGCCCAGCCAGGCAGGCTGGAGTTGGTGGCGGGCTTGGTTGGCCGGGCTGGAGGTGGGGAGGCTTGGTTTGCCAGGCTGGAGGTGGGGAGGCTTGGTTGGCCAGGCTGGAGGTGGGGGCTGGCCGCAACCAAACAAGAGGGGGGGGGGGTTGGGCGGCAACCAAGCAAGAGGGGGGGGGGGGGTGGCAACCAAGCAAGAGGTGGGGGCGGCGGCGACCACGCAAGAGGGGGAGGCGGGCCAGGGAGCAAGCAAGAGGGGGAGGATGGTGGAAACCAAGCAAGATGAGGTGTCCAGCGGGGACCAATTGAGCAAGAGGGGGGGAGCAAGTGAGCAACAGGGGGGGGGGGGGGTGTTGACTGAGCAAGATTAGGCGTCTAGCAGCAACTGAGCAAGCAAGCTCCCAACAGGGGGGGGCGGCAACCAAGCAAGCAAGAGGGGGGGACGGCAAGCGAGCAAGAGGGGGAGAAAAGGAGGAGGGAGGGGCCAAGTTAGCAGGAATGGGTGAGAGGGAGGTGAAAGGAGGATGAGGAGGAGGGGGGGAGCTTACCTGGGGTGCCAATGAAAGGAGGAGGGGAGGTGATTGGTGAGGTGGCTGTGGAGGGTGAGGAGGAGGAAGGAATGGGTGTTGAGTGAGGTGGAGAAGTCAGCAAGAGTGGGTGAGAGCAAGGCAAAATGTGGATGAGGAGGAGGGAGGGTAGCTTACCTGGGGTGCCAACCAAAGTAGGAGGGGAGGTTATGGTGGGGTGGTGGTGATGGTGGGGTGGTGGTTGTGGGTGAGGTGGAGGTGATGGTGAGGTGGAGGTGATGAGGAGGTGGTGGTGGGTGAGGAGGGGGAAGTGTCCTGGTGGTTTGGAATTTGGTTTTTGTTTAAGTCCCAAAAAAAAAACCCAGAGTCAGCATAGGATTCTTGGTTAAACAACCAAAACCAAAAACATTCTGTGATGTCATTTTTTACCTATTTAAAAACCAAATCCTAATCATCAAAGTGAGAAAGTTTGAGGGGTAGAATCCACTATCTCATAGCAAAAGATGAGGTAGAAGATGAGACCAGGATGACTTGAGGAGGTTGAGAATATCTTCTTCAAATATTTCATCCCATTCATCTTTGATGTTGGCAAGAAGGTTTTGAAGGATTACACAAGTCATAATCCAGTTGATGAGGAACTTCATGTCTTTGGAAGATTGGAGCTGGTTTTGCATCTCCCATAAGCTGGCACATCTTCCTTTCAGGACTCCTATGGCATGATCAATCAAAACTTTTGATTGTGAAAGATAACAGTTGAAATTGGCTTTGGCTTGATCATTGGATGATCAATTGTGGTATGCTGGAACCACATATTTTCCACTATCATAAGCTGAATTGACCAAAAGTCATTTACATTGCTCAAATTAGTTATCTGGTTGTTGGTTAATCTGCATTCAATTGAAAATATATGAATTGTGAAAAGAACCTGGAAGGCCAGAATGGAGGGATATGAACTTCTTGTTATCACAAAAAAGTTGAAGTGACACAGAGTATCTATACAAACCAATAAAACTTATTTTTTCAGTGTGTTATCAAAGGTTTTATCAAAGTCTTTGGAAAAGAAATGAATCAATTGCCTTTTTTTCCAATCAATATATTGGTTGCCATCTAGCTTGGGGTTTTGACTCAAGGGGATAGTGGTTCCATCAACAAAACCAATTCAACCAGGAAAGCCTTTGGTCTCCATTACTTGAAATATCTCCTTGCTTTCTTGTTAGGTTGGCCAACAAAGGACTGAGCAACAGAAAGATAGGATAGCAATCATGACTCTTTTGGTGTATAAGTCAATGGTTCCATAAACAACTGAGAATATATTTTCTAATTGATGAATTTCTCCTCCATTTCCATTTGATCCCAATCTACAAAGAGAAAAAGCCAGTTGGATAGCTGTATTGCGTTGAGGATTCTGAGAATTTTTCTGGAAAATGTGGTGGTCTTCAATCATCTCCAGAAGTTTCATGAATGAAGGCAATAAACTTTGGAAAAGTTTCTGGAAGCTTCAGTCTGGGAGTAGATGAAGATTTTGCCTTTCATACATAGGGTTGTGGAGAGTGTGTCTTTGTGGGACTATGTATTGCTTTTCCAATAGAGCATTTAAAGCTAACCAAGTTGATTCCAAATCAGATTCTGAATCAGCATCTTAATCAGAGTCAAATAATAAAAAAAGTTCAGTCTGCTTTTTTGCATTTTCAACTTTCTGCCAGGAATTTTGATTGGACATGTTGAGAATGATGCTGATTGGATTTGTGTGAAGCAATGGAGATTTCATTTGATGGAGATGAGATGTGTGTGATGTGATGGAGATGTGACTGGTATGGATTTGCTGAGGTGGAGGTGTGGATGGGTGTTTTGCATGTGATGGGATGTGTGTGATGTGATGGAGATGTGAAGCAATGGAGATGTGAAGCAATGGAGATGCAAAGCAATGGAGGTGTGAAGCAATGGAGATTAGATTTGTGTGATGCAATGGAGATGGGATTGGTATGGATTTGCTGAGGTAGAGGTTTGGATGGGTGTGATGCATGCAATGGGTGGTGGATGGATGATAATGGCATGTTTGATGTTCAAAACCCACCATTTTCATGAAACCCGCCATTTTGAAATACACTAGTTTGGGGGTAAGTGTATTTCAGAAACCTGCCATTGAAAATGGCGTGTCTGGTAAAAAAAAATGGCAGGTTTCTAATGGAATTTTGGCTAACTTTGATACACCCTCTTTGTTTGTATTTTTTGTGATATTTTTGGTTTTTTAATTTTCTGCCTTTTTTTTTAATTTTTTAATTTTTTTTTTGTTCTCTCTTGGTCAGGAAAGTAGACAACTTAGCCTAATTTTCCCACCTCCACTCAGGCAGTTAGATTTTTTTAGATTTTTTTCTTTCTCATTTTTGTGAATGCTCTCACTGTCAGTACAAAAAACAATTTAGCCCACATTTTCCATCAACCTGTGTTGAAATTTCACTCTCACAGCCGCGGACACCTGTCATTCTTCTGTACATACTTCATATTTGTCACTTCCTCTCCTCCACATGCCCTTTCCCATTCAATTCCTGTTCTCATCATTTTTTCCATTTTCCTTCAATTTTATTCATTCTCTCTTCATCCTCTCAACTCTCAACCGGCACTCCTCTCCATTCAAAACTGCTCACCGGTTACCAACTCACTCAACTTACAACCAGTACTCCTTGCTATTCAAAATAGCTTACTGGTTCTTCACTCAGCTCTCTACTTTTCTCCTCCACAGCAACTCTCCCAACCATCATTTGATTATCTAATTTGTCACCTACCACCTTAATCCTGGCGGTGTTCTTGTTCATTTGGTGAGAAAGCGATCACAGCATCCATAAATTTCCTGAATCTCAATCTGAACTGGTTGTTGGAAGTCTACTCCTTAATTTCAAACTGTTCTAGGTTCCTCAAGCTTCTTATTTAATCAGCAGTTTTCTTCAGCCTTGCTTGTCTTTCCATTATCCATGTCTCGTCTTAAGCCTTTTAAAAGCAATTCATTAGGTCAAATTCTGTCAACCTGGCAGTTGTTTGTGGTAAGAATGACCCCTTTCTGGCTCCCCCTGCCCATAAGGGAGGTATTTTGGGAATGGCCAGGGGGGTTCAAAAATTAACCTAAGTATTCCACCATGCTGATGAAGAGAAAAAGAAATTGACATAATCCCCCCCCCAAAAAAATACCCTGGGATGGTGGAAAACTTAGGCTAAGTCAGAAAAACACTTTATATATACAACCTGAATTCAGAATTGAGAATGAAATATCTTCAAAAAATGACTTCCTCTTCACTTCCTTCCCTCGTTATGCACCTCTGCAATTTATCCTGACCAAAATTAATTATTATCTGCCTGGCCAATCCATCCACATGCCTTAGTTATGGCCTTACTTTTGATCTCCAGTTATCTTAATAGTCAATCTTCCCTTATATGCCTACCTCAAAAGATCCCCATTGATCTTCCTTTGAAGATGCCCTTTGATCTCTGCATACTTCATCCTTGATGTTTGTATCCTGTTTTCCCATAATCACATACCCTATCTGAAACTCCCCTGCATACCCCATAGTTGCGTCAAAATACATACTTCATATTCCATTGACCACCCGCCTTGGCCACAAGCTAGTCTGCACCTATAGACATGCAATCACCAGAGACACTGACCTTCATCCATAATTGTAGGACCTGGCTGGCTCCCAAATTTGGACCCCTTTTCTGTCACAAAAGGTAAGAGTCAGGCTCAGCATTCCTTTTTGCTTCAGATCAGACATCCACCTACTGCTGAGCCTTTGTCTGCTTCTCCCAGAGTAGGAAATAGAAAGGGCTCAGGTTTTTGTTACCTATTGTGCTTTTTATCCTGCATCCACCCACTTCTGAGCCTACCAGTCCACTGTACCACTGCTGAACCTATTACATTTGTGTCTGTAGATTGCCACCAAAAGACATTGGTCCGCAATGGGCCACCTGATTGAATATTTTTCAATGAATTCCAACCACTGTTTATGCTTCCACCGGGCTGAGAATGGCCTACATCTGTGGGCAAATGGTGACTGGGGGGGAATTACCATTGATCCACCTTGTGTTTCTGTTTTATCTTCAATGGTTTTCCTATCTCCTGGGCATCTAAAATACAATAGACAGTTGCAAAATCCACATGCAACACAGAATTCATTTCTCTGGGAGCAGGAGTTGAGTTCTTTGTTTCCTTACATTGGTTTTTTAATTCCCTTCCTTCTACCTTATACTGTGATAATTGGGGGTCTGTCTTGCTAGAAAATAATAATGGTTCTTTGTTTCACATGTGGCACATTACATAGAATTTTTTATTTTTTAAAAATTTATTACATAGTATGGCAATTTTGGTGCAATTTTTCAATGCAAAAAATTAGTTGGCGGATATTATGACTAAAAATTTGGGCCCTAATAAACTATCATTTTTTTTGAAATGTTTTTTCTTGGAGGCCTGGTTTATGGTGAGTTGTTCATTTTTACATGTTATGTCAAATTATGCAAACTAAGATATCACAGTTTGTGATACCTGTAAACACTATAATCACTTCCTGCAACAGTGATTTCCAAAATAATAGATTTACAAAAAATAATTGTGAATTTATTATTTTTTTAAGAGTTTCCCTTATTTCAAGTGCTGTTTGAAGAAAGAATTGGAGCCTTTCTAAATTCAAACAGCATGGGGTTTTGTTGCACAAGGTTTTTTCTTCTGTCTCAATCCCATTATTTATAAAAATTACAAATGGCTGCTTGGTCCCACTCATATTTCAATCACTATCATTCCAATCTTCCATTCATCCAATTCTGTGCATTTCTATTTTTGAAACCATTTTTTGTCTTGAGGTTTTATATAATAAGGGAAATAACCCATTTTAATTTATCATCTGCCTTTTTGCACTGTTTTTTATTGCATCCCATCTTTACCTATCAGGAATGTGAGTGCTTTCACTCAGTTGCTCACATTTTTTTGTCAAGTCAATTTTTTCACCATTCTTACCTTCACAAATTTCCTATTTCATCATATACAAATCACTTAGCTATGCAAACTTATTCAAATATTTCAACAAATTCAGGCTCTAACTGTATTCTTATATTTATTTGCTGCAATTCAATTGACATTAAATTTATCTTGTTTAACAATTCCAAGCTACATAATAAATAGCTTTTTTAACTCAAGCATCACTTTTTTAATCAACTTTTTTCCCTCCTCTTTGCTTGAATCCTCTTCATTCATGCAACCATACATAATCAATTCATTTTTTCCATTACAAATTCTGCATTTTTTTTCAACAGGTCTTGTTTTTACATGCTATACTTGTATTTTCTGGAAGGAGTCACATTTTTCCATTTTCACCATTGATTTGCTTCTGTGGTTTATAAGTTTTTCCCAACTGATGTTTCTATCACTTGCAATGCTTTCCCCTTTGATCCTCAAGTTTCTGGTGTTTTTCCCAATTATTCATCTGTAGATAGCTTTTCTCTTATAATTCATTTATTTTTTTTCTTTTTAAAATACCTGTGTTTTTTTGCATACAGGTCCTGTCCTTACATGTTATCTTATTCATCTGTTCACTGGAGTTACAACACATTTGGTTGCTTAAAAACTCCCTGCTTTATAATAAAAAGGTCCCTTGACTAAAGAAATCAGTTTTGAATCAACTAATTTATATTTTTTATGGGAAAAATCTTCCCCAGTTACGCAAACACTCATATTCCCTTCAGTTTTGTTAAAAAATCCTGCATTTTGTTTAAATGCCTCTTGCACTCACATGGTATATTCTGGTCTGTCTGCATGGTTTATTTTTAACACTTTTACTGATTTCTTTTCTACAGAAGTTGAAAAACTGCTCCTCACTTACATTTTTACCACTTTCCATTTTTTTCTCCCTCACTTCTCAAGCTGCTGGTTCTTTTGAAAACCATTCAACTGTCCATACCTCTTCTCTTATGATCTATTGAGTGTTTTCTGCTAAAAATTCCTCTTTTTAGTTGTAAAACAGTTCCAAACTTAAATCTTATCTTCTTTTTCTGTCCACAGGAGTTGGGATATTCTATTTAACCTTTGATTTGCTTCAACAGCTTCCAAACTCTCATTATCAACATGCTATTTCATCCCATATTTCTGCTGCAATTTTCATGCTTCTGGTACCTTGGCCAATCATTTTTCCCTCTAATCCATTGAGTTTTTTCCATTCAAACTTCCTGCATTCTGCTTTAAATATTTCTTGCATTCCCATGTTACATTCTTTGTCTGTCAACAGGAATTTTAATTTTCCATTTTTGCATTGATTTTCTCAATTAGTGGCAAACCGCTTATCACCAACATGAATTTTACAGTTTGTCCTTTCTCCTTCTCTTTTCAAGCTGTATGTGTGTTTTATCTTCACTCAAATTTTCATTTTTTATGTTTTTTCCAAAATCATTGATCACATAATACTAGCGTCTTAATTCATTTTTTAGTGCACCTCCTACATCAATGGTTTTGTTGTTGTTGCCATCATCATGAAAAATCATTTTAATCTTCGTTTTTTCACAGATCACATCATTACTCATCCATAATTGAACCATGGTTCCTGTTCAATGCATTCCATTCTATTTTCAAGCAACTTTGTGATGTCCAATTTTCAATCAACTGGGTTATTTTTGTCAGTACTTGGTTTTCCCTTCATCAATAATTGAGTCTGCACCGTTTACCTCAAAACACATTTTTTCTGTTTTTTTTTTTTTTTTTTTCAGCTGGTTATTAATTTTTATCATATTTCTACATCATTGGTCCATTTTGAAATCCATCTCCACAATGTCCAGTTCAAATTCATGATTTCATTGACTTAGATCTTCTATTGCAAATCCACTTGCAAATTCCCTTATGCAAGATGCACATGTCCCTTAGCTCACATTGTGCAAAACCTTTGCACTAGCCTCCCATTTAATTCAATACCTAATCTTTGAAGCTAAGCAGTATTCCCTCTTGCAAGTTCAAATAAAATCATTTTAACCTGAAAATCAACCTCCATACAGGTTTCTCATACAAATCACAAAAGGTTCCCACCTGCATGCAGCCCCATGCATGATTCAAACCTTTCTTTCATCATCTTTATTGCCATTTTTCTCATGAAATGGAATTGAAGTACTATTAAAATTCATTGAACCAGAATTTCCTTCTCAATATTGTGACCAATGTGTCTTCAACACATCACAGTTAATCCAATTTTATACAGCAACAACTTGGTTATCTGTTGTAATCCAGCACTTTTCTTGTGATCCTTTGTTGTTCATCAAATGTCTTTCACAAATAGTACAAGCATTTATATGTAAAATTTCAAGACAAAAATAGTGCAGACATTTTGCCATATATTTTATTTTATTTTTCTGGACCACACCATTAGATTCTTGAAACCCATATTCACCAGGTGTGAAATCTTTTTATCAATGTCTTCTTGACACTTTTAACTTATATTTGCATTGATGTGTCTTTTTTTAACTGTTAAATATTAAATGCAGCCTAAAAGTTTAATCAATTCAAGACCCTAGCCATCCTTTCCACCTCTCCTTATCCCTTGGCATATTTGAAAAGTTTGATTATTTTCTTCATATTCATTTTAATTTTGTATGTAAGGGCCCTTTCTCACAACACTTTGTTTTTTATCATCTTATTCTTGATTCCCTATCCTGCTACAAATATAACCCTGGTCTCTAATTATGGGCTCTTTCATTATGAGTCTGCTATTACCTTTATTAACAAAGATGGGATTCCTCAAGAAATCATAGTCAAGGCATCAGCATATGCTTTGAACAATCAGTTTCTGTCCCTTGTTCAAACTTATGTCTTAATGGGGAGATTATTAGCCCTCAAAAATACTGTCACACAGAGTTTTATTTCCAATTCTTATTCAATTCTACCCATTGTCTCCACTCCTTAAACTGCTCTTATTCATTTCTACCCATTTTCTCCCCTCCCTAAAATGCTCTGATTCAATTCTACCCCTTTTCTCCACTCCCTAAACTGCTCTTATTTAATTCCACCCATTGTCTCCACTCCCTAAACTGCTGCAACCCATGCTAATCTTGCCATCTGTTATGGACTTGGATTTTTCAAAAGTGTCAAAGAATATGCTTGAAAATCTAGAAATGGAAATAATTTCAAAGAACTTCTTGTAGCTATATCACACTCCAACTGGGATAAAAATTTATTTTACAATCTTGTGGATCAAACTTCAGGAAAATTTCATAATACAATCTCATATCCAGGCCCAAATAGTTGTCAAATTGGATTTTGCTTATGAAGTTGTAGTCCAAGGGCATTTAAACAAGACATTACCATTGTTTTCTGTTGGATGTGAAATTATTTTATTAGGAGTCATCCTGAGTTTTTATATTGGAACAATTTTGTGGATTGTTGATTTGAGAATTTATAATGCATCAATAGTGCTCAAAATAATTATTATACCTTTTCAGGTGCACTTGGCCAGTGTAACATCTGGTTATTTTTTCTAAACTTTCTGCACAAATTATTCAATTGAAAAGTGGGGGCTCCTGCAACCAGTAAGTTTGAAACTATTGATATAAAAATCAAATTTATTAAATATTATATATCATAGAGTTTTTCTTGATTCTCATTTTATTAAGAAAAATTCAAAATCAAGTTCAACTGTTGCTTCATAAAACGCTGGCACTCACCAAAAATCTGTTTCTGTCTGAAGCAATTTTGCCCAAGCACTCACAGATGATATTATGGCGTATCAGAGTTAAGAAAACCTACCATATTTTAATGGCGGGTTTCAAACCAAATCCACCATTTCAAACCCACCATCAAAAATTAAAAAAAAACCACTTATTTCACATCAGACATGTCAGATTTACCTGGAAATAAGTGGGTTTTTTTAATTAAAGTAAATAAAGGCTTCCACCACCTGTCCATATCATGCACCCCTGCTTTTCCTCCTCCAACTCATCTGAAAAAAATTGTTTCATTGTTCTTCATCTATTCATCACTATCCTCATCACTTCATCACTCCAATCATTTTATTGCTTTCATCACATCCAGATGAATCTCATTGCATCACTATCCTCATCAATTCATCACTTCCATCCCTTTATTGCTTTCATTACATCCAGCTAACAATCATTGAACCACTATCCTCATCACTTCATCACTCTCATCACCACATTGCTCTCATCACATCCAGCTAACTATCATTGCACCACTATCCTCATCACTTCATCACTCTCATCACCATATTGCTTTCATCACATCCTAAATATCATTGCTTTATCCCTCTTTTCACTTCATCACTCTCATCTCTTCCTTTTCTCTTTGCTTCATCACTCACTTCCTCTCATCACTTCATCACTCTCACCACTTAAACCCTCTCTTAGCCCTTCATCCCTTCATCCCTCTTACTCTTTTTAAATGGCCCCTCAGCAATCCTCCCCCTACAAGTCCACTAAAGAATCCAATGGACCAAAGCAAAGATCCTCCAGGAGCTCAACATCCATCAATCCTCCCCCATCAGCTTCCAAAGGCTCAAGTCAGCTCAAGAAAGATGAATACATCATCCTTGTAAACTGGCTCAAAATTCTGTCCAACTAAAATGCTTTCTTTGGATCCAACAATGAAAAACGTTTTGGAAAACCTCCATCCTCTAAGGTCAATGGTTATCTCCTGATGGCAAATGAACTCAAGAATAAAACCAAATTTAGGCCGGATCTTTCATCCAAAAAGATGAGGGGGCAATTCCAGAATTATTGAGCCAAGTACAAAAAGGCCCACTCAATTTCAATCTCCACTGGCTTTGGTATCAAAAACTCCAACAAAGCCAATATAATCAAATTGGTCGATGATAATTTGGACTCCATTTGTCTTTTTTATACTCAAATGGATGACATTTTTGGAAAGAAGGCCAACATCACTCCTCTAGCTGCTTTTGACTCCCAACAATCTGATTCAGTTGATGCCAAGGACTTGGCTGGGGATTCTCAGCCTAGCAATGAGGACCTTGATGAAACCTGTGCCTTTGAGTAGCCCTCACCCAATTCCAAGTTGGATATTAAAACACAATCAGCTTCAATCACATCTACTTCTGCGTTGATTGATGATTCAAACCCAAACTTGAACCCCTCACTTAATTCTTCTGATTGCTCTCTTTCCAGGGTGGAAGAACTGCAGAACTGGGCCAATGAGAAGGATATCATTCCTGTATCACCATTTCCATCAATATCTTCTCAAGTAAAAAACAAAGTTATTTTCTCTTCTGTCTTGTTAATCCTGAATTATTTATATTTTAAAAAAAAGGCTCATCCATTCCTGAATGGAAAAAAAATCAATCAAATGGGGCCCACCACATCCCCCTCACATGAGAGCAATTATCTTCCCACCCAAACCTCCTCTTCAAAGGGAAAGAAAAAGGCCTCCAATTCCATCAACATCAACCCCGATAGCATTCAAAAGTGGAGAAAAACTTCAAATTTTTTGGGCTTTGAGATCATGAAGAAGAAAGGTTCAAGTAAGCCCATTTAATTCTGTTATAATTATGGGAAGCAATTAGCTTAGGCAAATGAGCAGTATTTAAATTAAAATAAATGCTGGACACCTTGTGTCAAAAATTTCTGATGGGCTCTCACAATGGGGAAATAGGTTGGATGATATTGGTGATGAATTCAATTGGATGATGAATGGATGATGGAAAACAGCGGGGAGAAGAGCTCCTTAAGTACAAAAGATTGGCCTCTTGTGAGCCCATGATACAACAAGCAAAAAGGCAAATTTTCCGCCCCAAAACAGCTCTACAGGCTCTAAAGGCCTTGTTACTTGGTTTGGGCTACATCAGCCCACATGGCATCAGTCCCTGTACCCTTAAAACAAGCCTATTCTGGTTGTTTCTGGTGTTTCCACCTCAATGGGGCTGAACTAGCCCCTTAGCTGTTCAAAAACCTGGCCAGTTGTCTATTACAACCGGCATGTTACCTCACATGCTGGTTGGTTGCCTCATGCAACCAGCCTCTGGCCATAAAAATGGCCAGGAGGGACCCAGGACACACCTGGGTCCGGTCTCAGACACACATGGGGGGGGGGGGGGGGGAGGTGTGACCAGTGGACATGCTGTCCCCGCCCTCCTTCTTGCCCCCTACAACGGCCCTGCCCCAGCCTTTGGGAACCTTAAGCGAAAACAGCCGGGCCGCGACACGGGCAGCAGCCCCAAGCAGGCCGCAACACAGGCAGCAGCCCCAAGCGGGCCACAACACGCCCAGCACCCCCGAGCAGGCCGCAACACGGGCGGCGGCCTCAATGGGCCATCCCAAGCCCAAAAACTAAGTAAACCATACTTTGGCGGGCCAGCCCGTCTGAAAAGTTTAAGATAGGCTGAAATGCCAAAGAGAGAAGAATGGGAAACAATGAGGCTACAAAGAGCCAAAGGGGAAGAGGTGATACTTGTAAAGTCAAGTGGAACTGATCTGAAGAGGAGGAAGGGGCACTCTGGTTTGATTGTCTGGTAATCAGATGATTTTTTATTCATGGTCCCAAGGAAGGACCAGTATTTAAGCACAACCGAGAACCCCCAAAAGGGGCCTAAGACAGCAGGTTAGTGACAACTAGAGAGCGCCAGAGGGGTCCTGAGACATGAGTAGTTATTTAATAGAAAAAGTAATTTAGAGACAAGTTAACTAAATTTGTTAGTTACAGAATATGAACATCAAAAAGACAACACACCACCTTCACTGACAAATTTAGGAACCAATTTGAGACCAATCAACATTTCAGAGATTTATGAGAATTGAGAAGAGGATATGAGAGATATGATATTTTGAGAATAATTGACAAGACACCACCTTGTCAGGATATGAGATGGGGAAGGAAAGCCTATTTTAAGAGGAGCAACAAGGACCTCAGGCATAGTTGCCTAGCATGATGAAAGCCTATCTTAAGAGGAGCAACAAGGACCTCAGGCATAGTTGCCTGGCTTAATGGGGAGAATGATATGATGATGATGATGATGATGATGATGATGATGATGATGATGATGATGATGATGATGATGATGATGATGATGATGATGATGATGATGATGATGATGATGATGATGATGATGATGATGATGATGATGATGATGATGATGATGATGATGATGATGATGATGATGATGATGATGATGATGATGATGATGATGATGATGATGATGATGATGATGATGATGATGATGATGATGATGATGATGATGATGATGATGATGATGATGATGAGGGTGATGGTAATGGTGATGGTAATTGTAATGGTGATGGTAAAGCTGATGATAATGATTATGGTGATAGTGATGGTGATGGTGATGGTGATGGTGATGGTGATGGTGATGGTGATGGTGATGGTGATGGTGATGGTGATGGTGATGATGATGGTTATGGTTATGGTGATTGATAGAGATGAAATGGATTGGTAGCAGTTGTTTAATAATGGTGGGGATGAAAGTGTTCAATAGTAATGAATGTGATTGGAGTAAAGATAGAAGGTGAAAGAGTAGGAAGATATAGAGATAGTATTGAACAAAAATAAGGGAAGTATTCCAACACACCAGCCTGTTCAATACTAGATGGAAGAATGTTGATGTTAATTTTTAAGGTTGATGATCATGATATTGTGAGGTGGTAGTTTATATGGTTGATTGTTGAAAGGATTGATGGTGGAGATGTGGAGGAGCGAGTTGAAATGTGGATTGAGGATGATGGGTGAGTTGTTGTTGTACAGTAGGATGCAATGTTGGAGATGTAGTGAGTTTGGGTGTAGAGGCGGAGTGGAGGAGATGGATGGGAGCAAGCAAGCAGTTGAGATGGAGCAATGGAGCAGTGTTGGGATGAGAAGAAACCAAGCAAGATTGAGAGGTGGAAGAGCAAGGTTGCAAGGGGGGATGCGTCACATTGAGCAGGGATGGCAAGTGAATCAGTAGGAGAAGTTGCAGATGAATTGCAAGCAAGGTTGCAGATTTTGAGGATGCAAGATTGCGCAAGATGCTGGAGGTGAGTAGCAAAAGGGAGGCAATCAAAGTTGCAAGAAGGGTTAAGTGAGTGAGTGAGCAATCCAAGGCGGAGGTCATTAGCGGCAATGGAGTTTGCCATCAAGGTTTCCATTGAGTTTGCCATCAAGGTAGCAAGGGAAGTGGTGGACAAGCAAGGAGAGGAGCGCGACCAATTTCGCAATCATGGTGGAGGAGAGAGGAGATTATTGGGAGGAGCGGATTAGATGATGGAGAGGAAGCAAGGAATGTTGATGTAGCAGAGGATTGGAGCAAGCAAGTGGTGATGTAGTGTGAGGAGCGGTTGAGATGGAGGAGATGGCGCAA